>FR990064.1:1828424-3068805 GCA_905404095.1 Glaucopsyche alexis | reverse complement strand
TATATACGCGTAAATTTTGTTCCAACTTTTGACCCCCAGCGCAAAAACTAGCTGGTAGGTCTTAAACTAATAATTTTGTGTAATAGTTTGTTGTTAGCAATTTACTTTCAAATACGAATTAATTTCCAATTTGATCGAAGCAATCGATAGCCCGTGAGTGGGAGCTTTATTTTTATTTTGACATAATATATTGTCATCATGTTGAAAAATAAATATCTGACAAGAATGCGAAAGTAAAATTTTATGAAAAAAAAACTAGGCACCCATAGATATATAATATTAAAAAGAGGTAGATATGTTATAAACACGTAAAAATGAAGACTCGAATTGGCTATTGGAATAAAAATGAAGTCGGGCCAATTTTGGTTAGTGTGCTCCGCGAGTAATAGCGTGTTTTGTGTTACTATGCGACGTTGACACATTGACACGCGTCCCATGTCAATGTGTGTCGTGGCACAGAAATATTGTCAGTTTTGTAAGGATATAACGTATCTATGTAATAATTAATCAAAGTAGGCACCTAAATATTTGCGATTGCTGCATTAATTATATTCATAATACTTTTACATACTATTTCAGTCATAGATATATAATAAAGATTTCAGTAGAATATTTTAACCCAAAACAATGACTTTTAAGATTTTCCTAAAAGATTTTTGATCTACATGTACGTTTGTGCGCGCTAATCTCAGAAACTGCGGAACGGATTTTTATAAAATTTGTTACCGTAGTAATTTAGCCCTTGGATAAACACATGGAACTCACTTTTTATCGCGGAAAATTTACGGGTTCCTCGCGGTAGGAATTAGGATAGCTCTGCTTATAATTTTGTGTGGGTATTTCAATTCAATCGGTTCATAGTCATACCTACAAAAAAAATTATCAGTCTAAAGAATAACATAATATAAAATGCTATAAAATAACCAGATATTTGAATTAGTTAAAACTACCTAGGTATTACCTAATCATTAATGTATATGATTATTATAATATGAGGAATAAATGAGAAGCTAGATGGCTTCGTGGTCGTACTGC
Organism: Glaucopsyche alexis; assembly: GCA_905404095.1. Lineage (NCBI taxonomy): Eukaryota > Metazoa > Arthropoda > Insecta > Lepidoptera > Lycaenidae > Glaucopsyche > Glaucopsyche alexis. Next base: position 3,067,770 of record FR990064.1, on the reverse strand, counting down.
TATCTCATATCTCTCTCAAACTCTGTCGTGATCCGAACTAGGTTGGGCGATCACAATCTAAAATATTTTTATTAAGTTCAAAGTCCAAAACGTCTTCCCATTCAATTTCGAAATCGTTAAAATACTAATTATCGAGTACAAAGAAATCCTTATTTAATATTATACCTAAGCGCGAAAGTTTGTATGTATGTACATAATAATATGTTTAGTTTTTCATGCAATAAAGTGCAATAAAGAAAACACGTAAATAATTTTGATGAAATTTGGTATGGTAGTGTTTATCCAGAATTAACACAGAATACTTTTTGCAGCTTATTAAATTTTATTTCTGGTACACTTCCCGGTAGATTTCTTGAGTGTACCTACGAAGTTGCAAGAAACATTCAAATAAAAGACAACTGATACGGCTGTGCAGTGCCTACACCATTATGTATTCAATTTTGGTATTGGTATTTTCCCGAAAAAGATTTCCCTCTGCCTTAAACCCAATTTCACGCGAGCGAAGCTGCGGGCAAAAGCTAGTTAAACAATAATAAAGATAACACATTGCTGGGTATTGTTATGTACTAAGTACACTGTAATTTGTTATTTATTATTATTATTTTAACTGGGTACACCGTACAATATATTATTTAATGTTACTCTTTCCAGGGTATCACAATCTTCGCGGGCGTCCGTCGGACGCGCAATGGCGACGTGATCCCGACAGGAGTTGGCCGCTCCTGCAACTGGAAGCCGGACCAACAGGGTCCGGACGCGGACGAGTACCCCAGCTTCGGGGCCTACCAGCGCAGCCTGACCCTGGTGTGCGACAGGGGAGACCCCGGCATCGTCCGCTGGACCCCGGACAGTAACACACCGGATACTGTGTACTATCAGGTAGGAAGCGGCTTGAAGGAGCGGTTTGAGTATCTAAGCCATCTTAGATCTATACCCCCTCCACCTTTCAGATCCAATATTATCTGAACGTACACAAAGGAACAACGCGCTATATTCTTACCATTTAAAATGTCAACAATTTGTTCGATTTTGGTCGTTTTGTTTACGTTTAGATGAAATTGGGTCTAAACAGAGTGTAGTTATAATATTTGCTTGTAAATTCTGTAATAGTTGAACTCTTTTACAATTTCCATACGTACGCATGACTAAACTATCTAAACTACTATAATTTTATATATTTTTAAAATCTTTTATAGCAAGAGTATCCTGCATGAAACTTAGTCCATAAAATACCATAGTATAAAAAATATTTAAATCATCAATATAATATGTTTTATTCGATGCATGCACTTTACTTAGTATTTCAGTAAACAAGAGATCCATTACCACTACTTGAAATTTATTACCCAATTCATAGTGATGATTTTAGTTTATACCACAAATTACGTATACGAAACTTTATTCCCTTGATCTATTAATGAACATCAGCATTTTAAATGACATCCGTGCATGAGTCGTTAATTTCATTAGCCTCATTATCATGCATGATTATCTCCGCGTTGAGTATGCTTTCTATATTCTGACTGTATTTTATGTACATATTCTGACTGTATTTTTTCTGTTTCAGCCTATCACGTCTTCCATTCGCATGAGGTTTTTCGTGGGTTCTAGAATCTTCTTTTACTTTCTTGTTATTCGTTAACTAATCGTCATTTATTTTTCCAGTGCTTTACCCATCGGCACCTCGGCTGGAAGATTCACGTACTAGATGAGTGCGACATATCCGAAGCCGAGAGCCGGGTGTCCGAGACTATAGCTCTCCCGGGAGACCTTTTCGGTGACGAGTCCATACAGGTACAGAGCAGGGTCAAACCAGATTCCAACTTTTTAGATCATCGCAAGAAAGTTGAAAAAATTATAAACACGAAAACCAATTATAACGATTTCAGTAGCAATATTGATGTGGGCGGCCCCTCTGGAGACGCGGATCAGAGCCAGCACCAGAGCGGACACGAGTTTGAATTGCCAATGACCAATGGACAGCTGAAAGATGTCATAACAGCAGTAGAAAGTTTGGAGGAACAAATGAAGGATGCCATGAAAAATAACGCAACGCAACAGCTACACCAGTACCAGGTATACGAGGATGTCAAAGAGGTGTTTCTACCGGAACAGCCGATTAGAGAAGGGGATGAGTATGTCATTGATCCGTCGAAGCTACCCGATAACTTCTTACTTCCCCCCGTCCATAAACCTCAAACTCTACAGACGGTGCTCAGGCCGTACCCGTCGAACAAACCGACAGGAAATATGAGACCTCCATTCAGAAGACCTGTTCCACCAGAGATTAAAGTGAGAAGACCATACCCCATTTCTCATAAGAATAACAACGCTTACCCACTGCCTATGCCGGCACCTGGGCCCCATGGCATGTCGAAAAAGCCAAATAAACATTCGAACGGGCGACCAATGGATAGACCATCAAATATGAATCGACCACATCAGTCAAACATATCTCCAATGAAGGCCATGCCACCTCTTCACCCACCAAAGCCGATATTCCATCAAGTGTCCCATAAGCATCCCATGAAACAGCAAGTGAATAACGGTTTTCCGATCTTCATGGGAAAACCACACAATGTAGCGCCGTCAATCAAACAACAAACACTGAATTTAGGTCAAACAGATGTTATAGCCAACCAAGTGGTAAAGAGTCAAATAACGTTACCAGAAGCAAATGATGCTTTGGGCCAACAATCTGTTCCTCAAGTATTCTACAACAAGCCGGGCCAAATTATTCTCGGAAAACCTATGGACCATCCACAGCCTTTAGATCAACAAATGATACCGACTAAGTTATTCCCTGTTAAGGCGCAAACTACTCCGCTTCCCCAAATGCAGCGAGAACCTTCTAGCGAGGACTCGGGTTTCGTTGAAAACCCCCATAATGATATGAAGTCATCTGATTTTATGGGACAAACACCAGATACGTCTACATTTACACCGGCAGTAAACACTGGTTTTAAGCCAGACTCCATAGTAATCGAGAGTGGCTTTAAGCCTATAATAAGAGAACCATTAATGGCTGGTGAGGACAAAATCGCTGACTACAATGGAGGTAACGCAAACAGACGAGAGGATACCGACGTAGAAGAAGATTACGATGAAGCACCACAAAAAATTAATTCGAACCATGCGTATCCGAGCGATAAAATAACTCAGTCGTTTGAGCCCATGTTTATACCTTCACCGCCTGATCATTTACTTTCAGCCGATAATGGCAGAACTAAGGAAATCTTTCCCAGTAACCATGCTAAAGAAGATAGACCGCATCCTGTATATGTAAAAACTGAAAACGAACTTAACGCTTTATTTGGAAAGTTAAATTTAGAACGTAATACTGCTCAAGACTTGATGATGGATTCAAATAAAGTGAGCCCTCAGTATTTACCGCCCGAACCCAAACCTAAAAACCCGTCACAGAAACTAACAGCCGAGCAAACCTTTACCACTTACGATGGTAAAACCATATCCGCGGATACATTAGCAAGCGTACCTGACATCAATAAGGAGGCACCAAAAATATTTTCAGCCAAAATACCTACGACAAGCACAGATATTTTACTAAAATTACCGCAATTTGGACCATTCAAAGGTGAAATTCCACCAGTCGTAGAAGAAACTATAAAAAATGCAACCAACACGCAAAACTCAAATGCAAAAGATACAAAAACACATTTAGCAGCTGTATCACATGATACTGATGAAGATGAAACTGATGATTTGAAACCAGAAGCAACTGACAATCATGAAGTTGAAGAAGCGGAGGATGAAGAATATGAAGATGAAAGCGAGGAAGAAGTCAGACGTAAGAGAGATACGAAAACTACACAATTTGAAAGGGGCGAATCAAACGAAGAATCAACTGTCGCTAACGTAAAAGAAAACGAAAAAATGAATCAGGTTGATTTCGTTAAGGATCAGGTGTCTTCTTCGAGTAGACATTTTAGCTTACCGTATGTCATAGTCACTACGTTATTGTTAAAATTTATCTGAATAAGTTAATTTAAATATTTATTTATTTATTGCCTTGCCATGTTTTGCATTTGGTCGTCGGTAGGTAGTTGTGGGTAGTTGGAAACTTCTTCTTGACGTCTGAGTAACTCTGTTACCAAAATCTACTGCAATTCAATACTCGGTTAGTTTTAAGTATTATTGTAAATATTTTATAAATAAATTTAGTGTTTAGTGTAAAATGCTCGTTTTATTAAAATTTGGAGTGATAGCTCTAAGTTTTGATTCTAAAATCCCTGTTCTGAGGTTTAAAATGACGTCATGGAGTTTTAGGTACAGAAAACTCAGATTTTAAAATATACCAAGTTGTATTTCGATCCTGAAAGCCATTCTAGTAACATGAAATATTACATTAAATTGCTGTTTATATTATACTTTATACTATTTATTATACACTATCAAATTAGTCAACTTATATTTAAATATGATAATAATTACTTATTTAAGAGCATTGATCGGCGCGAGACTCAGATTTCACGAAAAACGCTACTTTTCAAATGCGTCTTTATCTAACAAAAACTGGTTATTCTGATTTTTACATGTAAAAAAACTCTAGAAAATATTGTATTCAAATTTTTCATTTATCATTTATTTTAAAATGCGCAAGAGCGTTTACAACGGCGGCGAAATCGAGGATTTGTATAGTAGTTTTAAAAATTCATATAAAATTCGTCAAACTAATTAGTTAAAAATTTAAATAGCATATTAAAGATAAAAGGTTCTTCTCATAGATTATGTAAGTAAGAAACAAAAGGAGCAAGTAAAATACATAAATATCATCATTTTAAATAACTATAATTCCTGATAATTTCGCATTCTTTAAATTTTATTTTTATGAGATAGAAACGTATATAAAAATAATCTGACAAATAGATAATCTAGAAGAAGATCCAACAAGTTTGTAAAGATTTTTTGTTTTTAAAAAATGTAAGCGGTTTTAGCTATTATATGTTTTGAAATTTCCCCTGAACCTAAAGTTGTAAAAACTTCTGGTTAGTTTTGTCAGTTTTATTCAAAAGTTTGAAATTATTTTAAAATAAATGATAAGTGAAAAATTAGAATACAATATTTTCTAGTGTTTTTCTACATGTAAAAATCAGAATAACCAGTTTTTGTTAGATATAGACGCATTTGAAAAGTTGCGTTTTTCGTGAAATCTGAGTCGCGCGCCGATCAAAGCTCTTAACTTACAACACAGAAATCGACTAGTTCATATTATATTTTTTTATTTCTTTACATACTATAATAATCTTCTTCTTCTCTTATATATTAAGATGGATTGACATTTCAATGTATCTCTAGAACTCGAGAACAGTTGGACCGACATGGCTAACTTTAGTCTTCAAATAATTATGCAAGATTAGGAAAGGTTTAAAAAATATTGAAAAATTGTAAATACATTACTAAAAACTAATTAAAAAATCCCTAACTGTCGAACATTAATAGCTGTGCGTTCCATGTGTTTTTTTTTTTCAAATAAATCAGCCGACCCCAGTTGATTCTAGGTATAGATGTAGGTGTAGATTTGTAGTAGTTTTGGTAGTTGGCGTAGTTGTAGGCTTAGATGTTGGTGTAGGATTTTTATTTATTCAGGTTATAATTATCAGAGAGAATAGCAGTGTGCCGGGACTAGGGCATAATTTAATTTTTTTTGTAGACTAGCATTTAATTCCCGCGGCTTCACCCGCGTCAAATTAGATTTTAAACTTTCGTCGCCTATTTTACCCCACTGAGGGTTGATTTTTGAAAAATCCTTCCTTAATGGATGCCTACGTCATAATATTATATCTTAAAGTACATATCTTAGTTACATGCGTCCGCGGTACCGAGCGGCTTGGCCGCTACACCGCGAAATTACAAGCACCTGTATGCGACGATTTATTTGAGTAGCGGAGCATCTTTCCATACAGTTAATTGTAATTTCGCAGTGTAGCGGCCAAGCTGCTCGATCGCGCGGACACATATAGACCTGAAAGCTTGTGCGTTGATACATCTGTCAATCAGCTTTGTCTTTTATATATCATGAAGATAGATGAAATCAATAGTACTACTAGAAACAAACAACTAAATTATGCAATACATCACAATAGAACAAAGCGGGTGAACGGAACGGAATATTTGAGTTCGATAATATTTCATTGCCGAGCCCCGGGCACTTCGTCCGATATTACGATTGTATTACACCACAGAGTGTTACATTGTCTAGACAGGGCCTCTTGTCAAGATGCATTCGACAATTTCGACAGCGAACTTCGTAATCAAAAATGTATAGGATTTTACATAAGGCATCGCAAGAGATAGGTCACTTAACGATGACGTAAGTCAAATCCCATACATTTTTGATTACGAAGTTCGCCGTCGAAATTATCAAATGCATCTTGACTAGAGGCCCAGGACAACGGAAATTGGAGCAAATAAACTGCTGCACATAAATGGCTTATGTCAAACTTAGCACTGACGCATAAGCCGTGTCCAATTAAAGTGAAGCATTTTTTTCATTTGTCCTGAAGATTCACAACAAACTTAACACAAATAGACTATATAGTATATTTTAAGAGCTAATACAATTTACTACCTCAAAACAGATGTCGCGGGTTTGAATCCCGCCAAAGGTTCGATTATGAAATATGTGCATCCATACTAATATTATTATAAATGGGAAAGTGTGTGTGTCTGTTTATCCGTCTTTCACAGCAAAACTACTTAACTGATTAAAATGAAATTTAGTACACAGATAGTCTGACTGAGAAAGGATATAGGCTACTTTTTATCGCAGGGAAATGTACGGTTCCAGTGGGATACTTTATTTACAGTTTCACGTAAAAACTACTAATCCGATCATCATGAAATTAAGCATACATATAAAGTAAACCACGGGGAAGGATATAGGCTACTTTTTACCGCGGGGAAATGTGGGTTCCTTTGGGAAGCTTTATTTGCAGTTTAACGTAAAAATGACTAAACCGATCATCGTGAAATTTGGCAAAGATATAAAGTAGACCATGGGGAAGGACATAGGCTACTTTTTATCGCGGGACATATACGGTTCCCGTGGGTTACTGTACTTACGCGGGCTGAGCTGCGGGCATCAGCTAGTACTATAGTAAAAATCTCAAAGACATAGTATAGTATTAAATATATTTTCGTGTCTGTTACCCGCAACACAAGTTGAAGTAACGGGACCAGATTGACGTGGTGTGGAAGCATAAAAATAGATCCCACCAAAAACATTCTGTTAAAATACTAGCCAAGTCTCGATGGAGCTGCTTGTTTATCTCTAAAAAGTAATGAAATCTAGACAAAGTCGTGCCAAGTCTAAGGATCCTTACTGCGATTTATTAATTATTATAGTTAATGTTGTTTGACTTGGACGTTGAAAATTCTTTATACGTTACAAGTCAATTTTGTTTACACGTAATGTTATATCAGATTCTGTTGTAACTACCTATGTTTGTTAAGCGAGATAATAGCCCATGCTGGTATTGGTAATTGGACGCTAGTGTCTTATTTTAGGCTGTTGTTGATTGTATAACACATGTATTGGAGCAATGGTGTCATGGAGCCCCTTTTGTACCCTTGTGTACTCTTCAACGGCCAAGTCACACAACATTAACTATAATAATTAATAAATCGCAGTAAGGATCCTTAGACTTGGCACGACTTTGTCTAGATTTCATTACTTTTTAGAGATAAACAAGCAGCTTCATCGAGACTTGGCTAGTTTTTTACAGAATGTTTTTGGTGGGATTTCACTTCTTTTTGTAGAAACGTAGGAACATTGATTTATTTTACTAGATTTTAGTGTAATTTGTTTATTTAATTTGTGTAATGTTCGAGTAGAATAAAGTTAATTGTTCGACTATTTCTTCTTGTAAACTTGTAAGTATAAGTATAAAAGCCAGTCCAGTCTTATCCAGAGTTTTCCTTTAATTCTATTTATATGCGTATTAAAAGCAGAAGGGGAGGCATTTGCCCAGCAGTGGGACGCTACGGGCTAGATTAAATTAGAAGATGTGTCCCACTTCACTGGATTTTTGCAATGACAGACGATTTTTTTATGTACCAATAGTAGAAGGGGGCATTACCATATCTCTAATCAGCTGAGACCAGCTGAGGGTTCTTCATCAGATACTTCAGACTTCGATTTTTGACATCAAATGAAGTGGCCCACCAAGTTGAATATTTTTTGTAAAGGCAGTATGTCGATCTCTAATAGTTTGGTTGGGCTCTTGTGTTTTCTAATAAGGGTCACCAGGTACTCCAGATCTTCGATTATCCTAGTTTTTATAGTTTTCCCTTTATGTGGCCATTAAACCCTACCTCTGTACCAAATTTCAGCTCTCTGAGTTTATGGGAAGTACTAGTTCTATTCTGATGATCATGAGTGAGTGACTGGGTGAGTGTCATAAATGCGAAACTTTGCTTTCGTTTAACTTCGGAACTAAATGACCTACAGACTTAAAATTTTGGATTTTAAGTACGTGATTATACTTTACTGGATGACGAAAATTTCTGCCTTCTGGTCTTATCCAGAGGTTCTCAGATAAGGGCCTGAAAATGCGGCGAAATGGTTCCAGTAAATAATGGTACGGCAGTGTTTGCTTCGCGCTCGACTTGGCGGGGGCACTGCCGTGCCCCCAGATCGACGTTCTGGTCTTATCCAGAGGTTCTCAAATAGAGGCCTGAAAATGCGGCGAAATGGTTCCCGTAAATAATGGTACGGCAGTGTTTGCTTCGCGCTTGACTTGGCGGGGGCACTGCCGTGCCCCCAGATCGATTATCCTAGTTTTTATAGTTTCCCTTTATGTGGCCATTAAACCCTAACTCTGTACCAAATTTCAGCTCTCTGAGTTTATGGGAAGTACTAGTTCTATTTTGATGATCATGAGTGAGTGAGTGAGTGAGTGAGTGAGTGTCGTAAATGCGAAACTTTGCTTTCGCTTAACTTCGGAACTAAATGACCTACAGACTTGAAATTTTGGATTTTAAGTATATGATTATAGCTTACTGGATGACGAAAATTTCTGCGTTCTGGTCTTATCCAGAGGTTCTCAAATAGGGGCCTGAAAATGCGGCGAAATGGTTCCAGTAAAGGATGGTACGGCAGTGTTTGCTTCGCGCTCGACTTGGCGGGTGCACTGCCGTGCCCCCAGATCACAATATTGATTTGATAATTTATAAGAGAAAACACTCTACAAAGCCGACACTAGCCGATTTTATGTTTATGGGTCGATGTACCATCTTTATATCTATGTGTCAAATGTTGCCAGCGACTTCGTACTCGCAAAAGGAAATCACACGGAAACGGTGAATTTAGAAAAGTGACCTATGTCCTTCCCCGTAGACTATATTTGTGCCAAATTTCATCAAAATTGGCTCAGTAGTTTCCGAGCCTCTTTGATGCAAACGAATTAACAAAAAATAAACTTTCCCTCTGTTAGATGTGTGTACCTAAAACACGCAATTAGAAAACGCACAAAGGTCAAAGTCTAGTGAAATATAGAAGAAAAGTTTAATTCTGAACGCTCTGTCTACCACAGCCTAGCTCTACGCATCTGATCACTTTCCGCGCGAAGGTTTATAACAAGTTTTTTCTTTAATAAAATTATTGTTTTCTCGTATTGGAGTAGTATTGTAAAGAAAAATGTATCCTTTACGTAATCGTGCTATTTTTTTTCTCACAAAAAAGTAATTAAAATATAATGAACATTATTTTCTATAACTATATAATATTATGTATTATATTTAAACTAGATGTTCCCCGCGACGTTGTGCGCAAAAGTTAATTTCGCAGAAACCGTAAATTTTTTTCAACGATAAAAAGTAGCTTAAGTCCGTGGTCTACTCTACATCTATGCCAAATTTCATCTAAATCGGTCCAGTAGTTTCGGAGCCTATTCAATGCAAACAAACAAACAAACTTTTTCTCTTTATTATAATATACTAGATAGTAAAAATATATTAGAAGTACCGTAATTTAATTAACAGGTTTTCACGCTTAAAACATAATACTTTCATATTATTATGTTTTAAGCGTGAAAATCTGTTAATTTAAAATTCAAACGGAAACTTCAATTTTAGTAATTTTTTAGATGAGTTTTACTTTCCCCTTACTAATATTAATCGCTGTATAAGCTTTGAATAGTTATACAGTGTTTTATCTCCTTCTATCGAATTAAAAATGTCACTTGTGTGACGGGAACAAAACACTGTATAACTATTTAAAGCTTATACAGCGTTTATTAGTAAGGGGGTAAGGTTTATTGATCGTGGCATTTGAAATAGACGGAGCCAAATCATTCCAGAGAAGCGAACATGAAATTACTTGTTTAATGCAGAAATAATATAAATACATAGTAAAGTAAATAAAGAAATATATATAATACATAAATATAAAATATAAAGATCTCACCCATCAAACTTATAAAAGGACAGTAAAACCGTGAGTACATGAACACTTAAGTTAATTGACTCTCAAAGTTAAAGTGCCTTTAAGTAGTTTAGACTGGACTTGTAAAATTTCGTGTGCAATTCGTAAGGGCCAAGGACATAGTCTCTGGGGAGTGAATCTGGGACTTGTAAAATTTCCACGCCAGTCTTATATGAGCGTGGACATAGTCTCTGGAGCGATTTCGAGACTTAGAAAAATTTCACGCCGATTTGTATGGGCTGTGGACATAGTCTCTGGAACAATTCCGAGACTTAGAAAAATTTCTCGCCGATTTGTATGGGCCGTGGACATAGTCTCTGGAGCAATTGCGTGACTTATAAAAAATTCTCGCCAATTTATATGGGCTGTAGACATAGTCTCTGGAGCAAGTCAGAGACATAGAAAATTTTACTAAAGGTACATTTTAACAACGATAAACATGGAGTTACTTTTGCTTGAACAAGAAGAAATTGGTACACAAATTGAAAAGGGATTTATTAATTATAAAAAGACGGGCAAAGATAAATTAACATCGGCGTATATAGATACCAGACTTGAAAGCTTAGAACCATTATGGACAAAATTTACGGATAATCATTTTAAGATTATGAGTGCTGTACCCAAGGCCGAAAGATCGAAGATAGATTATTGTGTGAAGGAACGGTTTAACACCGTGGAAGAGACATACATGGATTATAAAACAAAGTTAAAATTAGATAAAAACAAAAGGAATAAAACAGAACAGGAGCCAGCCCATGACAGTAATACCTCAAAACCAGAAGTAAAGCTGCCTCAAATTCAGCTTCCCACATTTTCTGGGGCATATGAAGAGTGGCAAAGTTTCCACGACATGTTCAAGTCTCTTATCCACAATAATGACAACTTGAGTGCGGTGCAGAAGCTTCATTATTTGAAAAGCGGTCTGAAAGGTGAGCCCGAAATGCTGCTACGAAGTTTTTCTACTACAGATGTAAATTATACTGAAGCCTGGGATAAATTGGTTCGACGTTATAGCAACAAAAGATATAATGCTAATGAAATAATGAAACGATTATTTTCCCAAAAATGTATTAACAACGAGTCAGCTACCTCTATCAAAAATTTATTAGATACTACAGCCATATGTCTAAAGTCACTTAAAAATTTAGGAGTTAGAACAGACACATGGGACATCATAATTATTTACCTAACCGTCTCTAAATTGGATTTCGAAACTCGAATGGAATGGGAGACAGAAGTCAGTCGGGTAGCATCTGATGAGTTCCCAACCTGGGATCAGCTGGTTGCATTTTTGGAGAAAAAATTTAGAACATTAGAGATGTTGTCTGGATCAAAGCCAATTCGCCGCGTCACTCCGCCCAATACAATCAAAACCTTACATTCAACTGTCCAAGAAGAGAAAAGCTGCGTAATGTGCAACAAATCACATTTGCTATATCAATGCAAACAATTTGGATCTAAGTCTCCTCAAGAGAGATCAGAGTTCATACAGTCAAAGAGGCTTTGTTTCAATTGTTTTGCACCTACCCACAACGTGAAGAACTGCCACCAGGCTACGTGCTGTCGCCGATGTGGCAGAAGGCATCACACATTGCTGCATTTAGAGAGGAACCGACCTCAAGAGGTTACCAGAGTGTCGGCTACATCAACGGGTTCTGCATCTGACTCTGTGGTAGATGCAGTTCACAATCATGAAACTCCAAAATATGAGAAGAAAGTAGTAGCTCATTTTGCCAGAGAGCATCATCAGAATCGTAACAAAGTGTTGTTGGCTACAGCATTAGTTAAGGTTAAATCACAAAATGGCTACTGTCAAACTGCACGTGTTTTAATAGATCAAGACTCAGAAGCCTCTTTTGTTACTGAGAGTGTAGTGCAATCACTAGGTCTTAAGCGTATACCAGTTGATGGTGTAGTGACAGGTGTAGGTGAAGGAAGACTTAGATCTAAGAGCATTGTTAATTTTGAGTTAGAGTCACTTCATAATCATAACTTTTCTTTGTCGATTAATGCATTTGTTTTAACTTCATTGACATCATTTCTTCCATCTAGTAAGACTTTCATTCTGAACTGGTCAGATCTCGATCACTTACCTTTAGCAGATCCTTATTATGGTTCACCTGGAAAGATAGATATTATTCTTGGAGTCGAGGGCTATAGTCAAATATTATTAAGTGGTCTTCTTAAACATCCAGCACCAAGTGGTCCTGTTGCTCAGAACACCCAGCTGGGATGGATTTTGTCTGGCAAGGTAGGTGACGCAGAAGAATCAACACCCAGAGTTGTCAGCTTACATCTAAAGGTAAAAGAAGAAAATATCCTGAAACAATTTTGGGAGATTGAGAGAGAGCCAGATATTATTGAAAAGAAATTAACAAAGGAAGAAAGAAGATGTGAAGAAATATATGAGACTACAACTACAAGAAATAGTGAAGGTAGATATATTGTGAGAGTACCATTTCGAGATCCTGATCCACAGTGCATGTATGGCAAGTCCAAGGATGTAGCTATGAAGAGATTCATGTTGTTAGAACGCAAACTTACCAGAGATTCACATTTACGACTTGAATATACAAAGGTTATGAATGACTATCTGGAACAAAATCATATGGAGGAAATTACCAATGAACATGACATAGAGAATCCTTATTATTTTATTTTTTTTTATGAAATATGGGGGCAAACGAGCAAACGGGTCACCTGATGGAAAGCAACTTCCGTCGCCCATGGACACTCGCAGCATCAGAAGAGCTGCAAGTGCGTTGCCGGCCTTTTAAGAGGGAATAGGGTAATAGGGGAGGGTAGGGAAGGGAATAGGGTAGGGGATTGGGCCTCCGGTAAACTCACTCACTCGGCGAAACACAGCGCAAACGCTGTTTCACGCCGGTTTTCTGTGAGCCCGTGGTATTTCTCCGGTCGAGCCGGCCCATTCGTGCCGAAGCATGACTCTACCTTATGCTGTTTATCTTCCCCACCACGCTGTAGTACGAGAGGACAAAGAGACAACAAAGGTCAGGGTTGTTTTTGATGCGTCATGTAAAGGTGACAACAACGTATCATTAAATGAGTCATTACTAGTGGGTCCGAAACTTCAGCAAGACTTACGCCACATATTAATGCGATGGAGAACACATCCGTACTGTATCGTAGCTGATATAACACAGATGTATAGACAAGTGGCAGTAAATCGAAGTGATGTAGATTTTCAACGAATCTTATGGCGTGATGATCCAGAGAAACCCATCCGCCATTTTCGACTTTTACGACTTACCTTTGGCACAGCTTGTGCACCGTATTTGGCAGTAAAGTCTCTCCAACCGCTGGCAAAGGACGAGCAATTAAAATACCCTTTAGCTGCAAAATTAACGCTACAAGATTACTATATCGATGACCTATTAACCGGCTGTGAAACAGACGAAGAAGCTATAGAAATTTATAAAGAAATTAATAAACTAATGGGAGAAGGTGGATTTAGACTCCAAAAATGGTGTAGCAATAGTCAAAGGTTGTTAAGTTATATAGGGAAGGAAAATCAAAATTCTAAGGATACATTTGTCTTTAAAATCAATGATACTATCAAGGTTTTGGGTATTTCATGGAACAAAAACTCGGACATATTTGAATATACCTACAACTTACCAGAAATTACTCAGCCAGTAACGAAGAGAAGAGTTTTATCTGAAGTCGCAAGGCTATACGATCCAATGGGTTGGGTAGCGCCAGTATTGATAACGGCCAAAATCTTAATACAAAAGCTGTGGAAATCTGGATTAAATTGGGATGATAATCTGACACCGGACCTTTTAAATGAATGGATTTGCTTTAGAGAAGAGTTAAATTATGTAAAAATGATTTCCTTACCTCGATGGTTGTCGATCAAGAAGGGCGATCCCATAGAGTTGCACGTTTTTGCTGACGCTTCTCAGGTGGCGTATGCTGCAGTAGTGTATATAAAATCTAAAGATAAAATGGGTAATACTTACGTCAATATCGTTACTGCAAAAACAAAAGTCGCGCCGGTCGACAAACAGATTACTATTCCAAGATTGGAGCTGTGTGCAGCTTTACTTGGTGCAAAATTGTTATTTGAAGTGTCACAAATTTTGAAGATACCTAAAGAAAAGTGGTTTGCCTGGTCCGATTCAACTGTAGTTCTGGCGTGGCTTAGAGGAGAACCAAGTCGTTGGACCACATTCGTTAGTAACAGGGTGTCCGAAATTTTGATTATTCTCGACTACGACCACTGGAACCATATTCCCACAAATCAAAATCCTGCTGACTGCGCCTCAAGAGGTACATCGGTAAGAGAATTGAGAGAGCACGAATTGTGGTGGCAGGGTCCGAAGGTATTAAGAGCGAGTGATGTTTACTCTAATAAATTAGATGTCAGTACCGACATAGAAACGAGACCAATCAAGGCGCTGACAACTTTAATTCACCCTAAAGAAAACTTTATATGGTTGAGATTTTCGAATTTGTCTAAGATGTTGAGAGTGTTATCATACTGCATGAAATTCTTGAAGACTCGGGAACCTGAAACAAAAAAGGATAAAAATTTAATAACAGTTAAAGAAATGGATGAAGTATTAAATAGATGTCTTAAAGCTACGCAAGAATTTTATTTTGAAGAGGACATTAAAAATCTGAGAGCCACCGGAAGTGTTACTAAGAAAAATCAACTGCACACCCTTTCACCGATTCTGGATCAGAATGGGTTGTTAAGGGTGGGCGGCCGAATTATGCATTCTTCTTTATCATTCGATAAGAAACATCCTATAATTTTGCCTAGTGAATCTCATGTTACTAAGTTAATAATTATGGACGCGAATCATAGAACACTTCACGGTGGGCCTCAGATTATGCTGAATTTTTTGAGAAGTAAATACTGGATAATAAGAGCAAGAGAGAAAGTTAAAAAATGTTATCGTGATTGTGTGATATGTGTTCGTTATTCACGCCAGAATAACAATCAGTTTATGGGACAACTTCCGAAGACTAGATTAACACCTACTAAACCTTTCCTATCCACGGGAGTAGATTTCACAGGCCATATAGATATAAGATTTTCACCCGGTAGAGGAGCACGATCTTATAAAGGCTACATATGCCTTTTCATTTGTATGTCTACGAAGGCTATACATTTGGCAGCAGTATCTGACTTGACTTCGTCCGGCTTCATAGCTGCTTTCAAAAGATTTGTATCCCGTCGAGGACGCTGCCAGCAAATGTTTAGCGACAATGGCACAAATTTCGTGGGAGCTGATAAAGAACTCCGAGATATGTTTAACAGAGCTAAATCCCAGCTTCCCGATGAAATCGCCCATCTACTAACCGAGGCAGGTACAACATGGCATTTTATCCCTCCGCATGCGCCTAACTTTGGAGGCCTGTGGGAGGCTGGTGTGCGGTCCACTAAAACACATCTCAAAAGAGTAATAGGTAACGGAACACTTACCTTTGAGGAATTGACAACGGTTCTGACACAGGTGGAAGCTTGCCTGAATTCACGTCCTCTATCCTTTTTGAGTGAGAATCCAGATGATCCTATGCCCTTGACGCCCGGTCACTTTTTGGTCGGCGAACCACTGGTTACAATTCCAGAACCAGATTATAGTGAAATCCGTCTTACTGGCCTTCAGAGATGGAAGCTTACTCAAAAAATGGTTAATGATTTTTGGCGTAAATGGTCAGATGAATATCTAGTGACTTTAAATCATAGATATAAGTGGTTTACTAAAAGAGTTGAACCAGAAGTTAACGATATTGTAGTTATAAGAGATCATAATGTTCCACCAGCTAGGTGGCTGTTAGGTAAAATAATCGAAAAACATCCAGGAAAAGATGATATTACTCGAGTAGTTAGTATTAAACCAAAAATGGTATATGTAAACGCCCCTGTAATAAATTGTGTTTTTTGCCTAAAGCAGAATAATTATTGATTTGTGTAAAACTTACAGAATATTTATGTAGATTGCTAGTTATAGCTAACTTAGATTAGTGCTATCGTAAGTTTTCCTTTTAATGTGTTGTTACATAGATTGGTAAGAAGGTATTGTTATTTACATTGAAAAGTACATTGTCATAAGCCATAAAAAAAAAGTAAAATTGTCACAAAGTTATATGTAAATGGAACATGTTAATTGTAAAATTTTAATTTGCAAATGTTAATAGTAGAGTAGAAATTTGAAAATCGTATAGTTTAGTTTTTGTTATTTGTAACTTTCAGTAAATGTGAAAAGGAACGAGTCCTTTTGGTGGGCGGGATGTTTAATGCAGAAATAATATAAATACATAGTAAAGTAAATAAATAAATATATATAATACATAAATATAAAATATAAAGATCTCACCCATCAAACTTATAAATGTTTTATGCAAATATTGATTTCCATATATATAGTTCCACCGTATGCCGATAGATGGCGTTCGGACGGTTCTACATCACGCTAGCGGTTGCTTTTGTGTGACTTATATAGGCTTGAGGTGTTTTTAAATAAATTGAGTTCAACAGCAGTGTGGTGTTTGATTTAGTGAAGTGTTACGCAGCGACATACTTCAATCGAACAAATTATGTAAATCTCAATCTTATTAAATGTTCGACGAATTGAACGATCGTTTAAGATAGAGGTGGGATATAACAGGTTAAATACGATACCTGTTATACCTGTTACTGTTATACGTAACTACCTGTTTCGGATACCTGTTAAAAAATAACAGTCATGTTAGAAGGTATGTAGTATACGTACTCAGTTCGATTACTAGGTTGGAAGGCCGTTCAAGTATACTTGAACGGCCTTCCACAACGTTTACATAAATTCCTGATATTGTAAAATATGTATTTGTTCTTAATATTTAGTGAAATGTAAGAATTTATAACACTATAGTCTGTACATTTAATTATAATTTTTAATTAAATATAAGTATAATTTTATTTTATCGTAATGTGAAGTCCTTTTTATTTTTGTTTTATTTAAACCCCTGTTCTTCCTCCATAGGACAGGTTGCGCCTACATTGGGGGATAGAACAAATAGTCAATATTTGTAAACTACTTTGCATTAAACGATTTATTTATATATTATCAAGTTAATTTAAAAAAATGGTTTTTTTTGCTTACAGAAGTTACAAAAAAAATTAAGTAACAGTACTAACTTGAAACTGGCAAATCAGTTTCAAGTTAAAAAGGCGGGAAATAGAATATTCGTTCAAATTTTCATCACCGTATTTCTAAATCGTCAAGTCCAAAGTCTAGTCAAAGTCCAATAAACAGTCAGGGTAGTCAATGAGTCGTCAGTCGATTCAGTAAAGGTACGCTTTACTGAAACTTCCTGTGGAGTTTTGGCGGACAACCCCAAAATAGCACGCATTTTGTAGTTGTATCACTTGCCCACATTTGTACACGACAACGAATATCTAATGGTAAATATTCTACCAATATTAGGCATTAACAACCGAATTAACAATAATTTTGAAAGAAACACAAATACACAATTATTTTTGATTGACTTTAGTATTTTTAAATTGATTAGTTGATAGTTCAAAGAGAATAAATAATCAATACTTCCTAGGAACTTTCAGTAAAGCTTTTACCACTTTACTGAATCGACTGACTTGATTTTAAGTGCACTGACTATTTATTTGGACTTTGGATTTGACTACGGTGCGGTGTTGAAAATTTAAAAGAAAATTCAATTTCCCGCCCTTTCAACTTAACACTGGCAAATGGTTTGAAGCCGCAGCTAGTATAAAAAAAAAGACTGAACTCGTGACAAATGACGTCTGTCTATAACCCGACCATATGTAATGGCACGTAGTGTATATGGGATTTGTTCTTGATTGACTACAACCTGAATTTTTTACTAAAAAAATACTAATTATTTCTCATTCTAGCAAGTAGTAGATGCATATAAGTGTAAGAGAGACATACAGAGTATTTAAATACTAAGTGCCTTTCGTTTTCGCATATGGAGTCGTTGTATGTGTAACAGAGAGACAAGATCGGACTATTACTATATACCGGTAACACGTACGCTGTACTCAGGTAGTTATTTTTTACTTGTTACGCTGCTAGTAACTGACGTATTCTGTTATGTTATTTAATAACTGTTAATTTAGTAACTGGATATCGACTGTTATGTGTTATTTCCTACTACCTGTTCCTTTTTACCTGTTACGTTAAATACGTCCCACCTCTAGTTTAAGACTTATTAGAAATTGTCATTTCATTTACGCTTTCAACCTAATTATGTAACATGGCTTTGATTTTGTTATATCTATAATACTAATATTGTTCGCGCCAAAACGCGACGTTGAAACACTGGTCACACAGATCGCTTAAACCAGCCAATCACGCACGAGTATTGGCTGTCTGTCCTCAAAGCGCTGTCAAGAGAGTGACGACACTTGCTCCCAGGGGTGGTCGACTTTGTATGAATGACCTTGGACCAAAAAGGGGGCAGTTCGGTGCGACAAGAATGGTTATATTTCAATATATCGCTCTCTGTCTTACATGGTTAATATTACATAAAAGTTACTTAAAAACCACAACAGATGGCGCGCAACAGACACTATGCCGCTTCTAGATCGCGCTATCGAAAACACTAGACGTATGTATTTAAGGGCTCACGAACATTTTGTGATGTTTAGTTGTGATTTGTGCGTGGAGGAGGTTGCTCGGTTTTGTTGGAATGCAAAATTTAACTCTAAAGAGAAATTTAACGTTAACTTAAACTTTAATTACGTATCTTCAATTTCCCACCATATTCATATAATCAAATATTTAGTCCTCCTTTGTTGGAAGGCGGTTAAAAGTTTGAGGGGGCAGCTCACTAGAGGCGCTATTTGGTCCCAATTTTTTTGTATGAAGTCGACCTTCTTCTCCGCGAGTAATAGTGTTCTGTGCTTGCTCCTGAGATTTCGCCCGCGCCGGTAGCATATCCCGAATTACACGAAACTAGTACCCGTGACGCGTCCGCGCATCTGTATGTGCGATCCGATCTCCTAAACTCAGCTCGCTAGCGACACGCGATAAACTACCGATAAACTCCGCTCAGCTGTGTAGTGCCTGCTGCAGAGAAGATTCCGCCCATGTTTGGAACTGCTGCTCCAGCCCACCATCAAAGGTCAGTGCTAGATCTAGATTCTCCAACTAATCCTTAGATCTCAGCCCCAAACCCCAATTCTCCGCGTTTACCTACCTACTCTCAGCTCATAATCACTTAAGAGCACACTTGCGCACACAAATATCTATGGACATACTAATATCTATGGACACTTTTACACCACGTCAATCTGAAAATGCATCTCAAAATACTCGAAGAACTTGTGTTACGGGGACCAGACAAAGGGAAGTATATTTAATTCTTCATTACTATACCTATATTTAAGACAAGCAATAATCGCCCGTGGCTTCGCCTGCGTGAAATTAGGTTTTAAGCTTTCATATTTTACCCCTGGGGGTTGAATTTTGAAAAATCCTTCCTAGATGCCTACATCATTTGAGAAATACGTGTGCAAAATCAAAATTGGATTTGGCCTGTGCATTGCATACACCAGTCCAACCGGCTTTGCCTTTTGTATATCTTAATGATATAGATTTTTATTAAATTACTAGCTGTCCCGGCGAATTCGTACCGCCTTAGAATTAAATTTGTTGACGTACTGACAGCAGCGCCACCTACCGGGTTCAATTGCAAATCTAAACCATTCTCGAATCCACCTGAAGACACACAAAAATTTCATTAAAATAGGTCCAGGCGTTTAGTAGAAGTTCAGTGACATAAATATGCACAGAAGAAATACATATTCTAAAGATACGCATATTTAATACACATCCATGACCCAGGAACACAGAAAACTTTCGTCTGTATGCTGGAGATCTTCATGGCGATGCTCGTGAAGTTCGCCAGCACCTTCTCGTGTTGGTACTGACTGTCCACCAACTTCAGGATGTTCTACCTCCTCGTCAACAGCGTCTGTATGCTGGAGATCTTCTTGGTGTTGCGCGTGAAGTTCGCCAGCACCTCGTACTGGTACTGACTGTCCACCAACTTCAGGATGTTCTACCTCCTCGTCAACAGCGTCTGTATGCTACAGATCTTCTTGGTGATGCGCGTGAAGTTCGCCAGCACCTTCTCGTACCGGTACTGACTGTCCACCAACTTCAGGATGTTCTACCTCCTCGTCAACAGCGTCTGTATGCTGGAGATCTTCTTGGTGATGCGCGTGAAGTTCGCCAGCACCTCGTACTGGTACTGACTGTCCACCAACTTCAGGATGTTCTACCTCCTCGTCAACAGCGTCTGTACGCTGGAGATCTTCTTGGTAATGCGCGTGAAGTTCGCCAGCACCTCGTACTGGTACTGACTGTCCACCAACTTCAGGATGTTCTACCTCCTCGTCAACAGCGTCTGTATGCTGGAGATCTTCTTGGTGATGCGCGTGAAGTTCGCCAGCACCTCGTACTGGTACTGACTGTCCACCAACTTCAGGATGTTCTACCTCCTCGTCAACAGCGTCTGTATGCTGGAGATCTTCTTGGTGATGCGCGTGAAGTTCGCCAGCACCTTTTCGTGCTGGTACTGACTGTCCACCAACTTCAGGATGGAGTCGCGGCCCTTGCCTCTGTAAAAATAATAAAACTTGTATCATATCCTCAGTTTTCCATACTATACTAGAAGACACTTGTTGATCCCTATTATAATGTTGATTTTCACTTTGCTCAAAAGTTACCCAAGCTAATAATACACAACTAAGTAATCATTAAGTTCTGTTTTCTTATGATAGCGTTGCCGTCAAATACTTTGCATTAATTGTCACCGTTCTGTACATGGAAAATGTTTCGTCGTTTTTATTCACCACTGTATTACAACCGCTATATGACGGTAGTGTACTGATGGCACAGAGTAGAAAATATACTCACGTAGAGAGAAACAGCTTTCATAGAACCATCCAAATCGATCGAATCGAAATAAATTTGAAAATTTAGAGCGTCCCCATCAACGGGTGATCATTCTTCCACACAATCGTGGAAAAATTGAGTCCACCGTCAATCTACGCCAGTCTACTCCGTCTACTCACAGTTTACTCCTCAGGAGACGTGCCGCAGCTGCGAGGGTGAGGCCCCTGCGGTCAGTCACGTTCACGTCACTTCCCCTCTCGAGCAGCTCTTTGACAATCTCCGCAGAAGCACCCTGGACCACTAGAGAAATAAAAGTTCATGCAGCTATTCATAAATCCGTGAGACTTATATGCCAAAAACAGTTTATAATATCGCTGTATTATAAAGAGAAATAAGAGAACGGGTAGCAATAGAGATGAATTGAAGGAAGAGGAAAAGAAAAAAGTAGGAGTCCAACTGAATAAGTCAGGGTATTGGCGGAAACATCCCTTAAAGCCGGCAACGACAAGGCATTTGTAACCTATTGATAGCCGAATTGCAGTGGCGGGGGGTTCCTATGACTCCATTCCTATCGGCTTCCCTTACCACATACCTTTTTAAGACCCTCATCCAAATCCCTACCTATTACATAGGCTCGGGTTTCCCTATGAAGAAAAACCAGCCTTCGCCACTACCGCATTGTCAGTGGAAATTGGTTTTCCAGTGGTTTAGAGCTTGGCTCTCAATTCCGAAGGTTGGGCTTGATCCCGCGTTGGGACAAAAATGTTGTTTTCAAGTCTGGTTACGACAATACAGGCGCATCACCTGATTGTTTGACAAGAGAGATGATCCATGCGTCGGATGGGCATGTAAAAGATGATCCTGCGCCTGTCTCTCGCCAGTCGTGTCGGTTATAATCTGTGATCAATCCCATTGGGTTTCGAGAGGGAGAGTGAGTTCTCTTGTGTATATATAACTCATGCGTAGATGGTGTGCCCCGATATCCGTGTGGGGGGTGCTATGGAGACTACTAACAGGAACAGCTTACCATCAGGCTCTTCTCTCGTTCACCAGCGTATTTAAATTAAAATTTAATAAAATAGCCCACTGAGATAAGCCAATATAAAATTTGTTCAGGAAAGTCAGAGATCGAGAAGGAGAAGTCTTACATCCAAGCCACTCTACTGACCAGCTCTAAACAGCGGCGTCCACCCATTGCTGTCCACCACTCGTACATCTCCACGCCTTAGCACCATCGCCACCATTTCCAGGTCTCCGCTGTCTACCGCAAAGTGTTCAATCCGCATAGAGTTTACATCTCTGCACTGAAACAGACGCGACGACGAGGCGCGCGAAGGCCGAGTAGTTTAATTTATAGTACCTAGTCTGTTTACCCAGAGACGCCACATGGCGCTGCACTTTTAAGATTGCTATTGAAAATTGAATTTTATTCATTACACAGGACGGTACACGTTTTATTGCAAAAGTAAAAATTTTGAGTTGCACCGAGCTGCATAGCGTGGCGTCAATCGCTTGGTATAACGCGTTTCAAATGAGAATAGGAACGTCAATGACCTTTTTCTGTCAAATATCACTTGATCGATCGATTTTCAGAAAAAAATTATGTGCATATAAACATTAATAGTCTTGCATCAAATTTAAATAAAAACGTTAAGGCCCCCACAGACGAGAGGCCGATCGTTTCAGCTGGAACTGACGTCAGTTCGGCCTGAACGGATTCGAGCACACACACGGAAAAAATCGCATCCAATCCAATTTACGTCAGTTCGGCCTGATCTGATTCGTGCCCACACACGGAACAGTCGCATCAGTCCATTCTGGTTTGCCGCGCGCTGCGGTCGTGTTTATCAATTTTGTATTTAAACACCGCGAAAACTCATACAACGCTGGTACAAGATACACGCCCGCACGGCAGCGGGTCGGGCAAGAACTGAAGCGATTTGTCCACACACGGTCAGGACAGGCCGCGCGTTCAGGCCGATCGGTCAGGCCAGAATTAATGTTGCCAACTTAGTTATTTTACAAAATTTTACTAAATTGAGTATTTTATTCCCTCCTTGGTAGAAATTTAGTTATTAGTAGTGTTTAAGTAGGAAAGAGCCAGACAGTAATGATATGCAAAATAGCTACTAAATATTTATATATTTCCTAGTATATTTTAATTTAATGGTAAAATTTATAATCAAATTCAGTTAATGAAAAAAATTTAATATAATAAAACCTAAAATGCAGTGGTTTTTGGGGGGCTTCAGGAATTCCTAAGTTAAGTAGCCTCGTTAGTAGTTTTTTAGTAGTTTTAGTAGAAATCGATACGAGTTTAGTAGTTTCACAAAAAAAGAGCTGGCAACACTGGAACGAATCGCTTCAGTCCGTACGGCCGCCTGATGCGATCTCGAAATTGCACACACACGATACGATTTTGCATCCGTTCAGGCCGAACTGAAGGTAGACCGGACCATGTATGGGGCCCCTTAAATAGTAATAAATTATCTAAACATAAATTTAACTATCATAACAGTCTAAATTCGAAACAATATGGCGCCGACTCGATCCTATTCTCATTTGAATCTCACTATACTGATAGCAGCATAGTCGTATATATTCATAGCAGAGCACTCACCGTGAAGTCGGCGCCGCTCGTCAGCAGCATTTCCGCCGTCGCCACGTGCCCGTGTAACGTCGCCAGGTGCAGGGCAGTTCTGCCGCACCCAGACCGCTGGTCCACCTCAGCCCCGGAGAGGAGCAGCTGCCGGACCATGCTGGTGTCTCCTGGGGAGACAGTTACTATATAATATATAAGGTCTCCAAGAATCAATTACGGATACTTCAGGCACATGATCCACTGCTTATGTAAAGACGTTTGGGTAGAAAAATAATTGTCATAAACAAACTAAAATATCATCTCATATATGGGTGACTCTCCGCAAAACGCAAACTCGCCCATACTTTATATAGGCGAGTTTGCGTTTTGCGAGTTTTTTTTCTTGTTTGACAATTATTTTAGGAGAAAATAATCCTTATTATTATACACACATACAAAACATATTATAAAGGAAAAGAAAATACATACAGATAAAGATGAAAGCTTTCATACTTTCGTTTCTTAGAAAGTATTTCGCTCACTAATGTGTTTTTTGCGCTTCCATTTATTTTCACAGTCAATTTCATTCTATCACGGCCAAAGTTGCCCAAATATAAGGACCGGAGAATTATTTCTCATTCTTATTACTATGTAGTCGTCTAATTAAATATTTCATTTGGAGAAAAATCCCAATGAAATATTTAATACAATATTAGGCTACGATACACGTC
The DNA here is from genome assembly GCA_905404095.1 of Glaucopsyche alexis. Lineage (NCBI taxonomy): Eukaryota > Metazoa > Arthropoda > Insecta > Lepidoptera > Lycaenidae > Glaucopsyche > Glaucopsyche alexis. The sequence continues at coordinate 3,043,116 of FR990064.1, read as the reverse complement.
ATATTAAGTAATGGCAACAGCCTCCGTGGTCTAGTGTATAGAGCATTGGCTCTCGACTCGGAGGTCGTGGGTCCGATTCCCACATTGGAACAACAAAAATGTTGTTTCTAAGTTTGGTTAGGACAAAGCAGGCTGATCACCTGATTGTCTGACAAGAAAGATGATCCATGCGTCGGATGGGCATGTAAAAAGTCGGACTTGCGCCTGATCTCTCGTCAGTCGTGTCGGTCATCCGTCCCACTGGATTATGAGTGTAAAGGAAGAGAGAGTGCTAGAGAGAATATATTAATATACGCTCCTCGGATATAAAAAATATTTATTAAGAAATAAATATATTAAACAAAATATCGTATTATTCGTAATTACTGTTATGGGTATCATCAAAATATTAATATTATGTGAGAGAATATGACTTCAAAGATCGATCCGCACTTACAACTTCTCTGGTATTACATTGCAGGTGTCTTTTTTGTTTGTTTTTCGGTTTTTTTACATACTAGCTTTTACCCGCGACTTCGTCCGCATGGAGTTCGGTTTCCATATAAAATTTTAACCCATAAAATTGGCTCCCTAAGGGAGTAACCCTTAGGGGGCCAATTTTCAAAAAACTTTCTTAGCGGATGCCTACGTCATTACAATTATCTGTATGCCAAATTTCAGCAAAATTCGTTCAGTAGTTTCTGTGGCTGTGCGTTGATAGATGAGTTAGTCAGGTTTGCCTTTTATATATATTTAGAAAAAAATAGTTAAAAAAGGTTGTTTGTTACCTCTTCTAGCAGCAGTGGCCAGTGGTGTCAGGCCGCTGGTGCTGTTCACGACGGAGACCAGCTCCGGACGCTCTTCCAGCATCTGCTGTACCTGGAGATCACCACAATCGCACAGTATTTTAGAAATCCTCACAATCAATAACAAGTTTACAACGCCTCGCTATAGGCAATCGGACTATTTTTTTTATTGCATAAATGAATAGTACTCTTAAATATGAGTAACTTCTCAGAAGAAACCGTATATCAAAAGTCAATATTTTCAAAGGTACAGCGATTTGTATAAAAAATTTCGCGAGCCTCCTAAAAACGCTCCATACTAAAGTCGACCTACAAGTGACGTCACTTGTAGGTTATAGCCCAGTGTAATAAAGAGATACAGTGGTCCAACGCGTTTGAAGTCGCGCGAAATGCCGCTTTTGTGTAGGTATTCGTCATTGCTGCAGGGTTGTCACAATAATGTGTTTTATTATAATCTGTTCTACATTTTGTGTATTCGTAGTATGTGTATGTAGAGTACTAGGAATAAAACAAAAATATATATATATATATATATATATATATATATATATATATATATATATATATATATATATATATATATATATATATATATATATATATATATAGAAGTATTCAAGAAGAGTTTTATTATAAAAAAAAACAAATGCCTATACAAAAGCTCAGGGTTCGCATGATATATATCAATTGATATTTATGCTTGATATATATCAAAATTGATATTTATATTTAAAAATGTAAAATAACGTTTTAAATGTAAAAAATCTTACATCAAGTCATAGTCTAAATACACAGGCCTTATTTTCCGAGAGTTTCACAAGCCTAGGTCATCAAAAACTTGCTATTTGACACGACATTAACTAATCATTAGGCTTATGACACCCACGTGACCCCCTGTTTTTCGGAAGAAAATTCCTTGTTTGTTATTATACTATTGTTATACCATTTAAGTATACCATGTGTCAAATTAATTCGACTGATAAAATTAATACACTTTTTTTTTCTTCTGGTTATAAACAAAAGTCATTTTATGGATTTAAAACTTAAATTGATACTCAAAAGTATCTATCGTTGATTTTTTATTTATTTGAAAACTTTCATCATTGTAAATAAGTACCTACATACAACTCAAACGAAACACTGTCGCAAACCACTTAAAACAATCAAATTAAAAAGCGTCAACCCCGGCTGACGTGTCCCAAGCGAGTGTATGGCAGCTTGGGCTCGCTACCGCCCCTCTCTCACCCCGCACGCCCCGCACGATTGCTCTGTCTAGACGTGTCCGTTGGACGACTGTAGGTAAGTTCCATAGGCTGTGGTTATAGTATATGAAGTATATGGCCGCCGGAATATATTTGTAAATATCTACGATATTTGTGCGTTTAAGTTCATACTTACCATAATGAATGTTTTTGTATATGATGTGAGTAAACTAATGATGTAGGTTTTGTTTACAAATTTCGCAAAAAAATATTTTTTTTGGTACTTTTTCGGGTTCCGTAATACTTAAGGAACCCTTATAGTTTCGCTCTGTCCGTCTGTCTGTCTGTCTGTCTGTCTGTCTGTCTGTCTGTCTGTCTGTCTGTCCGCGCCTCTAGCTCCTGTAATTATGAATATAAATTTATGAAATTTAGTGCAGTTATAGATTGTGTATAGATCACGGTTTCGGGATCATAAAAAAATAATAATTTTATATTTTAGGAGTAGCTCTCCATACATATGAAGTGGGGATGAAAAATATTTTTTCACTCTACCCCATCGTGTGGGGTATCGTAGAATAGGTCTTTTAAAATAAAGGCATGGTTTCATACGTTACTTTTTTATAAAGTTGACCATTTTCGAGTAATCGGCCTCCAAAGTAGTTTGTAAGTTGGTCCCCCCCCTAGCATTTTTAAACTATAGGAGATAGAAACTTGCAAATTTCCATGCTGATAGATCATGCTAAAAACTCTTTAGGAAAACTATTTTGAACGAAATCGCATCATAATTTCTATTTCTAGAGCAATTATAGAAAAACAAATTAACATATTAAGGCAAATCAGAATAATTATACATCATGTGAAATTATCATTTAAAATAATGTTTCAAAACTGGTTGCAAAATTAAAAAAAAAACTGAAATTAACAATTAATAAAAATAACTTAAATTAATAATAAATAAAACATGCTGTCGGGTTTGAACCTACATCCAAGGACAAACACTATGATTAACTGAGCTACAGTAATTATAGTGATTATTGCGAATTTACGTTTCTTTACCAGAATTAGAGCTAAGTTTTGAAACACGTAAAATTTTAATTAATAATTAATTTTACGAATATGTGCCTCTTTTACCAATTATTACAATAATTTAATAACACTAAAAACACATGAATATAATTATGTTATCAATTACCATAATATTATTGTTTTTTATTATAATTTAATACCTACCTTTAATATTAAAAGCTTCAATTTGCTAGTAACTTTACGAAAACTAGGTATATCATATATGGCGCTAGTCTCCTGTTTAAATCGTGGATTGTTTTTGAAAAATAATACTAGATGTCGCTGTGTTATTGGATTTAAATTCTGTATCACGCTATCGAAAACCTCGCTTATATGTATAACCTCTCAGGTGTCGCGCTTTAAAATTTTTATAAGTATCTGGTTGTATTCTTCGTACCTACTTTGAGGTCTCGCTAGAGTGCGCTAGAGTAAATATTTTCTTTGATTGTGATAGGCGGTATCGTAATAGACTAAAATAATATGCTCAAATGTTATGTGATTAGCGAAATGCGAATATTAAATAGAAATCGAATAAAACTTATTCTTAAAGAACATCTGGTTACTATTCACTTATATATATTTTGATTATTAATCAACATTCAACATTTACGGAACCCTCCTTAGACATGTCCTGACATGCTCTTGGTTAGGTTATTAAATGTATTTTTTCAGTAAACTACACATAAAATAATATATATTTTTACATTTACTAAGTAGTTATGCCTCAATATTTCTGAATATATTAATGAAAATAAATATTTCAGGTGTAGTCCGATCCCCTATTGACGAAATAAATTTATTTTATGAATTGATGACTTGAAAAAATACCCATCTTCCAATTTTTTTATCTCAAAAACTAAGTGAAATTGGCACACGGGAGTTTCTATTAGGTTTGAAATACAAAACGACATCGACCTATTATGGGCTTAGTTTAGAAATGTCCGATTTTAAGGATTTCTAAAACACTGTGAATCGTCAAAAGGGCGGAAATAAAAAAAAATTGCCTTAAAATAGACAGATTAATGTCTTTTGAGGTTTTCTGTCAGTAGTTTATGTATTCAATTGCGTGTTTTTAGTTTCCTCCACATAAACTTTAGCTGTGCCAAATTTTATACGGAGAGACCGTTCGCAAAATTCTCGTAAAACTGTAGGCACTTAAAGTTTTTGTTTCACTTGTTAATTAAATATTATAATAATTATTAATACTTAAAAGGGTTCTTATTTAACTTAGGAACACATTATAAATAACTAAATTATTATCTAAAATTATAAACTACTAGCGACCCGCCCCAGCTTCGCACGGGTACAATACTGATACTAATACTACAGAATGTCTATAAACCTCTAACAAAACGGGCGAAATCTAGTCAAAACAAACAGAAACAAATTAATATAGGTACCTACTAAAACTCAATGAAATAAGTAGGTGGGTATACTTTTATCGTATGAAATACCATAGATCTAAACTCCCCCCCGCACGCGCGCCTCGCCTTGGTGACGGCCACTTCACAACGGGCCGTGCAGCAGAAATCGTAATATTTTAATTTCGCCATAACTAAAAAACCAAACGTCCAATTTCAATCATTCAAAGACCAAATATTATCTACATAAACTGTACTTAGTGACGAAATAATTTATTTTGATAAGGATTAATAGCATGAGTAAAATAAACGCGCTTAAATGTAGTCCAAAAAAACTTCAAGATTTCTAAATAAAAAAATGGTTGTTGTGCCTCACTCGACATAGATAGGTATAGTGTGTCGCGGACTTTTTTGTAGATATTTATAATATCTACAATTAATTAGAACATTTTATGGTTCTATCTTTTATAGTTTAGGCAGCGTACGCAAAATAAGTAACTTTTCTGGTTGATTTTTTACACCTTGTGTCCGAAAACCCCAAATATTTTACGGAACCCTATTTTTTTCCAAAATAAAATTTAGCCTATGTTACTCGTGGATAACGTAGCTTTCGAATGGTGAAAGAATTTTTTAAATCGGGCCAGTACTTTTTGAGCCTATTCATTACAACCAAACAAACAAACAAACAAACAAACATACAAACAAAGTTTTCCTCTTTATAATATTAGTGTAGATAATTATAAGTTATTGTCTAAATGAAAAAAAAAAACAAGTAAATAACCTTTTTTTTTTTTGTTTCCGGAGGGGAAAATGCATTACGCATACCACCCAGGCGCAGGGGGCACCCGAGTGGTGATGTGGGACTCCCGTATAGGTTAATGAGACCCACGGTATACCCACTAAAAACCACCCCCCACGCCGCCCTGTGACGGGGCCACGGGAACGATAAACACATCCGCGACCCCGCCGGCCGCAGCCGCCCACAAGCGGCTCCATCCTAGGCCCGAAGGCCCCAGGCGCACCAGATGGTAGGGTGCGCCTTCCTCCTCGGCCTCCACTAGTACTGTAGCAGACTCCCCCCGAGTCTGCCACTAGGAGGCCACGGATACCAGCCACCATAACCGGTACCCGGTGGCAGATCTGAGCTATGGTTCTGCCACCGACCACACCTCGGCCGCAGAGGATAGGGCAAGCGGCGCACCGTAATACCAACTTGCCTCTTCCTCTGCGGCCCCACCAATGCCGTTAACCATACAGAATGGCCCCGCCAGCTCGCAAGGGGGTAGGGAGAGTGGCACAACACCACCACGCCTCTCCCCCTGCGATCCCTCCACGGCCGCAGAAGATAGGGAGTACGGCGTACCGTAATACCGGCACTCCTCTTCTTCTGCGGTCCCACCTCCTAGCGCGTCCGCAGCGGACTCCTCCAGCCCGCTGGGAGCGCCGTCCTCGGGCCAGCCGGCGGGAAACAAGGCGGCCCTGGTTGCCTCTTCGCTTCACCGTGGGTGTCCAATCCACGGTTACTAAGCCCCACCGCCACGACAAGGCATGCAACCATCGGGGGGCACAAGTAAATAACCTAACCTAACCAAGAGCATGTCAGGACATGTCTAAGGAGGGTTCCGTAACTATAAACGCGTAATATGCTTTTTTTTAATTACTCAAAAAGAAACTGTCCGATTTGGTTCACAATAATTTTCCTAAAGAGTTTTTAGCATGATCTATCAGCATAAAAATTTGCAAGTTTCTATCTCCTATAGTTTAAAAATGCTAGGGGGGGGACCAATTTACAAACTACTTTGGAGGCCGATTACTTGAAAATGGTCAACTTTATTAAAAATAATGTATGAAACCTTGCCTTTATTTTAAAAGACCTATTCTATGATACCCCACACGATGGGGTAGAGTGAAAAAATATTTTTCATCCCCACTTCACATGTATAGAGAGCCACCACTAAAATATAAAATTATTATTTTTTATGATCCCGAAACCGTGATCTATACATAATCTATAACTACACCAAATTTCATCAATTTATATTCATAATTACAGGAGCTAGAGGTGCGGACAGACAGACAGACAGACAGACAGACGGACGGACGGACGGACGGACGGACGGACGGACAGACAGACAGACAGACAAACGGACAGACGGACGGATGGACGGACGGACGGACGGACGGACGGACAGACAGACAGACAGACAGACAGACGGACAGAGCGAAACTATAAGGGTTCCTTAAGTATTACGGAACCCTAAAAAACCGAATTTAGGTCGGAGGTTGCGGGTAGAGTACATAAGAGGCTGGCAGCTTTATTCGCTGTATGGCCAAACTGATACGTTGGCCGAAGTAAGCGCCAGCCTAAAGCCTCATTTACACAAGAAGAGTTTATCGTACGATTTGGGCAAGAATATCGTATCATATTCTCGTATCCGAGAACTCGCCATTCTCGCCGTCAATTGTTTACATGATGATAAAAACTCGCATCAATCCAGTGATTGTTAAATACGAGTCTCGAAGGCGATAATCAGCCTTTTAATTTGTTTACACAGTACGCGAGATTTTTTGCGCCGACACTCGCATACAAGTTTCGACTCGTCTAAACATTAAACAAAGAGAGTATCGCACGTGTTGATGAGAGACTCGTACAAATCGGTTTGAACAGTTTTTGTAAAATGTAAAAAAATTAATACGATTAATAGTAAGATAGTCTTTACCTGCATGAGATAGCCACACCTCACCGCCATACAGAAGCAGGCGGCAGACGTGCCCTCCGAGTCGGTGCTGGTCCACACCTCGTCCGACCAGCGCGACTCCAGCCACGCATGACAGCTGGAAATACGAGGAGCAGACAGATTGTTGCCTGATGGAAGGTGCATAGAAGTGAGTCTGAGATAATTAGGTACTTATTATTATGTTGGTACAAATACTGCACACTACTTTGGATTATTTTTCAGTTTCAGACACCTCAATTTTATTTATTTGTGTGTAAATAAATGAAAAATATCCATACAAGCAAATACGACTCTCTTCTTCGAAAATTCCTTCAAAAGCCAACTTGCCCACTGGCTTCTATCAAAAAGGCAGTTAAAAAGAAATTGAGAACATAAATAAAAGTAAAATTAAAAATTTTAAAAACCCCCTGACACAAAAAATAAACTCTAAAAAATAATAAATAATATTTTAAACCTATTATAATTATATTATCACATATAATATTAAGTAAGTTGAAATAATTTTATTTTCCAATCGTCGCCTCGTCGGGGGACCGCTAAAGTTTATAAAGTATTTTTACAACAGCAGCTAATTAATTATTACGAATTACATTTAAGTAGGTATGAGCAAATTTTTTTCGGAGTAAATTCTTTTGTTCATTCTGCGACTACACGTGTTTTTTTCACATAGCGGTCCCCCGACGAGACGACGATTGGAAAATAAATTTATTTCAACTTACTTAATATTATATAATAATATAATTATAATAGGTTTAAAATATTATTTATTATTTTTTAGAGTTTATTTTTTGTGTCGGGGGGTTTTTAAAATTTTTAATTTTACTTTTATTTTATCCTTTTTAAAGTATTTTATTTTCATTATTATTTTTTACTTTCAACGTCATTGAAGTAACATGGTACCAAATTTCGAATCGATAGGACATGTGGACGATCCCTCATCAACTAATAAAGAAAAGATGATCTTCAAACGGCTAATCAGGTCATGGTTACCTTACCATGTTCTTTAAATATCGTTGAAACAACACGGTACCAAATTTCGAATCGATCAGACATAAGAAAGTTAGTCAGATCCCCTCATCAACTAGAAAAGAGCTGATCATCTTCAAACGGCTGATCTTCCCACCACCAATTTTCTCATCAAATGAAGCTACGAACACTGTCGATTAAGTCATCAATATTATCTTTCAGTGCGCTTTCATTTGAGACCTTACTCGAGTATATTTGCACATTCGGATTTTCTTCCCCGCTTTCACCCCCCACACACAAAAGTTGTGACTTTTAAACGGCTCAACCGATTTTCATCAAACATGTCTAAGAACACTCGCATGTAAGTCACCTTTAATATAAAAGAAACTAAATTGAAATCGCTTCATCCGTTCGGGAGCTATGATGCCACAGACAGACAGACAGACAGACAGACACACCCACAGACAGACAGACAGACAGATAGACACGTCAAACTTATAACACCCCTCTTTTTGCGTCGGGGGTTAAAAAAGAATATAACACAACTTTTTATACACACTTTTCCACTTTATTTAGATTTTTACAATAACCTGTTGAGTGTCACTTGCCGTGCCACGGCAAGTGACACCTATAGACGCAAGTGTCACTTGCCGTACCACGGCAAGCTCAAGGTCAATCTTCCCGCGTCGTATGATTTAAAGACTATATGGTATAAAGCCTCTGATTTTTTTTTATTATTTTGCTACAGACATTAAAGAAGGCATTGTAGCTTTTTGTTTTTGCCTGAATACGTTCGAATAAAAAAGAAAAAACTTCAAACTATGAGTAAAGAAATCTAATGACAAATGGCATCAGTTGTCATCTGCATTATTTGATATTTATGATAAAAATTATTTACATATTTCAAATTTTTTTATATAAATAGTTATTTAAACATATATTTAACTAATTTAATACAAACTTAGGTATGTGTGTCGTAGTATTTCGCCATAATTTAGCTTCAAAAACCGAAACCAAAAATGTGAAATTATGTTTGATATTTTGCATGTTAAACGTTATATTTCTTGATATTTATTTAATAAAATGTGTAGTATGTTTATTCTAGTTTCCAAAAATATATAACATGCCAAGGTTTTACTAATGATTAATTAATAAAAATCGAAAAACAAACGCGGATGACGTTTGGCGTGGACAGCCATTCGACACGCAAGGGTTTTTTGTGTAAACATTGCGTTCACATCAAGATTACTTGTATTCATTCAGTATTTTTAAAATTCCAGTTTCGTAGTCATGTAGAGAATTTATTCTAGTTTTTAAATATATGTCATATGCACAGGTCTTAGCAGCAATTTATCAATATAATCTTAAAAATATAAAATGCGGGAAACCCGCCGCACCCCTCGCCGCCCCCCGGCGACACGTAATCTGTTACAAAATTTTAAAGCGCGACACCTTACAGGATAATTAAATATAAACACGACCGGTTTCGATTAACTCATCATCAGGTGTAAATTAATCGAAAAGGTGTTAGTTAATCGAAACCGGTCGTGTTTATATTTAATTATTGTAAAAATCTAAATAAAGTGGAAAAGTGTGTATAAAAAGTTGTGTTATATTCTTATGAATATGAATTTCCACCAAGAACCAACAGTACATTCAATCAGTTATACATAAAAAAACACAATTCCAACACTGTGAGTTATTGTTACGGGATTATGGTCCGATATTCGGAGTAAAACGCCAGGTTCCTCTGAGGGAGTTTATTCGCTACGGATTTCCACACACCACAGGTCTGGGCTTCTAGTCAAGATGCATTCGATAATTTCGACGGCGAAGTTCGAAAACAAAATAATCGCACTATTCACTTTAGTTATCGCTCAAAATTAACTCAAAGAACACTCTGAACTGATGGCAGTAGGCGGCGGCCTCTTTATATACCGACCTACCGCCGTGGTAGGCATCATGTAGGACAATTATTCTATAAGTGTTATATTATAACCTACATGGAAATAAAAATTTTGAGTTTGAGTTCGACGATACAGTTAGGTACTAGAAAGTACGCGGTGTAGAACATTCTAGATCTTTCTACATAAGTAGAACATTCTAGTCGGAATGAGAATGGTACAGTGCACGTTCGAGAATGTTCTAGTACTTTCCATACTAGAAGCTTCTAGAACACTACACATTCAAGCGCCGCCGCCGTAACAATATTATGATGATCATATCAGCCAAAAGCTGCTCGACTATTATAATTAGTAGTAATAATAATAATAAACTACCTTAAATCTTCTGCACTATCTTTTACGTCACCAATTTCCCTTTCTATCCTCTCAATTGCCTCCATCAGATCTTCGTCACCACGTTTCACCATGGCGGGCATTTTGTCCACCGCAGATGCTCTGATGATGATCTTCAGCCTGAACCTATGAGGATGTGCTGGAGCTAGGTTGTTCACAGTTGTAGTTGTATTACCACCACTGAAAAATATTGAATAGTTAAAAAACCGATCAAGTGAGAATTGGACACACAACAACACGGAATAATGGTAAAAATAGAAGAAAAAAAACGTTTGTTGTACTGGAGACTGATTTACATAGTTAAATATTGATTTTATTTCTTGATGAAGCTGTAAATTTATGTCATGGGATACTCTTCCCAACTTACCTGTCCGGTAGTTGTGGTATAGTATACGGGTATGCGACCCCGGCTTCCCTAGCTATTACTGTCCTATCCCTTGCCCTCCTGGGCAGTAATATCCTACATACCCTATTTCCCACTGTAACTTACCAATCTTCCTTTCCACACCACCTATCCTTCCCTTTCCCTATTCCTACCCTCTCCACCAATCCGTGGAAACGCAATGCATAATCAAAAATAATTTAATTATCCAAAATGGCGGCGATGTGGTTCGCCACCCATCACGTCTCGTTCTCGCGGAGGCGAAAAGCGGACCATGGAGAGACGCTTGGCTACGTTGAATGTAAGAGGAGGAATGGATGGTAAGAATGAAAGTGGACGAAGCGAAAGAAGTATGTAAGGATCGTAGCAAGTGGAAAGAAGTGGTCTCTGCCTACCCCTACGGGAAAGTGGCGGTCCTGCCTACCCCTACGGGAAAAAGGCGTGATTATATTATGTATGTATGTATGTATGAAGCTGTAACAGAAATACAATATTATCATCTGTGAAAATTTTCGTGTCCCGTTTTTAACAGCCTCCGTGGTCTAGTAGTTAGAGCATTGGCTCTTGACTCGAAGGTCGAGGTGGAACAACAAAAAATGTTGTTTCCGAGTTTGGTAAGGACAATGCAGGCTGATCACCTGATTGTCTGACAAGAAAGATGATCCATGCGTCGGATGGGCATGTAAAAAGTCGCACCTGCGCCTGATCTCTTGTTAGTCGTGTCGGTTATCTGTCCCACTGGATTATGAGAGTAAAGGAAGAGAGAGTGGTCTTGTGTACTGCACACACACTTGGGCACTATATAATTACTCCTGCGTAACTAGCCTGGTTTCAATGAAACCGGCCATCGTCACTGATATTGGTGTGGGGAGTTATTAGTGTCCCGTTTTTACCCTTTGCTTACGGGATCCTGAAAAGGTTTACAGAGGATTAGGACAAATTAATATTATATACCTGCCTACTTTGCGTCTAAGCCTATGGGGCTTGTTCGGGAGGCTGGAAGCGTAGCTTGAAGCTTGTACTCGAGACGGTTACGTAACCCTTACCCTACGGATCTACAGCTTCTTCTCATCCAAATGTGCCACTTTTGATCAGCTCTAGTTTCGATTTCAATCATCACCAATTTACATAATATTTTGTAAATAATATTATTTAAATAATGGTACCTATTAACTTTTAATACACTACACGTTTGGTAATATTTAGAACACTGATCAATTTAAAGTCTAAACCATAACTTCCCCTGAAGATTGGTGTAGAATTAGGGTGCGTCGCTGATGTAGCAGACCAGGTCGATTGTGGTTACGAACTCATTGTTCTTGTATGTACTCATTGTAACAACTAATATTTCGAATGAATATATTCGGTTTGTAATGTATTATATGTAAAATAAATAAATAAATAAAATATTGAATTCAGACTACTTCATAGGCTAAAATTAAATTAATTTACAGTGATATATAGGCAGTGATAACTACACCCCACCTACACATCTTTTTAATATACTAGCAATTATTTTTGGCAATTTTCTTGTCCTAATATAAACAATATTCGTTGCTAAGGTGGTTGCTATGAACATATTTTGGCAAATGCGAAATGACAGAGATAGAAATACCATTCTGTCGTTCTTACTTTTTTTCTCAACCTATGGGCTCCTGGTGGTTTCGTGCATACTTATTATTTGTAACCACGAAATTACCAGGAGGGCAAAACTAATGCGGAGCAAATTGTCATATCGATTTGAAAAAGATAATTCTATACCTACACGGTTTCTCTAGTTTTGATTTCAATTATCACCAATTTACATTTGTAAATAATGTAATATTTAAATAATGGTACCAAAGATATTTGATTGGTCTCGCTTCGCTCCCGGCGATACCAATGATTAGTCCATGAATGGTACCTATAAACTTTTATTAAAAACAGGATATTTTTTAAAGGTTTAGAAAACTGATCAATATCCCGTGTTTTTCCGGCTCTAAACCATAACTTCCCCCGAAGATGTGCGTGATGGTGCGTCGCTGATGTAGCACAGGTTGATCACTCTTGTAGATACGAACATGTTACGAACCATAGGTATATAATATTAAAAAGTTACGAACCCTCTTTTTAATATTATACAATGATTATACATCTATGTTACGAACTCATTGTTCTTGTAGCATTGTCGAAACTAATATTTCGAAAGAACATTTGCAGCTCTATATTCAGTAAGTAACCTGTTATCTACATAAATATCCGATGCCAAAGATATATTATATTAAAAAGTCCGATGAAAATATTATGGAGCAAATTTTGCACGCATATGCTTGTTAAAAATTGTATGCCTTGATGGCGTCATATCCAGGCACCATAAAGGCATAAAATTACTGTACTGTTAATATTGAATTCAGACTACAGTACTTCTTTGGATAATATCAATTAAGCCAAACTCACAGTGATATAGGCAGTATTATATATCTATGGATATAGGTGTCTGTATTCTGAGTATAGGTGATGCCATGATGTGAATCACAAAAGAAAGCAATTATTTTTGACTATTTTCTTGTCCTAATGTAAACAATTTTCGTTGCTAAGGTGGTTGCTATGAAGATATTTTGGCAAATATGAAATGACAGAGATAGAAATATCATTCTGTTGTTCTCACTTTTTTACTCTACGCTCCTATGAGTTCCTGGCGGTTTCGTGCGTGCAGACTTATAATTTGGTTACACGAAATTACCAGGAAGGCAGAACTAATGGGAAGCAAATTTTGATATATATATCGATTTGAAAAAGATAATTCCACGGTTTCTCTAGTTTCAATTTCAATAGCCGGGTCCACACCAAACGATCCAGCTGGATCGGCGATCCAACGATCCGCGATCCAGGATCACGTAGCGTGGAAGAAAGAAATTATTTTTGGCAATTTTTTTGTCCTAATGTAAACAATATTCGTTGCTAAGGTGGTTGCTATGAAGATATTTTGGCAAATATGAAATGACAGAGATAGAAAATATATCATTCTGTCATTCTCACTTTTTTACTCTACGCTCCTATGAGCTCCTGGTGGTTTCGTGCATATTATTATTTGGTTACATGAAATTACCAGGAGGGCAGAACTAATGGGGAGCAAATTGTGATATATTATATCGATTTGAAAAAGATAATTCCACGGTTTCTCTAGTTTCAATTTCAATAGCCACACCAAACGATCCAGCTAGATCGGCGATCCAACGATCCGCGATCCAGGATCACGGAGCGTGGAAGAAAGTAATTATTTTTGTATAACTGATTGAATGTACTGTTGGTTCTTGGTGGAAATTCATGTTCATAATAATATAACACAACTTTCTATACACACTTTTCCACTTTATTTAGATTTTTACAATAATTAAATATAAACACGACCGGTTTCGATTAACTCATCATCAGGTGTAAAACTTTATATTGAATCTACCTTCAATTTACACCTGATGATGAGTTAATCGAAACCGGTCGTGTTTATATTTAATTATTGTAAAAATCTAAATAAAGTGGAAAAGTGTGTATAGAAAGTTGTGTTATATTATTATAATTATTTTTGGTAATTTTCTTGTCCATTTGTAAACAATTTTCGTTGCTAAGGTGGTTGCTATGAAGATATTTTGGCAAATACGAAATGACAGAGGAGATAGAAATATCATTTTGTCATTCTCACTTTTTTACTCTCCTATGGGCTCCTGGTGGTTTCGTGCCTACTTATAATTACCAGGAGGGCAGAACTAATGGGGAGCAAATTGTGATATATTATATCGATTTGAAAAAGATAATTCCACGGTTTCTCTAGTTTCGATTCCAATAGCCGGGTCCACACCAAACGATCCAGCTTGTAGCCAGTTGCTAAGGTGGTTGCTATGAAAATATTTTGGCAGATACGAAATGACAGAGATAGAAATATCATTCTGTCGTTCTCACTTTTTTATTCTACGCTCCTATGAGCTCCTGGTGGTTTCGTGCGTGCAAACTTATATTTGGTTACACGAAATTACCGGGAGGGCAGAACTAATGGGGAGAAAATTGTGATATATTATATCGATTTGAAAAAGTTAATTCCACGGTTTCTCTAGTTTCGATTTCAATAGCCGGGTCCACACCAAACGATCTAGCTTGGATCGGCGATCCCACGATCCGCGATCCAGGATCACGGAGCGTGGAAGAAAGCAATTATTTTTGGTAATTTTCTTGTCCTAATGTAAACAATTTTCGTTGCTAAGATGGTTGCTATGAAGATATTTTGGCAGATACGAAATGACAGAGATAGAAATATCATTCTGTCGTTCTCACTTTTTTATTCTACGCTCCTATGAGCTCCTGGTGGTTTCATGCGTGCAAACTTATAATTTGGTTACACGAAATTACCAGGAAGGCAGAACTAATGGGAAGCAAATTTTGATATATATCGATTTGAAAAAGATAAATCCACGGTTTCTCTAGTTTCGATTTCAATAGCCGGGTCCACACCAAACGATCTAGCTTGGATCGGCGATCCCACGATCCGCAATCCAGGATCACGGAGCGTGGAAGAAAGCAATTATTTTTGGTAATTTTCTTGTCCTAATGTAAACAATTTTCGTTGCTAAGGTGGTTGCTATGAAGATATTTTGGCAGATACGAAATGACAGAGATAGAAATATCATTCTGTCGTTCTCACTTTTTTATTCTACGCTCCTATGAGCTCCTGGTGGTTTCATGCGTGCAAACTTATAATTTGGTTACACGAAATTACCAGGAAGGCAGAACTAATGGGAAGCAAATTTAGGTATATATCGATTTGAAAAAGATAATTCCACGGATTCTCTAGTTTCGATTTCAATAGCCGGGTCCACACCAAACGATCTAGCTTGGATCGGCGATCCCACGATCCGCGATCCAGGATCAAGGAGCGTGGAAGAAAGCAATTATTTTTGGTAATTTTCTTATCCTAATGTAAACAATTTTTTTGCTAAGGTGGTTGCTATGAAGATATTTTGGCAGATACGAAATGACAGAGATAGAATATTATCATTCTGTCGTTCTCACTTTTTTATTCTACGCTCCTATGAGCTCCTGGTGGTTTCGTGCAGACTTATTATTATTTGGTTACACGAAATTCCTAGGAGGGCAGAACTAATGGGGAGCAAATTTTGATATCAATTTGAAAAAGATTATTTTTACACGGTATGTACGCCTACCCGATAATAAGTACAAAGTGGGAAAGGCTGGTTCTACTTCATAGAAGCCCTAGCCTGTATAGGGATTTGGATCAGGGTCTTCAAAAGGTATGTGGTAAGAAGCCGATAGGAATGGAGTTATAGGATCTCCACGCCATTGTTACATAACAGTGGCGTGGGGTTAGTCTCCAATCCAAATTATGACGATAAAGATACTATATGGTCTGGTTCACAACTGCGGTGTTACCTGCATGCGTTTCTGGGCACTAGTAATCGCTTGCTATCAGGTGATATATCTGCTCAATTGCCGGTCTTATTTCAGAAGTGAATCGTAATACCTGTACACAGTGACCCACGGCGGAGTCTTCTCCTTCCTCTGCACGACGTATAGTAGACCGTCTACTGAGGAGAAGACCCCCGCTGAGTAGACCAGCATCACCTCTCTACTGCCTCGCGAGACCACGTTCGGGGGGCACGGGGACCAGCGGGAGAAAGTCCGCAGTAGCCGTGCCTGGATGTCCATGCTTAAATTGAGAAAGTATTTTTATATTATTTGATAGTCATGGGATACTCATCCCAACTTACCTGTCCGGTAGTTGTGGTATACGGGTACGCGGCCCCGGCTTCCCTAGCTATTACTGTCCTATCCCTTGCCCTCCTGGGCGGTATTATTCTACATGTTATATTTCTCACTCTAACTTACCAATCTTCCTTTCCACACCACCTATCCTTTCCTTTTCCTATTCCTACCCTCTCCGCCAATCCGTGGGAACGCAATGAATAATCATAAAAATAATTTAATTATCCAAAATGGCGGCGATATGGTTCGTCACCCATCACGTCTTGTTTCTCGTGGAGGCGAAGAGTAGCCCATGGAGAGCCGCTTCGCTACGTTGAATGTAAAAGGAGGAACGGATGGTAAAAATGAAAGTGGACGAAGCGAAACAAGTATGTAAGGATCGTAGCAAGTGGAAAGAAGTGGTCTCTGCCTACCTATGAGGAAAGAGGCGTGATTATATGTATGTATGTATGTTTTTACTATAGAGGGGGCAAATGAACAGGCATATTACCTGATAGACAGCGATTACCATCGGAAATAGACACACGTAACATGAGAGAAGTCACAGGTGCGTTACTGGTGTTTAACATCCACGCCCATCGGCGTAGAACACAACAAAGTAAGCGTTATTTCACTCCGATTTTCTGGGAGGCTACGGTAGTTTACTTTAGTATCTGAGTGCTGTGTGCTATTTTATGTAATGAGCCAGGAAACGAGCAGACGGATCGCCTGATGGTAAACAATTACCGCCGCCCATGGACACTCGCAACACCAGAGGAGTTACACTTGTAACTCCTCCCGTGGGGTTACGGGGGTGCAATAGGGATCCTAGCAGACGGAGTTGCACGCAAAAGCTAGTAGTAAATAATTCTAAACTTCGGAAAAGCTAAAAGAATTCTCTATCATATTTCCCGATCTACCGAAGTGATTCATTTATTGTGTTCGCTCGATCAACATATAGAATAGTTTTCGTGCCGCGTTCCTCAGGGAACAGGTATATTGTATATATAACCGACGCACACGGGGAATTGATAGAGGCGTGTGGTGTAGTAAATAAAAGAATAGATAGACCTAAGATAGAAAAACGGAAAGAAATATTTTAACTTCCTGTTTCGAATAAGACCACGGGGAAGGACATACCTAGGCTATGTTTTACTGCGGCAAAATGTACGGTTCTCGCGGGCAACATCTAGTATAATATAATATGCTCGGTAGAATGTTAGGGATACACGTCTTAGTTTAATTATTAGTTTAAAAGATCTAAGCGTTCGTAGTCTAGAAGCGTTAGCGTTTTGTACAGTTAAGTTAAAGATAAGAAAAAGTGCTATGTATCTAGATAAAAATAATCCCACCAAAAAAAAAAACATTTTCATGTAAAGTGATGCCAAGACGATACCATATTATGACTTGCACTGTCAAAAAGCTATTAGATCTCATGTAAAACTAAGCTACCCACTCTAACATTTGACTAAGTTGTAGAGTTTGTAAAGTTGGGCTTGTAGAGTTAAGGCGTGTAGATTTAGAACTTTGTTAGTCTTACATGAGATCTAACATCTTTTAAATAGTGCAAGTCATATGGTATCGTCTTGGCATCACTTTACATGAAAATGTTTTTGGTGGGATTTCACTTCTTTTTGAAAGACAATTTTCAGACCTCTAGAGTAAAAATTGATGTAGGTAAGTCTCTTACAAATTTTCATCCCCTAGTTTATGTGGTTCATAGGCTAAACTAACGCGCGATTAATCTCCGCAAAATTAACTTTTCCGCGCACGAAGTGGCGAACAACATCTAGTATTTTATAAATGTTAAAGTTTGTGAGGATAGATGAATGGATGGATGTTTGTTACTTAACACGTAAATTTAGTATATTATTAGTTTAAGCTATTACTATACTAAATTTTGTGGATGCCTAGATTAACACATCTAATGCTACTTTTTTGTCCCAAAAAAAGTACGGCGTTCCAGTGGGATATAAGATTGTGGTAGACCAATTTGCGCCACGATACTGAATCGCGCTATGGAAGTTTTCACAGCTCGGCGCTATATATACAACATCTGAAAACCACTACAGTGGGCTTCGGCCTGACCGAGTTTAGAGCGTCTCGCTCGGTCGGAGATCTTTTCGTGCCTCCGCTTATTCCCACAAGATACTATATTTACGCGGGCGGATCTGCGAGTAAAAGCTAGTGTTACATAACAACAATTACATTTCTGTACAATTTCGTTGTATGTGTCCCTCCCCTACCACTCCTACCCCCTACAACCCTCGCCTACCCTCTTCACTGAAGTCTACAAACGTTGCCAAATTGTGGCAATTTCTCACAAATTGTCCTGTGAAAAGCCTTCAGGCTTATATTACATAAGTTTTTTTATATAAGGTTAGGTAAAATCAACTACAGATATTTTGGGCTTATCATCTACTGCTCATATTAATAAAAACATTACGCCTCCGTGGTCTAGTGGTTAGAGCATTGGCTCTCGACTCGGAAGTCATGGGTTCGATTCCCGCATTGGAACAACAAAAAATGTTGTTTCCAAGTTTGGTTAGGACAATGCATCACCTGATTATCTGACAAGAAAGATGATGCGTCGGATGGGCACAAAATGTCGGACCTGCGCCTGATCTCTCATCAATCGTGTCGGTTATCCGTCCCACTGGATTATGAGAGTAAAGGAAGAGAGAGTGCTGTTGTGTACTGCGCACACACTTGGGCACTATAAAGTTACTTCTGCGTAACTGGCCTAGTTTCAATGAAACCGGCCACCGTCACCGAGATCGGTGTGGGGAGTTATATTTAATAGAAGAACATATGCCCAAAAATATTATGGGATATAATTAATCGAGCGAAAAAAAAATAAGTTGGCGGCTCCACGTGAGCATACTGTATTACTGAATTTGGCAGCGAATTAATATGTTGGCGACTAAATTACTAAACTGGCGAAAACACTCGGGTGACAAAAAAATCAAAAGTCAGCAGATAAAAAGAGGCGAAATTTAATCCAAATTAGCACCTACATTTATAAGTTGGTGACTTAATTTCCGAGTTGGTGACCATTATACCATATAAGCAGCTATAAAACCAGATTTGGTTGATAAATTAATGGCTGCTAAAAATTCAATTTGCAGGCTACGGAAAATCCAATGTTTGGATACTGTTGGAGTATGTTTTTCTTTGGCATGAGTGTAATTTTCTAGGTTTCTGGGGGTGCAGAATAATATGAAAATAAAATCTGTTTTGAAATTCCACAATGGCGTAAATTTTTGTTATTAAAATTAATAAGGTTGTCCTTTTCCAGGTTTCTGGGGGTTCTGATTACAAAATTGTCTTCTAATTTCATTTTCCAAAATGGAGAATATTCAATCTTCGTAAAATTAATATGAATACTAAATTAAAAGATCTTGGGGATGCTAATTAGGATTGATGATTATTATTACAATATGTTATGTAGTTCAAGGTTAAGCTATGTATAGAAATTTTTCAAAATTCAGGATTCATGAATTTTTCTGCCATTCATGAAGAAACTATGCGATTTCTAGGTTAAAAAGGGGGAGGAAATTTTCATTATTTTTGCAGTAGGATGCGCCGTTTCTGAGATAGAAGCGACTATAGAAAAATCTATAGAAATGTTGGAAAATTCAAGATTTTCGATTTTTTTTCTCGCATCATGAAGAAAATATGATGTTGCGAGATTCCTAAGGGGGGCGAAATTTTCATTATTTTTTCAATAGGATGCACCGTTTCCGAGATAGAATCAATTTTATAAAAAAATAAGTAAATGCTGTATATTGAGATACTAGGAATGTATAAAGCTATAGAAATGTTGGAAAATTCAGGATTTTCAAATTTCTTTTTCTCCCATCATGAAGCAAATATGAGGTTGCGGGGTTACTAAGGAAATTTAAAACGGATGACTTTTTTTGTAATCAGCACCCCCAGAAACCAATAAAAGGACAACCATATTATTTTTATAAAATTAAGTATGTCTGCCATATTGGAATTTCAAAACGAATGTCATTTTCGTATCCAGCTTTCCCAAAAACCTGGTAAACGACACCCATTTTACGGAAAATAAACATCTGCCATTTTTAAATTTCAAAATTACAATAATCTACAACCCCCTAAAACCGAGAAAAATTAAACATTGGGAATTTTGTACGCTCCTTTATATTTTTTTTGTGTGC
This sequence comes from Glaucopsyche alexis, assembly GCA_905404095.1. Taxonomy (NCBI): domain Eukaryota; kingdom Metazoa; phylum Arthropoda; class Insecta; order Lepidoptera; family Lycaenidae; genus Glaucopsyche; species Glaucopsyche alexis. Next base: position 3,022,406 of record FR990064.1, on the reverse strand, counting down.
GCTCGTTTTGCTGCTTGTATGTTTTTTGAGTTACCTACATCAGGGAAAATAATATATATATGCCTATTCTTAAATTAAATGTGTATGTACTCACAAATTGTCGCCAAGATGGTTATTTGTTCGCTAAAGTATAATCTGTCTACCAGTTTGGAAAATTCAGTGGTATTATTTAGTCACCAGATTTGTAATTTTTTTGTTCCTTACATTCTGTCGCCAACTTAGTAATTTAGTATTCAATATTGGGTATTTTCACATCCAAAATTTAATTGTTTTGTCGCAAGTTTAAATACATGCCAAATATTATGTATCCGTGATTGATTTTACCGAACCTTACATTGGACCTGACTCCTGAACAGAACATAGGAACAAATGGTCACACAAACCTTGACTCTTTATCCCTGTCCTTTGTGTAGCATAAGGCTCAGTTGATACCGCGACGATGCATTTTTAAAATAGCTATTCAAAATTGAACTTGAACAGTGCCGCGTTGTGAGTTGACCCTTATACTATCCAGATCATTCTCGATTCTCGTCGTGAGGATGGATGTATGTTCGTTACTCTATCACGCAAAGCTACAAAAATTTGGCACGGTAGTTTACGCTCTATATTATCACACTAGCGACCCGCCCCGGCTTCGCACGGGTACAATACTGATACTAATACTACAGAATGTCTTTAAACCTCTAACAAAACGGGCGAAATTTAGGCAAAACAAACAGAAACAAATTAATATAGGTACCTACTAAAACTCAATTAAATTAGTAGGTGGGTATACTTTTATCGTATGAAATACCTATACTCTTCAGGACTAACAATACAACAAACACTAAATAAATAGGTATTCAAGTATCTATCCATCCTAGTTACAACGAACACAAAACAAAAAAAATACTCATAGATCTAAACTCCCCTCCCGCACGCGCACCCCCAGCTTGGTGTCTCCCACTTCGCAACGGGCCGTGCAGCAGAAATCGTAATATTTTAATTTCGCCATAACTTCAAAACTAAACGTCCAAGTTTAATCATTCAAAGACCAAATATTATCTACATAAACTGTACTTAGTGATGAAATAATTTATTTTGATAAGGATTAATAGCATGAGTAAAATAAATGCGTTTAAATGTAGTCCAAAAAAAATTCAAGATTTGTAAATAAAAAAATGGTTGTTGTGCCTCACTCGACATAGATAGGTATAGTGTGTCGCGGACTTTTTTGTAGATATTTATAAGATCTACAATTAATTAGAACATTTTATGGTTCTATCTTTTATAGTTTAGGCAGCGTACGCAAAATAAGTAACTTTTCTGGTTGATTTTTTACACCTTGTGTCCGAAAAACCCAAATATCTTACGGAACCCTATTTTTTTCCAAAATAAAATTTAGCCTATGTTACTCGTGGATAATGTAGCTTTCGAATGGTGAAAGAATTTTTGAAATCGGTCCAGTACTTTTTGAGCCTATTCATTACAAACAAACAAACAAACAAACAAACAAACAAACAAACAAACATACAAACAAAGTTTTCCTCTTTATAATATTAGTGTAGATTGCCTACTTTTTAATCCCGAAAAAACCGCGCCGGACTCGCGCACCGAGGGTTCCGTACAGGTATTATAGACATGAGTATTTAATATGAATTTCAATTTAATACCTCTACGCGTTCATAAGTAGTAAATTTAAAATTATTAAAAATATTTTTACTATATATATACTTAACTAACTAAACAAATTAAATAAATTTACGATTTTCGAAATTTTTTCTTTATTTTTAATTTTTTCTGAGACGTTGCTTGTACCAAATTTCAAAATTCTGAGTTCACCGGAAGTGAACCTTGCGAGTGTCGAAAATTTGCGGATATTTGCGGCATAAACGGGTGTATCTTTTGAATGCGTCTTAGAAGTTTGATTTTTTCACAGCTCTAAGGGACAGTAGACCTGAGTATTTGATATAAATTCCAGATTGGGATAAAGGGTGGGTGGGAAAAAAGGGTCTTGACAGACAGACGGACGGACAACAAAGTGATCCTATATGGGTTCCGTTTTTTCCTTTATATGTACGGAACTCTAAAAACTACAGTGTTCCCGTGGGATATTGTGTATACCTGGGCCAAGCCACAGGCAAAAGCTAGTATGACATATAATAATAAGTAAAAATATATATTCCAATGGCACCTACGTACCACAGCTCTTTAGAATTTCATGATACTGTTATTATCTTCCTTTATGTATTTTGTTACTCCTTAACAAAAACTATTGGCTTCCTTTATGAATTTTGAATACTTTGGGTTGTGAATACCTAATATGGAAAATGTTTGGTATATTTTTTGCCGAAATCCCAGCGAATTTATACCAACTAGATGTTGCCTGCGACTTCGTGCGCGCAAAAGGAAATCTCGAGGGAACCATATAATTTGCCGCATTATAAAGTAGCCTATGTTCATCCCCGTAGTCTACTGCATATCTGTGCCGAATTTCATCAAAATTGGTCCAGTAGTTTCGGAGCATATTCAATACAAACAAACAAAAAAACTTTTCCTATTTAAATTAATAGTATACATTGCAAGAACCCTAACTTTTTCCTGTGACTTCCTTTACGCACAAAGAAAATACCTTAATTACATTGCGTATCTCATATGTGATTTAAAGAGGGAGCAGAGACTTTGCTCAAATAACAAAATCAGTGTGTCTGTGATAATAACCCCAACAGCACCGTAAAGATCGTAATGTAATTTTATTTAATTTATAGTTTTTTACAAAGTTTTAACTACTTTTTTGCCTAAACGTCTTGAATATTATGCCTCAAAATATCCGTCATTGATTTTGTAAAACCTTGTAAATCATTATCATCATCAGCCTATCGTCGTCCACTGCCGACCGTAGGCCTCCCCCAAGGAGCGCCAACCATCTCGATTTTGTATCATCTTGATCACTCTAATCTCCACTCAATCCACTCCTATATTATACCTCGTAGATTAACTTAAAATAAGAATTACCTTCTCAAATCGGTGGATCGAGCCCTGTCTGTTTCATCCATTCTCGCTAAAGTACCTAGTTATAATTTGTAAACTTCACTAATACCCACAAATAAAACAACTATTGTGTATTATAATATTATGTCTTTGGTCTAACAAGACCACATAAAATATACTGAATGTAAACGGTAAAAAGTTAAATCGATGTTGTCATAGATACTACTGTAAAAGGGTAACTGCAGGTTTAAAGGGCTAATAATGGCTGTTTTCCGCGGAAAATACCGCTAACAAAAAAAAACTAAAGCAAAATGGCGGATTATGTTAGCCTTTGAGTATATAACCACTAGAGAGAGTTTTAGCCAGCAAACGCGTGTCCTTTTTCTGCTTGTGTGCATTGTATTAGTGTACGTGCAGGGATGTAACGTATATCGATATAATATCGACAAACTACTCGACTTTTGTGTGGTACCTATCGACATTTGTAGATATTTTTATAATTCTGAATTTTTATTTTATAAACACATTTTAAGTTTTATGTCATCAGTTTATAATGTGTAAAACTCATTAAGTACCTTTTTAATTTAAGATATAGGTATTTGAAATTAACAAGATTTTTATTAGATGTGTAAAAAATACTGTGTTCTTATTAGGTTTGTTTGTTTGCATGGGCTCCGAAAGTATTTGACCGATTTTGATGAAATTTTGCACATATATAGAAAATACCACATAGGCTACTTTTTTGCGGCACGGTATTTCTTTTAGCGCGCACGAAGGCGCGGGCAACATCTAGTATAATTTTATGGTAACATATATACAGCCGAACACAGAACCTTCTCTTTATTAGTAAGCCTTAGTAATACCGACCCGATAATATATCCCGACGGACATACTATCAGGAATCTGGAAGGCCGGGGAAAATTCAGAGCATTGAAAATATAACTCTGGACTGATACAATAAAACTGAAAATCGAACACACGAGTCTCATGTCAAATCTGACAACACAAAAATTTAGCGTTCGATTTCCTCTCTTTGTATTGTATTTGCATTTTTGATTAGCATCTAAATAGTAAATACATTAAGAGATTAGCTGAATCAGTCAGATTACTCACTTGCTTGGGGGCCTAGCAGGAACAATTGTCAATTGCGTAAACGTTACGTTATCGAAAGAGATTTGTATAAAAATTATGACAGCGCTCATACAATTGACATTCGATAACATTACATTTACGCACCTGTCAATTGTTCCTGCTAGGCCCATATTTACAGGAATAAAAGTGCTTTTCTATCCGATATCAAACCGATAATGTGAAAGACCTATGTATTTCATATATTTTACTTGCCCTTGCATGGCTATTGAATATCGATTACTGTATCGGCATTCGATACCGATATCGTATTCGATCCGGATCGGATAATGGAAAAATGCTCTTTGTGCATTTTAATTGGAAACTAAATAAAAAAAATATGTGTAAGAAAGTATATATTATCGTAAGTCTTCTTAACTGTCCGGTAAAACAGAAATATCTTCCCCGTATCAATACCGTCACACCAAGCTGTCTCACTGGTGGGACACACTCTTGTAATTTTCGCATCTAACTGCTTCAATCTATTCGCCTTTTCTTCCGGAGCATTTCCGAGACCTAATAAAACCGTTTAGTAAAAGTTTATTATCTTTATCGATAAACTCTTGTGTCAGTAGGGTACATCACTCAAAATACGCAGAAAAACAAAGCTTTTATTTTGCACAAATTATTACTCATTACGTGATATTCATCATTAAAGCGTGATATAGTACGAAAAAGGGTTCGTTAAATTTAATGATTATCTGTTTATATTATAAAAATACTCATCATTTAGTTCACAATACATTGTTAAAACATTACGTGTAAAATGATAATCCCACCAAAAACATTCTGTAAAAAACTAGCCAAGTCTCGATAGAGCTGCTTGTTTATCTCTAAAAAGTAGTGAAATCTAGACAAAGTCGTGCCAAGTCTAAGGTTCCTTACTGCGATTCCTTTATTATTATAGTTAATGTTGTGTGACTTGGCCGTTGAAGGGTACACAATGGTACAAAAGGGGCTCCATGACACCATAGCTCCAATACATGTGTTCTACAATCAACAACAGCCTAAAATGAGACACTACTCACTAGCGTCCAATTACCAATACCAGTATGGGCTATTATCTCGCTTAACAAACATAGGTAGTTACAACAGATATACATTACGTGTAAACAAAATTGACTTGTACCCACTTGTAACGTATAAAGAATGTTCAACGGCCAAGTCACACAACATTAACTATAATAATAAAGAAATCGCAGTAAGGAACCTTAGACTTGGCACGACTTTGTCTAGATTTCACTACTTTTTAGAGATAAACAAGCAGCTCTATCGAGACTTGGCTAGTTTTTTACAGAATGTTTTTGGTGGGATTTCACTTCTTTTTGTAGAAACGTGGGCATATTGATTTATTTTACTAGATTTCAGTGTAATTTGTTTATTTAATTTGTGTAATGATCGAGTACAATAAAGTTAATCGTTCGACTATTTCTTCTTGTAAACTTGTAAATATAAGTATAAAAGCTAGTCTAGTCTTATCCAGAGTTTTCCTTTAATTTTATTTATATGCGTATCAAAAGCAGAAAGGGAGGCATTCGCCCAGCAGTGGAATGCTACGGACTAGATTAAATTAGAAGATGTGTCCCACTTCGCTAGGTTTTTGAAATGACAGTCGATTTTTTTATGTACCAATAGTAGAAGGGGGGCAATACCATATCTCTAATCAGCTGAAACCAGCTGAGGATTCTTCATCAGATACTTCAGACCTTCGATTTTTGACATCAAATGAAGCGGCCCACCACCATGTTGAATATTTTTTGTAAAGGCGGTATGTCGATCTCTAATAGTTTGGTTGGGCTCTTGTGTTTTCTAATCAGGGTCATCAGGTACTCCAGATGTTCGATTATCCTAGTTTTTATAGTTTTCCCTTTATGTGGCCATTAAACCCTAACTCTGTACCAAATTTCAGCTCTCTGAGTTCATGAGAAGTACTAGTTCTATTCTGATGATCATGAGTGAGTGACTGAGTGTCATAAATGCGAAACTTTGCTTTCGCTTAACTTCGGAACTAAATGACCTACAGACTTAAAATTTTGGATTTTAAGTACGTGATTATAGCTTACTAGATGACGAAAATTTCTGCGTTCTGGTCTTATCCAGAGCTCCTCAAATAGGGGCCTGAAAATGCGGCGAAATGGTTCCAGTAAAGAATGGTACGACAGTGTTTGCTTCGCGCTCGACTTGACGGGGGCACTACCGTGCCCCCAGATCGACGTTCTGGTCTTATCCAGAGGTTCTCAAATAGGGGCCTGAAATGCGGCGAAATGGTTCCGGTAAATAATGGTACGGCAGTGTTTTTGCTTCGCGCTCGACTTGGCGGGGGCACTGCTGTGCCCCCAGATCAACGTTCTGGTCTTATCCAGAGGTTCTCAAATAGGGGCCTGAAAATGCGGCGAAATGGTTCCAGTAAAGAATGGTACGACAGTGTTTGCTTCGCGCTTGACTTGGCGGGGGCACTACCGTGCCCCCAGATCGACGTTCTGGTCTTATCCAGAGGTTCTCAAATAGGGGCCTGAAAATGCGGCGAAATGGTTCCAGTAAATAATGGTACGGCAGTGTTTGCTTCGCGCTCGACTTGGCGGGGGCACTGCAGTGCCCCCAGATCGACGTTCTGGTCTTATCCAGAGGTTCTCAAATAGGGGCCTGAAAATGTGGCGAAATGGTTCCAGTAAAGAATGGTACGACAGTGTTTGCTTCGCGCTCGACTTGGCGGGGGCACTGCCGTGCCCCCAGATCGACGTTCTGGTCTTATCCAGAGGTTTCTCAAATAGGGGCCTGAAAATGCGGCGAAATGGTTCCAGTAAATAATGGTACGGCAGTGTTTGCTTCGCGCTCGACTTGGCGGGGGCACTGCAGTGCCCCCAGATCGACGTTCTGGTCTTATCCAGAGGTTCTCAAATAGGGGCCTGAAAATGCGGCGAAATGGTTCCAGTAAATAATAGTACGGCAGTGTTTGCTTCGCGCTCGACTTAGCGGGGGCACTGCAGTGCCCCCAGATCGACGTTCTGGTCTTATCCAGAGGTTCTCAAATAGGGGCCTGAAAATGCGGCGAAATGGTTCCAGTAAAGAATGGTTCGGCAGTGTTTGCTTCGCGCTCGACTTGGCGGGGGCACTGCCGTGCCCCCAGATCGACGTTCTGGTCTTATCCAGAGGTTCTCAAATAGGGGCCTGAAAATGCGGCGAAATGGTTCCAGTAAAGAATGGTACGGCAGTGTTTGCTTCGCGCTCGACTTGGCGGGGGCACTGCCGTGCCCCCAGATCGATTATCCTAGTTTTTATAGTTTTCCCTTTATGTGGCCATTAAACCCTAACTCTGTACCAAATTTCAGCTCTCTGAGTTTATGGGAAGTACTAGTTCTATTTTGATGATCATGAGTGAGTGTATAAGTGAGTGAGTGAGTGTCATAAATGCGAAACTTTGCTTTCGCTTAACTTCGGAACTAAATGACCTACAGACTTGAAATTTTGGATTTTAAGTATGTGATTATAGCTTACTGGATGACGAAAATTTCTGCGTTCTGGTCTTATCCAGAGGTTCTCAAATAGGGGCCTGAAAATGCGGCGAAATGGTTCCAGTAAAGGATGGTACGGCAGTGTTTGCTTCGCGCTCGACTTGGCGGGGGCACTGCCGTGCCCCCAGATTCCAAGTATTTGACACCTTCTGTCGTCATTTTTGAGGCACATTATGCAGCGGAGCAACACATATTAGATGTTTTAAAATTAATATGACCTTTACACATTTATTTTCATTGATAAAACACCAAAAATTCACAGAGCTACTGCTCTGCAATGGCCTACTGAGCTGGTCATAACATGACACGAAACACGCGTTTATACACCGATATAAGCTCTTTCTTTCACTCGTATTGACACATCGTTAGTAAGACAGAGCAACAGAAAAACATACTAACTATGACTCCGTCTTTAGAAGTCTTTGATGACTAGCAGTATTGAAGTTAGCAAACGTATCCTGGTATCTGTTTTTTTTTTTGCGGAACATAGCCTCCGCTTAGCCTCCGTGGTCCAGTATTTTGAGCTTGACTCTTGGACTCCAGATGTCGTGAGTTCGATTCCTATGTTGGAACAACAAGCAACTTGTAAACCACTGTGAAGGTCGGTAACCCGATAATGGTTTAACATTATAAAAATGTCCTGTCATTAAGTATGAAACCTTGATTTTTTTATACCCTACACCACATGATGGGATGGGATGAAAAAAAAATATATCCCCACTTCACATGTATGGGGACTGGAGAGCTACCCCTAAAATGCAAAATTATAATTATTTATGATGCCCAACATAGATGTATTATATTAAAAAGAGGATGCCAAAAATAAACTCTATCTATATACAATCTATAACTATAATATTATATAAGATCTTGTCTATTTATATTCATAACTACTGAAGTTATCAAGGAAGGACAGACGGACAGATCTAAACTATAAGGGTTCCTTGAAATTACCACGGAAGCCCAAAAAAGCGTAATGCCAATTTTATTTCCCACGTTATTTTAACGGAATAATATATTTGACGGGAGACGTTTACACGGTACAATATAACAGAATGTAACTATATTTTGAAGATTTTAAAATTCTGGAGAGGTTCCTGTGAGTTATTAACTTGCGCGGTGCGTCGCTCGCGCTGTTATCAAAAGAATCTTGGAGGTTTCGTGAAAAATAAGGATTACGTGAAGTTATGGTACACGTAAAAATATCGGAGTGTACTGTGTAGGTACAGGGGGTCTAAAAAGGACACTTAGCAGAACAGATGAATCATACACGAGTCATAATATTTAAATATTAGCAGAATCTTATATTTTTTTTTAATGAAGGCCCATGGATACAAAGTCTTTTAGTTGTTTTTAAAACAATAGTATCATATAATTTATAGTAAATTCTAAATGTTTTACGTACGGAAAAAATGTTAATGAAACAATTTGAAACACCAAAAGTGGCCTTTTGGGCCCGTGGCTCTACAAGTTGGTAGGCCTATAGGGCCATACTCATGGTCACGCTCACGCCTGCAAATCCAAGGCCGCGACCTTGAAGCGGACCTGTAGGCAAAAATTACATTGGTGACACTGATGGACACAATTAACACTAATGAGTAATGACGGCCAATAATACCGGCGCTGGATTTGCTCGCTGGACGGTCTGTAGTATGGCGCAGTTCATTTGTAACATTTTAAACTTAAAATGTAATTTCTAGTTTTTTTAATGCATTAAGTAAGTACATATTCTTTGTTGGTGTATTTATATGGTAAATAATTTTTTTAGCATCTGACAAATAAAAAGAAGAAGATGATTAAATGTCAATAATTTAAACAATTTTAAGGGAAAAAGCGCGGAAACTTAAAAAAGGCGGTCGCGGTATTTCTTTAAAAAATTTTAAAATTAATTTTTGTATGTAAATAGTTAATTATATAGTTTAGTTGTAGTTATATTTTTCCTTTTTCTCAGTGTATATAATTTTTATTTCGGTAAGTTTAGTTTTTAATTGTACTTATATAGAAGACCATGGAGGAGCTAGACCCGGGGGGACCTGGTTCCCCCGTTGGTCATTATGTTACTATATCTAATGACTCGAGCATGGACACAGATGCCTCATGCACAATTACTAGTCGCAAACGTCCAGCACTTCCTAGGAAACGTTGTAAGAAATGCCAGAAAAAAATTAAAAGGGACCCAAAAAAGGCTAAACCAGATATTAACTGTATGTGTCTTAGCGATACCGAAAACAATGTTGTCGTTAAACAGGATATAATAGCGGAAACACAACAATTATCTAACGCTAGCGAAAAAAACCAAGGCTTAGATTTACGGGTTGGTAGAATACTGTACAAAGATACAGATTCTTCTCCTTACATTATCCACGTTCAAAAGGTAATAAAATCACCTAATGAGAACATCAATTTTCACCCTATAGTTTTCGGCCACTATTTAAAGAAAAACAATAATATTCAGAATCTTGTTAATGGTAGCATTAAAAAAATGGGATCCTCTTCTTTCGCATAATTTTATTTGTCATAATTTCATTTGGCATACCTCACTTGGCATAATTTTACTACGCATAATAATACTTTGGCATAATGGTTTCTTGGCGTACTACATCATTAGGCATAAATATCATTTAGACTAATATCGTTTGTCCTAATTTAATGAGGCATAACTCGTAAGGCATAATTTTTCTTGTCATAATAATACTTTGGCATAATTGTTTTTCGGCATAAACTCGTTAGGCATATTTTTTTGTCATAATAAATTCAAGGCATTCTGTCACAAGGCACAAATATGCATAAAATGGAACGACATAGGTAATGAAAACACGGTTAAGGTAATTAAACGCATATTTATGAAACATTAAAAGCAGATATTACACTCATAGTAACCTAGTGTAACATGTGTAACAGTAGGTTAAGTTGCGGCGGGGTGGCCCTTGGGCCACCCGTAAGCCGCTAACATGTTTAAAATAAAATTAGCTCGGCATGTTCTTAAATAGCAGTTCGTGTTTTTTGTCCATGTTTAATTTCGCAATCAGTCGAAAATTACAATTATAATTGTTATTTCGTCTTAACTCGCACGCCCAGTTGAATGTATAATTCATTAGTGTGTGGAAAAAAAATGCTACAAAGATGTATGCGTAAATATAATAGTATGCTTAAATATCATTATGCGTAAATATATTTATGCTTTTTAATATTATGCATAAAAATATTATTCTTGATGAATATTATGCGTAAAAAAATATATGCCTTACAATAAGTATGCCTACCAATTATTATGCTTTTAGTAGTTCTATGCGAAAAAAAATTATGCTAAGACAAATGAATATTATGCGAAACTACTATTAGGCCAAATAAAATTATGCCAAGTAAAATTATGACATATGATTTTATGCGAAAAAATAGGGAACCTAAAAAAATAGGTAGAAACAGGTTATCAATAGCTTTTTCTGTATATAGCGACCCTAACAATTTTATAAATAATCCACAATTTAACTCGGATCAATTCAAATCTTTCATCCCATCCTTCCAAGTGAGCAGAATAGGATTAGTAAGAGGTATACCAGCTGACTGGTCTGATGATGACATAATTAATAACATTACTGTACCATTTGGTTGTGGGGAGATTTTAAAAATTAGGAGACTAAAGAAAAAAATAATTGTAAATGGAACAGCACAGTTTAATAATACAGAGTCTGTGGTGATAACATTTGACGGTCAAACACTGCCAAAGAGAGTGTACATGTGTTACAATGCGCTTCCTGTAGATTTATATATATTTCCTACCATACAATGTTATAACTGCTGTAGATATGGACATGTAAAAAATCAATGTCGATCCACTCCTAGATGTTTTAGGTGTGGCCAGGGGCATGCCGGAGATAGTTGTTCAGTTGAGGAGGAGTCAATTTTCTGTTGTATCTGCCAAGGTTCACACATAGCAACTGACAAAAAGTGCCCAGAATTTCAACGCCAAAACTCCATTAAAGAGTCGATGGCCAATAATTGTCTGTCTTATTCAAAAGCTTTTAAACTTCACCCCACTATTTCCAAATTGTATTCAGACGTTTTAATGTCTTCAAATTTTTCGTCATCACCTGTAAATATGCAAAAATCAAATTTTTTTAACAATAATAATATTAAAAATAGTGTTAACTCAGTACAAAGGTCATACAAGAAAACTGTGTTTAAACAACCTAAATCTCCACGGAGACAAGAGAATGGATATGATAGATAAGCTCATAGTAATTTAATAAAAGATTATAATCCTCCAATAGGTAATAATGGGTCAGCTTATCCAGTACCTAATCTTGATGTTAGTTCTATTCAAGAAACAATTTTAGCATTAAATAATTTGATAGCAACATTATCTAGTTTATCACCGTCCAACGTAGCCTTATATAATAATGAATCTAATATAAAAACCTCATCCAATAATGGACAACATAATCCAATGGAATTGCCGCAGTGTAATAAGTAAAAAACATGAAATTATATACCTAATTAATAAATTTAAACCTACTATTCTTGCCTTACAAGAGACATGGCTTAAGCCGGAATCTCTTTTTAGAATTTCAGGTTATACATGTCTTAGGGAAGATAGATCTGATGGGTATGGTGGTACAGCCTTGCTCATCAAACATCATCAATCATTTCATCATTTTCCTCTTCCTTCTCATCATTCTGATTTTTCAATCATAGCTGCATCTGTAAATAATATTTGTTTTGTTTCACTGTATATACCTCATCCTTCACATAGTATTTTCTCTGAAATTAAAGTTATTATTAGTCAATTACCTCAACCAATGGTAATACTAGGCGATTTAAACGCACAGCATCAGTCATGGGGAAGTTACAAAGACAATCAACAATCAATTATTAGACTTAATAGATTATCACAAATTGTGCATTCTGAATTCTGGTCATCCTACACGTCGCACCGCTCCTCATGAAGGTTGTAGTGCACCAGACATATCAATATGTTCACCAAATCTCTCATCTATTTTTCACTGGTATGCTTTAGAGTCAACTTATGGAAGCGATCATTTTCCTATTATCTTATCATTTCCAGGGAAAAATAGAAATGGATTACATAATCAATTGCCATCGATGAAATATCGCCTTAACAATAATTCAGATTGGGATAATTTTAAAAATTCACTTACAAATCAACTGTCATTTCTTCCCAATATAACATCCGAAAACCCATCTGTATGTGCAGATGCATTAGCTTCTATATTTATAAAAGCAGCTGATGAAACTTTTCCGAAAAAAAAAAAAAAATCCTCTCATACTCCATCTCCACCTTGGTGGGATCAAGAATGCACAGTTGCTATAACGACTAGAAAGAAATGTGAAAGAAAATATAATACAAATCCAAATATAGCCAATTACCAACCATATCTTGATTGCGTTAAAGATACCAAGAAATTATTTAGGAGAAAAAAATTATTAAGTTGGAGAAATTTCTGTTTATCTTTAAGTCTGGTTGTCCACCCTACTGTAGTGTGGAAGAACATTAGACGATATAGATCTGCATTTAAAGCTCCTTTCCATCCGATACCTGACTCTTTGGCCTGCAAATTTCTTGATAATTTAGCTCCACCCACAATTTCCCATAAACCCCCTTCTTCAGTACAAAATGTTAGCTTTCAAGACTTAAATTCGCTTTTTACTATAGAAGAATTAAAAGGGGTAGTAGCAAACTTAAAAGATTATTCACCCGGGCTAGATAGCATTCCATATTCTTTCTTTCAACATGCTAATGATGATATTTTGATGTACTACCTTAGCATAATTAACCAAATTTTAATAACAGGTAATATACCTAGTTCATGGAGATTACAAAAAGTTATTCCTATATTAAAACCCAACAAGCCCCCATCTTTAGTTTCATCTTATCGTCCAATAATATTATCTTCCGTATTAATAAAAATTGCTGAACATTTAGCTAAAAACAGGTTGGAATGGTTTGTTGAAAAACATAACCTCCTATCAAATACACAATTTGGGTTTCGCAAAGGCAGAGGGACCATAGACAACATTGCCATATTAACCACAGATATACGAATAGCTTTTACAGAAAAGAAATCTATTGTTGCTTCTTTTTTGGACATAAATTCTGCATATGATAATGTTATTATAAGTATTTTAGAAGAAAAGTTAATTCATTTAGGAGTGCCGTTAATTTTAGTAAATTTTATTATTAATTTATTATTAGAAAGAATTATAGTTTTACTTTTAGACAAATCTACGGAAACTAGAGTTATTCGAAGAGGCATACCTCAGGGATCTGTTTTAAGTCCCCTGCTTTACGATATATACACAGCTGATTTAGAAAACTGTTTAGACTTAAATTTAATAAATTAATATGTTACAATACGCCGATGACCTGGTCCTTTATATAAGTAATAATTCTTTAAATAACGCATGTAGAGATCTGACCAATTCATTAGAAAAATTAAAATCTTGGATGGACAAGAATGGTTTGGATCTGTCGGTCAATAAAAGCACCATCGTTTTATTTACCAGAATGCGTATGCCTTCTCCTGTTCGAGTTTTTTATGATGGAATACTTTTTCCTGCAAAAGAGAACGTGAAATTTTTAGGGCTATATTTGGATTCAAAATTAAATGGCAATGCTCACAACGATTACGTTTCTTCAAAATGTGAGCGACTTTTAAACATGATAAGAAGTCTATCTGGCGTTTGGTGGGGATCACACCCATTTACAATGAAATTAATTTATAATGCCATTATAAGAAGTGTAATAGATTATGGGACTTTTCTTTTAGATCCGTGTAACTTAAGTGGTTTACAGAAGTTAGATAAAATACAAGCTAAAGCTTTGCGTATAATTTGCGGAGCAATGAGATCATCTCCGTTGTGAGCCACCTCTTCTACTCCGTCGACAATATTTGGCAAATAAATTTTTTGTTCGCTGTTACCAATCCCAAAATCATCCGTTAATTCCAAAACTTAAAATTTTATTTCATCTTTGTTATAGTAACAATAAATATTGGCACCATAAATCTAATCCCTCTCTTATAACTAGTTACCGTAAATTCTTAACACTAGATGCTTCCATTTTCCGTTCTCAATCTTTCCCACTATTTGATTCCTCTTATGAAGCGTTAACACTTGTACCAGATATTCGATATGACATTGGCGTAAAGAAAACTGATAAGCATTTTGCAAATAATATATTTAAATATATTACAAATAATAATTGGGTGGGATGGCACCATATATATACAGATGCGTCTAAGAACACTACAGACAGTTGTGTGGGAGTAGGCATCTTCCACTTACAATATAATATTGTGCAAAAAGTGAAATTTCCTCCTGAAACATCCGTGTTTACGGGAGAATGTTATGGCCTTTTTAAGGCTGTTGAGTATATTCTACTCGGTAGGCTTGAGAAGGCATTAATATTTTCAGATTCTTTAAGCGCTCTACAATCTCTTAGTAAATTTCCGTTCAAATCTAAAAATTGTTTTCCAGTCACTATTCAGGTCAGAAATCTTCTGTATAAATGTAAATTAAAGGGTTGTTCTGTAACATTTATTTGGATCCCTAGCCATTGTGGCATTGTTGGCAATGAGTTGGCCGACAAATTGGCGAAGGATGCAGTTTTCAGTGGCGATGTGTTCCCCTATAATAATTTCGCGCATGATTTGGCTGCTCTTGCCCGGAGCTCGCTTCTGAAATCATGGAATGAGTCATGGACCTTGAGCAGTCAAACTAAAGGATTACAGTATCGAAAAATTCAACCAGTGATTCCAACTAAGCCTTGGTTTTCAAAAATTTTACTTTCCAAAAACGTAACAACTTCATTAATTAGAATGAGACTGGGTCATCTGTGCATTCCAACGCATCTCATGAGAATTGGAATACGAAGCGACGTTTTATGCGATTGTGGAGAAGTTGGCGATTTAGACCACATTATTTTGTCTTGCCCCCTCCATGATCATTCCCATCTATATCATAACCCATCATTAATTCCTATTCCATTTCCTACTTCTGTAAATATTCTACTTAGCTCAAATAATAAATTTGTATATAATTGTTTATCGAATTACTTAACTATAAATAATATCCATATTTAATTTTTCCTTTCCTCCTACATTTTAAGATGTATATAATAATTAATTTTATCAAACTATTCTAACTAACTTTTTTCCAAATTCCGTACATTTATATCTTTTAATCCTTCCGCCGATTCCTAACCTTTTTACTTGTCTGTGGCACAACAGTGAGAATTAGAATGAGACTGGGTCATCTGTGCATTCCAACGCATCTCATGAGAATTGGAATACGAAGCGACGTTTTATGCGATTGTGGAGAAGTTGGCGATTTAGACCACATTATTTTGTCTTGCCCCCTCCATGATCATTCCCATCTATATCATAACCCATCATTAATTCCTATTCCATTTCCTACTTCTGTAAATATTCTACTTAGCTCAAATAATAAATTTGTATATAATTGTTTATCGAATTACTTAAGGCGAAAATATACGTAGATGACGTCACAGATTCGGGCGTGGCCTAACACTTCCCGCCGCGCCACCCGCATACACCCCGCAGCGCTCGCGATCTCCGCGCGCGGCCGCGCCGCGACTCAAATTATAAACTGAGGAACGGCCCTTTTATACGACTTTAGGATTGATTTAAATGCAACTTGAAAATATTAATTTATTTCTGGTCTATGAGCAAAGAAAAAACGTAGAATGTATAAGCCGCTTCTCCTTCTTCTGTAGAAGCCGGTCGAGGTTATTCCCGAAATCTAGAAATTATTTGGTAGGCAATGCGGCTTCCAACCCATCACTTTTGATTTCATTTTCCACCTCTACGCCCACCAAAATGCAATACTTAGTGCTTTTGACAGAATCACTAAAATATCCACTAGGTGTTTTTTCGCTTTCCTAAGCGACAAAAATACCGAAAATGAGTTATATCAATGAGTTTGTATTTTTTTTTTCTGCGTCGATTGGTCTAATCGTCGTCTTCCTACGACGATTTTTTTGTCGCTTAGATATAGTGAAATTAATACAAAATCATGAATGTTATGTTCACTAAGCGACAACAAAAAGCTATTTATAAAAAAATTCATTTGGATATTTTGAAGAATTTTAAAAATCTACTTAGTCTATTTTTCATGTTTTTACTTTTCTTTTGTTTGCACAAAAATATTTTTACTTGTTTAAAAAATTCTTTTCGTGAACACTTTGTACATTTTCTCCATACAAATTATTTGTGAATTGTCCTTACAGTGCATTTAATTTCATACCATTATTTTACGAAAGTGCAACTTGTAGAATTTTACCCATAGTGAAATAAAACAATATTGGCGTAAAGATAGTTTTACATATTTGACACAATAACTATTCGTGCTATGTAGATATTTTTACTTGAAAACTTTTGTTTTTAAGTATGTCGGTTAGATATTTTTTTTGTCGTCGGTTAGATAAAATGTAACTAATAGTATTAAATTTACAGTGTGTGGGAACCTTAATGAACGCAAACATTGCTAAATATATTTCTATATTTATGCGCCTAATGTTTCGCTAGTTAGTCCTGTCGGTAGTAGAAAATATCAATATACATACTAGGTTATGGGAGTAAACTTTGCGCACATACTTGGACATAATAAAATAGCTCCTATAGCTGGTCTATTTTTAATTAAATTGGCAACAGTCACTGAAATCGGTGTGGTTTCATTATTATTCCTTTTTTAAGGTTCCGTAGTTCATGTCTCGGAATCCTTATAGTTTCGTCATGTCCTTCCGTTCGACCGACCGTCCGCCCGTCCGCCCGTCCGTCTGTCCATCCAAACGGTGGTGCTTGAAATATGAAACTTTGAATGGATAAGTTTATTTATCACGTCGACATAGTGCTAAAATAAATGAAGATAATTTTTGGTTACACCTACACGAAAAGGGAGATATAATTAGGTACATAGACATTATAAGAACATTGAGAGGTTTCTGAGATTATATTTTGATGTACGTACGTATCCGTTTGCGCGATATTCCACTTTTAAGCGCATTTCTTGTTAAAATACGGCGTCCCCCCCTCTAAAAGCCAAACGGCTGGCTCTAAAAATGTGAAAAATTCATGATGGTAGTCCATGTAATAAACTTTGAACGAAAACTATAACGGTCCAAAAAACTTCATAAATTCAGGAGTTATAGAGACTTAAATTGAATCAGTTTAAATGAAGATATCTGTGGCTCAGTGGTTAGCGCTTTAGTGCTCAAGCCAGAGGGCGTGGGTTCGAATCCTTAAGAGAATAAAAAGTTTTCCGTGGATTCCTTGGAAAAAATTACGTTAACTGGGGTTAAGAATTAACTTCAACGATTAACGAATTAACGCTGCCGACAAAATATGTTACTATGATAAAATTTTAAAGCGATTTTGCCAAGTTGATGTTCATAAAAAAATTATCAGAATACAACAAATATTGTTCATCTCTTTTGTTACATCAAAAGCTGCTATCACCGTACATTTTTAATGACAAATGTATGGCGGTAGTAGCGTTTTTCAAGGCCAGGAAGCCAAATGGACTTCCACCCTTCATGGACAGATGTAATAGTCTCTTCTTAAGACACCTATCATGGCCATGCCATCAGACGATATGATCAAGGTGCATAGCTTCTCAAAGCAACACCAGGTTTTCCTATCGTCTAGGGAGAGTAGAGGATAGGAATCAATGTTCACTCCAATGACATAGTCTGGTACACGGACGGATCCAGGAAAGACAAACGGGTGGACGGACCTTCTACGGGGGCATGCCACCTACAGGCTTGCCTATATACTTGCTTAGGACAATTTACAACCATGTTTGAGGCTGTGATGAGTTGTTCACTACAGAGCCTACAGATTGTCCTTGTCCATAAAACATCCTAATCTTATAGAGAAGATTAGGATAATTTAGATGATATTTCTGCTACTGTCAATGCTTTCAGCGCAGTCTGTCAGAACAATCACACTGTGCTGAAGGCACTGACAGCAGCAGAAAGAAGAAGGGGCATTTTTGTATGGATCCCGTCCCCACTACTGTAGCACTACAAGACATTATAATATCAAAGGACTTAAAAAGCGTGTAATTTTTTTGTATGACGAAAAATCTCTAAACCATGGGAGAAAAAAGTTAATGAGAGTTATAAGTGAAAAAAAGTTTAAAAAATCACCTGTATTATTGCACCATTTCATAGTGTTGGATGGTGGTTTGATTGGTGTTCAGTCATAAGGAACAATTTTCGGGAAGTAATGGTATACATCAAGCTTCAGAAAAGTGTTATATTTTGATAAATTGTCCCATATTTTGAAGAAATGTATGGAATGATAATAAAATGCTAAAATAAGCTCTTTCCTCAATTTTGTCACATACTTACATTATGAAAATTGTTTCTTACTTGCGATACTATTTAAAGGTGCAGTACATTGGATGTATTTTTTTTCCATAATTTATGGGTTCGAATCCTGTCTAGGAAAAATGAGTTATCAAAAATGATGCAGTTTAAGTTTTCATCAAGTCGGCCTCGATATTCCGTAGGGCTAAATTGCTATTGCTAATTTTTTTTGAGTTCTCTTACAACGCCCAGAAGAATAATTCACCATGTACAATATCTTTTTTCTTTTTTTCTGTACCTAATCGTTTTAAAATTATTTTTGCTATTTAATTATATTATGTATTTTAATGTAATTTTTTTATCTGAATTATTTGATTTTACATAAACCACTTTTCCAGGCTAGGATTCGAATCCGCAAATTAGGAAAAAAATACATTTTGTATTATTGCACCATTCGATAGCGTTGCAAGTAAGAAACAATTTCCAGAAAGTAATTAGGTATGTGCGAAAAAATTGAGGAAATAGCTTATTTTTAGTATTTTATTATCAGTCCATACATTTCATCAAAATATGAGGCAGTTTATCAAAATATAACACTTTTCTAAAGTTGAGTGTATACCATTACTTTCCAAAAATTTTTCCATAGTAGCAACACTATGAAACGGTGCAATAATATAGAATGATTTTTTTAAACTTTTTTAACCCTCATTTACTTTTTTCTCCCATAGTTTAGAGGATTTTTGTCATACAAACCAATGACACTTTTTTTAAGCCCTTTCATTTGATATAATTTATGTCTTATAGTGCTACAAGGATGGGGACTTTTTACCCCTTCTTCATTCATCTAAATTAGTTATGGCTTGTGTTTAAACGCTAAACATGCTAGGACGAGATAACAGCATCAGTCTGGTATGGGTTCTAGGCAACGGCAATATCTCCGGCAACAAAACCGCGGATGAGCTGGGTAGGCTTTGGGCCAATTGTGTCACGGTGTCATGCCCAGAATCGGTATGTGGAATATCTCCCAGCACTACCAAGAGAGAACTCAAGGAATGGGGCCGCAGCTTAAGTATAAAGCAATGGGCTGAAATCCTAGGCCTTGAGTTTTTACTTCTATATTTTTTATTATTTCAAGATCAAAATTAGCTAACGTTGTAGCTCGTTTTAGTCAGACAAGGGAACTGCAATTAATTTTTATAAACAAGAAGAAGGAGAATATTGTCAGTTAGGAGCAAAAATTTACAATGTCATTGAATAATAAATTTACTAAGATAACTTTAGCCGTAGAAAATTCTTAATGTAAGCAACATTTATGTAACTTATCTTGTTTTATTTTATAAACTCTTAGGCCATTTAGATGAATACTCCTATAATTTTTTTAAAGTGTTTGGAATTAGTTAATTTTACCTGTTATTACAGAAAATGTATCTATAGCTTATCTATTTTTACATGTTGCTGAAAACCTTTAAAATAAAATGTAGGCAATTTTACTTGCTATTACATAACTTTCGTTGATAGCTTAGATAATTTTACCTATTTTTCGAATTAGGACTTTTTTACCTAAGCGACATAAACTGCCTGTAATTCGAAAGCTATATGACTCGTTTTAATATCAAGAAATGAAAAAGATACACGTTGTATCTTATTGATATATAGATATATAGATGTATGTTAAAACCATCTAAATCCGACTATTTTGTGATTTTTAATGATTTTTTTTTTCTAAAAATTTTAACGTTTAATCACTCTTCTATAAAGTTTACTAAATGTATGCGTCATATGTGTCTTTCTTTAATTATTATTATCTAAACTGTCAATTATTAGTAAATCAATTATTATTATTTAAACTGGAAATATCATAATATGTATTATATAAAATATGAATTTGCTCTCCTACGCTATCGAATTGGATTTTGTCTGTAATGGTAGTTGTATGTGTGTTAAATAAATAAATAAATGTCGCTTAGGCATTTTTACCTCATATACTATATACCTCAAAACGTTGATATACTAAATAGACAATTAAAACAGAAATAATATAATATATCTATGGACGCTTCACACCACGTCAATCTGATCCCGTGGTAAGTTCTCGAATAACTCGTGTTACGGGTACCAGATAACGGAAGTATATTTAATACTTTTATACTATACACATAATTAAGATTTTTATTATATTATACACATATTTAATACACATCCATGACCCAGGAACACAGAAAACTTTTTGTTCCGTCGGCGGGATTTGAACCCGCGACCCCCGGCTTGAGCAACGACACGCTCAACCAACTGAGCCACAGAGGTCGTCATAGAAATAGAACTATACACTTTCTGTGAAATTTACAAGTACATATTATATAATAAATATTATACTATACTATATACTATATAATATTATATTAATATATTATTAAAATTTCAAGTAAGAAGTTGAAGGAACAAAAAAGTACATTCAACGATCGAACATTTTCATTCTATCGCAGGCAGAGTGCTCGCTAAGGTTTACATAATTTATTTTTTACGGCATGTTGTTCCCTATTATTTCAAGAGTAAAATAAACGATTGCTAAATAGCGGCACCGCGGAGAGTGACACAACCTCCTCGTACGAAAGTCAGCGGCTCACTGTCCCGCGCGCCCGCGCACGCACCGCTTACAAATATTTTCACAAAATAATAGTTATTTACGTATATTTTGAAAACAAAACGGTATTTCGAAAAACCCAACGATGAAATGTTAGATAAATATATTCTTCACATTTTCGTAAAAGAACCATCTTTATAGCCTTAGTAGGTAGTAAGTAGATAGAAAAAGAAATCTGAAAACAGGGCTTTTTAATTTTAATTTATTTAATATTAATCTTCGTCTTATTAAAAAAATTAACGATGATATTAAAGATGAAGGATTAAAGTGTGAAATGTATATTTTTTTGAATTTTTTTATTCCCATTTTTCGGAGTAGTTCCGACTCAAACTGAGCGATTTTTAAGCTTTAGGGGCTATTTGCCCCTTAACTATAAATAATATCCATATTTAATTTTTCCTTTCCTCCTACATTTTAAGATGTATATAATAATTAATTTTATCAAACTATTCTAACTAACTTTTTTCCAAATTCCGTACATTTATATCTTTTAATCCTTCCGCCGATTCCTAACCTTTTTACTTGTCTGTGGCTTGTGTCAAGCTGCCAAAAAGAAAGAAAAAAAAAAAAAACAAATTTAAAACATTTTTACTTTTTTTTATAAAATTTATAATAGGGACAAAATAATTTTAATACTATGCCTCTTAATTTAAGTGCCGTTTAAGTACTCGACACGCAAACCCCCCGTTGTGCCTCGCAGCTCGCTTCATGGCGAAACACGCAAGCGTTATTCGTCGGTTTTCTATGAGGCCGTGATATTTCTTCGTGTCGAATCGTTTCTATAATTTCAGTATTAATTTGTCTAATTTGACGTGTGACCTATAAAAAATCCGCGCAAAATGTAGCGGCCTGTGTCGGCCATGTTGTATCGATCGACGCAGGCAGTGCGCTCCCGGCCCCCGCCTGGGTCAGTTGTGTGTAGCAGCGCTTCTACACGCCGCTGTTGTCCTGGTAAGTGCTAGCGAATACACGATACTTAACAATACTGTATTTACCTATCAATTCAGTACACGGTTGATATCAAATATCTTGGTTTAAGATAACAATTGACGACGAAAATGTGGATAACAATTTGAGTCATCCTCAATGTAGTGTCAATAGTACGTTTACAGTAGTGATAAATAATATTACAATTACATCGTAAAATAAACCAACAACAGCTGAAAATGATAACGCATAATACAGTACGTTTAGTAATAACATTAGTTTACTAAAACATAGTGCAAACGCAGACATATTGTATATTCAGTGTATATTACGAAGAGATTACCTACGTATTAACTGAAATTGATAAGTAAAAGTAAATTTAGACAGTGTTGCCATGGCTAAAATTCTAGGTAATTGTATTATGTTTGGTATAATCTTATTAGTATTATGTCGAACGGTGTATTTGTACGTCACATCTTGGAGAAAGTACTCAATATTGTTGTTTTCGCATACAGAAACTAATATCAGCTCGTGATATGAAATTCTCACGGTGTTAATTTTGACAAAATCATTGTTTCATCATATAAATGTGTTTCTGTATTATTATCCTCATGATAATGTTATTTAATTACCGACACATATAATTTATGTACTTAATGTTGTTTTACACAGATGATCTAGAAACCAAAAATTATGCTAATCTCACAAAAAGTGGGTTCTAATTAAACATACAGACAGTCAACAAAGTGGTCCTATTTAAATACCGTTCCTTTTGCGGAACCATGAAATAGAACTAATATATACGTTACTAACCTATACCTAACCTAAAATTATTAAGTTAAAAACTAAAATCATAAAATATCAACCAACAAGATGTATTTCAATTTAATTATTTAATATTAAGAGCAAGAGAGGTTTTAAGACCTAGGAAACTAGGTCTTGCGTTAAGGGAGCTAGGTTTAGCCAGGATTAAGGCTGTATAGCTGATATGGAGGCCCGGGAGGGTCAGGTCACACCGCAAAATCGCTGCATTCAAAAATGAACCTTAATTACAACACAAGAAGATAAAAGTCAAAAGCCGAAGGCACCGCTCCTGCTATAAAACCTGTATCTTTTTCTGTAGGGAGCTCCGTGGCCTAGTGGTAGACCGTTTGATTCCCACTCGAGAGATTGCAGGTTCGAGTCCCAGGTTGTGGCGTGTACCAATGAGACCTTTTCAGATCTCAAGTACATTTAACGGACGCTCTACCGGTGACACAAAACATCGTGAGGAAATCTGCACATGATTGGATCCAGACGTATTGACCAGTCATTCCTCTGAACTGACTGTGTTGTGAGAATGCCGTATGTCCCAGGCACTACAGTATTTCATGAGTGGTTACTTAGCTCGGAGAATACTGTATAAATCATCCTATAACGGATGAAAAAGCCGAAGTTTTTCGTGTTGTGAATAAAGTTTAATTTTGAATAGCTATCTTTATAATGCAGTGCCGCTTTGCGTCGCGTTTTATCGCGATGTATATTGACCCTTAGCAAAGAATATAATATTATATTACTAACGTAGCGCCTGTACGATTTCGGTCCGCTATACCCGCGCACGAAAACTATAAGGAATGTTAGGCGCTTCACGGATTCCGGATATCCAATAGAGTAGCGATGGGGCTCGAAAAATCTGAAGCATATTTGTAGTTAAGCTTCCCAACTAACATTTTGGCGCTAAGGGAAACCTTTTTTGACACTTAAAGTATTATAAACGACATATAAGAGCTCTGACAATATCTTTGGACTCTACTGCGGCGTTAGGAATAAATAATTAAAGTTTCAAAAGGCATAATAGAAAAAAAGGAAAAATATATAACTTAAAGTGCTAACTTGGAGTTTGTCAGAACTTTTGTATAACTTACTCTTACATCTTTAGGAAACGTAAAACACTATCACCAATTGTAAGGTGTCTGCTAATACTTACAAACGGTTAAAGTTCTTAAATGGAGTTAATCAATACCTTGTACCACCTAACGAGTTCTATGGAGCCCTAAGAGGTAATAGAAAGTTATAGTAGTGATAACTATTTGTATTATAGAGCTATAGAAGTTAAAGAAGTGATAACTATAGGTATTATAGAGCTAGATGCTGCAAATGTCAGAAACCACCTTTAAATCCTTACAGGTTATATAATAGGTTTTACTCCCACATTATAAAAGTCCAAGTGGCATTAAAAAGCTAGCTATAGTTTTTTTAACACTGCGTTGGGAATAAAAGAGTTATCAGGAACCTTAGTTAATGTAGATTTTACGCCATTAAAACAACATAACCTATAAAATTTTAAAAGTAAATTTATGGTTAAATATTATTTTCAGACTTATTGATTTACATTATTTACTGTTTTCAATTAAAATATACATAGACGTACTGAGAATTGTTATTTACAACCACAACTAAAATAAAAAAAATGCCGTGGCACTGATTTATTTTACCTAATAATATGAAATGTTGTTTATTTTTGAGGCGCTTCAAAATTGAGATGAAAACTAGTATATATTATCACAGAATACTTATCACCGCAAGGAGAATTCATAATTATGAAACCGATAATGTATAAAATTATTAATTGATGTCGGCCATGATTGTCGGCCATGAATATGCGCACTGCTATTATATTTTATCATTTTTGACGGTAATAGAAACGTAAAGTAAAAAAAAAAAACTTTGGGTGATGTTTACATACATACATACATACATACATATAATCACGCCTTTTTCCCGTAAAGGGGTAGGCAGAGACCACTTGTTGCCACTTGCTACGATCCTTACATACTCGTTTCTCTTCGTTCACTTTCATTCTTACCATCCATTCCTCCTCTTACATTCAACGTAGCGAAGCGTAGTAGGCTCTCCATGGTCCGCTTTTCACCTCCGCAAGAAACGAGACGTGATGGGTGGTGAACCACATCGCCGCCATTTTGGATAATTGAATAATTTTTATGATTATCCGTTGCGTTTCCACGGATTGGTGGGGAGGGTAGGAATAGGGAAAGGGAAGGATAGGTGGTGTGGAAGGGAAGATTGGTAAGTTAGAGTGGGAAATAGGAAATGTAGGATATTACCGCCCAGGAGGGTAAGGGATAGGACAGTAATAGCTAGGGAAGCCGGGGTCGCATACCCGTATACTATACCACAACTACCGGTCAGGTAAGTTGGGATGAGTATCCCATGACATGGGTGATGTTTATTACTACTTAATATGCACAATATACAATCGAGCTATAAATAGTATCGTAGGAGCACTCATATGTTGTTAAAAAAGCTAATTGAGTGAATTTTATAAATTATTTATTACTAAAGGGTGCAGTTGTAACCTGTGTATAGCTTATAATACACCTAAAATGGTGAATACTACTTCAATAGCACTATTGTAACTCTTTATTCCCACCTTTTTATCACTTTTCTACAACTATTATGTCACTTTAAGCTCTAAAATTGTGGGCCCAATCGAGGGTTATAAGATAGTTATAGCGCGCTATACCACTAGTTGTTAGACCTTTTATAGAACCTTAGGTTTTTAAGTTTCTCTTTACTATTGTAACTCTTTATTCCCACCTTTTTATCACTTTTCTACAACTATTATGTCACTTTAAGCTCTAAAATTGTGGGCCCAATCGAGGGTTATAAGATAGTTATAGCGCGCTATACCACTAGTTGTTAGACCTTTTATAGAACCTTAGGTTTTTAAGTTTCTCTTAAGTAGCTCATTTAGCGCTTATTCTTATTACCAAAATGTTAGTTGGGTTGATATGAAAATTCAATGGAAATTGGAAAGAGTATTTGTTTGTTTGCATTGAACAGGCTCCGTGACTACTGGACGTATTCTATAGTCGATTCTGCTAATTAATCTTTTTGATGCGGTCTCGTTGTGAAAATGGATTCTCATAAACGTCAAACTCGTTTTTATTGGTCCAAATTTAAAAAACTGTTTATTTTATACCGACACTATTTATAATTCATTGAAAGTGAATTATGCATTCAATTCAGTTAACAGGGTCGCCATGTTGGCCCAAATAAAACCCAAAGCGCCTGTCATTTTGCCATTTATGCTTCAAAGTTCAATGGTATATGGAAACCACTAAACTTATTTATAAAAAAAAATCATTTAATTTCATTTCATCAGGACCAGCAATTTTCAGTCTTACCATACACCCGACCATCGAACTTCTAAATTCAAAATTCAATGTTTGGTATTTGAATAATGGGACCCTTGGAATCGATGCATCTACTGTGCTTTCTGACTTTCGTACACACTAATTCATGAGTTCCAAAACATCGGCCTAGAATTGAACTTTGGAAAATTTGAACTTTTTGTCCCTGATAATTAATTGTCAACACAGAGAAGGCGTTATATCCAGATTCAAAAAAGTAGCCCCACAATTATCAGTTATCGTAAAAAGTTCACTTCTTCTCTTAGGTTCTCCTATTCTAGATGATTTTCTTCCGGATTTTATTTTAAACAATAAATTACAAAATTTTAGTTAAACTTTAGACCGCCTTCTCCTAATTAATTGTCACATGGATTTTACCTTAATTTGATATTGTATAATTGTTCCAAAATTTACGTATGCCTTGCGGTCCTGCCAACTCTGGAAGTTCCCCTAACTTCTCAAGCGTTTAGACGACACCATAAAACAAACACTTTCTTCGATTCTTAATATAAATTTTGACCGCCGCTCATAGACTCAAACAACGCTTTCAGTAAGGTTCGGTGGTCCGGGCATTCGACGAACATCTGACGTAGCCTTACCAGCGTTCTTGTCCTCGGTCCACGCAAACCACGCAATGATTTTAAAAATATTAGAGCGCTCACCTGTCCGTTACTCATCCCTTTTGCGGACGAGGCCAAGGACGCCTGGGACATTGCTAGTGCCGGCAGCAATGTGCCCGAGAACACATCTTCCCAAAAGATTTGCGACGAGCCCATCAGCAGATTGGTACGGAATAGACTTTTCAACACGTCTTCCAGTCCTGCAGAGCGGTTTCGTCTTTTGGCTGTGGAGAGGTGGAAGCCGGGCGTTTGGCTGCAGGCACTACAGTCAGCCAATACTGGAACATTGCTGGGCCGCAATACATTTCAGCTAGCTACTGCCCTGCGTCTTGGTGCCTCCCATGTCGTCCCTCATCAGTGTATTTGCGGCGTGAACGTAGACAGTCACGGTCACCACGAGCTGTGCTGCTCACGAAGCGCTGGACGCATTTTCTGGCATCACAGTCTGAATGACCTCATTCGTCAGGCTCTTGTCATCGCCGATGTGCCAAATATACTGGAGCCCGGTCTGGTGCACGACGATGGCAAGAGACCTGATGGAATGACCCTGGTTCCGTGGAGTGTGGGACGGGCTCTTATATGGGACGCTACTTGTGTCGATACTCTTGCTCCGTTTCATGTCCAAAGCACCTCGAACTGTGCGGGCGCGGCGGTAAACCAAGCAGAGAACCTCAAGCGGCGCAAATATGAGAACTTTTACAGAGACCTCACATTTCAACCGTTTGGGGTGGAAACCCTAGGCGCATGGGAACTGGGCGCACATAAGCTTTTTAAAGAAATCTCAATAAAGCTTACTGTAGCCATCCGAGACCCCAGAGCCGGGAACTACCTGACACAACGGATAGCCATTGCTATCCAACGAGGCAATGCAAACTGATAAGTTTGCTAGGTACTCTGCCAGATGGGGACGACCAGGAAAGGTGGAAGCCGGGCGTTTGGCTGCAGGCACTACAGTCAGCCAATACTGGAACATTGCTGGGCCGCAATACATTTCAGCTAGCTACTGCCCTGCGTCTTGGTGCCTCCCATGTCGTCCCTCATCAGTGTATTTGCGGCGTGAACGTAGACAGTCACGGTCACCACGAGCTGTGCTGCTCACGAAGCGCTGGACGCATTTTCTGGCATCACAGTCTGAATGACCTCATTCGTCAGGCTCTTGTCATCGCCGATGTGCCAAATATACTGGAGCCCGGTCTGGTGCACGACGATGGCAAGAGACCTGATGGAATGACCCTGGTTCCGTGGAGTGTGGGACGGGCTCTTATATGGGACGCTACTTGTGTCGATACTCTTGCTCCGTTTCATGTCCAAAGCACCTCGAACTGTGCGGGCGCGGCGGTAAACCAAGCAGAGAACCTCAAGCGGCGCAAATATGAGAACTTTTACAGAGACCTCACATTTCAACCGTTTGGGGTGGAAACCCTAGGCGCATGGGAACTGGGCGCACATAAGCTTTTTAAAGAAATCTCAATAAAGCTTACTGTAGCCATCCGAGACCCCAGAGCCGGGAACTACCTGACACAACGGATAGCCATTGCTATCCAACGAGGCAATGCAAACTGATAAGTTTGCTAGGTACTCTGCCAGATGGGGACGACCAGGAAAGGTTTTTTATAGATTTTTTAGAGATAGTATTTGTAGATAAGTCTTCTTTTTTAGTATTAACTTTTAGTTTCTTTAGGGCGCGTGTCGATGCTCCGGTTTCTACGTGGCGCGGCGGCCCGGCGCTGGACCGGTGCCAGTTATGTATGAACTATGAAGCACCAAGGGCGCTGCGTACGCGTGTAGACGCGCCGGCGCTAGCAACGGTTTGACTCGAAGCCGGGCCTCTAAATAATTTCGAAGTCGAACTTCGAAATCAAAATTATGGTATGGGATTTGACATAACTCATCATTATGTGATATTCGCTTGCGATGCGTTATGTCAAATCCCATACATTTTGTTTTCGAACTACGCCGTCGCAATTATCGACTGCATCTTGACTAGAGACGCCGGAACGCGTTGAAACCGGAACGTCGACACGGGCCCTTAGAGTGACTATGTTATTTTAGTTTCTTCAATAAATTATAAGTAAATTAAAAGTCGTAAGTGAGATACGACAGTTGGGGTTCTAATAAAATTATTTATAGGATTTGGTTTCATTGGTCGCAAAATGTACCGAAAAACAAGCAATTTATGTCAAATTCGTAAACGCCTTAGGGAATTAGGTACGTCATTATTCTCAATAATATATTTTCGTCGTACCTCTATGAGGTTTTGTTATAACCTTAGTCGTAATGGTCTATTAAGCCTATCGACCTCAATCAGACTCCATTTCATCAAGTTACTGATTTCACTACCTCTAAAATGTATATCAATTGGGGTATAAAAATTGATATTGCATTTTATAGGTGAGGTATAACCTAAAATATCTTTTAGGTCACTTCGCTAGCAGTTCAGAGGTTAAGTAAGGTGAATCAATGCTGATTGACACTATTAGGTAACGGTGTAACTGACTAAATATTTGATCTACGTAACTCACACTGATTTTGAAGGCAAATCCTGTATTAGTTTAGATTATAAAATCATTATTTATAGCTTTCTCATATCAAAATAATAACAATAGCTTCCCACGCCGATTTTATTAAAAGCCATCCACGCAATAGTTATTTGTAGTGCCCATGTGTGTGCATACGCACAAGAGCTTCCTTTACTCTCGTAACCTAATGGGACGGATAGCCGACACGACTGCCGATATTAACTTTTGCGCGAACTAATTTGCGGGCAACATCTAGTATGGAATGAATTGATACACATAATAATAATAGCTCCCACGCCGATTTTATTAAAAACCATCCACGCAATAGATATTTATAGTGCCCAAGTATGTGTATAATAACAAGAACACTCCTCCTTTACTCTAGTAAACCTAGTAGGACGGATAATCGACACGACTGACGATTAACTTTTGCGCGCACGAAGTTGCGGGCAACATCTAGTGTGGACTGTGGAATAAATTGGCAGGGAGAAAATAAGTATTTTCTAGGGGTCATAAAACGCAAGGAAGAGACGCTCAGATGGCTCATATAATGCAAACGCGGTCTCTGGTCAGACTACTAGAAGATTTACAAATTACATTTCTATTCTCAAAATGGATATATTTGTAGTGTGATGTTATAATCCTGCTTCTATTATAAATGTGAAAGTTTGTGAGGATCGATGGATGGATGGATGGATGTTTGTTACTCTTTCACGCAAAAACTACTGAACGAAATTTCATGAAATTTGGTGTATTTAAGCCCTAGATTAACACATTTATATCGTGAAAAAGTACATTGTTCCCGTAGGATACCTACTGTATTTACGCGGGCGGAGCCGCGGGCAAAAGCTAGTGTTTACATAAATCTAATTAGTTGCTGCTTAAAGTTATTATAAACCTTCTCAACAAGTTTCCTTCTTTATCTTGTGAGAAGAACCTTTTTGTCATCGAAATCTAAAATGTTCAGAACAAAGTCTTTGTAAGGCTCAGGTGTCAAAGTTAGTACTGGAGTAGATAATGAGCTCATTTAAAATTAAACCCGTAAATAAATGTAATTACCTTCTATGTACTAGATTGAATCTAAATATATAAAAGGCAAACCTGACTGACTCATCAATGCACAGCCGAAACTACTGAACGGATTTTGCTGAAATTTGGCATACAAATAGTTGTATTTTCAGTGCTCTGAATTTTTTCAGGCTCGCTGGATTCCGGATCATCATAAATATATTCCCAGGATACGATAATAATAGAAATTACAGTAATTTCGTACCTGATAATAATTGCTAACGTTCCAGATTACTCCTGTCCGGCATTACGTAAATTTACGTGGTATTACGTAAACGAAACGTCCTCCTAATGCGATTACAGAAGACATTACACAGGTATATTTTCTATGATATCTCTCGCTAGCCTTCGAAGGTTTTTGCCAACCCTTCTCAGCTGTCGTTTTCCCTTTTTTCAATTCGAACGAGCTCCGGTATTATGAAGTGGCAATTATTACCTCGAGGAAACTTTCTTCGCTGTAATCTGATATGAATGTTCATACTAACAAATCATTTGATTAAAGTGTCTTATTCGGTGGATTTCCACGTATTGCTATACATCTATACTAATATTATAAAGAGGGAAAGTTTGTTTGTATGTTTGTTTGCATTGAGTAGCCTCCGAAACTACTGGACCGATTTTAATGAAATTTGGCACATATGTAGAGTAGACCACGCGGAAGGACATAGGCTACTTTTTATCGCGGAAAAATGTACGGTTTCTGCGAAATTAACTTTTGCCCGCACGAAGTCACGGGCAACATCTAGTTATTGATAACCTTATCAAGAGCAGTGTGCGTGTGGTTTGAGGGACCTACCTGAATATCCCCAAAATAAGTATAGCAAGTTTTAGTAGAAGTCTAAAAAAAATTGTAGAACAAATCTGGGAATTTGTAAAAAGATAGTTTAAAAGATATAGCCCTCAGAGTGTGGTCCCTCAGTTCACACACCGCTATTTTCCAGATCTCGAAAAGTATGTGGAAAATTATGGTTTTTTCACTACAGAATTTTAGTAGAACTTTTGTAAAAGTTTTTGCAAATTTATCAAATACATAGCATTAGAAATAAAAAAGCTACAACCACCGAAGTGTGGTCCCTTAGTTCACACAAAAATGACATACTCATTTCGCGATATATTACTGACTTTTTTAATTATTTTTCTACGTAGAGTTTTAGTAGAAAATTTGTAGAATTTGTATACAAAATTTCAGCAAAATCTATCGGCGCATTTGGAAGATATATACCATTATGTTGGGTCCCTCAGTTCACACACTTGTGTATAAGAAAAACTCAAATAACTAATAAACGAGAAACTAACAGAAAGTCTACTATACTTAAATTTTAGTAGAAGTTTTTTTCTCTTGAATTAGCACATAAATATTTAATTTCTTGCTTCCTAGCTGAGATAATGTTAATTTTTTGATTGTATGAAAATGCAGAATAGGTATCCGATACAACAAACGTGATTTTTTATGCCGTTTTGTACGGAACCGTTTGTGCGCGAGCCTGACTTGCACTTGGCCAGTTTTGTATTCATATAATACATATGTAATTATATATAAGGAGTTAGAAAGAACGGACAGAGAAAAGGGCGGGCAGAGCAAAACCACAAATAGGTACATAGTTAATAATTGGTAAGTATATGGGTTGTTTGTAGTACTATGAACCCCTAAAATAGTGAAAAGGTGTGAAACCGCGAGCAAAACGTAAATTTAATAAGGTATAACATACACAATAATATTAGGACTTGTCCTCATTTTGCCTCTTGTGTGGTAACCTACTCTGCATTTTCATACAATCAAAAAATTAACATTATCTCAGCTAGGAAGCAAGAAATTAAATATTTTATGTGCTAATCCAAGAGAAAAAAACTTCTACTAAAATTTAAGTATAGTAGACTTTCTGTTACTTTTCTCGTTTATTAGTTATTTGAGTTTTTCTTATACACAAGTGTGTGAACTGAGGGACCCAACATAATGGTATATATCTTCCGAATGCGCCGATAGATTTTGCTGAAATTTTGTCTACAAATTCTACAAATTTTCTACTAAAACTCTACGTAGAAAAATAATTAAAAAAGTCAGTAATATATCGCGGAATGAGTATGTCATTTTTGTGTGAACTGAGGGACCACACTTCGGTGGTTGTAGCTTTTTTATTTCTAATGCTATGTATCTGATAAATTTGTAAAAACTTTTACAAAAGTTCTACTAAAATTCTGTAGTGAAAAAACCATAATCTTCCACATACTTTCCGAGATCTGGAAAATAGCGGTGTGTGAACTGAGGGACCACACTCTGAGGGCTATATCTTTTAAACTATCTTTTTACAAATTCCCAGATTTGTTCTACAATTTTTTTTAGACTTCTACTAAAACTTGCTATACTTATTTTGGGGATATTCAGGTAGGTCCCTCAAACCACACGCACACCAAGAGCATGTCAGAAGTTTGTAACTAATAACGCCCATAGAGTCGAAATTGTTGATATATTGTTACACTTTTGATTTATTGGCTGTGTTCGCGGAAAATAGCGGTATCAAAAAATGCAAGCAAAATAACGACCGCTGGTGTTAAATAAGCAAAATGGCGGATTACACCGGTCAACAAAAAAAAAAAAAAATTTTTTTTGCGCATGGGTTTTACTTGATTTATTCTTAATATATAAGCAAATATTTATAAAAAAGTGCGATTACAAATCGAAAATATTTGCTTTTTAAGAAGTTATAGCGATTTAACCATTTATGATTTTTGCTTCCAGTTAAAGTCGGTCTTTGCGCTCTATTCCTGGCGAAAGAGAGGTATGGTATGAGGGTTGTCTTTCTTACATCCCTCCTTGTGTACGACGGTATGAGCTCGCATATTATAAAGAAATAACGTGTTTAATATTTTTTTCGCTGTATTATCTTGTACAAAATGGCTTCGAGAAGTTGACTCGTTTTGCTATATTTGTGGTGAGAAATAAAAAGTGTTATTTAACTACAAATTTAAAGATTTGCGAGGTATAACAAGCTTACTTCCATCTACCTGTTACAAATCAAGACCAAAAATGGGCTTATGAAATAAATGTGTGAATAAAATAACGAGATGATTAAGATTTTTTTCATCTTCGGCTATAGGATGTCTCTAAAGAGGCAGATGTTCCATTTTCGTTTTGATAAGTTTAAAGATAATATGGGAGCTTATTCGGAAGAACAAGGGGAAGGATTCAATCGAGATATAGTTGGAATTTGAGAGACGTTCCCAAGGCCAGTATTCATACTGAAAGCATGTTGAGGATTGAGGGACTATATTTGGTGGTTAATAAGATAACTTCTACTGAACATGACAGGAAAAGCAAAACTGTTAATTTTTAAACATTTTAACACTATTTTAAAACTGATTTTGTAAGATTATATCATAAAATTGATGCTCAGTATCTTTTAATAAATCACCTCTATATAAATTTTTCATGTATTTTCATTAATTTGATTTTTTTAATTTTTTTCACTTAAAAGCAAATACAGAACAATTTTTTGTTTTTATTATTATTTCTAGGTATAAAAGCAATAAAAATAATGTATGTTTAACCCGTGCGCAAAAATGCTGTTGACTATTGTTATGTTAGCAGTATTGAAGTAAGCAAACGTGTCCTGGCCGATAATCTGTTTTTTTTTTTTCTTTAGCGCTAGCAAGCGATAACAAGCGTTTTTTTCTGCTGAACACAACCATTAAGTTAAGTAAAAGTCAGCGAAAATACTACGACGAAGGGAAACTTCAGAGTTTGACGTCGACAGAACGAAAGGATCGACACACCCTGTCATTCACGGTCCAATTAGTTGAGTGAAAACCTGACACTGGTGACAGAAGTGACACACTACTTCTACAATTCGCGGAGACATTCAGCAACTGGTGACATAGATCAAACCCGACAGGGTGACACTCGATATTTAACATCTCTGGTGACCGGTGACACGTCACACGGTCCAGTTTAGTAGTTTATTGAAGGGTTGATTCTGTACTTTTTTCCGATTAGTGGTTACATTCTGACACGTCCCAGTCTGATGCAGTTGAGGGTTAATTTTGTTTGTTTAATCTAGTGGATGTGATTTCTGTTCAGTGGACGAGTAATGTTATGTAGTGAAAGTGATTATTATGTAAATGGTCAAATTATTTGACAAAATTTACATATTTTTTTGATAATATACCGTATGTGGCTTTGTTTGAACGGTCAAACAAGAAAGAAAATGTAAAGTTTTACAAATATAATTGGATCGTTTATTAGTAAAATATATTGTTCGTAATAATATTCGAGTGAGTCTTAGTGCTAATGGTGGTTTGCGATATTACATAATGTAGCCCAAGTTCTATATATAAGTGTTTTAGATTAATTATTATTACTATTTCTCAACTCATATGAAAAAATGATTTTAAAATATTGGTATATTTATTCACGTTTCTACGAATTTATCAGTAGGTACATCCGTATTGTTTTTAACATTTGTGCCTTTTATTCAAATTTCAAATAGGACGCTGATATCAAACGATTGTTATCATCACATTTGTGTCACCAAATCCTGTTATAACCTTTAAAGGGTTAAGAACAAAGCTTTGATCAAATTTATTCCCGATCGTATCGTATCAACCCTCCAGTGGTTGTTGCCACTTTCCTGTCACCCCCTCTCTTCCGGGGGTGGATATCGTTTATTTCCTAAGGTGTCACACAAAAGGTAACGTTACTTTATAAACCTGATAACGGTGACGCAAAATATTAGGATATTCAGTATCGGGTTAGGAAGTTTGGTAAAAATAATGATATGTTGGAGATTGGAGTGTTTTATGTGAATACATAAATTTTAAAACACTTTTGGTTTGGGATTACAGCTTGTCTTTATAGCAGTATTGATAGCTTTTATTTGATGAAATAATATAATTTTACATGCTTAGTACTGTATAAAATTTGTGTTTTTTGGTCAGACCTTATATTATATGTCACCGTAAAATTGTAAAAACTGTTAGATTGTAATATTACTAGAGATCAAACGATATAGAGAACAAACATCCATCCATCCATACATACATCCTCATAAATTTTCATGTTTATAATATTTGTAGGATAGCGGTAGATAACGATAATGATGATGATTATAAACACACGGATGAATGTTTGAAACGCTGTCACGCATAAAACTAAGGAATGAGTATTAATAAAATTTAATATGGTTATAGTTAAAGCACTTGATTGTACACAACACATAGGCTACTTTTTATCCCTAAAATTTACAATACTCCCGTGGGATACTGTATTTACGCGGGCGGATCTGAGATACGAAAAAGGGTCAAAAAAGGTAATAGTATTAAAATTCCCAAGGTACAAACTACAAGGGAAATAAGTGAAAGTAAATAACATAAGCAAATCTCAAATTAACGTTGTGTTGGGACTTGGGATAATTAAAAATGCCGACCCAAGGGCCGCAGACTCTCAGGCTGGGACCATATTACGATCCGGAACCCGGCGGGCCGGGGAAAATTCAGAGCACGGAAAATAGAACTCTGCTATAATACAATAGAGTTGACAATCGAAGTGTCGAGCTGTCATGTATGACATTGACATTTGGCTCGACACTCGTGTGCTCGATTTTCAGCTCTACATATTATGGTATTTAAGCACATAGTGTATGTCAGATTCCGGACAATCTATACTAATATAATAAAGAGGGAAAGTTTGTTTGTTTGTGTAGTGTATGCTGGTATGCCAAGAGTAATTGTCTCATGCACTTACCTCACAGATGACAGTGACAGATAGATGTCAGTTAGTTATCATACAGCCATTGGACTGGACGGTAGCGTGGCGGGTGCTGTTGAGCCAATTTAGAGATATATCGTACGATTGGCTATATCGTATAGTTTGTTTGCATTGAATAGGCTCCGAAACTACTGGACCGATTTTGATGAAATTTAGCACAAATGTAGAGTAGGTTACAGGGAAGCACATAGGCTGCTTTTTATCGCGGAAAATGTACGGTTTCCGCGAATTTAACTTTTGCTCGCTGCTCCGTCCGCGTAAATACAGTATCCCACGGGAGTATTGTAAATTTATGGGATAAAAAGTAGCCTATGTGTTAATCTAAAGCTTTAACTATCACCGTATTAAATTTTATTAATATTCATTCCTTAGTTTTATACGTGACAGCGTTTCAAACATCCATCCGTGTGTTTAAATTCATCATTATAGTTATCTATTGCTATATGATATACATCCTCTGAGACGAAAGCAACTACCTCCCCTCCCTGGGTCCCTGGTACTGTCACTTTTACAAACGATACAAAGCATAAATGTTATTTTACGCCGGATTTCTGTCACACCATGAGATTTTCGCTCTTGGAAATGGACCGGCACCTGTCCACTAGTGAAATTGTAAAATGTTGATAGACTTCCAAATCGAATATGCTGACTACAATTTCACACATTATTTTTCGTTACATTATAAATATATAGTTTTTAATCTTTCGACATATTTTTACAATCTCGTTAGTTATTTTACAATCTAACGGTTATTACAATTTTACGGTGACATACATATTGCTGCTATTTGAGGTTTCGTTAGGGGTCATGTAAATGATGCGTGTGTGTGCGTGCGCCGATTTGGGCGGTCTAGTATGAAGATGGTCGACTGTACATTATTTATATTGTGCCACAACTCTACTGACTTAGCATACTGCCGTCCAACTGCTCTAGCTCTACTGAAGGTAATAATTGTTTCAATACGTTAGGTTTAATGACGTCATTAGCGAGTAACGAGCTCCGATCGGCCTCATGTAATCTGCCAGATTATGTCAGTATGAATATCAAATTATATTGCCCATATCATGACTATTCAATCCTACTAATATTATAAATGTGAAAGTTTGTGAGGATGTATGGATGGATGTTTGTTACTCCCTCACGCAAAAACTACTAAATGGATTTTAATAAAATTTGGTATAGTAGTAGTTTAGGCTCTGGATTAAAACATAGGCTACTTTTTATCCCGAAAAAATACAGTGTTCCCGAGAGATACCGTAATTACGCAAGCGGAGCCGCGGGAAACAGCTAGTGTAATAAAAAAAATACAAGAAAATACCGTATTCTCATCATTTATGGGGTTTTGTAACACACATTCAAACTTTTACAAAGATCATTATGCTCCCTTGTGTAAGCTAAAAATAATATTCTTATAAAACTTCCCATAATTTATAGGAGTTGAAATTGTAAAACCCAGCCCTGGGCCCCGAGAAAAACTTGTTCAAAATATTCAAATGTATGTAGGACGGTTCTGTTGACTCCTTTTAAACGACATTTTAAATATTGTTACCGCGGTTTATAATAGCATTTCTAGTATACATGGGGAGACCTATGCTTCGGCACGAAGTGGCCGGTAAATACCTGCAAGGCGTCGCAGATAACCGGCGTGGAGTAACGCTTGTATTGTGTGAGTTTATTGACCCTGTAACAGAAATCGATTGTATATAATATGTCACCGTAAAATTGTAAAAACCGTAAGATTGTAATATAACTAGTTAAATTGTAAAATGTTGATAGACTTCGGACCCGAATATTCTGCCTATAATTTAAGATATTATTTTTTGTTAGATTATAAATATTATATTGTAATTCATTACAATAAATTTAATTCATTTCATTCATTTCATCATTTGAATCTTTCGACATATTTTTACAATCTCGTTAGTTATTTTACAATCTGACATATTTTACGGTGACATATACACACACTCACACACACGAACAGCACTGCAATAATATACTATTTTATGGAAAACTGGGTTGAAAATGATCCAAATTTTAATGAATGAGATCAATAGAGTCGTAATGGCACGGGTAACATGGCTATGTAATTTGCGCCGGCGGGATATAGTTTTTAACGTCAGTTAATTAAGTTAAATTCGACATGGTTGGTTAAATTGAACTTTATTACAATAACACAACGCTAGTTTAATATTAGATTAATTAACTGTGGTATTGTTTTGATTGAAATAGTTTGTTGTTTGTGGAATATAATTGTTTTGTGTTTTTGACATCCTGGTCTCATTGTTTTGGATAAACACCGAACACTTAAGTGTAACTTTAAGTAAGGGCTCCTCTAAAATCCATTCACTGTCTCTTCTTAGCATGACTAGAGTGGCTCTTAAATAAAGCGGTATTTGCGTATTTGGCCGATACTCATGTCAAAATTATACCATGTCTAGCCTATTTAAACGTGGGAGAACCATGCTTCGGTACGAATCGAGCCGGTACGACCGTATAAATACCACAGCCTCGCAGAAAACCGGCCTGAAATAACGCTTGCGATGTGTTTACCTGAGTGAGTAAGGTTACCGGAGGCCCAAGGGGGATTGGGGATTTTTCGATGTTGCGAGTGTCTCCGGGCGGCGGTAGTCGCTTACCATCAGGCTATCCTCCTGCTCGTTCCCAGGTTTATTTCATTAAAAAAATACATTACACCCTGTTCAAATCCAATTGACTTTTAGCGCAAACAAAGAGAATAAAAGTCTATATTGCTAACAATTAAGGCCTGTTTCATAGTAATTGCCAAATAGCTTATTCGGGAGTTTTATCTCTATCGTTCAGTATAAAGTATTAGGTACGTCATTTCTTAAAGATTTTAATTTTGTCTACAGGTTTTCAAACTTCTTTCGCGTAAAATGAATTTTTTCAATACCTACACCTCAGGAACCGTAGGTACATTTTCTACGATAAAAACTAGCTTAAATATCCAGCTTACAAGCTAAGTATCTGTCTGCACCACCAAACAATTCAGATTGTATGAAAGACATCACATCCTCACAAACTTTCATCTATCTAATAATAGCAAGATTATTAAAACCACACAATATTAATTTTAGTTCTAAGAGTTTGTGTTACATAACTCCTTGTTTCTTACTGTATAATACGTTGGAGCTTATGTGTCCCTGGTACCCACACTCCCTGTCACCTGTCACGGTGACAGACAGACAGACGGACAGCTTCTGATTTCAGTCCCGCCTTCAGGGGAAACAATGTTCCAAGCATTTGTAGTAAAATAGGGGAGATATTATGTGTACTTCGTGAGTCCGTGACCTTCAAAGCTGGCGCGACGCACGGCAGTACGAGGTATTGCTTACTACACATACTAAGTGTAGTAAGCAATGTAAAGTTGTTTAGGCTGAGACTATATTAATATGATCCGGAAAGCCGGGAAATATTACCGTTTATAGTTTTACGACAATTGTGCTACCGAGGAACTATGAAATTTGGTACTGTTCAAATTTTTGTAAAGGAGGGTCTGCATGAAGTTAATTTTTTTAAATAATTTAAAATTCAAGATATATAAAATGATTTTTTTTTCGTCGTGCAACAATGCTATAATATTTAAATAACAATAATTTCGACTCTATCATGTAAGTCCGCAGATTGGTATGCTTCTGTCTAATTTTTGCTATGTTCGAAAATTCGGAACGTGTGGTTTCGAATCCCGGTCAGATGAATATTTTTGTGATTCTTTTATTTTATAAAAGAGATGTTTGATTTTGGGCCAGTTCTATGTACACTACATAGGTAAATAGGAAAAAAATATGGGAATATCATAAAAATACGAAAAAATTAATTTGAAGAAGGATACATGCGTACAAAAATGATTATTTGAAGAGTTTTTTATTGCGAGACCACTATTTTTAGGGTGGCCATGACAGTTGTTTTGACTTCACTTTTGACGTAGTAGACAGTTTTACGAAGAGACGTCGTCTTGAATGTCATACGTCTTTCTTTGTCAAAAGTCATGTTATTGACAAAATGACATTCTTTAGATAATTCTGATCAGATCCGCCATGTTTTATTTACTTTGTGTTGCTCTCCTCGACGAAGTTAATTAAAATGTACATGGAAATGAAGTGAAATTAAACAAAATAAAGAATAGGAAACGGTTACTATATTATGTAGCTATATTTACATATACTGTACATAGGGCTGGCCCAGGCCTCATACATTTCTTGAACATCTCTTTTACTAGACTTTTTATAAAATTTATTAGAGTTGTCCGCGACTTCGTGCGCGTAAAGTTAATTTAGTAGAAACCGTACATATTTCCGCGATAAAAAGTAGCCTATGTCCTTCCTCGTGGTCTACTCTACATTTCTGACAAATTTTAAGTGGTCCAGTAGTTTCGACAAACAAACTTTTACTCTTTATTATATTATTACTCGTACTCGTAGTATAGATATAGATTAGAACTCTGGTTACCTGGGTAACCTGGGTACTTAATTATTATGGACGAATTTCGACTACACCTTTTGAGGTCTATTGAATTAAACTAATTTATTCTAGAATTAGGAGACATTTTAACCAATATAATATCATTTATGTTCTCCTAATTTTACCCAAATACCAGAAATTCCAGATTTTTTATTCAGGCTCACAAACCTTCTAAATGTATTAAAAAGGTCATGCGATCCTTAAATAAAACCTTTTTGACGACTAAGCTAAAAACAGCCTAAAGTTCTCGCGATCGAATCAGAACCTTATTGCGTAAAATGTAGAGTGTAATATCGAGTGTTTACTATATTTGGTGCAATGCCAAATAAAGAAATAAGGCTCGTATTGATCCCGCCTCTAGGCTTGTTTGCTAAGATGCAAGAAATGTGTGTAGATTTTATACTTTCGCCCGTGGCTCTGCCAGATCAGATCAGACGCTTAAGCTTGTTAACCTGTCTTATTAAAAAAAACCTATCTGTCATGGGATACTCTTTGCAACTTACCTATCCGGTAGTTGTGGTATAGTATACGGGTCTATGGTCGGTGATGAAAAGTCGTGGCATGCTGTAGTGACATTTTGTGAGGACGATCTTCTCCAAAAGGAAGCAGCTGAGCGGGTTAGAGAAGCAGACTCCTCTATCCTGACTCGCCGCCCAAGAACTGGGCGTAGAAGGCGGGCATACGGTGCTAATGATATGCCCACTTAAAAAGCCCTATTGCAAACATAAATTTGCTGTTAGTAGGGACTGAGATGTTTTTTGGCACATCCGTG
The DNA here is from genome assembly GCA_905404095.1 of Glaucopsyche alexis. NCBI lineage: Eukaryota > Metazoa > Arthropoda > Insecta > Lepidoptera > Lycaenidae > Glaucopsyche > Glaucopsyche alexis. The sequence goes on along the minus strand of FR990064.1, from coordinate 2,980,463 downwards.
TGTCAGCAGCTGGCGCAGTGAATTGGAGATTGGTGCCCAGGAAACGGGTCAGCGTGCAGTGTTGCGGTAGAATGCTAAAGCGTACCCGTGACACTGCTGGTTTTGCAGTGTGAGAACACCGTTGGGTTTTTTAGCCGGTAAAAGTCCGGCATCACTCGCTTAGTGCACAACGCTTTGTGAGTATCCATGAGGATTTTCCCAGCGTGAAAAAAAAAGAGTATACGGGTGCGACCCCGGCTATTACTGTCCTATCCCTTGCCCTCCTGGGCGGTAATATCCTACATTTCCTACTTCTCACTCGTAACTTACCAATTTTCCTTTCCACACCACTTATCCTTCCCTTTCCCTATTCCTACTCTCTCCACCAATCCGTGGGAACGCAATGGATAATCATAAAAATAATTTAATTATCCAAAATGGCGGCGATGTGGTTCGCCACCCATCACGTCTCGTTTCTCGCGGAGGCGAAAAGTGGACCATGGAGAGCCGCTTCGCTACGTTGAATGTAAGAGGAGAACTGGATGGTAAGAATGAAAGTGAACGAAGCGAAACAACTATGTAAGGATCGTAGCAAGTGGAAAGAAGTGGTCTTTGCCTACGCCTACGGGAAAGAGGCGTAATAATATGTATTTATGTTTGTATTAAAAAAAAAAACACAAACAAAGTCATGAGAATCATCGAACCATGTATAGTTTACTATTTATTGTATGTTATTGATTGTACTGTAGGTTCTTGGTGGAAATTCATGTTTCACAGTAATAATACACAATACTTCTTGCACTATTTCCACTTTAATAAGTATTTTACATTAATTTTAATATATCACACGACCGGTTTCGACAACGTCATCATCAGGTGTAGGTAGATTAAAAATTTTTTAAAATTTGTAAACATTGTGCAAAGGGTTACCAGCATCACGAAATTTATACAATTTTGAGTAACGTAATTTAAATTTTTATACCAAATTATTAAATATTCTACTGTATAACATAAAGTACTATTATAACACACATAATTATAACACATTGATAAATTAATAACTTATTGATTTGTAATGTCATAGAATTAATAAAGAATAGATTTCAGAATATAATATAAAATTAAAATACAACTATCACCAATGTTTCAATTAAATTAAAATGTCATAATACTATTATAAATAATGTCAAATAAATTATATTAAATTAAAACATGTCAACCTTAAAATTAATAAATTATGTCAAAATTATCTAAATTATTACTATTGGATATAATTGAATTAATGGTGAAATGTAGAAGATAGTATAACTTATAAATAATAATTAAATGTCTTGCAATAATATGGAACTCGAAAGGCATGTCTGGTCATTAAGTAAGGTCCCACATTTTTTGTGTTTGTTAATTTCAAGCGCTTCTAATGCATCCATCTTCTTGCTTTTTGGTAATATATGTAAATATTTTATATTTTTATCGGGGTCAAAGCTGTGTCCACTACTATTTAGATGTTCAGCAAACGTAGATCTTTCAGTTTTCTTCCTCCAAGCTGTTATATGTTCTTTTATTCTAGTTTTAAACTTTCTCCCCGTCTGACCTATATAAATTCCTCCACATGTATCACAGTAATAATTTAGATAATTTTGACATAATTTATTAATTTTAAGGTTGACATGTTTTAATTTAATATAATTTATTTGACATTATTTATAATAGTATTATGACATTTTAATTTAATTGAAACATTGGTGATAGTTGTATTTTAATTTTATATTATATTCTGAAATCTATTCTTTATTAATTCTATGACATTACAAATCAATAAGTTATTAATTTATCAATGTGTTATAATTATGTGTGTTATAATAGTACTTTATGTTATACAGTAGAATATTTAATAATTTGGTATAAAAATTTAAATTACGTTACTCAAAATTGTATAAATTTCGTGATGCTGGTAACCCTTTGCACAATGTTTACAAATTTTAAAAAAAATTTAATCTACCTACACCTGATGATGACGTTGTCGAAACCGGTCGTGTGATATATTAAAATTAATGTAAAATACTTATTAAAGTGGAAATAGTGCAAGAAGTATTGTGTATTATTACTATTTATTGTTGTTTTATTACAATTTATACAACATCGGAACGCTCAATTGTTTAAACAACAGCCTGATTTTAATTATTGTTTAATTAACTTAAAATAATAATGAAACTGTGTTATTAATAATCGAATAATTCAAACGTTACAATTATCTATACTAATATAATAAAGTGGAAAGGTTTGTTTATTTGTAAGTTTGTTTGAAATGAATAGGCTCTGAAAGTACTGAACGGATTTGAATGAAATTTGGCACATATATAGAATAGACCACGGGGTAGGACAAAGGCTTCTTTTTATTGCGGAAAAATGTACGGTTCCTTCGAGATTGCTTTTTTCGCACACGTAGTCGCGGGCAACAGTGTTTTAATTTAATAATAAAAATTATTGTTATTAGTACATATTCTATTTATTATTAAGCAGTTGGTGCCAGCATCTTCCTTTGCGTGGAACTACTAATGAAAATAGAAGCCTAAGATAAATTTGTAGCCTATGTTACTTATAACATCAGTTATCTGCCAGTGAAAATCGGTTCAGTCGTTTGAGAGATTACCTAGAACAGTTTTTTTCAACCTTTTTCATGATGCGACCCCCTTTACAAAGGGGTCGAAGGGTCGGGGGGTCGCGAAATATTTTTCATACATGAAAAAATATTTCGCGACCCCCCGACCCTTCGCTTTTCTATCATGTAGGTATGTATGTGTATGTTACAAATATTCATTCCATACGACGTTTTTATGCGTCTTCATAATTAAGATTCGGATATAAGTACATAATATAGTACGTCAAACACATTATTTTACAATTACATACATCGATGATCGATTTATGAATATATCCTTTTGTTAAAATTCTCTTACTTAATAAATCAATCTTTTTAATCTTCATTGGTTTTTTACTAAAGTAATCTCTACCTCCGGCGACCTCCCTACAGAAGCTTCGCGACCCCCCAGGGGGTCGCGAGTCGCGACCCACAGGTTGAAAAACACTGACCTAGAACAAATAGTCAGACAGACGGACAAACAAAATTTTTAAATATCAATTCTTTGGTGTATATACCTATCGTGTATACTATCCCCCTTACTAATAAAAATATTTATCCAGTAGATAAGCAATACAATGTTTTATCCTCGTCTTATGAGTTGGAAATGTCGCTTGACAGACAAGGACAAAACATTGTATTGCTTATCTACTGAATAAATATTTTTATTAGTAAGGGGGTATGAATTTAGTGCTAAGCTGTAAATTTTAAATTACAAACTGATAATTCAGTTTTATTAATTTGTATAAATGGAGGTTTGTATAGTCAAATTAAATTGCTTGGAAGTTTAATAAGATTTTTTATCGTCCATCCATCAATTTCATTGCAGTACTCGAAAACTCATTAAAATACTTTCCAACGATTCTTTAAATTCCAAGATGGAATGACATATATTTTATTATTAAAATTATGAATTATCTCAGTCATTTGTGGTAAGTTCCATCGTATACCATAAGCGAGACAATCCAATTAATATTATAAATGTGAAAGATTGTGAGCGAATGGATGGATGTTTGTTACTCTTTCACGCAAAAACTACTGAACGGATTATGATGAAATTTGGTATGGTAGTAGTTTAGGCTGTGGATTGAATTATAGGATACTTATTACTATTCCGAAAAGTACAGTGTTCCCGTAGGATTCAGATATTTACGTGCGCTTAACCGCGGGCAACAGCTAGTCTTGTCTATAAAAATCGGTTTCTCCAAAACGGTTGCAAGTATTACCATGAAATTAAGTGGAAAAAATTACTGCATGGAGTTTTGGGGAAGCAAAATCTCAAATCATATCCCTGGAAACTGCGCCTTTTTTAGCTATTTATGTTCTTTCGTCGCGCATTAACATGTCAGTAATTTCGACCCTATTATGTTAGTCCAAGTGGCAGATTGGAAAAACTCCTGTATAATTTTTGCGTTGAATTCGGAATTTGTTAGGTTCGAATTCGGGTCATATAAATATTTTAGTGATCATTACTATTTTTAAAAGTTATGAGAACTCATTTAGAGAGGTATTTTTTATTTAAAAAATAAAAATATAAAAATAGCCTTTATTTACTTACTACTTAAACTATTTTACCAAACATACACATTATATTATTTTAACAACTAAGACTTTATTTTCTAAACAAGATTTTATTCATATAATTTTTTTCATATTATGTATTCTAAAAATGTAGAGTCTATATGCTAGTAGTAGTCGCCTCTACGGCGAAGGCCTCTCCTAAATCCTTCCAGACAATTCTATTTCTAGCCAATTGCATCCAGCTGTTGCCACACCTCTGGTTGAAGATATCTCTCTATCTTTTACAAGGTCTCCCTTTTTTTTTTCCTGTTCCTTGGTATCCACTCTGTTAAACGTTTTGTCCATCTATTATTCATCCTACAAATATGCCCTGCCCATTGGCAATCCACTTTAGTGTTCTTATTCTTTTCCTTACGTCTATTAATTTTGTTTTGTTTCTCAGGTCAATGTTGTGGATTTTGTCAGATAATTTAACTCCAAGCATGCTCCTTTCCATCTTACGCTGACAAATAGCCATTCTTTCTTCGTCCTCTTTTCTTATTGACCACGTTTGACAGCCGTAAGTTAGACATGGTAGTATTGTTGACTTATAGATTCGTTTTTTTATATTTAGATTTACCGCCTTATTTTTCATTATTTCTCTTAAGCCCCAGTATTTTTGCCATGCCATAGTTATTCTTCTTTGAATTTCTTTTTCAGAGCTATTTTCAAACGATACCATTTGTCCTAGATAAGTATATTCTGTTACATAATCAATTCTTTTGTTCTCTACCACGATGTCTTGTAGGTCTCCGTTTGTTAGTATCTTAGTTTTCGATGTGTTGAGTGACATAAAAAAAAAAAAATGTCACTCATTTTTTATTTAACTGGGTCATTAATAAAAACGTTATTTAAGACAAAAGATAATTAGTGTAAAAACTGAGTGAAAATGTAATAATAAGGTCGTCAGTGAGCGAGATAGATCTAGATAGATCTAGGTCTCGTTAGTACAGCTTTGATTCAAACTCATTGTTGTATTAAGGTCAAGGTTATTAGGTTAATATCGGTTAAGTAGTTTTGGCGTGAAAGATGGACAAACATACACACTTTCCCATTTATAATATTAGTATGATATTCTTAGTTATCCCAGCTTTCAATTTAAAAAAATAATAATAAAAAGATAAAAAAAATATATCTGACCGGGATTCGAACCAATCACATTCCGAATTTTTGAACAAAGCCAAAATTATATACACGCATACTATACTGCCAATCGGACAGACATAATATTAGAGTCGTAATTATTATGTCTAGTTATCACGGTTAAGCATACAACCTGGTGACAGACAGACGGACGAACAGACAGCGAAGTCTTAAGTAATAGGGCCCCGTTTTCCCCTTTTGAGTACGGAACCCTACAACAAAATTTATTTGTGACTTACTTAAGAGAGCTCCGTGGCCTAGTGAGACCGTTTGATTCGCACTCGAGAGAGTGCAAGTTCGATTGTACCAATGAGACTTTTTTAGATCTCAAGTGTATTTTGATAAGGACGCTCTAACGGTGAAGGAAAACGTCGTAAGGAAACCCGCACAAGGTTGGCCCCAGACGTATTGACCAGTCATTCCTCTGGACTAGGCTGACTGTGTTGTGAGAATGCCGTATGTGCTTGAGCTTCGAAAGGGTGAGAGAGCCACGCTTCGGCATGAATGGGCCGGCTCGGCCGGGTAAATACCACGACCTCACAGAAAACCGGCGTGAAATAACGCTTGCATTGTGTTTCGCCGAGTGAGTGAGGTTACCGGAGGCCTATGGGGGGGATTGGGGATTTCAAGGACCAGGAACGCAAGTCGCAACACCAGAGGAGTTACAAGTGTAACTCCTCTGGTGTTGCAAGTGTCCATGGGCGGCGGAAATCGCTTACCATCAGGTGATCCGTCTGCTCGTTTCCTGGTACATTACATTAAAAAAAAAAAAGGGTCTACGCTAGCGGTCGGGTTAAGACCGCTCTAGCTTAATCAGACTATAACTAGCCTGGTGGCTAAGTGTGCTTAAGTAACCATACGACATTTAAAAACCGACTGTCCCAGACACTACAGTATTTCAATAGTGGTTACTTCGCTCGGAGAATACTGTATAAATCATCCAATAGCAGATGTGAACTATTAAACAGGGAACGTTTGTTTGTTTGCATTGAATAGGCTCCGAAACCACTGGACTGATTTTGATGAAATTTGGCACAGATGTAGAATAGACCACGGGGAAGGACATAGGCTACTTTTTATCTCGGAAAATGTACGGTTTCGGTTCGGTTCGGTTAATGTACGGGTTAATGGAAATTAACTTTTGCGCGCACGAAGTCGCGGGCAACATAGGCATCGGTAGGCATCCGCTGAGAAAGGATTTTTGAAAATTCGCCCCCTAAGAGGGTAAAAAAGGGGTTACAATTTTGTATGGAATCCGAAAACCACGCCGACGAAGTCGCGGGCAAAAGCTAGTTTAGTATCAGAAAAAACTATTAATACTAATAAAAGAGAGAGCAATGACTTTGCCTAAAAACAAATACTAAAAACAGAATGAAAAATATATAATATCTGGATTTAACCGATAAAATTTACGAGATTTGTCCTCCTCATCTTTTCGTTCATTACACAATGACAGATCTACCTGTAAACAGTATTAAATATTTAGATATTCAGAGCTCGTCGATCTCAATTTGATTTAGTTTTGTCGGATACTGAGCCGATTGTTTAAAATATTCTACAACGAGGAGGAAATTATTAATACATCATACTTTTTATCGCGCGGAAATTAGCAATTCCTGCGATTTTTATTTTGCGCGTAGAAGTAGCCGGAAACGTCTAGTGGTAAAAAACCTAACCAAGAGCATGTCAGGACATGTCTAAGGAGGGTTCCGTAACTATCAACGCCCTTTAGAAAATTGCAAGTTTCTAAGTCTTATAGTTTAGAAATGCCAGGGGGGAGACCAACTTATAAATCACTTTGGAGGCCGATTACCTGAAAATGGTTGACTTTATAAAAAAGTTATGTATGAAACCTTGCCTTTATTTTAAAATTCAACGATAGGGTAGAAAAAAAAAAACATCCCCACTTCACACGTATGGAGAGCTACCCCTAAAATATAAAATTATTATTATTTTATGATGCCAGATGGATGTTTGTGACCCTCACGGAAAAACTATCGATCGGATTTAGTATAAAATTTAGTATCTAAGGTAGTTTAGGCTCTGGATTAAAACATAGACTATATTTTATTCTGAAAAAGTACAATATTCCCGTGGAATACTCTATTTACGCAGGCGGGGCAGCGGGAAGAAACTAGTGTATTCATTAATCTTATATCAACTATCAAATTATGTTTGCAGCAAAAAGAAGTTATCGCGAAGTTTCTTCATCGTGACCGCGAGTAGAAGTTTATCGCTAACTTGACGATTTTTCGATTGAACACGGAAAGAAGGAAGATTCGAACGGAAGATTCGAACTCTTGGCAAAGTTTATTTCGTTTTAATTAATGTGCTATTGGGTGCAGATTTTTTAAATTGGATAGGATGTTTTTAGAGTTTGACTTGGGGACGCACGTTTGACTTGGGGAGTAAGGTAGTGAATGCGTGACGAGAGCGTTACGAAAAGCGTGATCGGGCAAGGCGAACGGAGTTGAGAGTGAAATATATTGTGTTAGTGAAGATGAAAAGAGAGAGTTACGTACATTTCTATAGGAGCAAGAGAGAGCTCTGCAGCAGTGCACGCGTACATTTTCTTTCTCTTTTTCTCTCATAGCCAGTGCATGAAATATATATGTCACCGTAAAATTGTAAAAACCGTTAGTCACTCTACCGTGCGTTTGATAGATACAATTTTGTTACACATTAACGTTTGTCTATCTATTAAAACATTTCCTCCCTTTTTAGGGTTCCGTAATACTTAAGAAACCCTTATAGTTTCGCTCCGTCCGTCTGTCTGTCTGTCTGTCTGTCTGTCTGTCCGCGCCTCTAGCTCCTGTAATCTACACTAATATTATAAAGAGGAAAACTTTGTTTGTATGTTTGTTTGTTTGTTTGTTTGTTTGTTTGTTTGTTTGTAATGAATAGGCTCAAAAAGTACTGGACCGATTTCAAAAATTCTTTCACCATTCGAAAGCTACATTATCCACGAGTAACATAGGCTATATTTTATATTGGAAAAAAATAGGGTTCCGTAAAATATTTGGGTTTTTCGGACACAAGGTGTAAAAAATCAACCAGAAAAGTTACTTATTTTGCGTACGCTGCCTAAACTATAAAAGATAGAACCATAAAATGTTCTAATTAATTGTAGATCTTATAAATATCTACAAAAAAGTCCGCGACACACTATACCTATCTATGTCGAGTGAGGCACAACAAACATTTTTTTATTTAGAAATCTTGAATTTTTTTTTGGACTACATTTAAACGCGTTTATTTTACTCATGCTATTAATCCTTATCAAAATAAATTATTTCATCACTAAGTACAGTTTATGTTGATAACATTTGGTCTTTGAATGATTGAAATTGGACGTGTGGTTTTGAAGTTATGGCGAAATTAAAATATGACAATTTCTGCTACACGGCCCGTTACGAAGTGGGCGTCGCCAAGGCAGGGGTGCGTGTGCGGGGGGAGTTTAGATCAATGGTATTTCATACGATAAAAGTATACCCACCTACTTATTTCATTGAGTTTTAGTAGGTACCTATATTAATTTGTTTCTGTTTGTTTTGACTAGATTTCGCCCGTTTTGTTAGTGGTTTAAAGACATTCTGTAGTATTAGTATCAGTATTGTACCCGTGCGAAGCTGGGGCGGGTCGCTAGTTATGAATATAAATTGATGAAATTTGGTGCAGTTATAGATTGTGTATAGATCACGGTTTCGGGATCATAAAAAAATAATAATTTTATATTTTAGGTGTGGCTTGTGGTTGTGGTTATACATGTGAAGTGGGGATGAAAAATATTTTTTCACTCTCCCCCATCGTGTGGGGTATCGTAGAATAGGTCTTTTAAATTAAAGGCAGGTCTCATACGTTACTTTTTAGGGTTCCGTAATACTTAAGGAACCCTTATAGTTTCGCTCTGTCCGTCTGTCTGTCTGTCTGTCTGTCTGTCTGTCTGTCTGTCTGTCTGTCTGTCTGTCTGTCCGCGCCTCTAGCTCCTGTAATTAAGAATATAAATTGATGAAATTTCGTGCAGTTATAGATTATGTATAGATCACGGTTTCGGGATCATAAAAAAATAATAATTGTATATTTTAGGGGTGGCTCTCCATACATGTGAAGTGGGGATGACATTTTTTTTTTCACTCTACCCCATCGTGTGGGGTATCGTAGAATAGGTCTTTTAAAATAAAGGCAAGGTTCCATACGTTACTTTTTTATAAAGTTCACCATTTTCGAGTAATCGGCCTCCAAACTAGTTTGTAAGTTGGTCCCCCCCCTAGCATTTTTAAACTATAGGAGATAGAAACTTGAAAATTTCCATGCTGATAGATCATGCTAAAAACTCTTTAGGAAAATTATTTTGAACCAAATCGGACAGTAACTTTTGGAGTAATTAAAAAAAAAGCATATTACGCGTTTATAGTTAGGTACGGAACCCTCTTTAGACATGTCCTGACATGCTCTTGGTTAGGTTATTTATAAAGTTAACCATTTTCGAGTAATCTTCCTCCAAAGCAGTTTGTAAGTTGGTCCCCCCCCTAACATTTTTAAACTATAGGAGATAGAAACTTGCAAATTTCCATGCTGATAGATCATGCTAAAAACTCTTTAGGAAAATTATTGTGAACTAAACTTTTGGAGGACAGTAACTTCCGTCCTGACATGCTCTTGGTTATTTCTATTTAAGAGGCAAAAGAAACCTTAAAAAGTTAAGACTTAAAAAAATATATGAGTATAATATTAATTTGCAATATCGACGTCTGCATATAGCAGACGTCGATACACAATACTTACATATTATTATGAACATTCATGCAACCCTGCAAGGTTAAAAATTATTACGTTAAACGGGCTTTGTTTAAAACGCGCATTATTATAATGAGACGAGCTGTGGATACCCCATTTGGGTGGAAGGGGTAAACAGCACCCTTGGGGGAGGGGTAAACAGACCCCGTTGGGGTAATGTACGTCATATGATAATTATAAGTGCTAAAAATAACAATAGAGAACGCTTCCCGCTTGTGGAATTGTTTCGTGAAATGATACAGTAATTGGCAAAACTTTCTCTACAGAAGGGAACATGCATTTGTTTTAAACCTGCGAAATTATTGAAGTGAAAACCGCTTTAGTGGCGTTGTGCACTTTTTTGGGATGGGTAAAAAATGTTAAACTCGCGTCAGGGTACGTGACCTGATCGAAAATTCGTAAGACGGAGGAAGAGTAGACCACCGTCGCGGCGTAGAAGAGGAAGTAATATTAAAAAAAAAATTAAATACCATTTATTTCGGGCTTCATAGGCCCATATTATAAATACCTTATAGACTAACATACATATTACTATATATTATATAACTAACACTAACACTAAACACGTATTGTCTGCGACGTGGGGCGCGAAGTGTTCGGGAGTCGTCCTCTGAATCTTCTGTAGGCGACTCCAATCGGCCAGAACTCCTCCTTCTCGAAGGTCGGTAAATGATGGGTTGGAACTCTCACCACAAAAGAACTAAAATTCACTCTATGACGAGATTCCAACCGCTCGACCCTCAAGGCGACGTTGGTTCTGCTCCTGATGTAGTCCACGACCTGCTCGACCGTCGTAGACCAATGCAGCCGGGACACGTACAGCGGTGTCGCGGGAGTCTCACACCGCAACAGCTGCTCGGGTCCTCCGGGTGCGGTGCCGCGATGGTTGCGGACGACGGGTTTCTTCTTCTTCCTCTCGACCCTGATGAACCCGTCATCATCGCACGTTCGGTCCTTTTTAGAAAGAGCACGCTCTTTTGAAGGAGCCTCCTTCTTCCCTTTGTTTTTCGAACGCGGGGGAGGTGGCGGGCGTTCGCTAGCGGCGACACTTGCGTAACTCGGCACCGCCATAAACGCCAGCAACTCATTGACCACGAGCGCCATGATCACGTGCAGCGGCAATCAGCCGCGTGATTCGCGAAAATATTAATTAAATAATTAATATGTGCTGCATGTGTATAACGCGGAGCGCGTCCGTTCGCGAGCTCGACACATTACACACTGATGATATATGATGATGAATATCCCCTCTCTTTCTATCCTACGGCGAAAATGTTACATGCTTGCTCCAGCTGTTTCGTTTAAGCGGCGCAGGGCGCTTGTTTTCACTTCTGCCGGCACTCCCGGAGTGCAACCCGTTGTTTTTTTATATGTGTTTTCCGAAAGACAATATAAATATGGACCGAAAAATGCTGAAAGTAGGTACAGCAATCAGTTGATAAATTAAACAGTCACAGGACTAAAGAGGACTTAAAAAAACTACGACTTTTTTGCAATGATTGAAAAACAAAAGTTACTGTTTAAATACTTAAGTTATTTTATTTACATTTTTTTTTTGTTATTGTAAAACAATGAATATACATTGACGCATTGTTTAAATTAATAAAATCACTTTTGTATATATTTTTATCTTGTCACTTCTGCTACATTTTTGTGTACAGAGCGTTTGTAATGCTCTCCAACGATTTCACTTTTGTGACGACTGTATTTCATCAACGATTCATCGTAGATATGCCATTGCAAAAACAATATTCCTGGCTTATTATGTAATTTCGAAAAGCCAATTTAAAAAATAAATTAACGAAAAGAAAATTATGCATGTTTTATTTGGTGTAAATTTTATAATGAGAGATGCTGGCGCGAATGGGTCGATTAGAGACGTGAAGCTCGTGCTTATTAGATCCATCAATCTCGCGTCAAATTCGGTTTGTCATAATTGACAATATGTTCAGCGGTTTGTGCTGCATGTTTAACGGCTACCTAGTAGTTTTTAAGTTAAAAGGAGAAATTGAGCATTATTTGTACAATATAGTCCCAGCCTAAGGGCTGGGACTATATTGTCCGCAATTTACGGATTGCCAGAAAAAATTCAGAGTATTTAGAATAGATCTCTGCGCTAGTAAAATAGAGCTGAAAATCGAACTCAAATGTCGATAACATTTTATATGACAGCTCGACACTTAGATTTTCAACTCTATTGTATTAGCGCAGAGTTCTATTTTAAGTGCTCTGAATTTTTCCGGGACCGTCGGAATCCGGATCAAATAGTCCCAGTCTTAAAATCGCTTAATTCTTCCTCAAGTATATAGCTATTCATTTCGTCCGCGATTGGAACTCGTCTGTCACACTAATTGTGTGGGCGTCACACCGTGACGACAGTGTCTACGTCACACGTCACACGTCACACGTCACACGTCACATCTCACGACTGATGTACTGTCACAGCTCGGAGGAGGTTTCCACAATCTGTCCACTAATGTTCCATTGTTGACTTTCCTTATAACTTGTCATGTAACCAGTTACCAGAGTTAATTGAACACGTTAAATATTTAATTTTATTAATAATATAATATATATTATCTTTGTTAATTTTTACCAATTAATTATTTATACTTAATTACTTATATACCTAGTAATATTACAATATAACAGCCTCCGTGGTCTAGTGGTTAGAGCATTGGCTCTCGACTCGGAGGTCGTGGGTTCGATTCCCGCATTGGAACAACAAAAAATGTTGTTTCCAAGTTTGGTTAGGACAATGCAGGCTGATCACCTGATTGTCTGACAAGAAAGATGATCCATGCGCCGGATGGGCATGTAAAAAGTCGGACCTGCGCCTGATCTCTCGTCAGTCGTGTCGGTTATCCGTCCCACTGGATTACGAGAGTAAAGGAAGAGAGAGTGCTCTTGTGTACTGCGCACATACTTGGGCACTATAAAATTACTCATTTTACAATTTCAATAGTTATTATTAAAAAAAAAACCGTTAGGTTTTACAATTTTACGGTGACATATTATATCAGGTTCGGTAAAATCAATTACGGATATTTTGGGCATATTATGATCTACTGCTTATGTAAAGACGTTTTTAAACAGAACAGAATTGTCATATTCGAAAAATATTTTTTTTCTTTAGATATAATATGCTCGAGTTTGCGTTTAGCGGAGAGCCAGCATGAGATGATTTTTTTACTTTGAGTATGACATTTTTTTTTTGCCTGAACGTCTTTAACTAGTGGATCATGTGCCCGAAGTATTCGTAATTGATTTTCGGAGACATTTTATATTATAACACTCACGATCACGTCAGCTTCAAACAAAAAACAAAACCGGATCTAAACCTTTCGCACGGATAAACACAGACGAACAACAAACATGTAACCCCCCTCTATTTGCGTCGGAGGTTAAAATGTCCTAATCTGTGACGTAAAGTGCTTACTAAGTGACGTCATTTACCGAACGACACGAACATTTTGTTGCAAGTGATGTTGCTCATTAAATACTTTGAGCACGACAAAATTACAGATATTACGCTTGAAATGCTAAAAACGCACTAAAAGTGCTCGGAATAAAATATTGCTAGGGCGGAATACATAATGGCAGTTGGGCGCAAGATGGTATGAAATATCCTGCCTATGTGCTTATGCCAAATAGAAAAATAAATCCTGCTATTGCCTCATCTAACTTATAAATATTTCTTATTCTGTTCATATCCAATTGAATTTTTATTTAACAAAAATATTAAATTCGAACAAAATAATGTGTTATTGTATTTCTTTTATTACATGATAATTTGAACAGAAACATACTAAAAGTGCTCAAAATAATAGTTCTAATAGTGTAAGGGAGATTGCTCGAAAAGTATATAAGGTTGTTCAAAATCTTAGGCATATTTAGGGCTTAGGTCTACCTACTGCCTATATCAAGACAAACGTCTTGATTTAGGCTACGGTTTTTTTTTCTCTCTTCTTCTGTCCCCCTAACATAGTCAGGGCTTGTTTTTTGCCTGTTTTGTTTTCTTTTTCTTTTGTCTATTTTTAACTTTCTTTTTACATTAATTGGTCTTACTTTCTACATTATATTCTGTTTTAACAATACTAGTACATACTATTCCACATTACGATTATAATTAGTGTCAAGGTGAAATTACGATACAATAATATACCGGTGTCAATAATATACCAGGTACATAAATGTCAACATAAAAATACAGAATAAAATTACAAAATAAAATAATACACAAATGTCAATACTATTAAAATTTAAAATACAGCACAACAATTAACTAACCCTAATATAACAGTTAAGCTAATATCACAGATCACTATTTCTTTTATTAACAATCTCCACCACTCTCTTACAGAACGAGAGAAACACCTCTCTCCTCTTTTCCCCCAGGAAGGAAGGCAGGCTCTCACCCGTCATCGCTATGCCCAATTTTTGCTCAATATCATATCTATTGTTTGCAAAAATTGGGCACTCGAGTAACAGGTGAGGAACCGTCTCCTCAACTCCGGGCTGACACAGGCACGATGGATGGATCTATTCAAATAGAAGGCGAATCCACCGTGGCCAGTCAGTATCTGTGTGGTGTGGTGTGTAATGTCTATTTTCTTAACTACTTTGTATGCAGCAGTAGCGCTTGGGAAAAAGAGCTTCGTGCCTCCGGCCGTCCCTCCCACTTCGTATCTCCTGTCCCATTCCTCAATCGTATCCTCTCTTAAGATACGCTTGACGAATGAAACAGGACACAGATCGTAGTCGGGTTTCCTTTTCAATCCCAGCGCGGCCTCCTTGGCCAATTCGTCAACCCTCTCATTCCCTCTCAACCCTGCGTGCGCTTTGATCCAAAACAGAGTGACCTCCCGCCTCTGCAATGCTTTTCGAAGGGCCGCCCTTGTTTGCACTGCCAGAGGATGAGGGGAACTAAGGGTGACTGCCTGGAGAGCCGATCTGGAGTCGCTAAGGATACCGACCTTCGCCATTCCACTCTTGCAGGCTATACTTACGCTCTTTGGAGCGCTAGAAGCTCGGCTTGGTAGACGGTGCAATACGGTGGGAGTGCAAGCTTGACGGCCTTCGTCTCGGCCTCACCCTTCCATAGAGTGAGTGCGGCTCCGACCCTCAATCTTGCTACCGTCCGTATAGATCCTATGGACGTGGCTGTTAACCACGTCTGCATACGAGTCCTCGTCTACCAACCCGAACCTCAGCTCTTCCTGCTCTGCCGGATATGGGTCCTCAATCGCTGGAGCCATTCGCTCCACCTCCCTGTCCTTCAACGCCGGGTGTGGTACACCCTTCTTGATCTCATAGAGCCTCGAAGCTTCGAGTATCCTGAGATCAAGAGGGAGTACCCCAGCCAGCAGCATCGCAGAGTTCAGGGAGACGGTCCGATATGCTCTGTAGATTTTTTGGGCGAAACCCCGTTGGACGGTGTTAAGCCTTTTTTGGACCCCCATCTTTTCCACGGTGGGTGCCCACGCTGCTGATGCATACAAAATAGTTGGTTCTATTACTGCTGTATATATTAACTTAACTACTTGGGGGTTAAGCCCCCAGCCCACTCTGGCTGTCCTGGCTAAGAGCTTGTATCTGGCGATTGCCTGCTGGCACACGTTCCCGACATGGGTATTAAAAGTTAGGCCGCTGTCGATTGTCAGACCAAGTATTTTTATGCTGTCATAATATTTTATATCCACTCTCCCCATTTTGAGTCGCGGTACATCGTATTTCAATTTCCTCGTGGAGAGAATTGCACAAGTTTCATGTGGTGCAAAGTTTAATTTGTTGGCCTTCCCCACTCTTTTATTTTCTCTATGACCCCATTTGCTTTTCGCTCTATTTCTAGAGCAGTATCACCTGCAAAAACACACGATGTCTTCGGCAAATGCGTGACAAAATACATCCATCTCCTCCATTATCCATAGCAGGGGGTCCAACAAGAGGTCCCAAAGGATCGGTCCACCTATGGACCCCTGCACGCACCCCTTGTTGGTCCCCCTGCTTACTTCCATTCCTGCATACCTAACATTCACTCTTCTTCCACTCAAGTAGCCGCTGATCACCCGCCTTAGGTTCCCTGGACACCCAACCTCAGCCAACCTAACCTTTATGGCCGGCCACCAAGCACTGTCGAAGGCTCCCTCTATGTCCAGCGAGACCACAACAGAAATTCTCTTCTCCTCCCTCTGTTTTCTGATGTCGTTCACTAACCTATAGAGGGCGTCTTCGGTGCTCCTTTGGGGCATGAAGCCATACTGGTTGGGGCTAATCTTGGGCAGCAGGTAGAACCTGAGTCGGGCTACCAGCATATTCTCGAAGATTTTGCCGAGAACAGGGAGGGGGCCGATCGGTCGATAGGCTTTTGGTACGGGTACCAATCGTATCGGGATACGATTCCTTTCCCGGCTTCCTTTGTACCACCACGGTCGCCTGCTTCCACTGTTTGGGAAAGCAGGCGACAGTGAGGCACCTGTTCAGCATATTTTGGGCTTAGGTCTACCTACTGCCTATATCAAGACAAACGTCTTGATTTAGGCTACGGTTTTGCAAAGTATAACTTTTATTTTTTCGAAATTTTCAATTTTTTTCTGCTAAAACGGTCTTTACTTAGCTGATCATATAATGCCCAAAATATCCGTAATTGATTTTGAACAACCTTGTACATAAATGGTGTTGTAAATTAGCTCGTAATGAGAAAACAGGGCGCTCTGAAACTAATTAGTAACTTTGTTATCGTCTGTGTTTTGTTTGAGTGGAACAGTGTATTACTAGTTTAAATAAAGAGGGGAGTGGCACAAGTGTTCATTTAAACGAGTCTTTTTGTTTCTGGCTCGTAAAAACAATTTGGATATGACTTCCTCATCTATCTATACATCTATACAGATAAATAAAATTAAAGTGTCTGTTTGTAACTTCAAATTAACAGCTTTTCACTTAATCTGAAAGTATATTCGGTACTTAAAATAAAATACCATTTCTTTAAATTTTTGTCTGTCCGTCTGTCTGTCTGTCTGTCGGTCTGTCTGTCTGTCTGTCGGTCTGTCTGTCTGTTTGTTCCGGCTAATCTCTGAAACGGCTGGACCGATTTTCACGGGAGTTTTACTAGCAGATAGCTGATGTTATAAGTTCTAACACAGGCTACTTTTATTTTAGGGTTCCGTTTAAAAAATAGGGTCCCGCTTTCGTTAGTTCTGTGCAAACGAAGTTGCGGGCATCAGCTAGTCTATCTATATATAAAAGGTAAAGCTGAGTGACCGATGTATAAGCCAAACCTTTAAGGCTAGAAATTTGAAATTTTGCACACATTTTCCTCACATAACTTAGGTATCCACTAAGGAAGGATTTTTTAAAATTCAACCCCCAAGGGGTTAGGGGATGAAAGTTATAAGTTAGTTGAGGCAATAGAAACATTTTTTTTCTTTTCAGCATATGCACACAGGCAGGATATTTCATACCATCTTGCGCCCAACTGCCATTATGTATTCCGCCCTAGCAATATTTTACTCTGCGCACTTTCAGTTGTTACCTTTTTCCTTCCGAGCACTTTCAGTGCGTTTTGAGGCACGTCGAGCGTAATGTCTGTAATTTTGTCGTACTCTAGTTTAATGAGCAATACCACTTGCAACAAAATATTCGTGTTGTTTAGTAAATGACGTCACTTAGTAAGCACTTTTTGCCACAGATTAGGGTATTTTTAACTTCTAATTTAACGGGCCAACCCGCTGGCTATTAATGCTACTTCTAAATAACGCTTTTAGACATTAAAATATTGAACTTAATATTATTATGCGAGCCATACATGTGGGTGAGCCACGCTTCGAATGGGCCGGCTCGACCGGGTAAATACCACGACCTCACAGAAAACCGGCGTGAAATAACGCTTGCGTTGTGTTTCGCCGAGTGAGTGAGGTTACCGGAGGCCCATAGGGGATTGGGGATTTTATGGACCAGGAACGCAAGTCGCATCACCAGAGGAGTTACAAGTGTAACGCCTCTGGTGTTGCGAGTGTCCATGGGCGGCGGTAATCGCTTACCATCAGGCGATCCGTCTGCTCGTTTCCTGGTTCATTACATAAAAAAAAGACATTTACCGGTGTACCTGACAGGTGAAGGAAAACATCGTGAGGAAACCCGCACATGGTTGGCCCCAGACAAGTCATTCCTCTGGACTAGGCTGACTATGTTGTGAGAATGCCGTATGTGCTTGAGCAACCATACGACATTTAAAAACCAACTGTCCCAGGCACTACAGTATTTCAGAGTGATTACTTCGCTCGGAGAATACTGTACAAATCATCCATTAACGGATGAAGAAAAAAGGCCTAAGTATGGCTAGATTTATTTACGTATTTCTCATGTGTTAGAAGTTATTTAATTTTTCATAATTAGGGTTCCGTAATACTTAAGGAACCCTTATAGTTTCGCTCTGTCCGTCTGTCTGTCTGTCTGTCTGTCTGTCTGTCTGTCTGTCTGTCTGTCTGTCTGTCTGTCTGTCTGTCTGTCTGTCCGCGCCTCTAGCTCCTGTAATTATGAATATAAATTGATGAAATTTGGTTCAGTTATAGATTGTGTATAGATCACGGTTTCGGGATCATAAAAAAATAATAATTTTATATTTTAGGGGTGGCTCTCCATACATGTGAAGTGGGGATGAAAAATATTTTTTCACTCTACCCCATCGTGTGGGGTATTGTAGAATAGGTCTTTTAAAATAAAGGCAAGGTTTCATACGTTACTTTTTTATAAAGTTGACCATTTTCGAGTAATCGGCCTCCAAAGTAGTTTGTAAGTTGGTCCCCCCCCCTAGCATTTTTAAACTATAGGAGATAGAAACTTGCAAATTTCCATGCTGATAGATCATGCTAAAAACTCTTTAGGAAAATTATTTTGAACTAAATCGGACAGTAACTTTTAGAGTAATTTAAAAAAAGGCATATTACGCGTTTATAGTTACGGAACCCTCCTTAGACATGTCCTGACATGCTCTTGGTTAGGTTATTTTTTCTTCCATAAGAACCTGCTACAAAGTATTAGGCAACTTTTGAAAAAGACGAATGGAATATTTAAAGTCATTGTCAAGTTTTGGAGATTAATGTTCCCGAATGAAATATGGGACTTTGTTATTTTTTATAATATTTTTACAACAACATCAAAATAAACCATTGATTTAAATTCTTACTTATAATATTATAATTAATGTGAATAAGAGTTTGTTTGTTTGGTTATTACGCTTTCACGTAAAAAGTTAAAAACTACTCAAATGATCATTAGGCACATAAATAGAGTAGATCACGGGGACGGACATAGGCTACTTTTTATCCAAAAAAAGTATAATGTTCCCGTGGGATGCAGTATTTACGTGGGCGGAGCCGCGAGCAACATCTAGTTATTAATAATACTAATAAAACCGGCCAAAGTCACCGAAATCGGTTTGCGGAGCTGTTAGGTATAAGGCTGCGTTCACACCAAACTGACTGTGAGCCGCCGAAAGTGAGCGAGCGTTTTTTTTTTCTTTTTTTTTTTTCGTCCCCCTAACTTTATCAGGGCTGTTTGTTTTCTTTTATATATTTTTCTTTCATTTTTTAATTTTTTTCTTTGTAATAGTTGCTTACAATATTAATTTTACATTATTTTCTTTTCTATAGATTATTATTTTCTATACAGTGTTATATTTTTATTCTAAGTTTTTTCCTTTTAACAGTTTCAATTTATAATGTACAATTTGATAATTTTTATACAATGCCAATAAATAGCAAATTTTCCATTTTTAACAATATCTAATTTTTGACAATTCAATTTTATACATTCTTGTACAAATGCCAATAAAATAATTCCAATAAAATAATAATATCAATTTATAATAATGTCAAAAAGTAATTTTCAATACAATATTAATTCCAATTAATAATTCCAAAATAATAATTCCAATAATAATATTTCCAATAATAATATACAATAAAATGTCAAAAATAATAAAACAACGGCACAATACAGAGACTATCCTAATATCACAGCTAACAGAACCTAACTATTATCACAGACAATATCACTATTTTTCTTACAGACTACATCCACGATCTTCCTGCAAAAGGCTAGGAAAAGATCGCGCTTCTTTCACCACCCGTCACGGACGTGCCCAATTTCTGCTCAATATCATATCTATTGCTAGCAAAAATTGGGCACTCCAGCAACAGGTGAGGAACCGTCTCCTCAACTCCCGGCTGACACAGACACGACGGATCCTCCTTCAGCTTGAATCTGTTCAAGCAGAAGGCGAATCCACCGTGTCCGGTCAGTATCTGTGTGGTGTGGTGTGTAATGTCTATCTTTTTGACTATCTTGTATGCAGCAGCAGCGATTGGGAAAAAGAGCTTCGTGACTCCGGCCGTCCCTCCCACTTCGTATCTCCTGTCCCATTCCTCAATAGTATCCTCTCTTAAGATACGCTTGACGAATGAAACAGGACACAGATCGTAGTCAGGTTTCCTTTTCAATCGCAGCGCGGCCTCCTTGGCTATTTCGTCAACCCTCTCATTCCCTCTCAACCCTGCGTGCGCCTTTATCTAACACAAGGAGACCTCCCGCCTCTGCAATGCAGTTTTTCGGAGGGCCGCCCTTGTTTGCACTGCCAGGGGATGAGGGGAACTAAGGGTGACTGCCTGAAGAGCCGATCTGGAATCGCTAAAGATACCGACCTTCGCCATTCCACTCTTGCAGGCTATACTTACTGCTCTCTGGAGCGCTAGAAGCTCGGCTTGGTAGACGGTGCAATACGGCGGCAGAGCAAGCTTGACGGCCTTCGTCTCGGCCTCACCCTCCAATACGGAGAGTGCGGCTCCGACTCGACCCTCAATCTTGCTACCGTCCGTATAGATCCTATGGACGTGGCTGTTAACCACGTCTGCATACGAGTTCTCGTCTACATACCCGAACCTCAGCTCTTCCTGCTCTGCCGGATGTGGGTCCTCAATCGCTGGAGCCATTCGCTCCACCTCCCTGTCTCTCAACACCGTGAGCGAGCGTTGCGCAGTTTATGGTATTTCCATACATATTCACCTTTTCGTTCACACCTAACCGACAATACGTTACGTAGACGCTGACATTGGGCAGCCGATTTGTCAGTATAGTGTGAACGTAAAATACCGTTTATTTTCACGTTTACACTGGGGCTCACAGTGAGCCTGCTCACATTCGACGGCTGACAGTTAGTTTGGTGTGAACGCAGCATTAATGGTAGCTAATTCTTTCTTTGGTTTGTTTTCCGCTTTTTCTAGTTATAATTTTCTGAAGCATTAGGGGTAATATTCTAAATATAACGAAGCCAAGCTAAGGGCTCCCAGCAGTATTTCGTGTTTAATTGAGGTCAGCTGTCTATCAGACACCCTTGTCCGTTCGCCTAGGTTGTGTACCACTCGTGAACCTTATCACCATAGAAATAAGGTCGACAAGTGGCACACCGCCGGCGACCGTAGCTCGCACCCCCGTCCCTAGAGCGCGTTTGATTTACGATATCTCCTGCAGGCTCATATTCGCCTGGTATCAGAATTCAGGAGTTTAATAACAATATCCTTTTTTAACAGTCAGCGAAACATCGCTATTTCATGCCGGTTTTCGATGAGGCAGTGGTATTAAATAGGTCCGGCCTATTTGTGAGACTGAGCCGGCTTATTCGTGGCGAAGCATTTCCCAGGTTAAATAAACGATAATACGTCTCTCAAACGTTCAATTCTTTAAACCAAAATGTCATTTTTACTGCGTAGGCGGCTACTAAAAATACTCCAAGGTACCCCATCATATTATATTATTATGTGTAGGCAGGTTGAAACTCGAAAGGCGCGTGACTTATATAAGTACTTTGGATACCTAACTGTTTTATTTCGGATTTTGTTAATCTTACATATTTCGTTTCTAATGCCAGCTACAGACGTAACGTTTTATTGTTGTAGTTAAATCGATCGCACCTAGTGCCTCCACACGCCAACAATAAAACTGTGGTAATTTATAAATAAATATAAATATAATCGTTTATTTACCAGAGCGAATGTACAACTAAATTAATAAACTTTACATATTTTAATGTCAATAAATAGACAAAATACAGAATTAAAAGAAAAAAAAAAGGAAAACAATACGTCTACGTCGGATTATTTTAATATATTTTTTTAAATAAGTATCCTTTTAATATTCCTTTAGGTCATCGAAACACTTGTCTAAAAGCCAAGTCAAGGTAGATTGGTACATTCTGGATCTACCACCTGGGCCTTTAGTCAAGATGCATTAGATAATTTCCGCCCGCTTCATACCACAACGATAAAACTACACAGTTCGTTTTGCAACGATAAATCATTACGTGAGTAGCAGGCATTAGGTGAGCGTCGTTTATATAACACTTACTTATGAGGACAATCACAATTCACATTGGTAAACATTAATAATTTTCCGCGTCTGTACAGAATAATTCCAATGTTTCAGGATCTTATGTTTAATGTTCAGATTACCAAAATTTTATTAAATTTTTCCACGTATCAATGACTTGTTACTTTATAATTTACCTTTGTATTAATTCCGTTTCCCAAAAATTAATTTAGAATAAAATATTATATTACACGGATATTGGTAACATAATATTTTTATCAAAACGAATTCATTTTGTTAATTGACATCCAAAAAAGAGTATGTAGAGACGTTTCATGGACTCTATGGGGAAAGTCGGACTGTAAATCCGAGCTACTAATATTATAAACCTATCCTACTATTATTATAAATGTGAAAGTTTGTGAGGATGGATGTTTGTTACTCTTTCACGCAAAAAGTACTAAACAGATTTTGCTGAAATTTGGCATGGTAGTAGTTAAGGCTCTGTATGTACATACATACATATTATAATCACGCCTCTTTCCCGTAGGGGTAGGCAGAGACCACTTCTTTCCACTTGCTACGATCCTTACATACTTGTTTCGCTTCGTCCACTTTCATTCTAACATCCATTCCTCCTCTTACATTCATCGTAGCGAAGCGGCTCTTCATGGGCCTGCACTTTTCGCCTCCGCGAGAACGAGACGTGATGGGTGGTGAACCACATCGCCGCCATTTTGGATAATTAAATTATTTTTATGATTATCCATTGCGTTCTCACAGATTGGCGGAGAGGACAGGAATAGGGAAAGGGAAGGATAGGTGGTGTGGAAAGGAAGATTGGTAAGTTAGAGTGGGAAATAGGAAATGTAGGATATTACCGCCCAGGAGGGCAAGGGATAGGACAGCAATAGCTAGGGAAGCCGGGGTCGCATACCCGTATACTATAGCACAACTACCGGACAGGTAAGTTGGGATGAGTACCTATATATCCCACTAGCGACCCGCCCCGGCTTCGCACGGGTACAATACTGATACTAATACTACAGAATGTCGCCCACTTCGCTACGTAGCAGAAATCGTAATATTTTAATTTCGCCATAACTTCAAAACCAAACGTCCAATTTTAATCATTCAAAGACCAAATATTATCTACATAAACTGCACTTAGTGATGAAACAATTTATTTTGATAAGGATTAATAGCATGAGTAAAATAAATGCGTTTAAATGTAGTCAAAAAAAAAATCAAGATTTCTAAATAAAAAAATGGTTGTTGTGCCTCACTCGACATAGATAGGTATAGTGTGTCGCGGACTTTTATGTAGATATTTATAAGATCTACAATTAATTAGAACATAATATGGTTCTATCTTTTATAGTTTAGGCAGCGTACGCAAAATAAGTTACTTTTCTGGTTGATTTTTGACACCTTGTGTCCGAAAAACCCAAATATCTTACGGAACCCTATTTTTTTCCAAAATAAAATTTAGCCTATGTTACTCATGGATAATGTAGCTTTCGAATGGTGAAAGAATTTTTGAAATCGGTCCAGTACTTTTTGATCCTATTCATTACAAACAAACAAACAAACAAACATACAAACAAACTTTTCCTCTTTATAATATTAGTGTAGATGACATACGCAATTTTAAAATAGTGTGTAAATTGTAATTTGTCTTATTAATTGACTACCGCGAAGACAAAAGTAATGGTAATGGTTTTGGAAGTCTATGCATCTATTTATGTATGCATATTTGTTCCACCGTAGCGCCTAAACTGTTCATCCGATTTTAATGTAACTACTATATATCCTAAAATAACATATGCTACAAAATATATACGTAGTCGGGATAAAGTTTTCAACTTCGGATTATTATATAACGACCTTAAGAACATTGTTGAGAAAGAAAATCCAAGGGACGAATATAATACAACCTCCTCCTTTTTAGGGTTCCGTACCTCAAAAGGAAAAAACGGAACCCTTATAGGATCACTTTGTTGTCCGTCTGTCCGTCCGTCCGTCTGTCAAGACCCTTTTTCTCAGGAACGCGTGGAGGTATGAAGCTGAAATTTATATCAATTACTCAGGTCTACTGTCCCTTGAAGCTGTGAAAAAATCAAACTTCTAAGCCAACGCAATCAAAAGATACAGCCGTTTATGCCGCAAATTTTCGACACTTGCAAGGGAATCAAAACCTACAGGGTGCTTCCCGTGAACTCAGAATCTTGAAATTTGGTACGAAGCAACGTCTTATAGCATAGATAAAGGAAAAATTACGAAAACCATAAATTTTTAGTTACATCACATAATATATATTTTTTTAATAATTTTAAACTTACTACCCATTTCCTCATAAACGCGTCATTTTGCAATAAAAATACCATAGTTATGACTCGATTGTCGTAATGAACGAACTTTGTAAACCTTGCAGGTTTGTACGGAACCCTCGGTGCGCGAGTCCGACTCGCACTTGGCCGGTTTTTTGAAGTCGGAATAGCCAAGTATAGTTAAGGGACAGCCCTTTGGTGTCTGTCCTGATAAGAGAACAAAGGATCTTTTGTAACATTCTTATGCAAAAGACTTTTCTCTTCGCCCTGTGTCGTTATAAAACTAGTTTTTTCTTTGTGTTTTGTGTATTTTGCTGTTCCTAATCAGACATGTATTTGGGTATTTTGGTTACTATTATTAAAATACTTTACTAGCTATTAAAAATGTTTATAGCTAGAGTATATTTTCTATTTAATTTAATAAAATTTCCCACTAGAAAACTAGGTAGGTAGATACATTTTTAAACAGAAAATATTTACATATTTTTCCAAATATGTTTAAATTTTTATTTTTTACATAATATAATACTAGATGATATTCGAAATGTAAATTTTAATTTGGTGTGTTTTTTAAATTCTTCTCTTATGTATGTGTATAGTGTGTATATAATGCGTTTACACAAAGACAATTTATTAATACGATTAAGACTTCATTTTTACGCGATTTACAATGTGTGATGCTTGTATAAGAAACACTTATTTTACCCCCGGTTTCTGAAAGACTAATCAAATCCAAAATTAACTAATTAGCGATCAAATCTCTTATCAAGGGTAAATTGGGTTGCAATGTCCTTGATCAATCTCTTGATCTGAGGGGCAATTCTGCTAAATAAAGCCAGCATTAATACAATTACAATCAAGTCCCGGTACGCTTATACTCCCAAACGGTGTTTTTATGAACGTTAAACCAACGTGAAACGCGCTCTGATTGGTCGAAACGTCATAAAATCCGTTCACGGTAACACGACGCTACACTTTCAATCCAAACAAAGTAAAGTTGACTGTTCAATTGTCTGCTTTAAATACGAGAATTGAGGGTTTCGTTTTAGTTAACAAAACTAATGTCAGAACCATGGTCAAACCATATGACAAACGATGTTTTCGGTTTCTGGAAAGCTTTGGCGTAAATGTGTTATGTGAAGATGAATAGTGATTAGCAAAATTTTCGCTAATTAGTGTTTAAGAAACGTAAATTGATTTAACAAAACGGTTAACTAAAATACGCTTTAGTTCATCAACTATTTGATTATCCTTTCAGAAACTAGGTGATGATAATCTTGAATACAATTAAAGTATATCTATTATTATCTATAGATCTTTATAAACATCTAACACAATTCTGAGGCCTGAGACCAAATAAAAAGTGGAGACAGTTCTGTGAACCACACAACGTTAAACCGGTTAAACTTCGCCTGTAATAATAACACTATACACATGTTACGATACTACTTATGTATGTAGGTATGTAGTGTGTACAGACGCATGCATATAAACCGGCCTCACTTTGTGTTTAACAAAGCTCTGTCTTCACCTTATTATTTTGGTCTGAGACACAATGAAATGTAATTCATGTAACAATATTGGTACACGCATTAGGCGCGTTTTAGACGTAATCCGTTTTTAAACAAACCGCTATTGAAAATGCTCACCCGGAGATTAGGTTTGCGCGGTTCATGAATATTCACTGACAACATATTTTTAACTCCCACTCCAAAAACAGGGGTATTATAAGTTTAGCGTGTCTGTCTGTGTCTATCCATCGTAGCTCCCAAACGGATCATCCGATTTTGGTGTAGTTTTAATTTCGTTTGAAACCTGACAAGATCGAGTGTTTTTAGCTATAGATAATTCATCATCAGCTCGCTTGATCAGCTTGATAATTCGGGGGTAACTTAATTTTTGTAATTTTTAGGGTTCCGTACCTCGAAACGAAAAACGGAACCCTTATAGCCCTTATAGGATCACTTTGTTGCCCGTCCATCTGTCTGTCAAGACCCTTTTTCTCAGGAACGCGTGGAGGTATCAAGCTGGAATTTATATCAAATACTCATGTCTACGGTCCCTTGGAGCTGTAAAAAAATACAGTCTTTTATGCCGCAATTTTCCGCAAATTTTCGACACTCGCAAACTCAAAACCTACAGGGTACTTCCCGTGAACTCAGAATCTTGAAATTTGGCAGGAAGCAACGTATTATAGCACAGAAGGAAAAATTACGAAAACCGTAAAATTTTAGTTACATCATAAATCATAACATAATAAAAATATTTTTAATAATTTTAAACTTACTACCCCTTTCCTCATAAACGCGTAGAGGTATTAAATTGAAAATCATATCAAATACTCAGGTCTATAATGCCTTTTAGCTGTAACAAAATTACCACAGGTTTGATCGGAACCCTCGGTGCGCGAGTCCGACTCGCCCTTGGCCGGTTTTATTTCTGAGTGTGCTCTATATGCTCTACTGAAGGTTGGCTGTGTTTGACGGATAAAAGCGCTCGTAAACAAAATGGCTGATTTTGATAGCGCTATTGAAGTTAGCAAACGTGTACTGGCCGACAACCGTTTTTTTTCTCAGCGCTAGCAATTTTTGTCAAGCGCTTACCACCAAATACAGCCATTGCTTCAAGTTTTGGTGTATGCTTAAACATGTTCTACGAATAACATATTAATACATACATACTAATATTTATTATAATACATATTAATATTTATTATAATACTAGTTTTTGCCCGCGGCCTAAATAATTTATCCCGCAGAAAACATTGTAGTGTACTTTTTCGAGATAGAAAATAACCTATGTTTTAATCCAGAGCTTAAACTACTAAGTATTATACCAATGTGTTCAGCAGATTATTGCGTAAAAGAGCAACAAGCATCCATCCATCCGTTCATCCTCAAACTTTCATATTTATAATAGTAGTAGGAGGAAATGTAATAAATAAAATTTCTTAATTTTCTATTTTTTTTACAGAAAATTATATTGTTTGTTTGGTCGTTAAGCTTTCACGTAAAAACTGCTCAACGGATCCTAATAAAATTTGGCACAGATATAGAGTAGACCACGGAGAAGAACATAGGCTATTTTATGGCGGGTAAATGTACGTTCTCGTTACGGCTTGCACGAAGTAGCGGGCATCATCTAGTATATAATAAAAGTTACCCCGCAAAACTGTGAGAATATAAACGTTTTTTCATTCCGATTTTCCTACAGAGATAAGCACTTACGCTCAGGCTTCTTGTTACTAATAAAACTAATTCTTCTAGCTTTCCTTAAACACTTTCCGAGATAAAAGGGTCCTAAACGGTTAGCAGAAGTAGCGGTGAGTTATGTTCCAAGGGCCCCAAAAGGTCCCCAATGCTGGGGCAACTTTTACAGTTTATCTCAGTAGTTACTTGTACATAAATCTTGTCAGCGGGCTCTCGACCTAAATGCCGGGAATCCGGTCAACAGCACGCGGCCTCTTGTACTATACGGCGTTTGTAGACCGAGAGGTGAAAGGTGACAGTAATTACAAATGTGTGGATTTTAACTCGGTACCTGGGAGACCGAGGTAGTTGTTCAGAGTTCTAGTAGTACGGAAATTTTTAACAGATGGCGGTATGCTTTCAAAAAATAATTGCGATAACTATCTATATTTTTACTTTAAAAATACCTGACAACGTAAATAATATAGCCTATGTTATCCGGGCTGGTTTTGCGAATCCGTTGACACCTCATTCAATAAATCGGTTTAGTCGTTTAGTAGCTACGGTGGAACAAACATGCATATGTCACCGTAAAATTGTAAAAACCGTTAGATTGTAATAAAACCAGTGAAATTGTAAAATGTTGATAGACTTCCGACGCGAATATGCTGCCTATAATTTCACACATTATTCTTCGTTAGATTATAAATATATAGTTTTAAATCTTTCGACATATTTTTACAATCTTGTTAGTTATTTTACAATGTAATGGTTTTTGCAATTTTACGGTGACACATACATATAAAATATTAGTCTGACTGGGACGAACCCGAGACATTAATTTGCCAACAACGCATATTAGAAAGAAAAACTTCCCATATATTATCTTGTCACACAACGAGAGGAAAATATATTATAAAAACTTAAAAATTTTGGTTTCTCTAAGATAAGAGCTAGGCTAGATCGATTTTCAGTAATCAACTGTTTCCTACAAACTGCTATCTATGCCATAGCCCTTTTATTTAGGAAACAGATGATTTTTTTTTCAAGTAGGAAAGTTGATCCCGCAGTAAAAGTTGCTTATATTCAAGAGGATATTCACCCCTTAAAGTTTGGTTACTGACTGAAAAAACACTATGTATTTATATAGGTGTGACAGAAGTCAGAACAACGACTGTTGAGACAGCTTGTAGACTATATAGTTTGCGTAGTCGGGTTGTAAAGAAATATATTATAGTTATTTTATTTAGATTTAAGAACGTTTGCTGAGTCAGCTGGTACAATAATATAATCCGTAAAAGTAGTTAACAAGTGACATTCGCGTCAGAAATCAATAAGTGGTGGGACCTTGTGCTTCAAGAGATTTACTTTGCTCCGTCAAGGCTAGATTATAGGTCAATAGTTCTTCGGTTTCACTCCCGACTCGCAGAGAGAATTTCAGGATAAGAAACTCATTCTTAAGACATTTATTCCACAAAAAGTACGGTGTTTCCGTGGGATGCTAGTTAATTATTTACGTATGACGACCTCTGTGGCTCAGTATTGAGCAAGCCGGGGATCGCGGGTTCGAATCCCGCAGAAGGAACAGAAGTTTTCTATGTTCCTGGGTCTTGGATGTAGGTATATTAAATGTGTATAATATAGTAAAAATGTTAAATATGTATATAGTATAAACGTATTAAGTATATTTCCGTAATTGTCAGCCCTGTAACAAATTCTTCGAGAACTTACAACGGGACCAGATGGACGTGATGTGAAGCATCCATACATATTAAGTATTACAACCAGGAAAATATAGTTAACAGAAGATGTTACAATTTAATTAAGGAACAATTCAAATAAAGCCTACTCTCTCGTGGCAACTCACCAGGCCGACATACAGGTGTAGGAGTTATGTTAAAGCTGATTGTGAATTTAATTAAAATTGTTGTGCGCGAGTGAATTCTTCGCTTGCAATGAAAGAGTTGAGATTTTTCACGATTTGCTGTTTAAATTAAGATTCATCATCACTATTAACCGGTAACATCATAACAATCTATAGTAATGTTATAAAGTTGAAGAGTTTGTTTGAATGAGCTAATCTCAGAAACTACTGATTCGAATTGAAAAAATCTTTTTGTGTTGGATAGTCCATTTATGGAGTAAGGCTTTAGGCTATATTATAGTATCACACTGCGACCAATAGGAGGAAATCAGTGAAAAATGTTGCAAAACGGGGAAAATTATTAATATTTGAGAGCTTCCGTTGCGTGCGCTGCGTAAACGGTTAAAGTTATCCAAAAAATATGTATGAAAGAATTATTCCTCTTTAAATTATCTAAAAAAATGTCCGCGACAGTATATGTTTATCTTTTAACACTGACTCACTATAACCTTTTTTATGGTAATCAAATTTGGTCGAAATTAATGCATTATTGCGCCATCAGTTGACGCGGACGAAGTCGCAGGCAACAGCTAGTATTTTAATACGCATGATAAGGTACCACGCCAACCAATTGTGGGATTTCAAAGCGTTTTTCAATTGCTTTTATGCTCAGCTTACACCTAGACGAAACGACATGCGGCTGCGCTTTTAAGATAGCTATTCAAAACTAAACTTTATTCATTACACTCATAGATATATAATATTAAAAAGAGGTAGATATGTTATAAACGCGTAAAAATGAAGTCTGGAATTTTTCTTTTTTTTTTATTAAATATGGGGGCAAACGAGCAAACGGGTCACCTGATGGAAAGCAACTTCCGTCGCCCATGGACACTCGCAGCATCAGAAGAGCTGCAAGTGCGTTGCCGGCCTTTTAAGAGGGAATAGGGTAATAGGGGTGGGTAGGGAAGGGAATAGGGTAGGGGATTGGGCCTCCGGTAAACTCACTCACTCAGCGAAACACAGCGCAAACGC
Source organism: Glaucopsyche alexis (assembly GCA_905404095.1). NCBI lineage: Eukaryota > Metazoa > Arthropoda > Insecta > Lepidoptera > Lycaenidae > Glaucopsyche > Glaucopsyche alexis. Next base: position 2,949,569 of record FR990064.1, on the reverse strand, counting down.
TGTTTCACGCCGGTTTTCTGTGAGCCCGTGGTATTTCTCCGGTCGAGCCGGCCCATTCGTGCCGAAGCATGGCTCTACCACGTAGTCGGGCCAATTCCAGACTTCATTTTTATAGCGTATTTTAGCGACTAGCGTGTTTTGTGTTACTATGCGACGTTGACACATTGTCACGCGTCCCATGTCAATGTGTGTCATGGCACAGAAATATTGTCAGTCTTGTAAGGATATAACGTATCTATGTAATAATTAATCAAAGTTTACACTGCACTATAAGATAGAAGTTTCATTGTAAGATTTCGAATGTCAGGTTGCAACGTGCAGTATATGACTGATGTGATATGAAAAGTGTATCTTATTATGTAGTAAATAAAGTTCAATTTTCAATAGCTAACTTAAAAATGCCGCGCCGCGTATCGTAAGTATAGTCGCTTTGTAAACTTGTTAAAATTGCCCCACTTTTGGGGTTGTTTGGGGCAGTCGAGGTTAGACATTTGTCATCTTGACATTTTGAAATTTGCTTTTCGCAGTATTAAATCAGTCGGCATTACTCTGTCATTGGCGAATCAATACAGAGCCATTTATAAAAAAGAAGATGAAGAAACCAGTCAGCATTACTCTGACATTGGCGAATCACTACGGAGCCATTTATAAAAAAGAAAAATAAGAAATCAGTCATCATTTATTTGAGAAAATCTTCTGAAATCAAAATGGAGAACTTTTTTTTGTGATTTTTTTTCTATAAAATATACGTCATCCTTAGTTTTGAAATCACTTTGCTAATGGGTTTCCCTAAGGCTTATAGAAGACTTCAATCGAACAAGCTGCTTTTGAATGTAATCAAGTGAAAATTTATTCAGTGGTTTCAATCAATTAGGTTTGAATACAACCGATAGGATAAAGCAGGTAAACCGCGTCTTACTACCCTGTTCACGTTTGTTTGTCTGTTTGTTACACATGTTATAAAATGCGACAAATTAACGTGTCGTTGTGTTTATTCATTGTACGGTAAACTTGGTAGCATTATAGCGTACGATCGTTTCTTTGTTAATGCTTATAATGAATTGAATCTGGGCCTCTAGTCAAGATGCATTCGGTAATTTCGTCGGCGAACTTCGAAATCAAAGATGTATGGGATTTGACATGTTATCGTTAAGTGACATGTCGCATGATGCGTTATGTCAAATCCCATACATTTTGTTTTCGAACTTCGCCATCGAAATTATCGAATGCATCTTGACTAGAGGCCCTGAGTAGAGTATAGTTAGGAAGGCTTATAGTCAATTCGCGTTAAGAAGGCAATCACACATACATCCAAAATGTAGTTTAGAAGTACACAATATGTCAAAATAGCTTACTAATTGGATAATGTGAACATGGCTAATGCTTTATTGATCAATTTTTTCTCATTCTATTTCCATGAATGTAAAAAAGAGGTATAAAGAAATAGCCATGGACGTTTTTTCATTTAAAAGAGATGTTCAAGTATGAGGCCTGGGCCAGCCCTATGTACAGTATATGTAAATATAGCTACATAATATAGTAACCGTTTCCTTTATTTTGTTTAATTTCACTTCGTTTCCATGTACATTTAAATTAACTTCGTCAAGGAGAGCAACACAAAGTAAAATAAAACATGGCGGATCATGTCATTTTATCAATGACATGACTTTTGACAAATAAAGACGTATGACATTCAAGACGACGTCTCTTCGTAAAACTGTCTACTACGTCAAAGGTCAAGTCAAAACAACTGTCATGGCCGCCCTAAAAATAGTGTTCTCGCAATAAAAAACTCTTAAAATAATCATTTTTGTACGCATGTACCCTTCTTCAAATTATTTTTTTCGTATTTTTATGATATTCCCATATTTTTTTCCTATTTACCTATGTAGTGTACATATAACTGGCCCAAAATCAAACATCTGTACCTGTAACACAAGTTCTTCGGATACTTAGCACGGGGCCAGATTGACGTGGTGTGAAGCGTCCATAGATATTATTATTATTATCTCTTTTCAAGTACTTTTTTTTTTAAACTGCAGACAAACAGAACATCTGTATAAAATGTGATTTATATGTAACAGATGAAATGTTTTCATAAACTTTAATATTATGTAACAAAAAAATATTCAAACCTACTCAATTTGTGAAACAGACGTTAAATATCTCCTAATAAATTGATACAAGATCGTTTAACGTTGTACAACATCAATGATGTTTTCCCTCAGTGTGGCTGCGCTATTACACAGGCGTTTGATATTTCCCAATTAATAATCCTCGTCCTTGTAAGTGGCGCGGTACATTTTTCATTGGTCGGATTTCGTCCGAAGTTTTCCTGTATAAGGCCGCGTCCACACAGCGCGAGAGCAGAGGGTTGTACGTGTCACAGTAAAATATTAAAAACCGTTAGATTGTAATATTACGACATTTTATAATATCTCTAGTAATATTACAATCTAACGGTTTTTACAATTTTATGGTGACATATGCATGATTCACTGCGAAAAGATTATAAACCATAATATTATGTTATTCAAAGTATCAGGCTTGAAATTGCAAATTTATTTAAAACTGCACTCGCGAAACTTCTGTACATAAAGTTTAAATTATATAGGACGATATTTTACAAGAGAGGATCCATGTGTGTGTACGTGTGTGTGTGTGTGTTTGTTGTTTGTGTTGTGTGTGTGTCTGTCCGTGGCATCGTAGCTCCCAAACGGATGAACCGATATTTATCTTTTTTGTTTAAAAGTTTTCACGATCTAGAGACTTCTAAGATTTAATTCATTATCATCCAACTCGCGCACTGCTTGACTTAAACTCGTACTTAAAATTTTTATTTTTGTTACTCCTTCCAATATTGTCTTCATAATTATGCCATGTCTTTTAAGATGCCCCAGTCGTATTTCCTCTTCCACTTTCTAAAGTATTAAAATGTTCGTTTTTTCTCCTATCATCCGCAATACTTCCTCGTTTGTTCTGTTTTCCTGTTATTTTGTTCTTTACATCTTATATCTGTCACCGTAAAATTGTAAAAATCGTTAGATTGTAATAGAACTAGTGAAATTGTAAAATGTTTATAATTTAACACAATATTTTTCGTTAGATTATAAATATATAGTTTTGAATCTTTCAACATATTTTTACAATTTCGTTAGTTATTTTATAATCTAACGGTTTTTACAATTTTACGGTGACATAATATCTAAATCGCGCTGCACGTTCGCGGCCTTATTCAAATCCCGGAGCCGCAGCTGTGATTATCACATTACGGCGCGACGCCGCTGACTAATGCCCGTAATTTGCACCCCTGGCACCTCCGGCTGAGGGGTCCTCTAGTACACCTGTGTCCCCCGTGGACCCCTTGGTGGGACATATTCCTGCAAATTGTACCCTTCGCTGGGAAGTCCTGTATACTACTGTAGACGCCTGTGGATGTCACGGAATCTATTAAAATGCGCGTCATTTGAACCCCTGTCGGAGGGTGACCCCTTAGACCGGGGTACAAATGACCCCCTGTGTTCCCTTCGTGTTCGATGTCCCGGAATCTGTTACGATACTGTGATCATAAATTACTATAAATAAGACTTAATGGAGAGGGGAGGTTTTCATTTTTGCATTCTTAAAATATAAATAATGTTGGTTATACTTTGATTAAATGGCTTTATTATAAGCTACGGTATGATAATACAATTTAACTGTATTATCGTACTGTAGCTTACTATAGTTTACGTAGCGTATACGCTGAAAGATATTTTATGTCAAAAATATTAACAATAATAACAAAATATTATACAACTTCTTTCTGAGGAATGAATCTGTCTATAGATGAAAAATGAATGGAAATTCGTTCTGTAGTTTTTAGAGATCATCACGAATATACAGGCGCGGCGGAAGACTTTTATATATCACTAGCTTTTGCCCGCGACTTCGTCCGCGTGGAGTTCGGTTTCCATACAACATTTTAATCCCTTTTTCACCCCATCTAAGAGGCTAATTTTCAAAAATCCTTTCTTAGCGGATGCCTACGTCATTACGACTATCTGTGTGCCAAATTTCAGTAAAATCCGTTCAGTAGTTTCGGCTGTGCGTTGATAGATGAGTCAGTCAGGTTTGCCTTTTATATATTTAGATATTTTACCAATGAGAACTAAAATTGTATCCGTCGCACAAACTACACCGAATTACCATAGTATGCTCCCAAAATCCCGACAATAGTTGCAATTCTGAATAGATAGTGACGTAATATTGTAAGCGAGTTGCCGCGTGTGCTAACTGCAAGTACAGCCAGGCTGTAAAGTTTAAACTACACCAGAACCTCAATTCTCGTATTTAAAGTAGACTTTCATTTTACTTTGATTGTATTGTTAGTGAAGCGACATGTTATCATGATCTGATTTTATGTAGTTTCGACCAATCAAAGCGCGTGTCGCGTTGGTTTAACGTTTACGAGAACACCGTTTGACAGTTTTAGCGTATCGGGACGTGATTGTAATTATATTAATGCAGGTTTTATTTAGCAGAATTGACCCTCTGAATAGATAGTGACGTATTACTTTAGCGAGTTACCACGTGCTGCAATTACAGCCAGGCTGTAACGTTTAAACTGTACTAGAGCTCGCCATGTAGTCAAAATTAAACCATAATTCATATTTTTAACTTTTTTAGGGTTCTTAGATACGCAATACAAAATAATAATATTATGTTAAAGTACATGATATGTGAAAGAAAGATTGACAGTTGTGTCAAACTATCACCGACTACATAAATAATATAGCCTATGTTACCCAGTCTATTATACGAATGTATTGACATCTAATTCATTGAAATCGGACCAGTAGTTACATACACGTACATACATCCATAAACTGCCAAAATATTTTACTATTCATTTTAGCTTCGCTGTAGTCGGATAAAAACTTAAGCATATAAAGCTAGTTTTTATTTTAAACCAGCTGTTCCGACAAACGCTCTTCTGCCTTAACTATGAACTGAAATTTCTCACCGTTTAAACCTCCCTGAACTGATACGATTATTTTAAGATCAAAATTAGCCAAATCCGTCCAGCCGTTCTCGAGTTTTAGCGAGACTAACGAAAAGCAATTCATAAGATAATTTTTAAACTTCAAAGTTCAAACACTACTATTATAACAATGATCAGGTGCAAAGCTCGAAGAATTAACACAACCATTACTTTGAATGTGCCAATGTATACTGGAGGATATTACTGGTGATTATGAACCTTGTTACCATAGAAATAAGGTCGCAATGTGGTAAACTGTACTTAAAGCTGTCCACAAACGACGCAACTTTAACAAGAAATAACCAGAAATAAAGGATGGGATGAAGAGATAGAAAAGTTTAGACAGGGATACATTTGTTTTTATACTGAGAGGAACTATATATTATTACGACTTACAAACTTTTCGACTTAACTTTCTTTATATTTCAACGATTCTGTTATTTTAGTTTGTTGTTGAAAATATTTAAAAAATATATGTTGAGAAAAAGAGAGAGAAGAAACAAATAATGCTTTGTGTGCGTTGGATCTGCCCCCTAGCGGCAAAAAAAAAATCAAACACCCTCATTGCTAGGTTAATGAATAAGATAATAATTATTATTGTACCTATATACCTACGGAGACGGTTTTACAACCTCAAAGTAGGGACAGTTTTTCGTTCGTAGTATTTATTAGCATTATTAAATGTTTCCGCAATATTATCTTTCAAATATATATAATTTTATCACGAAGTCACTATAGCAAATCTTGACTGTCGTGTCTTCCTTTTCCTACATCTAAACGATAAACTAACAGTAACTGTCTTAATATCGCAGTACTTTACTTTAACGCGCTCAACAATAATGATTATCTCCTGTTAACTCCTGTTTACCTGGTGTGCTAACTAATTTGTGTGGGTTCCAACTTTAATACATTTTGCGTAACTTTTCAGTGAGTCTTGTCAAAATTTTCAAAATTGCCTTAAGTCTGAGGCGTGTTCTCGTCCCTGATTTTGATGAAATTTGGTATGGTTGGCTTTGAATTAACGAATAGCAGTATAAACTTTCTATCGCAGCCAAACGTACGATTCCCGTGGGATATCTGTTTCCGCGTACTATATCTTGGATCACTTCAAATTCTTTTAAATAATGTATAAGGTTCCTAGAAATATGTTATTCGGGTTTACCTGGTCCCAAACAATACATAGGTGTTATAATTTGAGCATTATTATCTAACATTTTGAAGTGAAAACCCTTTAGCGGCGTTGTGCACTTTTCTTGGGATGGGTAAAAAATGTTAAACTCGCGTTAGGACACGTGACCTGATCGAAAATTCGTAAGATGCTACATGCAACGAGCATAGCATTAAACTATTTTAGTTCGTATCTTTTAACCTAGATGGTGGTTTTTCCAAATTAAGAGGCTAATACAATAAAGTTGAAAACCGAACACACGAGTGTCAAGTCAAATTTCAATGTCAAATCTGACAACTTGACACTCGTGTGTTTGATTTTCAACTTTATTGTATTAGTGCAGAGTTCTATTTACAGTGCTCTGAATTCTCCCCGGCATTTCGGACAATATAGTCCCGGCGTAAGCGGCGCCGTGGTGGGTTGAAGTGAGTAGATATCAGGAGGGGACCGAAGAGAGATAGCGTCAATATCGACAGCCGCGCCTGTCACCTGTCAGCTGTCACGGTCGCGAAAATGGCGGTAGTTTCAGAATAACGAGATCTTGAAGACATTAAATTACAATATAGTAGGTATTGTATATTAAGCATTTGTGAGTAGTGACCTAGAACATTTACGTAAACAACATTGAACTACAGTATTTTTTCTATACAAATAAATGAAATTGAATTGTCTGTTTGTAATTGATAGATATCATGATTTCTTGTAGGTAAGTGGTGGAACTTGTAGTATTAGGGTCGATTTACACCGAAACGAAAGATGCGTGATATGGCGCTGTATTATTTAAGATGGCTTTTTAGCCGACTTCCAAAAAAAAAAGTCGGATATACGTTCGGCTGTATAAATGTTTTTTTTTTTTTTTTTTTTTTTTGTATATTCAACGATTACTCCGCTGTCGGTGGAACGATTTTTAAAATTCTTTTTTGGTGTATAGGGTATAATCCGAAATCGATCCTTTTGACATCAAAGTGGTGACCTGATGATGGGTTCCATGAGGAGTCGATGGAACTCCTCGAAATTTATATGGACACATATGGTGATTTTGACTTTTTGTCAAAGTTTTGAGTAGTCCATTCAGAAAAAGTCAAAAGTCGGTACCAGGAAATTTGAACGTGAGTTCTATAAAATATTGTAGGATATTGTTCGGGCAGGTACCGACTTCAAAATTAAGAAGATTGAGTAGAGAAGTAGTTAAAATTTTAACCGAATTTAAAAGGGGAATTATCTAGAAAATAAGATTTATTTCATACTTTTTTGTGTATTTTTACTTTGGAAGTCGGTTTTAAGACACTTTTAAAACATCAGTCATAAATAATAACCAACTAACAGTATTACTGACGTCATATGAATTTATACCTTCTTGTGTAGTGAATACAGTCCGATTGTCAATAGCTATGTTAAAAATGTTTGAAATTCGTCAAGATGCAGTTCACACTGCACGTGCATTCGACATTTGCCATAATATAGGTTGAGTAGCGTGCAGTAGACATCCAAGTGCCACGACCTAATTAAATCTGTATTCAATTGCGATGGAGATCCTTCAGTTATTCATAACTAACCACTTCGGTTTGTTGTGATACAGCCAATTTGTTGCTGTGAAAAATAAAAGGCAAACAATGTAACGTATTTAGTTTTGAAGTAAAAAAATAAAATAGTTAAAACATTTGTTAATTTAGAATGAGCTCCGTGGCCTAGTGGGTAGACCGTTTGGTTCGCACTCGAGAGAGAACAGGTTCGAATCCCAGGTTGTGGCGTGTACCAATGAGACTTTTTCAGATCTCAAGTACATTATACGGACGCTCTAACGGCGAAGGAAAACATCGCGAGGAAACCCGCACATGGTTGGCCCCAGACGTATTGACTAGTTCATTCCTCTGGACTAGGCTGACTATGTTGTGAGAATGCCGTATGTGCTTGGGCAACCATACGACATTTAAAAACCAACTGTCCCAGGCACTACAGTATTTCAAGAGTGGTCGGAGAATACAATACAAATCGTCCAATAAGGATGAAAAAGGCCTAAGTTAATTTATTAAAACAATGAAAAATACAAATTAAAGTAACTAAACGTATTGCTAGCACTGAGCGAGCTTATGGTAATGAATTATAGCTAATAACTCTCGATCATGTCATCTTTCAAACGAAAGAAACTGGATCAGTATTGGTTCCCCTATTTCTACTATCTTATACCACTTCTCTATTTTCTTCGCGGGTTAAAACTACTATGCAGTACTGAATATACGAGTATAACTCCCCGATTTCGGTGACGTGGCCAGTTTCATTGAAACCAGGCCAGTTACGCAGGAGTAATTTTATAGTGCCCAAAACCGACACGACTGGCGAGAGATCAGGCGCAGGACCGACTTTTATGTACATGCCCATCCGACGCATGGATCATTTTTCTTGTCAGACAATCAGGCAGCCTGCATTGTCCTAACCAAACTTGGAAAGAATATTTTTTTGTTGTTCGAATGCGGAAATCAAACCTACTACCTCCGAGTTGAGAGCCAATGCTCTAACCATTAGACCACGGAGGCTGTTAATACACGAGTATATTATTATGCTGTATCAGTTAATCAAAATATTACGTTTCGCATACGCAAATCTCGAATAATTCAAAAGCAAGTATTAAAATTTCGCATTTTTGTTTAATCCAATACCTAACTAATAGTTTAACAAATTCAATAGTAGAACGAGCATAAGGGTCAACACTGTAACAAAATGATACGCGACGCGTCGCTCAATTTTTATGATAGCTATTCAAAATTGAACTTTATTCACTACACAAGGCTACATTGTAAGAGAGTTCGAATGTCATGGCGCTGCACAGCGCATATACAGTGTACTCATTTTACTGACTAGCTTTTGTCCGCGACTTCGTGCGCGTGGAGTTCGGTTTCCATACAAAATTTTGACCCCTTTTCACTCCCTTAGGGGGCGAATTTTCTAAAACCTTTCTTAGCGGTTACCTACGTTATTACAACTATCTGTATGCCAAATTTCAGCAAAATTCGCTCAGTAGTTTCGACTGTGTGTTGATAGATGAGTTAGTCAGGTTTGCCTTTTATATATTTAGATGTCTTAAGAAACGTGTATCTTTTTGTGAAGTGTGCGGCGCCTTGTTGCGGTATGAACTAACCTTTAGGTCAAGCTTTAGATTTTTTATAGCTCATTGATATTACCCAATGCAATTAGTAATTTCCAATTATACCTGCCGAATGGCATTTTACCCTACTTTGTATCACTACTTTGTGTAAAGTTCACATAATATTGTAAACTACACAAAGCTGCAATTAACCTTTGTGAATTGACAGATGTGTTCTATAATTGGTTTCTTTCCGACCTACATCCGACCAGGGTGTCCACAAGTTTTGGTAAAGCCGGACATAGATTTAAGTGGAACATCCGAATAATAAAAAAGCTATGACCCGACTGCTTAAATTATATAGCCTATGTATTATTTATGTATATAGCCTATATACTATTTATGTATATAGCCTAGTAGAAATCTATTGACACCTCGTTTATTACAATCAATCATCGTAAGTTGGGTGCAACGGTGGAACAGACATACGCACACACTCTTATTTACTATATATCATTTCCATGTAACACCTCTGTGTTGCTAAAAGTTCGAAGAACTTATTACACTAAGTACAGACCGTGACGTACGCGAGCGATGGACGGTGGAGGGAAGTGCATTTTGAAACTATTTAGCGCTGTATTGTCAAATATACCTACATAATGATAAAATCATTAATTCGCAAAACATAATAATATTAAATATAACTTAAAAAAACGCGAGTTAGCGGTTGAGTTACAATTCGCTCCACTCGCCTTAGCGTATTTAACTCTTTATAATATCTATGGACGCTTCATACTACGTCAATCTGATCCCATGGTAAGTTTTCGAAGAACTTGTGTTACAGGTACCAGACAACGGTAATATATTTAATTATTTTATACAATACACGTATTTAAGATTTTTATTATATAATACATATATTTAATACACACCCATGACTCAGGAACACAAAAAAAACTTTTTGTTCCTTCGGCGGAATTTGAAACCACGACCCCCGGGCTTGAGCACCAACACGCTCAACCAACTGAGCCACAGAGGTCGTCAATCCCCGATGAAAATATAAAGGTGTCATGAGACAAAAGGTTTAACGTGTCTGTCTCTGTGTCTGCCCGTCGTATCGTAGCTCACAAACTGATGAATCGATTTTGATCTTTTTCTTTTGTGTGATACATTATTTAGAGTGTTCTTATCTATGATTCATCATCATCAGCTCGCTCAATGCTTGATGATTCGGGGATTACTTAAATTTCTTATTTTATATTAACCTTCAGTCTAGCTAAACAATCTCCTTTGTCCTGCTTTTTGGTCTTATCTGGTAACCATACAACTAGCTGCCCGCCTAACTCTTTGTTCTCTAAGTGACCCTGGTAACTCGTAACCAGTTATCGAAGGGGGTAAAATATTTTTTTGATGTAGAAAATTGGAGTGACATATAAATATTTAATTTAATTTTTATACTCTGAAATATTACTACTTGATAAATAAAAATATATAATGTTTTATGTATATAGTTTCTATATCACAAACGTCTTAAAAATATAAAAAGTTTTATAATGAGGCAGGTGTCATTTACTAATTTGAAAAAAAAAAAAACTTTTTATATTTTTAAGACGTTTGTGATATAGAAACTATATACATAAAACATTATATATATTTTTTTCAAATTAGTAAATGACACCTGCCTCATTATATTACTTACGTCATATACGAAAAAAAATATTTTGGTAAGTATGAACTTAAACGCAGAAATTTCGGAGATATTTAAGTACAAATATGTTTCTGCGGCCTTATATTTCATACACTTTTACCTAGGCGTGACGTCGCATTTAGGTGCGACTTTAGTATGGAGCGTTTTACGAGACTTGTGAAATTGTGGATTTGTAATCGCTGTACCTTTAAAAATATTCACTTTTGACATACTGTTTTTTTTCTGAGAAGTTACTTATATTTAAGAGTACCTACTACGATTCATTTAATACTAATACTCGTATTCATTTATGCAATAAAAAAATCGTGACAGCTTTTCGAAAACAGCTTCGTGTATTCAAAATAAAAAGAGATTGATTATTATTATTAGAAATTGCAAAAACGCGGCTTCAAAAGTTTTGGTATTAAAGTTAAAGGTTTGAACTTTATAACGTATTTCTGCAATTGTTGTGTCACCTAAAAGGTGCATATTATACATCAGAATCCTATGTTATAAGTGTACCTAAAATAAGTTAATGTAAGAATGTATGTACTGCTGGTGTCCTTCTTGTTAAAATAATAAAAAAAAAACAGTAAGTACGGGTACCAACAAATATTTAAAAAACATTTTTGCAAACTTGATGTCGCGTATGCAAAATACTTCTAAACTATTGGCAGTTGAGGTTGATAGAAAAATTGAAGTTTTACAAGTTATAGGTAAGTGGCGGTAAGTCCCAGTAAGTCCCAGTAAGTCCGGTAAGTCCGCAGTAAGTCCGGGGTGAAGTTAGTAATTTGTTCACGTGTGTAAGAAAATTGGGTTTATTAACCGCAACTTCGCTGGCTCGGAAATCCGTATAATGTATATGGTGAAAAACTGTATATTTTGTGGCTTTTAAAGGAAGCCCAATCCTTACCCAAGAACGTAAATTCTCGTAATTATTTTGAATTATAATTTTACACTTATTGAATTTTGAATTAATCGTCTTAATATGTAATTTTTGGACTTTGGATCAAAACGCGTTTGACGTTGGCTTCGTGTTTATATAAATACAATAATTTGCAGTTTTCACATTTTAAAATATTCACAGATGATGTATTTATGTGGCCGCTATAACAACAAATATTAAAAACAGAATAAAATTAATATTTGAGTACCCCACAACAAACGTGTTTTTAACCCCCGACGCAAAAAGAGAGGTGTTATAAGTTTGACGTGTCTGTCTGTCTGTGGGTGTGTCTGTCTGTCTGTCTGTGGCATCATAGCTCCCTAACGGATGAAGCGATTTCAATTTAGTTTCTTTTGTATTAAAGGTGACTTACATGCGAGTGTTCTTAGACATGTTTGATGAAAATCGGTTGAGCCGTTTAAAAGTTGTGGGGGGTGAAAGCGGGGAAGAAAAACCGAATGTGCAAATATACTCGAGTAAGGTCTCAATTGAAAGCGCACTGAAAGAGAATATTGATGACTTAATCGAGTGTTCGTAGCTTCGTTTGATGAGAAAATTGGTGGTGGGAAGATCAGCCGTTTGAAGATGATCAGCTCTTTTCTAGTTGATGAGGGGATCTGACTAACTTTCCAATGTCCGATCGATTCAAAATTTGGTACTGTGTTACTTCAACGATATTCAAAGAACATGGTAAGGTAACCATGACCTGATGAGCCGTTTGAAGATGATCAGCTCTTTTCTAGTTGATGAGGGGATCTGACTAACTTTCTTATGTCCGATCGATTCGAAATTTGGTACCGCGTTAAGTAACGCGGTACCAAATTTCGAATTTGGTACCGCTGTTTTTTTCACACCGCTATGTGAAAAAAGCAGTTGTAGTCGCAGAATGAACAAAAAAATTTACTCCGAAAAAAATTTGCTCATACCTAAATGTAATTCGTAATAATTAGTTAGCTGTTGTTGTAAAAATATTTTATAAGCTTTAGCGGTCCCCCGACGAGACGACGATTAGAAAATAAAATTATTTCAACTTACATAATATTATATGTGATAATATAATTATAATAGGTTTTTTAATATTATTTATTATTTTTTAGAGTTTATTTTTTGTGTCGGGGGGTTTTTAAAATTTTTAATTTTACTTTTTAGCTATTCTGTCATCATTCTGTACGAAAGGTTCTTGCGTGGGCTAGTCTGGCTCGCATTTGGTCGGTGTTACGTTACAAATAAGAATGTGAACGTATACAAAAATAAAATTCGTCCGTCTAGGACGAGACACTTTTGAAGACATCGAAGTGCTACGGCGTAGCACTTTTAAAATCCTAGAGATGCTACGGCGTACACATGATACCGTAGAGCTGTTACGGCGTAGCACCACAAGTCGTAGAGCTGCTACGGCGTAGCACTTTAGAAGTCGTAGAGATGCTACGGCGTACACGTGATACCGTAGAGCTGTTACGGCGTAGCAACTGCCGCCGTAGAGCTGCTACGGTGTAGTATTTTTCGTAGCTCGGAGCAAATGTAAATCATCTGAGGTAATGTTTAATATGAATATTGTTTTGGTACTCCTACAATGGTACTCAATTTTTGTTACAATAAAATTTAATTCAAATTCTTTATCCACATACACAATTTATTAGTTATAATATTACATATTTGTATAATATAACACGATTTACTAGTCCCATGCTAAATTGAATTTGTGTTATATATATCTTTTATACCTACAGCAAATATAAGGTAGTTAAAAATCAGTTACGGATATTTTGTGCATATGCTCTACTGCTGCTTATGTAAAAACGTTTAGGCAGAAAAAAATATCGAAAATTAAATTTAATATAGTGAATAAAATTATATTGTGCTCTTTAAGGCGGAAACAGGTGATATAAAGAGGGTGCAAAAACTTTTCATAAATAACATCTATACAATTAGCTATGTAGTACCTTAAGAGCGTCGTTTAAGGCTGCGCTAGTCGGTTTTTTCTCCATACAAACGCTGTTGGTGATTTACTCCAAAGTCAAACATTGTAGACCCAAATTCTAGCGTAATATCAATTTTTATGACACTTATCTAGGTCGGTATATGCTTATATTTCTGAAATTCAAATTAGTGTAGAAGATATATATATATAATATATAATAGCCTCCAAACATCGCATTTTTAGCGCAAATTTGAACGTAAATAAAAATTAAACGAAGAATAATAATAAAAAAGCAAGCAAATACCGACACAGTTCGATTATTCAGCAATTGATATAATTTTAGTTCAGACAAAAATATTATATAGTTTTTTCATAAATCACCAACAGCTGAGTGTCGATTTGCATAATTTGAAGACGCCTTTTCTAAAATACTTTACACAGCTGCATAAATGTGTGCAGTATAGCTTCTCTTATAAGTATAGATTACTATTTTATGGGTATATCATTTTTTCCCCAATATTAGGTGAAATAACAAGCATTTTTCCCGCGCGCAGCACTGAGTTCGAGCCGTTGACTAGCGCACTCTTAAGAGCGTAATGTAATTTTATTTGGCATTTTTTCGAATAATTTAATTAATTTTCAGCCTAAACGTCTTGACCATAAGATCATAAAATGCCTTAAATATGCGCAAATCATATCGAACAACTTAAAATTACACAAATATAAATCGATTCTCGAAATAATATTTTCATACCATTATTGAAATATTTCCCCGAAATACACATTTCTCCACAGTTATTTTGGCTTTAATAATAATTATAATCGAATCACAACCCAGAACCACCGGCGAAATAACTTGCGCCGAAACATTCCGTTAATATAAGCCCCGACCTCAACAATGTGGAGATTTTCACTCAAATTAAGCGGTACGTAGGGCGGCGTAGCGCTACGAGGGGCGGTCGACGTAGCTTTAGCTACGCAAGGCGAGATTATAGCTTTCGGTGTATGAACTTGTATTAAATTATAAATACGTGTTATTATTTAGAAAATCAGAAACACTAGGCAACGTAATTTCGTGTTGTGTAATCACAAAGTATGTAGTAATGTACATACTACTTAATCAAAAACTAATAATTTTAATACATATTATAAAGAAAAAAATCTAGCTTCTGGTGACGTAGTTACATTTCCTATACCATAAGCCGTGAAATATAATATAGTATATGTATATACAAAGTATAACAAAAAATGTAACATACCAATCCAAAACTTAGCGTCTAGTGATAATACTAATGAAACTGAACAACTTTCTCCAAGGAACATAGGTCGAAATATGAAAAAACAAATTGGCCCTTTCATACAAACCACAAATACAAATTCAAGGACAGCAAATCAAATTAGTATGGGAGGTTTTTTTTCGGATTTCGGGTTTTGGATTGGTATACCTGTTACATGTTGTATATATGCATTTTTAACCGCCGACGAAAAATATTTGACGTGTCTGTCTGTGTTCGTAGCTCCAAACGGAAGAACCGATTTGGATCTTGTATTTTTCATGCTCGAACGGGCAAACTGTTGATATTACACTGTAACATCCTAATTATAATTATACATAGTTTAAAGCAATCAATAGTTCTTTGTCTTTGTCATTTGTCATGACAAATAATAAAATACAGTTGGGAAAAGATAAACATAAAATGCTACGGAACGTATGGGCTGGCTTGTTTCGAATAGGTTTTTACAGAAAAAACCTTTGGAAAAAACAAAACAAATTAGGTACTCAGCAAGAGCCTTAACTGAATAGGGAATATGCACGTATTTTTTTTTATTTATTTATATAGATCTATCTTGTTTGGTAAACCGTATGGTAAAATCAGTTTTTTGATATCATTAAAAATAACGAAGATATGAACGTTTAAAGTGGTCTATTAGACAGAGAGATCCGACGTGTATCGTGACGTCACATAACACGACTTTCATAGAAAGTTCATACTAAATTTCGTTTTGCTAGAAAGAGATAGATTACAAACTTTGACCGCTCATATCTTGCTCATTTATCAACAGATATTGAAAATTTTCTCGCCATTCTCGTTATTTTTCTGTCTAGTATCATATTATTATATTTTAAGCTATTTTTATATTTTATGCATATTCCCTATTACCGTTGAAAGCCTCCTGCGGTTCTGTTACTGTGTAAACTGACTAACCCTCGCTAGTAAATCAGTAGCTATATTATTTTAAACAATGCTTAGAAAATATGTAACATAAAATTAATCAAAATAACAACAACACACACTACCTCAGTTTATTAACACCCTACCGTGCGTTTGATAGATACATTTTCTATTGTTTTCTAACAAAAAAATATTAGGTAATATCAGCAAAAAATATAGTCAGTGGTAACTTGTAGTTCAATAACTAATTATATGTAAAGTTTTGACAGATTTCGATTAATGTTGTGAGTTATGTAATTCGTATGCTGGGTAAGAGCTCCGTGGCCTAGTGGGTAGACCGTTTGGTTCGCACTCGAGAGAGTGCAGGTTCAAATCCCAGGTTGTGGCGTGTACCAATGAGACTTTTTCAGATCTCAAGTACATCATACGGACGCTCTAACGGTGAAGGAAAACATCGTGAGGAAACCCGCACATAGTTGGCCCCAGACGTATTGACTAGTTCATTCCTCTGGACTAGGCTGACTAAGTTGTGAGAATGCCGTATGTGCTTGGGCAACCATACGACATTTAAAAAACCAACTGTCCCAGGCACTACAGTATTTCAAGAGTGGTTATTTCGCTTGGAGAATACTGTATAAATCATCCATTAACGGATGTAAAGGCCTAAGTTTTTTTTTATGCTGGGTATATCGTAGTAGGCTTACCATAAAATATTTAGCTTCGTCACCACTCCGCGCCGCGCGCCGTCAACACTCTGTGATTGACGACCGCGCGAGGCTCGGCTAAGCGTGACTGGGACAATTGAGCTTGGTGCTTGTACTAAGCCGGGACTATGGCTGTTCCGCAGAAAATAGCGCTAGCAAAAAAAAACCTAAGCAAAATGGCGACCGCTGGCGTTAAATAAGCAAAATGACGGATTATGTTAGCAGTAGTTAGCAAACGTGTCCTGGCCGATAATCTGTTTTTTTTTCTTTAGCGCTAGCAAGCGCTATTTCCGCGGAACACGCCTATGTCATCCGGAAACCGGCGGGCCGAGAAAATTCAGAATACTGTAAATAGAACTCTGCGACAATATAATAGAGTTGAAAATGGAAGTACAAGTGTCGAGCTGTCATTTATATGACATTGATATTTGACTCGACACGTGTGTGTTCGATTTTCAGCTCTATTGTACTAACACTGAGTTCTATTTTCAGTGCTCTGAATTTTCCTTGGCCTTACAGATTTCGAAAAATATAGTCCCGACGGTGAAATTGCTAAATTCAATTTTTAAGACTGTACTTTTGACACAAATGTGGGACTATTTGAACAATTTGAACAAAATCTAAAATCTGAATCGCGTAGTTTAAGTATACTTTAAAATAATGGAGGATCATTTACATGGGTATCTGCATAGACTATTCTATCGATTAGACCACGCAAATCTAATCGTCTGTATAGAAACCAAGTGCGCCATTATTTTTCTACCTACTGTGACATCACAAGAACGATTTAGTAATGATAACTCCCCGTCCCCGAATAAGCGATTCAAAGGCCGTCGCCACGCGTTGTCCCGTCGCGCTTTTCATTTTTTTAGTTTTCGTTTGACGTTTGGCACCGAGAACGTTCGAATGGAAATGGTGCTGAAAGAAGTAAATTTTACTCCTCTTTTAAACGTGAAGTACATGCACTTTCGTGGTCTAGTTAATAGATGTCTGTGGGTAGCTAAAGGCGCAAAATTGTTATCTAGATGGTCGATATTTTCGTTTGATTGACGGCTGAAGCCGTCACTTATCTATAGTTTAGATAAGTGACGTGATATAAGAGTATAAGTGATAAGTAAATTAAGTGACGCTCAAGTCTCATGCTGTCCTTGTCATTTCGGCTGGCGGAGATAGGGACAGCTTTTATATGAGGGCTCTTAATTTTGATTAGCGTTACAGTGTTCGGCCGTAAGGAAATATATTTCAAAATATATATTAAGGAACATGAGATTCAAGCAAAATAAAATATATATATATATATTAAGTAACATAAGGAAACTCATAAGAACCAAGTGGCAGAGCATACGAACTATAAGTCAGGATGAACGGAATTTATGCTCCACAATTTTAGGTCTCAGTCGGATTACCTAGGTCCAATATCGCTCGACTTGTGACCTAACTTAGCTTACATATAGTATTAGACTAGACCGTAATGATACTTTCAAAAAAAGTTTAATATAATTGAAAAACAAAATTGAAGTGTCTGTTTGTAATTTTAATAAATAGCTTTTTGCTAAATGCCTAATATGAAAGTACTAGCTGTTGCCAGCGGTTCCGCCCGCATAAATATTTTCCTACTTAAGATAAACTAGGGAACACCGTACCTACTTGTTCGTGATAAAAAGTAGCCTATGTTTAATCCAGGGCACAAACTACTATCATATCAAAATTCATTAAAATCCATTCAGTAGTTTTTGCGTGAAAGAGTAACAAACATACATCCATCCATCCATCCTCACAAACTTTCACATTTATAATATCAGGAGGACATACAAAAATTTAAAAAAAAATTGTATGTCCATCTGTCTATCTGTCCGTCTGTTCGTTCCAGCTAATCTCAGAAACGGCTGGACCTATTTCACTGGCAAATAGTTGATGTTATAAGAAATAACTTAGGCTAGATTCGTCTTAGGGTTCCGTTTATAATATAGGGTTCCTTTTCCATTCGATCCACGCAAATGAAGTTGCAGGCACTAGCTAGGTCAGAATAAAATCGTTGATTTCTCTACCGCTTCTTTAATTAGTAACTAAGTAAGTATTTTTTTGCCAGAATATGGTTATAGTAGGTGTTAATAATTATTAAGGTTCTTACTTCTCTGACAATTTTGTCTAGTCTTATATATGGAAGTAGAAAAAAAGGTGGACGGAATGTCAGCTAAGCATTGAGTGAAGCCCAACTATGGCAGCGACTTATTGTGTGAGATTACGGATAATTCCATTGGCGTACTGGCAGCAGCAGTCTTACTTTGCTGCGAATGTGTGCGTGCGGCACGTGTCGCTACGATACGGCCTGCTTACTTTGATTGCTTCATTATACGTATTACTGAAGCGGTGTCTACCTTTTTTTCTACGTTTATGGTCTAATAATAATAACAGTACTTAACAGTTAAATAAAATTTCATAATTAATAATTACAAAATATTTCACATAATATTACACAAATTACACATTATTTCAACAAATATAATAATTATATTATTTCTATTCATATCTAATATCTAAAGTATTTGTGTCAGTTGAATTAATATATTAGGTAAATAAAGTTACAGTCATTATAAGTTATTTATTATCATCAAAGTATTTATTTACTGACTAATACGTTTTATTTATAAGCCATGTAAATAGAAATTAAACTTTTTTTTATTTAAACTTTTTATACTTATTTAAACTTGGTTTCGGGTAAAGATTTTAGGCGGTTGGGTAATTTGTTATATTATATGGATAACAGTTTACGTTTGAAGATATTTAAGTTTGAACTTCTTAAAGGTTCTCTTGCCGCTTAGATACACAATTAAAAATATGTAAATGTCTATGGAATGTGAAAGAAAGATTGACAGTTACGTCAAACCAAAACCAAATAGGTATTGTCTAATAAACAAATGCACGGTAGCGGGAGGTAGTGTAGCTTTACTTTTATTAATTTTATGCATTGTTTAAAAAGTTTTATTAGCTTTCTGCATACCTTCCTCCACATAAACTTTAGCTGTGTCGAATTTGATACTCCTCCGTTTGAATAATTTTGGGTCAGAAGCTTCCGCTTCACGTATTCATAATAATATTAATGACGTAGACAAGTTTACATAACATTAACCAGAGGTTTTCTTTTGTTACAGTTACTTCTTCGGCAGTTTCTTCACTAGATAATAAATAAAAGGTACGATAAATACTTTCTACTTACAAAACACTTCAGAAGACATTCAAAAAATGGTTTTCACACTTCAAAAACTTTTTGGACAACTTACGCTCAAGTCGTTAACGTTTGGTAAATGAACTGTCATATAACAATGGTTTAATAATATTCTATAATTAACATTATACTCTTATTATTTCTGTTCTAAATACTAACGTAGAAAAAAATACACAGTAAACTAGTATAACTTTAACAAGATGAGCATGAATGTCGTTCAGAATGGGACTTTAAAATTTAAAGTGCTATCAGATTACAAAAGAGGCTATTAAATGCATAAGAATAAACGTACCAACTTTAAATTATTACTTGACATAAATCATTACAGTTTTTCCTCGAGACGTTATAGGCTCGTGCCAAGTGCCAAGTTAATTGTTGTATACATGGGTAATCACTTTAGTTATAATTAATAAAACAAGATCTTCCAAAAGCTAACCTTTTATTGTTTCTTGACATTGCTCTAGCCAACGACTTCCGGTTGGCATAGACTATCTTAATATCTAACATCCCCCCATACAAGCTAATACATAACATAATCATTGAATGCAGAAGGCCTTTTTACATAACGACCTGAGCGAGTCTTCATAGGGGAGGTCACGTTTACCTCACCCGACGAAGTCATGGTCACCCTACTTGGTGATGTTAACTCATTATTAACATTATTAATAGTGTCATCAGTTGAGTTACTCGCATTACAATCAGAGTAATTAAATGAATGATTTACTGGTTTTAGTACAAACTTATTTTTACTTAAATTAATATGCTTAGAATTTCTTTGCACTACTCTGTCATTTTCATTTTTTATCAAATAAGATCTTGGCCCTTTAATATCTACTATTTTTCCTCTATTCCAGATTACCTTTGGCCTATTCTGGAAATTGACTATATCACCTTTTTTGAATTCTTTCTTGGGCTTAGCAGTCCTATCATAGTATTTCTTAACTAACTGTTTATTTTCCATCATTTTATTATATACATTACTATGAGGAATATTAGGTTTTAAGTTTTTCTGTATACTAGGCAGAGTAGTACGAAGAGCTCGTGACATCAATAGTTGTGCAGGACTGTAATCCAGTCCTGCCACTGGCATACATCTATAATTTAATAATGCTAAATCAAAATCTGTATTACTTTCATTACATTTTTTTAACATACTTTTGACAATTCCCACAGCTTTTTCACTTAACCCATTGGACTGTGGATACCTGGGACTTGAATGACACAACTGAATATCCATTTCAATGCAAAAGGCGTTAAACTTGTAACTATTAAATGGCATATTGTCACAAACTAATATTTTTGGAATTCCATGAACTGAAAATATATTTTTTAACTTTTTAATTACTAGTTCAGCTGTTTTATTTTTTAATTTTCTAACCTCAATCCACCTGGAATAATAATCAACAACCACCAAATAATCCTTACATCCATATGAACAAATATCCATTCCAACTTTATAAAATGGTAAGTTATAAATTTCATGAGAAATTAGTGGTTCTTTGGGACTACATGCTCTAAACTTTTCACAAATATTACATGAAAGTACAAATCTCTCTATGTCGTTTGACATTCCCAACCAATACACTAAATTTCTAGCTCTTTTCTTGCACTTAACTACACCTGAGTGACCTTCATGTAACTTGGTAAGTATCTCTTGCTTTAAGGCTTTTGGAAGTACAACCCTATTCTGATAATACACTATATTGTCTTTAACATGTAACTCATTTCTAAGCTTATAATAATGTTTTAGATTACCTTTTAACTTTTTATCATTTTTAGGAAAACCTGTGTTGTACCAGAGAATTATTTCTGACAAGTCTGAATCTTTAATAGTTTCATTTTGAAATTGCTGTAATCTCCTATCTGAAATAGCTAACTCAGTCTCAAAGCTATGAACTATTTCCTGTAAACTTGGTTCCGGTTTGCTATTATGTACAAAATTCCTTGACAAATAGTCAGCAAAATACATGTTTGACCCTGGAACATACTTAATTGTAATATCATACTTTAATAGTTTAAGAATCATACGTTGTAACCTTGGACTAACTTTATTTATATCTTTGTTTACGATTGCTACTAAAGGCTTGTGATCAGTTTCTATTACTATCTGACGTCCATACACAAACTGATTATATTTCTCGAGTGAAGAACAAATAGCAAAAAGCTCTTTTTCAATAGGTGCCCAGTTTTTCTGAAAATTAGTATAACTCCTAGAGTAAAATGAAATAGGTCTGCCACTCTGTAACAAACATGCACCTAACCCATCTTTTGAACTATCTGTTTGTAAAACAACGGGCCCCTTTTTAGTCAAAATACCCAATGTTGGAGCACAAGTTAACTTCTTTTTTAATGCTAAGAATGCTTCGTTCTGTTCACTACCCCAATACCACTCATTATCCTTTTTTAACAATCTTCGCAACGGTTCAGTAGTAACAGAGTAATTTTGTATAAACTTACTTAGATAATTAGTCATACCTAAGAACTTTTGTAACTGCTTTACATTTTGTGGCACACTTAGCTCTGTGATAGTTTTAACATGTTCTGGATCTAGCTGTATACCTGCTTTTGAAATAATAAGTCCTACATATTTGACTGCATTTAATTTAAATTGTAATTTCTTTTCATTAAATTTAACATTGTATTTCCTAGCTCTATCCATCAACTGCTGTAATATTTTATCATGATCTTGGTGATTTTTCCCAGCCACTATAATATCATCAAAATAAATTTTTACACCTTCAATATCACCAAAAATTTTTACATTTAACTTCTGCATGACTTCTGGAGCAGATGCAACACCAAATGGTAACCTTAGAAACCTAAATCTACCAAAAGGAGTTCCAAAGGTACAAGTTTTATTAATATCTAGTAACTTTACCTGAAAAAACCCATCTTTTAAATCAAACACTGAAAACACTTCTTTTCCTGCTAAGTCATGATATATTTCCTCTGGAGAAGGAATCAAGTATCTTTCTCTCATTATATACCTGTTTAAATCTTTTGGATCCAGACACAGTCTTAACGACCCATCTGGTTTTTCTACTATGACTAAATTATTTAACCAAGCCGTAGGCCCTTCTACTTTTTCAATTACTCCTATTTCCTCATACCTGTCTAAAGTTTCCTTCAGTTTAATTTTAACTTTTTCTGGAATTCTTCTTATCGCCTTACAGACTGGCTGTGCACCACTCGATAATCTAATCTTATAAGTACCTATTTCACCTAAGCCTGTAAATATATCTTTATTTTTCTTGATAAATGACTCTTTTTCATGCTTAATTTTTCCATTAGTTACTAAATCAACCCTTTTAAGTAAGTTTAACTCAATACACTCTTTTAACCCTAACACAGGTTGCACTGGGAGATCTATGACATTAAAATAAATTGTCTTTTTAATATTTCTAACAACACAACTCAAGTTTGCCACTCCCTTGGGCTTTATACACTGTCCACTGTAAACTACTAAAACAGTTGAGCTTGGTTGCAATACTAAATTGTTGACATTAATTTTCTCTAACAAAGTTAGAGGCAATGTGTTACATTCCGCACCCGTGTCTAATTTGAACAATATGCTAGTACCTTCCACAAACACATTTTCTTTCCATTGTTCCTTAACTAAACTATCAACTAAACATATACTCTCTATAGAAAATTTTTCTTCATATCCATCGTTTTCCTCTCCGGAGCCTTCTTCTATCATCATAACTTTTCTATTTTTCTGTCGCTGAAACTCATCCCTCTTTTTCTTCGCATCTGGACTCCTACACATTGCAGCAAAATGGTTGAGCTTAAAACAAATTGCGCACTTTCTTCCATATGCAGGGCACTTGTACATAGCGTGTGAGTTCCCACACTTGTTACAACTTCTATCTCTTTGGCCTGTCTTCTGCCTTATCACTTCAACACGTTCTTCTGTATCAAGTTTCGTTAGTTGCCCCTTTGCAATTTCTGACCAACGACAAATTTCCAATGCTTTCTCCAATGTTGGATCCTTTTCTCTGAGTAACGCCTCCTTTATGTACTTATTTTTAACACCCAGCACTAACATCATAATAATGAATCTTTTTTCCAAGGTGCCCAACTCGCACTCTGTTGCAGAGTTCTTTAGTCTAGTGATAAAATGATCAATCTGTTCTCCATCTTCCTGTCTCAGATTTAAAAACTCATACGTGTTCATTATTAAATTTTTCTTTGGTTCTACATATTCTTCAAAGAACGTTAACAATTCCTCAAATGTTTTCGGCGTTTTCTCAAAAGTATTATACACCTCAATAGCTTCTTCTCCTGCTGCATTCAGAAAAATCGATATTTTTCGATTCTCAGATGAGAACTTTAGATAAAGTTTCATAACCAGCTGCACTCAAATAGATTTTGAATAATTGTTTGAATTTTTTAAAATTATTCTTAAGCCCCGACAAAATTAACTCTTTAGGTGGTCTTAATGCCTCCATCTTGACGCATTACAGTGAGCACTGAACGAAAAGTTTTTCACTAAGTACGTGAGTATTTCACTAAGTTTCTTATATGATTTATTGAGCAAGACTTTTAATTATTGTTTTCCACCTGACACCATGTTGTATACATGGGTAATCACTTTAGTTATAATTAATAAAACAAGATCTTCCAAAAGCTAACCTTTTATTGTTTCTTGACATTGCTCTAGCCAACGACTTCCGGTTGGCATAGACTATCTTAATATCTAACATTAATGGCATGCCAGCATATTGGCATGCCAGCCTGGCGGAGGCCGTTTACCCGAGCTTGACCTTTTCTCAATTATTCACGCTCGCCCGAATGTGGTGAGATTTCGGACGGAACCTTTTTGTTTTCTTTATGAAACTCATATTTTATTTACGGTTGAAAAGGTTCAGATCGAATAAAAAAGTGAAGACTAAGCTTTGTCAAACTATAACTGAGGCTGGTTTATGTATGTACTACTAGCTTTAAACGCGGCTCCGCCCGCGTAAATACAGTATCCCCCAGGAACACTGTATTTTTTCGGGATAAAAAGTAGTCTATATTTTAATCCAGAGCCTAAACTACTACCATACCAAATTCCATCCAAACCCGTTGAGTAGTTTTTGCGTGAAAGCGTAACAAACATCCATCCATCCTTTCAACCATCCATTCTCACAAACTTTCACACGTATTATATTAGTGGGATATTAGTAGGATGTAGAGCTCGTGTGGCTACGCACTACATACATAAAAACCACAGTGACATCTCGCCTTACAACTGTGCGTGACACAGTGTTATTACACGGCGAGGCGTAGTTTAGACTGGCCGCGCTGTGTGGTTTGCAGACCTGTCTTCACTTTCTTTTATTTGATCTGGGTTTAAACGTAATATAATCGATGTGTCTGTAATGCCTAGTACACTGCAAAATTCTATTCTCATAAATATCAACCACGTTTTATCCAATATCCAAAATGCAGTTTATGATATCAAGACGATTAATTTATAATTCAATAAAAGTAAAACGTAAGTGTAAGATAGTTACGAGAATTGGGGTGATACTTGTAGCGAACATTTAAATGTAATAGTCAATACTCAGCAATATCTGATGTGGCAAGTCGCCAGGAGGTTTTGGCGCGCTGCCCACTTCATCGATCCATCGCGGCCGAGACAAGACCCGCGCGCGGCGCACACACAGCAGTGTATAACGTACAACCACGTAATGTCTTTCAGGAAACTTCGGATTTTATGCGTCGATTGTCATTTTCATAAAACTCAGACGATCTCAAAACTAAGGATAGGCTATGAAATTCGACAGAAAAAAATTTCATACAAGAAAAAGTTACGCCATTTTGAGTTCAGAAGATTTTGTCAAATGAATGCTGACTTTGTATATTGTATAATCATACAGCCGAAAGCAATTAATGTCAAATTGTCAAGATGACAAATGTCGAATCTTGACTGCCCCATACAACCCCAAAAGTAGTGCAACTTGAGTGTGGACACTTTTTGTGCCTCGTCTATAAAATATAGGTCTGTTTTGTAAAGGTAAAAAAACTCGTCTTTTTTTCCGTATATAGGTTACTAGATGTTACGCGCGAATTCGTGCGCGCAAAAGGAAATCTCGAGAGAGCCGTACATTTTGCCGCAATAAAAAGTAACCTCTTCCCTGTGGTATATTCTATATCTATGCTAAATTTTATCAAAATCAGTCCAGTAGTTTCGATGCGAACGAATAAACAAACCTTTTCTTTTTATTATATTAGTATAGAAATAAGTATAGATTAAGTAACACTTATAGAGTTGTCCTACATGATGCCAACCACCGGTTCGGAAACTAGCCCAGCGAGAAGAACCGGCGTAAGAAACTCGCGCGGTGTTAAGAAATAGCCCATTGAGTCAAAAGATGGGAAAATTGTTCTGTTTCGATTTCGCTCAAAATGATTTTCCTAAAGAGCTTATAGCGTGATACTGATCTATAAGCATGGACTTATTAGAAGTTTCAATATCTTATAGTTTAGAATTAATGGCACTTGAGGGTACCAACTTATAAAACTACACATGGCATTCTAGTGGTACCTTCTACCAACTACCGATTCCAAGACTATGTTGTCAGACACACAACATACACTCAAATGAACGCAATAAATACATGACACACATACAAACACACACACACACACACAAATACACAAATCACTATTTTTTTTTTAATGTAAAGTCTTTTAATACTTAGGTAGAACTTAGTCCTAAAACTTTTATTTTATAGTTATCTAGTAGTTTTCTGTTTGTAGAATTTTGAAATGGAGAGGGCACTGATTTCTGAAACACAAGTGAAAACTTACATCAGAAATCAGGGTTTTCCGGAAATGTTGTACACTTTTGGTAATAAATATATTTTTATTTATTTATTAATATTTATAAAACCACTTTGGAGGCCGATTACTCAAAAGTGGTCGACTTTATAAAAAAGTAATGTATGAAACCCTGCCTTTATTTAAAAAAACTATTCAACGATACCCCACACGATGGAGTAGAATGAAAATATTGTTTTTCCCCACTTCACATGTATTAAAATAAAAATTAACCACATGTAATAAAAATAAAAATTAAAAAAATTAATTAAATTAATAAAAATAACCCTATTTCATAAAATATAAAATTCTATCACTTCCGTCGCTATATATTTTAGAAATTGTGTTGTTCGTATATAAAAATCAGGAACTATTTCCTAAAACTTCCGAAATCATAAAAAGAAATAGACGTGATAATAATAAAATATTCACAAACAGTTATAAAACATCATTTGTAAGTAAAAGTGTACTGGGTATGTCATCCAAAATATACAATAGACTGCCATTGTCAATAAGAAAAAGTAATGTCAGTATAACTCACTTCAAATCAGCTGTTAAAGATCTTCTTATAAACAAATGCTACTACAGTCTTGCAGAATTTTTTGATGAAAAATAATGATAAAATATAATAGGTTTGACAAATTATATATTAGCAATTAAAATGAATGACATAATTATTATTTTAAAATAAAATTTGACACACATATATATATATATATATTTTAATTATTATTTTATATCTTTGACATTATTATTATTATTTTAAAATAAAATCTGACATTATTTTTTTATTACTATTTTTATCTTTAATATATTTTATTATTATCGATTTATAATTTAATTCCGTCTTCTTATGTCTTATTTAATTTAATGTACATTTTTATTTCCATTTGCAATTTGATTGTTATTTTTACCACAGTGATATTATTAAGTATATTAAGATATTGACTAAATGTTTTAGGTTTAACCTCTTTCCTTTTATATAAAGAGTAAAAGTTTGCATGCTAAAAATATATTAGCGAATTGTGTTGGTACTTTTATCAATTATTGTCATCTTTTCACCCACATTTCTGGCAAATAAAAGATATTATTATTATATTATTATTATTATTATTATTAAAATATAAAATTATTTTTATTTTATGATGCCAAAATCGAGGCATATGCATAGTCTATAACGATACCATATTTTATTTATTTATACTTATAATTACAGAACTTATAAGGGCGGACGGACAGAAGGAAACTATAAGGCTTTTTGTAGTAAACAACACTAAAAAGCCTATTCTATAACAGAGTAAGTTACGTCCAAGGCGTACAATATAAACTCACGAAGTATTTTCGTTTTATTGTGATGTGGGACGTGACTCCTTACAATTCACGTGCAGAGTTTTATCGTTTTCGGTCCATACTTTTGCTGACGTAAGCCTGTTTAATGTGAAGCACTTTTGCTGATTTTTATTGACTAGGTTTTCTGTAATAACAATATTTTTATATGAACTACTAAGAGCCGGGAAATGTCAGAGCACTGATAACAGAACTCGGCGCCAATACAAAATAGCTTAAAATCGAAGCGTCAATAGAACTCAGGCCTAATACACTGCCGTCCTCAAACTAAAAGGCGATTAAATGACAAAAAGAGTTTTTGAGGTAGAGCTAAAACACGGGATTATTTTGAAATTGATATAAATGATTTTGTATAAATAATAATTAATTGTTAATGTTATCATGAATGTCTTATGACAACATTAACATTAAAGGTCAAATGTGTTGGGAAGATTGGGGTCAAAAGTCAATACGAACTAAAATAGTTTTACGCTCGCGTAAACCGAGACAGCAAACAATTGCAAGTTGAATCTTACGCATTTTCGATCAGGACACGTGACCTGTCGCGCGAGTTTAACAGTTTTTACCCATCGCAAGAAAAGTGCACAGCGCAGCTAAAGCAGTATTTACTTAAAAATCGAGTGCTTCGTTATTTTAACGTTTTCACGTGCAACAGATTGTCGTGTCCATGACACACAATTCCATTTTTAGTGTTCCGTACCTCGAAAGGAAAAAACGGAACCCTTATCACTTTGTTGTCCATCCGCATGTCTGTCAAGACCCTTTTTCTCAGGAACGCATGGAGGTATCAAGCTGGAATTTATATCAAATACTCAGGTCTGCTGTCTTTTGGAGCTGTGATAAAATCAAACTTCTAAGCCAACGCAATCAAAAGATACAGCTGTTAATGCCGCAAATTTCAGCAAATTTTCGACACTCGCAAAATCAAAACCTATAGTGTATTTCCCGTGAACTCAGAATCTTGAAATTTGGCACGAAGCAACGTCTTATAGCTCAGGTAAAGGAAAAATTACGAAAACCTTATTTTTATAGTTACATCATATAATTATAATACCAATTATTTTTAATAATTTTAAACTTACTACCCTTTTTCCTCATAAACGTGTCTAAGACGTATTAAATTGAAATTCATATCAAATACCCAGGTCCATAATACCTGTAAGCTGTAAAAAATTCACTACAGATTTGTACGGAACCCTCGGCGCGCGAGTTTGACTCGCACTTGGCCGGTTTTTTTTTTTGATCTTTCAAAATATTTTCGTTCTACAAATACTTATCAAAACTATATTATTATGTTAATAACTTGTAAATGTGATGTAGCAAATATACTTGATATTCGCATTCAAACAAAGTCAACAACTTTGGGTTAAATATTTAAATGTTGGCTAACACTTGTCCGAAATTATCATATTGAAGGGCCATAGTCCTTACGTAGTGCTAAAATTTACATAGTCCCTTTGATGTTTGCGATAAACGGAGGGTTGCATAGGTATTACCTAGGAAATAGGGCGTAGGTTACCATAGATACTTATATAGTGGGCTAGCGTATATTCCGTACAGATCCGATTCAATATAAACGTAAACAAAGACACAATAACGCACTATGTTACTAATTTAAATTTAACTTATTTACCGTACAATAAAGAAATACAAATACATTTTATTAAGCTATTGCTTAGCTTTTATCGCGGGCTTTGAGCGCGGCGACCGAATCAAGAAATTCCGTAACGAAAAAATACCTAACACCGCTGAGCTGGGGTGGGGGTCTGATTAATTTGGTTACAATCGAGCCGCTGGTACTGAATCGCTTTCTGTCTAGTGTAACGTGAGCTATGTGTTATTTAAATTAGTAGCAGGAATATTGAATTATTACAATGGTTTCGCCATCTATGTGTTCAAGCTTAAACTACGACGTGTGTATGTTCCCTACACATTGCTGAAGATAATGAAGTACTTGATTGGTAGATGGCGTTGTACTTTTAAATAATATGTATTTTATTTTAAAGTACAACGGAATGGAAAAAATGCTATACTATTATTGTATTTATATTTTATGCAATAGCTTTACCGCGGCAATCCCCGAGTGCCACACACCTTTTTTTATTTTTGAAGTGAAAACTCTTTAGCGGCGTTGTGCACTTTTTTTGGGATGGGTAAAAAATGTTAAACTCGCGACAGGACACGTGACCTGATCGAAAATTCGTAAGATGCAATTTGCAACTGTTTTAGCTGTCTTATTCGCTTACACGAGCATAAAACTATGTTAGGTCTTATCTTTTAACCTAGATAGCGTTTTTATTAGTTCTCTTACGCGAGCATGAAACTATTTTAGTTCGTATCTGTTTACCTAGATAGCGGTTTTTTCCAATTTGATGTTAAATTTTTGACTTCTATCGGCACTTCGGGAGTGCAACCAGTTGTTTTTTTTTGGTTAAATTAGATCAACAGATAAAATTGCGGTGAAGAACATGTTTGAGACAGATAACCTCTACATACGATTCGTCAACTATTTAGTATATAGATGATAATTGTCTCAAACCCTTTATTTATGTGATCGCGTGTTACTAGAACTGCATATTTATAGAACGATTTTGAGGTAAATGAAATCTAAATTCGTTCAATGAATGTATGCAGATTTATATTTGTCTCAAAACCATTCTTTAAGTGACCGCGAGTAACTAGGAATGCATGATTCGTAGGGTCCTATCTACATAAAGACTCCTTATTTATTCTCAACGTTAGAACTAGGATAGCATGGGGTCCGTAGGGTTAGTTCTATTTACATTTAGTTGTTTGATATATTCTGTCCACTACAACTTATGTTATGCGGGTAACTTTGCGCTTAGATGTGGTTTTAGAGGGAAGTTTAGTGGTATAAGCTGTTGTGGTATAAGGTGCTTTAAGATCGTAGATTTGACTAGTGAAAATATTATAATATTGTAAACAGTGATAACTAAGGATACGTTATACCCTTACAAAACTGACAAAATTTTTGTGCCGCGACACACACATAGATATTTTTTATTATTGAAACATTCAAGGAATTTGTAAGTATTATATACAACAGGAAAGAGTACTTCAAACTTTATTTTCTTTTAATTCAATCAAAAATGATCTTTACTACTCAGACTTAAAGCTTATCACGTGCGCAATTAAAAAACCGGTCCCGGTGAGATAGCTATAAGTTATCCCTGTGTCTCGTTCTAACAAGTAACCTAGTGTAGCCAGTTTATATCTTTCCTTAAATTTTAGGTTTGGTAGATTTTATGTGCGATATAGTGTATAAGAAAGAAATACTAATAAACTCGGTTAAATATTATGTTATTCATAATCTGAGAGAGAAATGTAGAATAAAAATCACTAGTTATTTAGAACCTACCTAGTAACCGATAATTAGAAATTAGTTATGAATTTTTTGATTATTTGCATTTTGGTAGAGTAAAATGGAAGAAATGAAAATAGAATAGTTGCAACACAAAACGCCGTGTATTTCCCTTGGAACATTCAAGATGTTCGGGTGACAATATGATTTAATAGGGAATATAGGACATTTATATTATTTTACCTATCTTCATGATATTGTGAAGAGGAAACCATTGTATGTTTGTATGTTATTAATAATTTCTGAAACCTAACAGATTTGAAAAATTCTTTCACTGGTAAAAAAATTCTTAATCCCTGAGTGCTTATTATGTGCGCATAGTTACGTGAGAACCTCGCGGGCGGGCGGGCGACATCAGACAGCCAGAGTTATAATATTAGTAGGTAGGTTTATCTGTATGACTGTATAGGATGACTTTTAATATAATAATAACATTTATGGGCACTTCACACCACATCAATCTTGTCCCGTGGTAAGTTCTCGAAGAAGTTGTGTTTAATTTTATAAGCTTTTATTTAGTTTCACCTGTCCCGTTGGGAGCCATCCACATATTATTACGTCACGCAAAATTTCGACTTTTTGAACCCCTAACCCCCCCCCCCCCCCCCCCCATATCACACTTTTTAGTATCCCTGTACCTGTATTTTACATGTACTGTCACACTTAGTATGACCCCCCCCCCTCCCTCCCCCATCAGGTGTGACGTAATATGTGGATGGACCCTTGTCGGTCTGTAACGGATTCTTGCAAGTTAAATTTGATCCACTTTCCGGTTTCCGATTGAGTTGAAATTTTGCACGAATATGTAAACCGCATGACAATGCAATATTATGATGACGTGGAGCTGATCTGATGATGGAGCTGGAAGGTGGCCACAGGAATTCCAAAATAAAACCACATAATCCCATTGAATTTAGGCTCGTTTAGTTTGTCTTGACAAGTACTTTGATACTATATGGTAACCAGGATATGATGATGGAGCTGGAAGGTGGCCATAGGAACTCCGTAATTAAACGACGCAACCCCATCAAGTTTCGTCTCGTTTAATTCGTCTTGACGAGTACTTTGATACTATATGGTAACCAAGGAGCTAGAATATGGCCATAGGAACTCTGTAATTAAACGACGATGGGGTTCCATCGAGTTTGGGCTCGTATGATTCGTCTTGACGAGTGTCTTGGTTGGCGTGAATATGCAATCAAATGAAAGGGCTTGCTTGGTTGATGGAACATCCAAGATGGCCGCCAAGTTATTTTTAATGCACTCCTACAATATGGGTATCAAATGAAAGGGCTTGCTGAGAATAACATGAAAATCTAACATGATGGAACATCCAAGATGGCCGCCAAGTTATTTTTAATGCACTCCTACAATATGGGTATCAAATGAAAGGGATTGCTGAGAAAAACTCGAAAATCCAACATGACGGAACATCCTAGATGGCCGCCAAGTCATTTTTAATGCACTCCTACAATATGGGTATCAAATGAAAGGGCTTGCTGAGAATAACATGAAAATCTAACATGATGGAACGTCCAAGATGGCCGGCAAGTTATTTTTAATGCACTCCTACAATATGGGTATCAAATGAAAGGGATTGCTGAGAAAAACTCGAAAATCCAACATGACGGAACGTCCAAGATGGCCGACAGTCAATTTTAATGTAATCCTACAATATGGGTATCAAATGAAAGGGCTTGCTGAGAATAACTCGAAAATCCAACATGGCGGAACACCCAATATGGCCGACAAGTTATTTTTAATGCACTCGTACAATATGGGTATCAAATGAAAGTATGGTGTGTTGGGGTTTTTTGAGGTCCTTACTGAGTAGAGTAAAATCTCTAGGAGGTCTCTTGAAGAGCTTGACTGTACTAAATTAACCGGCAAACGACCTTGCAACAATGATGCGTTAAATGAGATGAACAGACTGAGAAACCTATCTAGCGATAACTAAAAAGTAAAAAATAAATTAAAAGGAAAAAAAAACTTTTTTAAAAAAACAAGCTTTTACTTGAATGCGCTAAAAAGAATAAAATAATTTTTGCTTTAAAACTTTTACTATCAACTTACAACGTAATCACACAATTTATATGATATAAAAGCTTGTCGAGAATCAAACAAATCAAAGAAGTAAATCAAGTAACTTGATCTGATAGATTTATGAGACAATTTATTTGATTCTCGACAAGCTTTTATAACATATAAATTGTGTAATTACGTTATAAGTTGATAGTTAAAGTTTTAAAAGAAAAAATGGCGGAATTCGAACCAGGGACCGGCTTGATCACCAACATGCTCAACCACTAAGCCAATGAGGTCGTCAAACTTTTAATTAGTGCAAAATATTCTTTACCACGTGGTAGTGCTCATGATTACAAACTTTCCCAAAGGAACTTTTTTATTTCATCCACCTCAACTTAACATAAGGTAGCGAATTAAATAATAATAAAAAACAACGGGTTGCACTCCGGGAGTGCCGGTAGAAGTGAAAAATTTCAAAAGTGGGGCCATTTAACTAGACACTTTTCTCCTTAGTGTTTTCACTATACGTCAAATTTCAAAATGGCCGCAAAATTTTCAAAAGTGGGGCCGTTTAACTGGAGACACTTTTTCTTCATAGTGTTTTCACCATACGTCAAATTTAAAAATGGCCCCAAAAATCTCAAAAGTGGGGCCATTTAACTGGAGACACTTCTTTTCTCTATGGTGTTTTCACCATACGTCAAATTTCAAAACGGCCCCAAAAATCTCAAAAGTGGGGCCATTTAACTGGAGACACTTCTGTTCTCCATGGTGTTTTCACCATACGTCAAATTTCAAAACGGCCCCAAAAATCTCAAAATTGGGGCCATTTAACTGGAGACACTTCTGTTCTTCATGGTGTTTTCACCATACGTCAAATTTCAAAATGGCCCTAAAAATCTCAAAAGTGGGGCCATTTAACTGGAGACACTTCTGTTCTCCATGGTGTTTTCACCATACGTCAAATTTAAAAATGGCCCCAAAAATCTCAAAAGTGGGGCCATTTAACTGGAGACACTTCTTTTCTCTTAGATACTGATTTCACCGTACGTCAACTTTCAAAATGGCCCCAAAAATCTCAAAAGTCGAGCCATTTAACTGGAGACAATTTTCGTGGGGGGACAATTGGAGGTAAAGGCCAATGTAAGGGTAAATGTGATGGGGATGATTGGCGGTCAAGGTCAAGGCCAAAGGTCAATAGTTAGGGTCAAAAGTAAATACGAACTAAAAGAGTTTCATGCTCGCGTAAACCAAGACAGCAAACAATTGCAAGTTGCATTTTATGACTTTTCGATCAGATTCACGTGTCCTGCTTGAGTTTAACAGTTTTTACCCATCCCAAGAAAAATGCACAGTGCCGCTAAAGGAATTTTCACTTACAATAAATGCTCTAAAAGTTTATTTGGGTAAGATGTTTGTTATCATGAGCATTATCACGTGGTAAAGTGTTTTACACTAATTAAAAGTCACTCTAATAATATACGTTTCAGCAACTTGTATTATCATTTATGACGTATTATTATTTTTAAACAAAAAATTAAACCGACTTCCAAAGTAAAAATACACAAAAATGTATGAAATAAAATTTATTTTCTTAATAATTCCCCTTTTAAATTTGGCTATTTCTCTACTTAATCTTCTTAATTTTGAAGTCGATACCAGCTCAAACGATATATTTCGACAATATATTATAGAACTCACGTTCATATTTGCCGGTACCGTGGTGGTGGCTTAAAGTTCATATTAAGAAGATTAAGTAGAGAAATAGCCAAATTTAAAAGGGAAATTATTTAGAAAATAAGTTTTATTTCATACTTTTTTGTGTATTTTTACTTTAGAAGTCGGTTTAATTTTTTGTTTAAAAATAATAATTTCACCCGTTTTAGTTATATATTTTGTTAAGTTCTTATTAATACGTCTTAAGAACGTCTTAAATAAACGATCGAATGTATAATTGAATACGCGCCAAGCTTCCATTAAGTATTGTTGTTAAGGTGATGATGATGATTACTGTAAGTTACAAAGTGGCATATTATGTTTGCAGTTCTTTAAACAATGCTGAAATTTCCAAACGCGTATCTTTAAAGACTGAGGAGTTCTGTTCAGTGCTTTTGGGTCTAGGCCTCTAGGGTATACCCTAGATCCAAAAATAAGATGTTGACACCAAGGTATACCTTGATTTCAACATCTTATTTTTAGGAGCATATGCTGCATTGTGTTACTTCAGTAAAAGTCAAAATCACTATATGTGTCGATATAAATTTCGAGGAGTTCCCTCGATTCCTCATGGATCGCATTATCCGGTTTCCACCTTAGTGACTAAATGACCAATTTCGAATTAAACCCTTTACAACAACAAACGAATTTTTCAAATAGGTCCATAAACAGCAGAGTAATGTTCAAAGATCTCCGTGTTAGTGTAAAATACTATGAGAAGTACCTTTTATATCATCATAATGTGATGATGTATGGTGTGATAGTGGTGGTGATGATGATGTTTACTCTAATTGACAGGGATATGCTTGCAGTTCTTTAAACAACGCCGAAATCCCCAAACATGTATCTATAATGAGTCAGGAGTTCTGTTCTATACTTCTGGATCCAGGGTATACCTTGGAGCAAAATATTACTTTTTGATAGCATGTGCTTGGACTTCTTTAGAAAAAGTTGAAATCACCATATGTTTCCAAACTTCAACTAAGTTGTCCCCAAATTAAAAATATTGTTGTCACCCTTGTTAAAAAGAGACGGAGCGGTTTGTATTGTATCTCCCTCTCGGCACAAATTTGATGCCGAGAGCTCTTTCCAGTTGTATATAATACTTACAAATTCCTTGGAAACATTTCACTCACAGCAAAAATTCGTGACAAGGATGGCATTCCTAAATCAAAAATATGTCATAGAATATTTAACGACACAGAAGGTACAAAATGCGTATAAATTCTATTTAGTTCATAGTTACTTTTAAGAGGTAATTTATTAAAATTTAAATATATTATAATAACCATTTTATGTAAGATTAATCTATATAATAATGGCATGTCTACTATTATTTAGATAAAACTGCATAATTGTTTTTTTTTCGTTAATGTCAAACAGGAATCGAAACCTGGGATTTAAAACACGTTTGTATTTTTTTTTGCATTTTTTATAGTAGTGATGTTGGGGCACAAATTCTGCAAAGTAACAAAGGACAGCGCAGATGAAGAAAGACCTTATTTTTAACAAAATACTCTTTTTTAACCAAGCTTTGTGTAAATATAACGTCAAAAATGTAGATTTTTAAAAGTTAGTTTTCCAGAATTTGTTTCTCATTAGACTGGGACTATTATATTTATGCTCCGGAATCCGGAATGCCGGTGAAAATTCTGAGAATTGAAAATAGAACTCTGCGCTAATACAATAGAGTTGAAAATGGAAGTTTCGAGCGTTGTCATTTAAGGCATTGACATTTGACTCGACACTCATGTGTTTGGTTTTCAACTATTATTAACGCAGAGTTCTATTTTCAATGCTTACAATTTTCTACGGCTTTCCGGATTCCGGATCATAATATAGTCCCAGCCTTAGAAAAACTTACTATCAATCCTTTCAGGTAAAGGGTAAGAAGTAGATCTTGCAAATAAATAAATATATATTCGCAATTTTTTAATATTCAATTTAAAAAATCACACACACACATACACAATTCGAATAATAGAGAAAAAAACTATTTTTTATAATCACTTTTTTTGCTTCATAAACTTAAAAATACAGTCATATTAGGTATGACAAAATATTGCTTCATTTACACGAAAATTAATAAATTCTTAATAACAGGCTTTAAAATCTAGGTGCGTAGGAATATTAACAAACAAAATATAAAACAGAAACATACAATATTAAATAAACGGCATTTTAGTAAGTTTTTATTATAACTATTAGCACATAAGATTTAAAATATACGCTACAAATTCGACTATTTTTTGAGGGCATCCATCCGGCATCGCCTCTTTGTTCGCGGACTAATGCGATCCAGTCTTGTGCTCGTACTTCATTACTTGGAAATCTTTAAAAAATTAAATATATATTTCAATCAAATAAAAGTAGCAGTTACGTTACTGTTAGGCCCTTAGTTCGTTCTTAGTTACTTAACATCTCATAACTCACTTTTTTGCAGTTTAACAATTTTAAGAAGTTTATATTTAACTGACTGAAAGATATACTTAAATTATTTTCGTCAATTTTATCAAAATATATTTAAAAGTAGATAAAAAATAAAACAAGTGGACTGTCTGTTACTCCGTACAACTAACGACATTCGCTTCTGTACTATAATTATTCTATGGCAGAAATGCATGCATCCTTATTAGATTCACAAAAAAAGTATATATTGACATTGCTTTCCTTTTTTCTTATGACAACCTGTCAAGTATTTTCTTGAAATTATTTATTGTTGAAAAATATATTTTTAAGAAAATACTTGACTGATACTTAATTAACTTTATAAAGTTACTCGTGGAATGAAATTCCTTGATTTTTATTCACTTTCTTGTCATGGTTTGCACAGCTTATAAAGGCACACGATGGCATTTTGTGCAAGATGCACGGGACGCGTAGTACGTGCTACTCGTCGACCAGCTGGTCGCATACTAACCAAAATTGACCCGACTCGCACCAATTCGAGTCTTCATTTTAACGCGTTTATAACATATCTACCTCTTATTAATATTATATATCTATGATTGTAAAGAAATAATAAGCAAAGGGGTTTCATTAAGAGTGCTCGAACTTTGAAACGAAAAATTTTGATTTTGATATTCAATGACAATATATTGTGTGGAAAACGGTCGCCGCAACTTCGCTGGAAAATCATTTTTTACCACATTTTCGCATAAATAAGGCAAAATGTCATGAAAACCCCGAGAAATGTTGTCATGTACAGCAACAAGAACTGGTATAGTAGTTTGTCTCCGTAGAGTAACGGCCCGTTTCAGTAACCTATATAACGTGGTAGGCTCATTGTGGGCGTTGTTTAGATTGTCTTCAATCGTCAAGTTGTTAGGAAATAATAGTCCTCATACGCTGTACCGGTATATTGTTCGAGAAATAACAAAGTTTCACACTAAAATATTCACACACGACATTGATGCAAACGGATTAATATCGAGACGTTGCGAAGTCAGAAACAACTTGGCAATACGTGCGCCGCTCACGGTATCTTCTCTCCGAGTCCTCTAGTCGACCAGCGTTATTCTCCCATCGTTGTCAAAAGTGACATTGACTATCGAGTTGTCAACTGCCAATTGCATTCGAACTCGTCAAATCAGTTGCAGATTTTACGTCTCAATTCGGTTCTCAGCTGTGGTTCTCCGACATATAATATATCTGTAACTATTTGTGTTTTTACACAAATAGTTATAGATATATAGGTTACTGAAACGGGTGTCATTCAATCATTTGCCGGTTTTTTGCAATACAAATTTGACGTTTCTAACAAAAAGTTATAGATAAGGGTTATTGAAACGGGCCGTTCTAGTTCCATGTGGTCAGAAAGTAATCGACCCTAGTTAATTTACACAATTTCGGTGGCCAGTTCTTGTCGCCACGGCGCTCCGCGCTTGACGACGAAGCCTTCTCATGCAATAAATATAATTTTTCGCCAAAAAGAGTTATTATGTTGGATCCACACCGTCATCTATCTTAGGCCTTTAACGCCCAGTTTCAATAATCTATCTACCAATAACTAGTTATTTAAAAATGTTTGGTATCATATACCGGTTTTTTGTGTTTCAATAATACTAAGTTATGGAATCTTTGTCTACGACAGCGAGATTGTTTGTAACAAATAGTTATTGAAACCGGTCCAAAATCAATTACTATAATATATTAAAAACGTCATAAAAATAGAAAGGAAAGTTAGGTAAACAGAGCACTGATTATCGTAACGTACTTTAACAATTCCAACGCGTTGTTGAAACGTGTAGCTTTCCATAGTAAATTGTCATGACGAAATATATTTTGTGCCAAATTTCACAGATATTGCTTTACCATGATAACCGCTAAACGTAATCAAAGTTCGTGCGCCCCTATTGAAAAACCCTTTACTATATCATTCCATCTTGTTCTTCCACTCTTTTTATGGATTATTTTCATGTTTCATGGAGTATTTAAAATGTATTCAATAAAATGTAATTGATAGCAAAAAAAGAGAATATAATTTTTAAACAGCTAGTTTTATACCCAAATGTTTGATCTTATTTAAGATCGATCCACGACGATGAAATCATACCTAAATTTCCTCCAACTCCCTAGCTATATACAATATACATATTTTAAAACAGCCTCCGTGGTCTAGTGGTTAGAGCATTGGCTCGGCTCGGGGTTCGAATTCTGCATTGGAACAAAAATTGGAACATAAATCACACACTCACAGATGACAAGGCTGGGGCCTTGTCATCTGTGATTGTGTGATTAGTATATACTCGTATATTATGTATTAACTATGTAGACCTCGAAAGGTCACAGAGTACATATAACAGAGTACAGCTACGACGAATACATCGAGTGTCGACATATCTCGGCTCGCAGCTGTCGGCTTGAGGAGGGTCGAGAAATCTCGCATTCCTTCGCGTTGTTACGTGTGTGTATGTTTGGTTACATAGTTAAAGAACAAAATTGTTTGATACCACTTACTTATGTGAACAAAAAGTTATTGGAAATTCAACTTTAAGGTGACCAGTGGCGTAGAGTTCCTATAAATCCATTCCTATCGGCTTCCCTTCTCAGTTACCTTTTGCAAACCTTCATAGAAATCCCTACCTATTATACAAGCTTCGACTTCCCTATGAAGGAGAAGTAGCCTTTGCCACTGAAGGTGACAATATAACTTAAAACTACTTTTATTTTAACCGAACGTACAAAAAGATTAATATACCAGCTTTTGCCTGAAGCTCCACACGCGTAAATGAAGTATCCAACGGGAAAACTGTACTTTACTTTTTCGGGATAAATAGTAGCCTATGTAATATCCAGAGCTTAAACTACTACCTGGCAAAATTATATCGAAATCCGTTCAGCATTTTCCGCGTGAAAGAGTAACAAACATCCATCCATCCTTTCTCACAAACATTCATATAATAGTAGTTGGATTATTTATTTTTCAATGATATTCAATTAATATCAAAAATAAAATTAATCGAACGGCGCGCGGCATCCGTGACCGTTTTAAGATTTTCCAATTTGCAAAAACTTGAACTTAAACTGAATGCTTTTGTATATAATATTATATTCTATTAGCACCCAACTAAGGTGAAGCCAAAAAGAAGGGTAATGTTTTTGGCAGTCTATGTATGTTCCACCGTAGCGGCTAAACTACTGGTCCGATTTTAATAAATGAGAACTCAATAGATTTGTAATAATGGCCCGGGTAACATAGGCTATATTATAAAATTTACATAGTCAGATTATAGTTGTAAAAATTGTAGTTATTGATACAAAACAATACCCTGTTTCTCTCGAAACGGAATAAAAACACAGGATAGTATGACTATCGGCCAGTTTCAATAACCTATCTATCTATAACTGTTTGTTAGAAACGTCAAATTTGTATCGCGAAAAACCGGCAAATGATTGAATGACGACGTTTTTAACAAATAGTTATAGATAGATAGGTTATTGAAACGGGCCGTATGTCATCCAAAAGTCATTTATGTTTATGTTATAGGCTTATTTGTACTTACGATGTTTGTACACGCTACGCAAGCAACTTGTCAACTGGACAAGTGGGGGACAATTAAAAACAAAATTCGCTTAATCGCCTAGCGTGTAAATATACGATTACATTATACATAATCGGTTCCTTAAGAGTGCGCTAGTCAACGGCTCGAACTCAGTGCTGCGCGCGGGAAAAATGCTTGTTGTTTCACCTAATATTGGGGAAAAAATGATATACCCATAAAATAGTACTCTATACTTATAAGAGAAGCTATACTGCACACATTTATGCAGCTGTGTAAAGTATTTTAGAAAAGGCGTCTTCAAATTACGCAAATCGACACTCAGCTGTTGGTGATTTATGAAAAAACTATTTAATATTTTTGTTTGAAGTAAAATTATCTCAATTGCTGAATAATCGAACTGTGTCGGTATTTGCTTGCGTTTTTATTATCATTCTTCGTTTAATTTTTATTTACGTTCAAAGTTGCGCTAAAAATGCGATGTTTGGAGGCTATTATCTTCTATACTAATTTGAATTTCAGAAATATAAGTAAATACCGACCTAGATAAGTGTCATAAAAATCGATATTACGCTAGAATTTGGGTCTACAATGTTTGACTTTGGAGTAAATCACCAACAGCGTTTGTATGGAGAAAAAACCGACTAGCGCAGCCTTAAGCTGGGACTATATAATCCGCGATTCGGCGGTCCCGGGAAAATTTAGAGCGCTAAAAATAGAACTCTGCGCTAATACAGTAGAGTTGAAAATGGAAGTTCCAAGTGACGAGCTGTCATATGACATTGACATTTGAATCGACACTTGTGTGTTCGATTTTCAGCTCTATTGTATAAGCGCAGAGTTATATTTTCAATGCTCTGAATTTTCCCTGGCCTTACAGATTCCGGACAATACAGTCGCATCCTAAAGGTCTATATAAATAACATCACGGTTTTAACTAAATATTTATATTCTGTTTTCTACATAATTAGTAGGTAACTTTATCTCTCTCTGAAGTCACTGTATCCTTGTCAATTGTTTCAAACATAATTAGTAATTATATATCATTAATGTTGTTTCCGAATTCCAATTGTTGACATTAACATGTCACATGTTAACTTGTATCGGAATCTAATTTGTAATTTAATTGTGTTTTTGTACTCAATTTGGTGTGTAATTTATTATGTAAATTGTTTGTAAGAGAAAAGTTTACCTTGGACAACCATGTTTCGGCGCGATGGGCCGGCTCGACCGCATAAATTCCACGGTCTCACAGAAAATCAGTGTGAAATAACGCTTGTGTTGTGTTTCGCGGTGTAAGGTGACTGGAGGCCCAAGGTGCGAAACACCAGGGGGATAGAATACAATATGCGTAGGTAACTCAGCAAAAATGGCTTACCATAAGGCGATCCGTCTGCTCGTTTCCTGGCTTATTTCATTAAAAAGGTTCATTTACACGGTAAGATATTATATTACCGTGTAAATGAATTTCTGACAATCGACTGAGGAAAGAGAAAAAGATTAATTAAAAAGAATCGAAATTAAAATAATATATATTTTAACCGAAAGACCGAATAAAAGAAGTCGGACTCGCCCATGCAGGGTTCCATAGCAGCAAGACAATGTAAAAGTTCTTGTAGTTAGTTGTAACTTTGATCGATGTTTTAGTAATTGTGTATTTTGTTTTTATATTTGAGTTGATTGAATGAAAGGTAAATTGCAGTTTACGATTTATGACGTATTGACTTCTTACTAGATCTCGTTCAAACAATTTTCGATGGATGTTTGCATGGTAATGTACATCGTATATTTTTTATTATTCTCTTATTTTAGAAGTTACAGTGGGAGGGGCCCCCAATAAGAGAATAATGAAAGGGCACACATTTTACCACTTTGAAAGTGACTATCGCGCAAACTTTTCAGTTCAGAAAAAAATTTATATTAGAAACCTCAATATCATTTTTGAAGACCTATCCATAGATACCCCACACGTATGGGCTTGATGAAAAAAAAATGAGTTTCAGTTCGAAGTATGGGGAACCCCCAAAATTTTTTTTTTTCTATTTTTGTGTGAAAATCTTAATGCGGTTCACAGAATACATCTACTTACTAAGTTGCCTGTGTTGAAGTGAAGCTAATTAACGTTTCAGAATTCCGCTGTGAGTTTTTAAACCAGCAACTGTAAATAGGCGGAGGTAATCGCTTGCCATTGGGCGAAGCAACCGCTCGTTTGCCCGGTCTTGTTCCTTATAAAACTTTTTGGCAGTAATTCGGATAATTTTCAGTTTACCTACAAAAAAACTCTAACTTTTTTACGTCCTTATCCTAAAAAGATTTATAAAACAAAATTCTATAAAATTAATGAAAATACACGGAAAACCTTTTCTCGAGCTAATGTATTTATTGTATAAGTAAATCTTTGCGAAGTATTCTATCGAAGGAAGTGTTGCACTTACAAACAGGTGATAAGCGAGCTCGTAAATCCTAACAAGAAAAGGCTCTCAGGCGTTTTGTATATTTTGTTAAGGCTTCGAAGGTTTATGGGAATATTATGTTGTAGGTTTAGTGGAAAAGTGGCCATAGAAAAGTGTTCAAAGATGACTTATTAGAGCTTCTATTTTGAAACTATAATTCTAAGATATCTAAAAGGAAATTTTTAATTTGGATATGAGTCCAGTCTCAAATTACTATAATATTATAATGGTCTTATTATATACTAGCTGTTGCCCGCGGTTCGGCCCGCATAAATCGGGAACGCTGTATTTATTTGGGATAAAAAGTAGCCTATGTTTTAATCCAGAGATTAAACTACTACCACACCACATTTCATCAAAATCCATTCAGTAGTTTTGCGTGAAAGAGTAGCAAACATCCATCCATCCATCTATCCATCCATCTATCTATCCTCACAAACTTTAACATTTATAATATTAGTAGGATTTAGCGTTACATAATATTTCATTTCTTGGTAAAAACCTTAAAAATGTGTATTGAAAACCAGCATTAATTGCCGGCGGCTACGCCCGCGTGAAATTAGATTTTAAAATCATATCCTATTTTACCCCCTTGGGGGTTGAATTTTCAAAAATCCTTCCTAAGTGGGGACGCTTACGTCATATGAGGAATACGTGTGCGTTCTAGCCTATGCGTTGATACAATCAATCAGCTTTGCCTTCTAAAAAAAACTACAACCCAACTTGGAAATTTATAGTAGATAAAGTCCATGTTATCTGGTCTATAATAATTATGAATCTATTGGCTAGCCGCACACGTGCAATATTATTGACAATAAAACACATATTGACAATAATATTCCTTGTGTGCGGGCCATATTGCCGTTTTTAGGGTTCCGTAATACTTAAGGAACCCTTATAATTTCGCTCTGTCCGTCTGTCTGTCTGTCTGTCTGTCTGTCTGTCTGTCTGTCTGTCTGTCTGTCTGTCTGTCCGCGCCTCTAGCTCCTGTAATTATGAATATAAATTGA
Source organism: Glaucopsyche alexis (assembly GCA_905404095.1). Classification (NCBI taxonomy): domain Eukaryota; kingdom Metazoa; phylum Arthropoda; class Insecta; order Lepidoptera; family Lycaenidae; genus Glaucopsyche; species Glaucopsyche alexis. Next base: position 2,904,893 of record FR990064.1, on the reverse strand, counting down.
TTAAATTTGGTGCAGTTATAGATTGTGTATAGATCACGGTTTTGGGATCATAAAAAAATAATAATTTTATATTTTAGGGGTGGCTCTCCATACATGTGAAGTGGGGATGAAAAATATTTTTTCACTCTACCCCATCGTGTGGGGTATCGTAGAATAGGTATTTTAAAATAAAGGCAAGGTTTCATACGTTACTTTTTTATAAAGTTGACAAATTTCGAGTAATCGGCCTCCAAAGTAGTTTGTAAGTTGGTCCCCCCCCTAGCATTTTTAAACTATAAGAGATAGAAACTTGCAAATTTCCATGCTGATAGATCATGCTAAAAACTCTTTAGGAAAATTGTTGTGAACCAAATCGGATAGTAACTTTTGGAGTAATTAAAAAAAACCATATTACGCGTTTATAGTTACGGAACCCTCCTTAGACATGTCCTGACATGCTCTTGGTTAGGTTAGGTTATTTTTTGTATGTGTTGACTAGTATTGACAATTTTATTCTGTCAATAATATTGCACGTGTGCGGCTAGCCATTGACATGATTAAAATACGATCATTAGGTTGCTTAGACACTACGGTGGAACAAACAATCATACATACATACATACATACATACATACATACATACACTGCTAAAATCATTATCCTACCTTTTAGCTTCGTCGTAGTCGGGTAAAAATATACTATCATAAATAATAAATATTTTGTCTTTTGTGTCCATAATTTATCTATTTATACTCATAAATTTGTAACAACGAACGCAGTTGTTAACAACAACATAGTCGTTTGTCAGCTGTTGTCGACAACGGAAGGTGCTGTCGGAACAACAACCGTATGTTGTTGTAATTTTTAACTCTTCTACGTTAAAATACTAATTTTATGCTACTGTGGAAGTGAAATTGCAGATAAAATTTATCTCGATCACATTTTGTCGAAGTATTTCTGTATTATGGTGACTGAGATCGCAAAATGAGCTAATGGCACACCTGATAGTAAGTGGTCCACAATGCGTTGCCGGTCCTTAAACGGAAAAGGAAGCATAATACAACGCCGGTTTTCTGCGAAGCCGTTATATCGATTTCTGTTGTCGTTTGTAAATTCGCGTCATCAGACCAAAGGGGCAATTCTGCTAAATAAAACCTGCATTAAACAATTACAATCAAGTCCCGATAAGCTAAAACTCTCAAACGGTGTTTTTATGAACGCTAAACCAACGTAAAACGCGCTCTGATTGGTTGAAACGTCATAAAATCCGCTTATGATAACTTGTCGCTACACTTTCAATCCAAACAAAATGAAATTAAGTCTACTGAATACGAGAATTGAGGTTCTGTAGTCTTCTTAAATTTCAACCAAATTATATTTAAAACAAACAAAATTAAAATTTATAAGTAATCCCCGAATTAACATAATGAATTATATCTAGGAACACTCTCATGTCACCTTTCAAACAAAAGAAACTACATTAAAATTTGTTCATCCGTTTGGGAGCTACGATGCCAGGGATAGACACACAGACAGACAGGCAAACGGCCAGACAGATACGTTCAACTTATAACACCCCTCTTTGCATCGAGGGTTAGTAAAAATGAAATTATGATCAACGTCATGCGGACTCGACAACCCAAATAAAAACCGCGAATCGCTAATTAAAAAGTCTGTATTGCATGTTCACCCCCCCCTCCCTCTCGTCTCCACCCCGCCCCCTCGCTCGCCCTGTGTCTGAACCGGCGGTAATTGGTTATTGATTTTCAATTAAACACAAAGAACAAGAGATGTTTACTCATGTATAGCGACGTCGCGGGTGATTAGTTCATAGCTCCTTCACATGGCCCAGTGGAATGGAGCTTCGCCTTGGTCCCTTGAGGTGGGCCATCATATAGGTCAGAGGTTTCCAAACTTATTCCATCTAACGCCCACTTCGAAAATCAGTTATTTTGTACCTCCCCCTATTTTTTGTTTCACCTCAAAAACCTCAATAACAAATTAGTCTCCCCTAAAGAGTATCTTTTATCTATTCAAAATTACCCAATAATATTAATCAACATCGAGCAATAATTATATAATACTAGATATATCATATCAGCCCCCCCCCCCCCCCCAATTTTTCTGGGCCTATTACCCCTCTAGGCCTCAAGCGCCCACAAGAGGGCGTTATCGCCCACTTTGGGAAAGACTGATGTAGGTCATAGTAGTTTCTTATGGGTGCGTGTATGGCACGCGCCGTGCGATAATCTTGGAATTACGCGGTGTCGGTTTTTGAATTAATTGTCAAAATATGATCTTCTCTTCATATTAATAACTAGAGATCAAAAGGAAATCCCGAGGCAACAGTACATTTTACCGCGATACAAAGTAGCCTTTGTCCTTCACCGTGGTAGACCACGGTGAAGGACAAAGGCTACTTTGTATATCTGTGTATCTGTGTCAAATTTCATCAAAATCGGTCCGGAAGTTTCGGAGCCCCCTCAATGTAAACATACGTACAAACAAACAAACCTTTCCTCTTTATTAGTATAGAAGAATCGTAAATTGGAACTACTTACATAATCCTTATAGTCTTACTTTATTTTGAGAATACAGTAAAGATATTTCTAAATGACGAGCAACCTATTTATTATTTCGAAACAAAGTGAAGTTTTTATTAAGGAAAAAATATTATATTCTAACCGCGCACACCATAGCCACTTTAATTCAATATAAAAAAAGTCAACACGTCAACTGTCACTTGACATCTGTCAGTTGAGAAAAGATTGAGACGTGACCTCGCATTTATCATGGCCGCCATGTGTGCCCGGAAACCTTTTGTTTGGTCCTCGAAATGTCAGCAACACGAAGGGTTTTTGTGGAGTGAAATAGAGATGTTTTTTGTACCTACTTGACAAGTTGTTATAATATATAATGCCAGCTATTCAAGTACTTATACTTAGGGCTTGTTTCATAATCGCCTAATAAGTTACGAATAGTTTATTCGCATATTTTGTCTCTGTCGCTCAGTATAAATTGAGGAGCGGTAAAACTTCCGGATTCTATTCGTCACATAATAATAGGCGATTGTGAACAGGCTCTAATAGTATTGAGTGAACCTTATCTAGCCTATAGTTAAATCCTGGGCTAGGGTGTAACCTAAACCTTAAGTAATCCAAACCTAATCTAACGTAGACTTAAACCAAACCAACCTGGACCAATGAGCCATCATGTAATGGAGTTGTAAAACTATTCGCCAGCGATTTCCACATTTAATAATAGCTCCCCAGACTGATGTCGGTGACGGTAGTCGGTTTCATTGAAACCAGGCCAGCTACGCATGAGCTATTTTTAAGTGCCCAAACGTGTGCGCAGTACACAAGAGCACTCTCTCTTCCTTTTACTCTCGTAACCCAGTGGGACGGATGACCGACACGACTGGCGAGAGATCAGACGCAGGACCGACTTTTTACATGCCCATCCGATGCATGGATTATCTCTCTTGGTAAAAATTTAGGACCATGCCCCCTTATTTAGGGGGGGAGGGTGGTGAGAGGGGTAGGGGGGAGAGGGTAAAACCCCCCGGTACCACTCCACCCTCTAGGAGACCCCCTGTTTAGAAGTTATTAATGGTTAAAGTTTGAGGTTATGTCTGTATTTAAGAGGTGTTATTTCACGCCGGGATTTTGTGGGGCCGTGTTACCACTCTAAAGACGTTTTGAACGAGATAAAAAAGTTCTAACCTAACCTAACCCAAAACTTTATTCCACGCCAGGTTTTTGTGAGGCCTTGTTACCACTCCGAAGACGTTTTGAACAAGATAAAAAAGTTCTAACCTTACTAACCTAACCCAAAACTACACAAACGTTATTTCACGCTGGGTTTTTGTGAGGCTGTGTTACCACTCCGAAGACGTTTTGAACAAGATAAAAAACGTTCTAACCTAACTAACCTAACCCAAAACTACACAGACGTTATTTTACGCCGGGTTTTTGTGAGACCGCGTTATCATAAAAATATTTCTTATTCAAAATATTAATATCAAACTAATATTTAGAAGACCTTTCTGCCGTAAAATTACCATAAACCTACTAATAGGATAAATGTGGGGCATGATTCTAAATTTTAGCCTCTCTCTTGTCAGACACAAGACGTGGTAGAGCCATGCTTCGGCACGAATGGGCCGGCTCGACCGGAGAAATACCACGGGCTCACAGAAAACCGGCGTGAAACAGCGTTTGCGCTGTGTTTCGCCGAGTGAGTGAGTTTACCGGAGGCCCAATCCCCTACCCTATTCCCTTCCCTACCCTCCCCTATTACCCTATTCCCTCTTAAAAGGCCGGCAACGCACTTGCAGCTCTTCTGATGCTGCGAGTGTCCATGGGCGACGGAAGTTGCTTTCCATCAGGTGACCCGTTTGCTCGTTTGCCCCCTTATTTCATAAAAAAAAAAAAAAAAAAAAGACAATCGGGTGATCAGCCTGCATTGTCCAAACCAAATTTGGAAACAAGATTTTGGTTGTTCCAACGCAGGAATCGAACCCACGTCCTCCGAGTCGAGAGCCAAGCTCTAATCCACTAGACCACGGACTACGGAAGCTGTCTCACATTTAATTCTAACAAAAATAGATTGCCTTCTAAACTATTACGTCTACATCTTTACTTAAGATTTACGCACTCAGTTCTACGACCCACTACCGCTATAGATTCAGCGAAATTATTATGAGGACAATTCGTACGGTCATTTGTAATATTAATTACTCTTTGCTACGGTGAAATGGCGCTGACAATCTCCGTGTACCACATTTGGACCTTATTGCCATTGTAATAAGGTCCTGGTTGGTTTGGGATAGGTTCCAAAGTGTTATTTCACGCCGGTTTTCTGTGAGGTCTATCCGGCCCATTCGTGCCGAAGCCTTATTGCCATTGTAATAAGGTCCTGGTTTGTCTTGGGATAGGTTCCAAAGTGTTATTTCACGCCGGTTTTCTGTGAGGTCTATCCGGCCCATTCGTGCCGAAGCCTTATTGCCATTGTAATAAGGTCCTGGATTGTCTTGGGATAGGTTCCAAAGTGTTATTTCACGCCGGTTTTCTGTGAGGTCTATCCGGCCCATTCGTGCCGAAGAGTTCCCACAGTTAAACTTTAAAAAAATATTAGCTTTCTGCACACATAAACTTTATTTTGCCGGCCAAATTTCATTCTCCTAGGTTGCACTATTCTCGTAAAATTGTACTAAATGGTTTTTACTTCACGTATTAATATATTTGATGATGATGATGATAGTTAACCAATAGTCACATAAGCCATTTCTAAACACACATTCGAGCATTTGATTTATAATTTTCCGAACTCATAATACTAGCAATGAATTGAAATTGAAACCCAACCCTCTATTATATCATATAATTTATCACATATAAAGCTGTTTAATGATCGCCTTCAAACACTTTCAAATGATAGAAATGTATGAAAGGAGTTTCAATTGAAATTGATGAGTTACCAGGGATTTAGAAATACTTTGCTACATTTTGTTGTACCAAGTTTATTTTACTTAGATTAGGATATTTTCGCAGTAGGTACTTAGTGTTACTTAGAAAGTTTTAAATTAAGAACTAGCTGTTCCGACACACGTTCTTTTGTCCTAACTATGAATTGGAATATATAAATAACTACAAGTTACCAAGGATTTAGAAATACATTGCTACATTTTGTTGTACCTAGTTTATTTTACTTAGATTTTAGATATTTTTACAGTAGGTACTTAGTGTTACTTAGAAAGTTTTTAATTAAGAATTAACTGTTCCGGCGCACGTTGTTCTGTCTTAACTATGAATTGGAATATATAAATAACTACACCTACATCTACAACTACACCTACACCTACACCTACAGTCTAGATGTTGCCCGCGACTTCGTGCGTGCAAAAGTTAATCTTGCGGAAATCGTTTACCGCGGTAAAAAGTAGCCTATTGGTATACTTGTCCATGGTGTACTCTATATCTGTGCCAAATTTCATCAAAATTGGTTTAATAGTTTTAGAGCCTATTCAATGCAAACAAACAAACTTTTCCCTGTTTATAATATTAGTATAGATACATTTGCAGTAATATTATGTGAGCCCAACTTTATCTCATTTGGTTTAGAAGTTTAAGGTTCCTTTCAGAAGTTCTTTCCAACTCTTCCATTTATATTTCTGAGAAGTTTTAAAATGGATTGAAGATCTGTGTTTTATAATATTTTATCTTTAGTGATACAATAAAAGTACAATTGTTCCTAAAGTTTTAACGTTACAGATAATCAAACTTTATAATTCCACTTGCTTTTTGCCGCGGCTTCGCCCGCATTAATACAGTATCTCGCGGGAACGGTGTACTTTTTTTTCGGATTAAAAGTGGCCATTCTGTTAATGCAGAGCTTCAACTACTACCATGCCTACCATAATTTCATCAAAATCTGTTTAGTAGCTTTTGCGTGAAAGAGTAACAAACATCCATCCATATCCATCCATCCATCCATCCATTCTCACAAACTTTCACATCTATAATAGTAGAAGGATAGTGAGTTTTTCCTACTGATATGCCATTTTTGACCACGGCCTTCCAACATACCGGCGTAAAATAACGCGTCCTTTTTACCCGACTGCGCGACGCAAAGGAGTAGTAATGTGTTTATCAGCCTATGTATGTATGTATGTATGTATGTATGTTCCTTTGAAGCACTATACAGACCAAACGCCTGGCCCGATTTTTATGATTCACACGTCAATCGATTCCTCTTAGTCCAGCGAGTGTCACTAAAGACATGACGTTAGTGAAAATTCAATATGGCGACTACTGGACGCCATATTGTGAAAATGAAAAAAATGAAAATCAACAAACTATATCAAGTGGGGTATCGTTGAATAGGTATTTAAAAATCATTGTTAGTGTTCTCTCAACATTTTTCTATTCGACTGACCGTTTAGGATCTATATCGATTTAAAGTTGCGTAACAACCATTCTCACATTCCAGTGATGTAGTACTGATGCTGATAGGAAATCCAGTCTGGTAAATAGCTAGCTAGGTACTCATAACTAAAAAGTATAAAATAAAAAATTATAATTTAAAAAATTTAAAAACCCGACTGCGTAAAAAGTGAACTAAACTTAGTAGGTACATAATTAAAACTGAAAAGAAAAAAACAAGCACTTAGATATCCGGTGGTCTAGAATTCTATAATATATTATTGAATTAATACTATTGGAACATAACAACTGAACAGTCGGGATCCATTATTCGACAGCCAATCTAATTTTTCAATGGATCCTGACTGTTTAGTTGTTATGTTCCAATAGTATTAATTCAATAATATATTATAGAATTCTAGACCACCGGATATCTAAGTGCTTGTTTTTTTCTTTTCAATTTTAATTATGTACCTACTTAGTTTAGTTCACTTTTTACACAGTCGGGTTTTAAATTTTTTTAAATTATAATTTTTTATTTACCGAGTGAGTAACAGTTGGCAAAGCACTCGTAACTTGTAACGCCTTTTTATTTAACAACATTATCATCAGGCGATACTCTGCTCGTTTGCCCTATATTTAAACAATCCTCTGTAATTACGTGTAATTAATTATTGTACATGAGTGTACGGTTTTCACCCGTCGAGCCCCAAAGGGTTGGGATGTGTTGGGGTTTTTATGTTTATCTTATGATTATAAGGATAATATATTGTAACAAGGATTAGGCCTATACAAATTAATGATTGTATGTACTACCATATATAATTGTATAGAGAAAGCATCACCTTTACCTGAATCACCATAATTGACCCGAATCGATAGTAATGAAATGGTTGCCAATTTTGTTCAGTCTAAATCATATGATTTCACTAAAAGTCAAGAAATCCCGAAAGTCGCATATAAAAGTTTTCCATGGAAATAACTTACGTTAGATTAGTACACTAGTTTTTTCTCACGGCTCATAGTATATAGTATTCCACTGGAATACTGTACTTTATCGAGATAAAAAATACCATATTATGTATTAATCCAGAGCTTAAACTACTAACATAACAATTTTCATCAAAATCCGTTCAGTTGTTTTTGCGTGAAATACTAACAAACTTCTATCCATATACTACATCTAATACTACATCCGTCCATCCATCCATCCATCCTTACAAACGTTCACTTTTTTAATAGTTGTTAGTAGGATTCGCGTTAAGTTTGTAGTAAGTCAACAGTGCAATTGTCAGTTTTGGTGTTACCTACTAATTACTTTTTAAATATTTTTTTCTCGGAATGTATTTATTTTAGTTTAATCTACTCCTCTATTGAAGCACTTCCTTACTTTCGTTGTTCAATAACCTTCAATTAGTGAAAAAGAGCTCCATCACCGCTCCAAGTGTCCGTTAAAAGTGTGAACTCGAGTTTGAAGTTATTTGAACTCGAGTTTGAAGTCATTTGCAGTGACAGTTAGAAATAGTTTGAACTTGAATTGCGATTAATCTTATATGTCTACAAGGTGTAGATATTTAAGAGCTTTTGATGTGTATACTTTGTTCTAATCAAATTAAAACTACCTAAAGTCTCCTCCGATTTCGGTGACGGTGGTCGGTTTTATTGATGTTTGATGTTCCAGCCAGGATCTCTACGTTGAATATCTTGGGGATTCTTCTTATAAGTTACATGGAGATACAAATGATACAAATCATAGCATCACAATATGTTGATTTATTACTACACGTACAACAGATACATTTAATATATAACTCATATAACAGAGGAGCATACTAATACATGTCTATACTATACATAGCCTTTCGGCTAACTGAATAAACAATCATAGGCATCAAAGTGACAGTACGAAGTTTGGCATTGACATAACATGCTCTTAAATAATTATCATGTTATGTAACACCTCCCTTTTCAAGAAGAATACAACTTAATATTTTGAACTATACAACTAGAAACTTACTACTATACATAACTAATCAAATTTTTCATGCATATACATTTTAGGACGTTTTATATTTCTACCAGATCTGGTTACATAATTGTTATTGGCTGGACTCTCCATAGGAACACAGTTATCATCATTAACACAATTTTGAACAGGACAGTTTCCGAGGTATGCCGAACTCATGGGGTCAACAATATCCATTAGGGGAACCACACTGTTATTTTTGCCAGCGCTCAGTTCACTACCAGAAAAAGAAGGAGAAGGATTTTTGTTTGTTATGTCACTTTTTCTCGGTCTAATGTGTCCTCTATTCCTCCTATAAACAGTACCATTTAAATCTACTACATAATAAGATCTACCGCATTTCAATTTCTCTTTAATAATTCCCGGCGTCCAGCAGGATTTGGGATTTCTTTTAAAAAAAATGTCATTCTCTGGCTGAAAGAAATATGACGTTTGCTTAGCCTTCCTGTCAAAATAAAAAGACATTCTGTCTCTGCTTTGTTTATAACACCTCTCGTATGTTGAAAATTTTACAATTTCAGGTTTTAATCTATTTTCTATAATAGGTAAGTTTATTCTCAAATTTCTCGACATTAATAACTTCGCGGGGCTAGGAAAATTTCCTTTAGCCGTGTTGCGATAATGTAATAAAGCCAAATATATATCAGAATTATCTTGTTTGCATTTTCTTAAAATATTTTTTACTATCTTTACAGCGCTCTCAGCTTGCCCATTTGATCTGGACCAATAAGGACTAGTAGTTATGTGCTCAACATCCCAATCAACAAGGAAAGATCTGAATTTACATGAGTTGAATGGTGGACCGTTGTCGGATATCAATGATTTTGGGATTCCATGTCTAGCAAAGAAAGACTTTAGGTGTTTGACAACATTGTCTACAGTGTAATTTTTGTGCAACGAAGCTAGCTCAATATACTTGGAATAATAATCCATACAAACAAGGAAATTTTCACCGTCAAAATATAATAAATCTACACCGACTTGTTGCCAAGGCAGGTAACTCATCTCGTAGCACTGCAACGGTTCATTAGTTGTGTTTGGCTTAAACTTAGCACATACTAAACATTGATCAATTAAATTTTTAATATCTACATTTATATTAGGCCAATAAACTGTTTCTCTAGCAACATTTAGCGTTTTATTTATACCCAAATGACCACAGTGAATCTTATCCAATATCATTTTTGCAAAGATTTAGGAATAATAAGCCTATTTCCCTTAAATAGTAAGTTATTCATTATATGTATTTCATTTTGAAAATTCCAATATGGTTTCACCGAACAGCCTACTTTGTTTTTGCTGGAAGGCCAACCATTTTGAATGTAAGATTTAAGCAAATTTAATGATTCATCTTTATTACTTTCTGTTAATATTAAATTCAAATATGGCTTGCTCACAGATATGTTAGAAAAAATTGAATTTACATGAAACTCTAAATCTTGTTCATATTCAGGTATATAGATATCACTAAGTGATGCTCGTGATAATGTATCAGCTATGTACATATATTTACCAGGTACATGTATCACATCTAAGTTATAGCCTTGCAATGAAAGCATCATTCTTTGTAGCCTAGCAGGTACTTCATGAAGAGGTTTTTTAAATAAATAAATAAGCGGTTTATGGTCAGTTTGTACAGTTATTCTACTGCCATAAATATATTGGTGAAATTTATTACATCCAAACTGTATAGCAAACAACTCCTTTTCAATTTGAGAATAATTTTGTTGTGAGCTTGTAAGCGTTCTTGAACTGTACGCAATGGGACGTTTGTTTTGCATAATGACGGCACCGACAGCATTCTTTGATGAACCTACCGACAAAGTCAAAGGTGAGTTACAATCATAATTAGCTAACACGGGCGCTTTGGATATGACCTCTTTTAATGAATTAAAGCATTCCTGACAATTATCATCCCATAGCCATACTACATCTTTTTTAAGCAAATTTCTCAAGATACTAGTTTTATCCGCTAAATTTTCTATAAAGGATCCTAAAAAATTTACCATGCCCAAAAATCTTTGTAAATCTTTTATATTTTTAGGAATGGGCATGTCTTTTATAGCTTTAACTTTCTCTGGATCAACTTTTATACCTTGTTTACTAAAAATATAACCCAAATATGCTATTTCTTCTAAAAGAAATTTGCATTTTGACTTATTTAACTTCAAGTTCATCTGTCTGGCTCTGTCAAGAAACATTTCTAATCTTTTATTGTGTATTTCAATTGTTTCCCCATATACTAAAATGTCATCACACCAAATTATTATTCCCTCAATGTCTCCGAATAAATCTATCATAGTTTTATAGAAAATTTCTGTTGCCGTGCTTATTCCGAAAGGTAATCTCAAAAATTTATATCTACCAAAGGGAGTTTGAAAAGTACAAAGGTCACTGCTCTCTTTAGTTAATTTTATATTATAAAATCCAGAAAATGCATCTAAATGTGAGAAATATGAGGCTCCGGACAATTTAGACCTTACTTCATCAATATTTTTAATGGGATAATGACATCTCAATAAGTTTTTATTTAAATTTCTAGGATCTAGGCAAACTCTTAATCCTCCATACTTTTTCATGGTAATAACTAAGCTACTCACCCAGAGAGTTGGTTCATGGACTTTCTGGATGATCCCCAATTCCTCCATGAGTTCGAGCTCCTTCCGCAACGGCTCCACCAGAGCAAATGGCACCTTCCTGGGTGGATCTATGCACGGCACAGCATCTTTTCTTAACACTATTCTGTGTTCGTATGGGAGACAGCCTAGACCCTGAAACACATCATTATACTTGATTACAATTTTGTCACAAGTTTTTTGATCTTTTTTTAAGTTGAAATTTTTTAATATTAAATTTAGCTTTATACAAGTGGGCAAGCCTATCACAGTAGGACAATCTAAACTAGTTATCACAAAAGTAATACATTCAGGTTCTGTTTTGTTTTCAAAATTACACCATGTGTTTGACACTGACAATATGGGAACTCTACTCCCACCATAAGCATAGACATTATATTTTTTACATTGCTCTTTGCTTTGCTTATCAAATTTAAGATTTAATTCTTTACAAACTTTATAAGACATCATATTTATGTCTGCCCCAGTGTCAATTAAACAATCTACATTCTTATTGTTTATTTTTAAAAAATAATGCCAGGAATTTTCTTTAATCAAATTTGTACTGGTATTTTGAGAATTTATGTTTTTAATATTGAATAATGCCCCTATAGTGAATCTCTCAGTATGAGTATTGTTTTGAGCAACACTCGATTCATCATCGAGACCCATTTTCCCTATTTCAGAAGCTATATTCCTGACACTATTCTTCTTTTTAAAACACAAATGTGTAAAATGTCCATATTTAAAACACGACCTGCATCTGTACTTCCAAGCTGGACAATTGCGCGGACCATGGGCTGTGTTGCACTTCACACATTTTGCTCTGGATCCAGGTGTGGCTGATCTCGGTTGACCTTGGCGCGACGGAGACCTTGATTTTCTTCTTTTCTGATATGAAGTGGCCCGACGACTTCTGTGTATCTTGTATACTGTGGCTTCTTCTTCTTTCTTGTCTGTTGAATTCATTGATTCCTCGCTTTTTTGTGCCATGGTGAGGGTTCTACACAAAAGTTTGGCTTTTTCTAGGGTCAAATCTTGCTCTAGTAGGAGTTTCTGACGAAATTGCGAGAAGTTTGTGGCCATATTCGCAATAAGGATGTCCCTTACTAGGGAATCGCGGAGCGAACCAAACTCACAGGCATGACTTGCATTTTCCAATTCCATAAGAAAGTTGTCCAGAGACTCGTTCATGCGTTGTTTCAACGTAAAAAATTTGTGTCTCGCTACCGTCAGATTCTTCTTGGGTTCAAAATACTCGACGAATTTTGTCTTGACCTCTTGAAATGTAGCTTTGTCTAGGTCCAAATTGAAGGAATTGTAGATATTTAGACCTTTTTCCCCCATGGAATGTAGCATTAACGCTATTTTTCTTCTGTCTTCAGTTTTCTCTGTACCCGATGCCAGTAAATATATTTCGAATGATTGCGCCCATTTCTTGAAATTCTCAGCATTATTGTTGATAATTTCAGTAGATATTTCAAGTTTTTGTACACCGTTTCCAGCCATTGTAAGGTCTTCACTTTTCTTTTTTTACCACCGTTTCTTTTCGAAAACGCCACACCCGCAGAAGTTGTTGTTGAAGTACCCACTCTTCGGTTAATATTTTGTTTTTCTTTTTTATTATATTTTAGCTTCAGGTTCTGATTCTGACACCATGTTTGATGTTCCAGCCAGGATCTCTACGTTGAATATCTTGGGGATTCTTCTTATAAGTTACATGGAGATACAAATGATACAAATCATAGCATCACAATATGTTGATTTATTACTACACGTACAACAGATACATTTAATATATAACTCATATAACAGAGGAGCATACTAATACATGTCTATACTATACATAGCCTTTCGGCTAACTGAATAAACAATCATAGGCATCAAAGTGACAGTACGAAGTTTGGCATTGACATAACATGCTCTTAAATAATTATCATGTTATGTAACAATTGAAACCAAACCAGTTACGCAGGAGTAATTTTGTAGTGCCCAAATGTGTGCGCAGTATATGTACTCTCTTCCTTTACTCAGGCGGACGTAGGTCCGACTTTTTACATGCCCATGCGACGCATGGATCATCTTTTTTGTCAATCAGACTGCATTGTTCCAATGCGGGAATCGAACCCACGACATCTAAGTCGAGAGCCAAGCTCTAACCACTAGACCACAGAGGCTGTTAGAAGGGCACGCACGGTAAATAAGTGGCCCGGGCCTCTAGTCAAGATGCATTCGATAATTACGACAAAATGTATGGGATTTGACATAAGGCATCGCAAGCGACATGTCACTTAACGATGCCTTATGTCAAATCCCATACATTTTATTTTCAAAGTTCGCCGTCGAAAGTATCGAATGCATCTTGACTAGAGGCTCTGAAAAAGTTCTTTTCGCTTACGTTTAGACTAATAAAAAGGAGTACTATAAGGGCCCTAGCACACGACGTATTTCAAACGCGCAGAGTACGCGCAGTAGACTCATGTATATGCGCATCAAACGCGATTCGAATAATATCTATGGACGCCTCTTCCACACCACGTCAATCTGGTCCGGTATTAAGTATCTGAAGAATATGTAAGCGCGATTAGAATTAGTACTCTATTTTTTTTTTTGTAGTCTATTTAGGTATTTTTCTTTAATTGGCCTCGTGTTAATTAAGCTCTTGTCTACTGTGTCTTAGTTATAAGCTGTTGGTTACTCAAATGTAACTAAATAATTATACAGGATGTCCCAGAAGTTGACGTCGTCCCTTCGAAGGCTGATAGACCAGCTCATGACTCACCAGAATATCGTAATATGACCTAAGTAAAAATTCTTTAGTTTTCGAGATATTGGCACTTTTAATAATTTCTTAAAAATTACACCTCATGTCAGTTTTTAGACTGCCGCAACTACAATTTCCCGTATTGTGGGATACAAATTTGTATTGTGGAAGCCTGACCAGTTCTGCTATTGACTACGGTTATAAACAAAGCTAATAGAGTTTGAACTTTGTAGAAAAAAAGAATACTTTTCCCTAATCGTGATTTCAAAAACTTTTTCTCCTAACTTTCACTATCCATACTGGCTGTAGTGTATGCTGGCATCCCAAGAGAAATTGTCTCATGCACTTACGTCACGGATGACTGTGTCAGATAGAATTGTCAGTTAGTCATAATACAACCATTGGACTGGACGGACGCGTGGCGGGTGCCGGTGAGCCAATTTAGAGATATATCGTACGATTGGCCATATCGTACATCTGGCGACGAGGTCAAAAAGGTCAGTGGTTAAAATTACATAAATTTACAAAAGATTATCGTATCTTACAAATCCGCTTTGAAAATAACAAAGGAGGGTAATGGAGGAACCAGTCAGTTGTAGCCTATAGGTGCAGTCAATCTTGTAGATTGTTTAAAATAAAGAATATCGTATTGCCCATGCAGGCATATAGCAACCTCCGTGGTCTAGTGGTTAGAGCTAGGCTCTCGACCCGAAGGTCGTGGGTTCGATTCCTGCATTGGAGCGACAAAGAATGTTGTTTCAAGTCTGGTTATGACAATGCGGGCTGATCACCTGATTGTCTGACAGGAAGGATGATTCATGCGTCGGATGCGCATGTAAAAGGTCGGACCTGCGCCTGATCTGTGTGCTCTTGTATATCGCGCACACACTTAGGCACTGTAAAATTGCCTGCGTAACTGGTTTGGTTTCAATAAGGCCGGTCATCGTCACCGAAATCGGTGTGGAAGTTATATCTTATATATAGCTAAATGTGCCAAGCAGGTGTCGCATCAGTAATTGTTTAAAATTTAATCACCTAATGTACACAGCCTCTTTGCTTATTCCTGTTACATTTTCTATGTGCGGGTCAAATGACAATGGTTAATTGTTGTGGTATGCTGCTAGTATACTAAAAAATTCATGGCAATAATTTATTACTTATACAATCCTAATTTTATAAATTTATCATTATTTACTATGAAAACAAGTTGTTGATTATGTCAAGAGTTATATTTATAATAATTATTTTACGTTATTATGGTTTATTAAAAGCCAACGACATTAAATAGTGGTAAGTAAGCAGGACTCCAATCCGAAGGTCACTATGATTATTATATTTAAAATAAAATCATTATAATATATTGGTTACATAAGTAATATTAGAACTAGAATCTAAATATCACTAGGCATAACTAATCCACAGTTTAAGTGCTAGTGAAACTTGCATAATTACTGTAAAGTTTTGATACCATGTTTTATATTGACACATGTAGGTAATTGGAAGTGAGGCATTTTGTACTTGTTGCATTTTTAACTAATGAGTACTGGCTACTTACAAAACTTAGTGAATTAACAGAATCTATAGTAGCAGATAATTGTTGCAGTTACCTGTAGGTTTTAAAGTGTTGAAGTATATGACCTTATTATATTAAGTTTATACTCCAAACTATACTATTCGGTGCAAGGGGTAAAGAATAGTGAAAATGAATGTAAAATATTATTATCAGGTAAGTTAAAGGTTTCCAAATTATAAAACCAATTGCAAAACAATTGTTTCACTGAGTTAGTGTTACTGTTAAGTAGGCACATCTGTAAGGTTTGTGATCTGTAAGGATTGTGATATACTAGAAGCGACATGTTGCTGTACCTATAGATATTATTAGATCTGGGGGCACGGCAGTGCCCCCGCCAAGTCGTGTGATTTATATACTAGGTATACTGAAATGGCAATGGAAATAACCTCAGTATTTGCTTACGTATTACTGCATAATAATTATGCAATCATCATGTATTGCTAAAAATAAAGAAAAAGTGAAAAAAGTAAAGTGATATGTTGTTACCGATAACCAAGTAAGATAAGAGTATTCTGCTACTGCAGATGTTTACTATTTAACGTAACGTACCATAACAAATGAGATATCCGAAATATTACACGAGCCCACATAACAACACAAGTTCATTTGTTTTATGAAATAAGAATGCAATATGTAAAATATATTATGTTGTAACATACCTACCTAATAGTTTTGATGAATAATTGTTGAAAAGTTTAAGCGTTGCGTTCGATAGCTATATTAACAAATATATTAGGTACATTGCTTTACTGTATCATAATATCAATAAGACAGCGCCTCGCGAGTGCAGGCTTTGATGTGTGATGTGACTCTGACACACGCACTGCAGTGTATCCGGGCAGTTTACGGTTTACGGTTTAAGACTTATTATATCTCAATAATTTTATATAAAAGACAAAGTTGATTGACTGATGTATCAACGCACAGGCCAAACCCTTAAGGCTATAAATCTGAAATTTTGCACACGTATTCCTCATATGTCGTAGGCATCCACTAAGGAAGAATTTTTCAAAACACAACCTCAAGGGAGTAAAATAGGGGATGAAAGTTTAAAACCTCATTTCATGCGGGCGAAGCCGCGGGCAATTAATGTTGATTTCTTTATAACGTGATCAGAATTTACGGCGTCGTTTGCTCTATCTGTGCGTTTAAAATATGCCGTATGTTAGGGCCCTAAGATGTTAGTTAAATTGAATTAGCCCACTATGTATTACGTAAGGCTCATATCTAATTCTGTAATATCTGTACATACCACAGTATATGTACAATTTCATTCCAAAATAAGGTAAAAGGTAAACGAAATGAATCCGACCCAACACATATTACGTGTGTAGTTTGCCCAATGTGTTCTGTATTAGCTCGCTCTATTGCGACCGAAACCATATAGTTTGTAGATATGTTTCGGGCTACACATTTTATGGGATAGACCGGGAAGAGGGCAGACGCATCATCTCAAGGTCGATTCTGCTAATAAAATCCGGCAATAATACAGTTACGAACGAACTGGTACTTATAGCACAGGTTAACCTATTTTAGGTACCAGCAGAATATTATTTAATTGTTTTTTTTTTGTACCATTGTAAAGTGACAAACTAATATGAGCCTACTTGTACTTTGAGCAAATAAAGAATTATTTTTATTATTAAAACTGCAAAATGGTATTCTCATAAACCCAAACTCCAAAAATCAGTTTATCAGTTCATCCGTTTGGGAGATACAATGCCGCGGACGGACACACACAGAGACAGATAGACACGTCAAACTTATAACACCTCTCGTTTTGCATCGGGGTTTAAAAAGGAGGGATGTTATGGAGATCCGTAACCGAAACCGTAACTATCGTATTTTCGAAATAAAATAATTGCTTTCCGTCACCGAACTTTCAGATAATTTTGAATAATGGTGGAGTCTAAATTTTTGTATTTTACTTTTGAAATTCTTCGAATATACATTCGAATGTTGAAGTTCTTCGAATAAAATGTACCTACTAATCCTAAACTAGCGGACAATCCGAAAACATTACAATATATCCGTAATTTGTAAAAGTATCCACAACAGATAGAATATTATTTGCTGGTATTAGCTTTTGCCCGCGAATTTGTCCGCGTTGAGTTCGGTTTCAATACAAAATTTTAACTCCTTTTTCACCCCCTTAGGGGAGAATTTTTTAAAAATCCTTTTTTAGCGGATGCCTATGATAACTTATATGCCAAATTTCAGCAAAATCCGTTCAGTATATTTAGATTTTCGTATTCGTAATTCGTAATACACATGTTTCAATTTCATCTTTGTTAAACTAGAAGTTTCTCAACTAAACCGCAAAATTCGAGTTAAAAACCAGGATTTGCTGAATAAATAACCAGCATATTTTTATTATTCATTCATATTGTTCCAAACTCTGTGGCAACTTTTTGTGACAAGTATTTATTATTACTAACTTCGTGAAATTACGGCTTAGAGATGAAAGTTTGTGGGTTCGGGAAGTTTTAAATCCACTGCCGTGAAATAAATATTATATTAACATACTGGTAAGTATAATAAATACGAAAATTTAGTATAGTTGATGAAAAACTTAGACATTTTCATCCGTTAATGGATGATTTATACAGTATTCTCCGAGCGAAGTAACCACTCTTGAAATACTGTAGTGCCTGGGACAGTTGTTTTTAAATGTAGTATGGTTGCCTAAGCACATACGGCATTCTCATAACACAGTCAGCCTAGTCCAGAAAAATGACTGGTCAATACGTCTGGGGTTTCCTCGTGATGATTTCCTTCACCGTTAGAGCGTCCGTATAACGTGTATTTAAGATCTGAAAAAGTCTCATTGGTACACGGAACAACCTGGGATTCTATCCTACACTCTCTCGAGTGCGAACCAAACGGCCTACCCACTAGGACACTGAGTTATATACATAGTGTATGAACCCCTATAGTATTATACTATAGGGGTTCATAACTTTTAATATAACAAAGCACCAACCAAATACCTTTTATTTTGAGGAACCCCATATTATGAAATTATTACAAGCTAGAGGTTGAACTAGAGGTTGGGATTACGTGCGTGCCAAAGTTATTCTCGCGGAAACCGTACATTTTTCCGCAATAAAAAATATCCCATATCCTTACCCGTAGTTCACTCTATATCTATGCCATATTTCATCAAAATCGGTCCAGTAGTACCGCGCGTATACAATTAAAAAAAACAATCAAAACTGTGCATTGTAAGAAAGCAATAATAGCTGGTGCCCGCAACTTCATTCCCGTGGAACTGTGGATGGAAACGGAAACCTAAGTTAAAAGTGGCCTAAGTTACTCCTTATAACATAAGCTATCTGCCAGTGAAAGTCCGGTCCAAATCGGTCCATCCGCTTCTGAGATTAGCCAGAATAAACAAATAGATCATTTTCTTAGAAAAATAGAAAATCTATAGATAAATAGATTCAACAAATACATTTTTATTGCTCATTTTGGTGCAGGTACATTTTAGTTTAGCCAACATTTTTTAGCCGCAAACAGCGGTTTGAAAGACTTCACACAAATTGCACTTCTTAGTTCTTTACCTAACTACAGCGAAGCTAAATGCTTTTGGCAGTCTGTCAGTATGTATGTTTGTTTCATCATAACGCCTAAACTACCGGCATAGTCGAGTTATAGTTTTTAACTTAATATTTTATTTTCATATAAGTTTGCATAGTAAATAAATGTTTATGTAATAATATGTTTGCTTACTAATATTAATTTATTGTGGTCATGACGTTTGTATTTTATTCCGAAAAGTTAGTATCCTTGGCACAGATTTCGCGAACGTTTTCGCAGTAAGCAAGTAGTTTAAACAACGGTGGATAGAACTCAAACAAAACTGTCTATAGACAGTTGTATAGACAGTTTTGTTAAGTTACTTTAAATACAAACAGCGTAGAAACTTCGGGAAGTTTTAAGTTGGTGTAAATCCAAAATGGCTTCCCGAATTTTATGGAGATAAAGTATCAAGAGATTCGTAACGACTTTGTGAATTGATATTTTAATAGCTGTTTTACGAAAGTTTGGATAATGCCCACGGGAACCATACTCACAAGTCCTAAGAGATTATTGTCTTGGCCTAATGCAAACCTGGTCCTTCCGAAAAAACTTTTTTTAAACGAGTTATTGAATTAAGTGGTTTGAAATCCGATCATCATTCATTTAATTTTGAAGTTTGTACTTTATAAAGGTTTTTGAACATCTTAGAATGTACATAATTATTGTCTATTGAATGTGAAAGACAGATTGAAAATTTCGCCAGGTCTAGTCTTTTGTTCGGTAATCTTTTCTCGCATTTAACTTATAACTTATGAATACAATTTATATGTTCTTCTTTTATTTTCAGCACAAAATAAATAAAACTATGGCGTAGCTTCATTAATAAAATCCCGACACGCTAAAACTATCAAAACGTGTTTTTATGAACGTCAAACCAACGCGCTCTAATTGGTCGAAACGTCATAAAATCCGTTCATGGTACCATGTCGCTACACTTTCAATCCAAACAAAGCAAAATGAAGTCTACTTTAAATACGAGAATTGAGGTTCTGAGGCACGAGTTGATTCAAGTTTTTCTAGTGACAAATCGTACTCCACAAACTCTTTACTCAGGCGTGACGTCACACTCCCCCCGCGCGTTGCCGTAGTTCTAAACTTCCGCACGTGAATCTTACTAGTTACAAGATTGAGTTCTCTTACTGCATGCCATTCGAAGAAAGGAACTGCATGCTATGATTATATTATATAACTGTTACCCGCAGCTCCAACCGCGTAATTAAAAAAAAAGAAGGCCTTTACATCCGTTATTGGATGATTTATACAGTATTCTCCGAGCGAAGTAACCACTCTTGAAATACTGTAGTGCCTGGGACAGTTGGCTTTTAAATGTCGTATGGTTGCCCAAGCACATACGGCATTCTCACAACATAGTCAGCCTAGTCCAGAGGAATGAACTGGTCAATACGTCTGGGGCCAACTATGTGCGGGTTTCCTCACGATGTTTTTCCTTCGCCGTTAGGGCGTCCGTATAATGTACTTGAGATATGAAAAAGTCTCATTGCCACAACCTGGGATTTGAACCTGCACTCTCTCGAGTGCGAACCAAACGGTCTACCCGCTAGGCCACGGAGCTCTTATATCATGGACCGCATAATTATAGTATCCCAAAGGAACGTACAGTGTTCCTTTGTGATAAAGTTTGTGTTTTTCGGGATAAAAAGTAGCTTTTGTTTTAATCCAGAGCCTAAACTACCACCATGGCAAATTTCATCAAAATACGTTCAGTAGTTTTTGCGTGAAAGAGTAACAAATGTCCATCCATCCTCACAATTTTTCACATTTGTATTATGAGTAGGACTTTAAAGACAGCCCTCCTGGCAGAGAATAAAGTATAAGAACTATGAACTAAGAAAGTATACAAGTTAGTTTAAAGTATACAAGTTAATTAAAAATAACTTAATTTTTTATAAAACCATAACCCGACCGCGTAAGTTATACTTATGTTACCCGGGCCACTATTACGAATCTATTGACACCTCTTTTATTAAAATCATACCAGTAGTTTGGTCGCTAGGTGGTACAAATATATACATGCAAGATCATGCACCCAAAAATATACGTAATTGATTTTATTAAACCTTTGTATATTCTGACCGTACGTTCATTCGGTATCTTGAACAGTATATTTACTTAATATACATCCAAAAAAAGTTTCATTTCAGCACAGATGATAGGCATTAGATATACTACGAGTATATAAGGAAATATTTTCTTCTAAGATGCACGTATAACATATATAACTCCCCACGCCGATTTCGGTGACGGTGGCCGGTTTCATTGAGACCAGGCCAGTTACGGCCAAGAGTAATTTTATAGCAACCAAGTGTGTGCGCAGTACACAAGAGCACTCTCCCTTCCTTTGACCACGAGACATCAGGCGCAGGTCTGACCTTATACATGCCCATCCGACGCAAGGATCATCTTTATTATCAGACAATCAGGTGATCAGCCTGCATCGTCCTAACTAGACTTAGAAAAAACATATTTTGCTGTTCCAATGCGGGAATCGAACCCACGACTACCGAGTCGAGAGCCAATGCTCAAACCACTAGACCACGGAGGCACAACAAAATCACTAGAACAATAAACTTAAATTGATATAAAGATTGGCGAGAGGGACTGACGTGTCATTTGTCAACCCCGCCTCAGTGAACGCGAGTGTACAATGTAGCGACAGTGTACGTGACTGTACTGCTGAAGCCACACGACTGTAGGCGACTATGCACAACAGTACCTGATTATTTCTGTGTTTGTGGCTGTACTTGTGTACATTCCACACGACTGTACCCAAGTGCACGAGACTGTAAATACCAAGCTGTACTTTGCAGCCAGCTATGTTGAACTAGCTTACAATGTAGATCTATGTGTACCTACATTGTACGCTTACGATTTTGTTGTTACGTATTCACGTATAAACTTATTAACCGTTCATTATAAAATTCCGGACAGATATAAAGTAAACCACCGAAAAGGATATTGACTACTTTTTATCGCTTGAAAATGTACGGTTTCCGTGGTTACCTGTATTTTCGCTTTCATGTAAAAACTATTTAACTGATCATTTTGAAATTTGGCACATAAATATAGACTAGACCACGGGAAGGACATAGGCTACTTTTTACTGCGTGATGTACGGTTCCCGTGTATTTAATACACATCCATGACCAAAATTTATTATTCGATATCCAATTAAATCAATATCGAACGATACGTTCCTAATTTTCCTAACTCCTAAGATCTATCAACTCTGATACTATACAAGTTTAAAACTACGTGCTCAGCCTCGTAAATCGTAATTGGCGCAGTCGGTGGGATAGTCACGTATTACCCGCACCCCGCACTCGCCTTAGGTACTAGGGCAGCAGCAATTTGGAGGTAGTTTGAGGCAATTTTAAAGAAGTTCTCGTATAATCTATTGGTACCTAGCAGAATCAATTGACAGATGTGTTAACGTAACTTTATCTTTTTTTTTTTTAATAAAATCAGAGTGGCAAACGAGTAAATGGACCACCTGATGGAAATCGATTACCGTCGGCCATGGACACCCGCAACATCAGAGAAGTTGCAAGTGCGTTGCCGGCCTTTTAAGAGGGAATACGCTCCCTTCTTGAAGGTTTGCAGGTCGTAATGGTCCAGAAATGCTGCTGGCGACAATTCATTCCAGAGTTACTTTATCGAATGTAAATTATAAATAACTTTTAACAACTTTTATTTCAGACTGCATTGGTCAATATTATAATTATATAAATAATATTATAATTATATAAATATTATATACTTAAATACTACACTTTGAAATTAAATAAGCATAATATATGTCTTTACTCACGTAATATTGTGGCCGGATGTTAAATGAAATATCGGATAAAAATACAGACCGTATAGTTGTGAAAAAGCATTAATATTATAATATCTTATTTCTGAGTTGCGGTTTTTATATCTATGTATAATTGTGAAGAAGCAATAATATTATAATATCTTATTTTTGAGATTCACTTGTGGTTTTATATATATTTACTAATATAATAAAAAGGGAAGGTTTGTTTGTTTGTTTACATCGAATAGGCTCCGAAACTACTGGACTGATTTTAATGAAATTTGGCACAGATATAGAGTAGACCACAGAGAAGGACACTTATTGCAGCAAAATGTACAATTCCCGCAATTTTTTTTGTCCCAGCCAACATCAAGTATAATATAAACCACAACTAAATCTAACAAAAAGATATAACTAACTTGATTGTGCGGTGATCAAACCTAAACATACATACATACATATAATCACGCCTTTTTCCCATAAAGGGGTAGGCAGAGACCACTTTTTGCCACTTGCTACGATCCTTACATACTCGTTTCGCTTCGTTCACTTTATTCTTACCATTCATTCCTCCTCTTACATTCAACGTAGCGAAGCGGCTCTCCATGGTCCTCAAACCTAAAACTAATTTTTAATTAACCCCCGACGCAAAAAGAGGGGTGTTATAAGTTTGACGTGTCTGTCTGTCTGTCTGGCTGTCTGTCTGTCTGTGGGTGTGTCTGTCTGTGGCATCATAGCTCCCGAACGGATGAAGCGATTTCTCGAAAAAATAAACTCTAAAAAATAATAAATAATATTTTAAACTTATTATAATTATATTATCACATATTATAATATTATGTAAGTTGAAATAATTTTATTTTCCAATCGTCGTCTCGTCGGGGGACCGCTATGTGAAAAAAAAACAGGTGTTGTCGCAGAATGAACAAAAGAATTTACTCCGAAAAAAATTTGCTCATACCTAAATGTAATTCGTAATAATTAATTAGCTGTTGTTGTAAAAATACTTCATAAACTTTAGCGGTCCCCCAACGAGGCGACGATTGGAAAATAAAAATAGTTCAACTTACATAATATTATATTATGTGATAATATAATAATTGTAATAGGTTTAAAATATTATTTATTATTTTTTAGAGTTTATTTTTTGTGTCGGGGGGGTTTTTAACCTAATACAATATATAACTTAACTTAATAAATAGCAAAGGGATAAACTTGCCCTAATACTATGTTCGTGTTGTCAAGATCCGGTCACGCACACCCCCTGCTTCACCCCTAAATATAGGGGTATTTTACACAATATCATACACATGATTATTTTTCTATACGGTCATGTTTTGCGGAAAACTTGACTCTATTACGCGTGCACTAAAGTCGATAATAGGAATGCAAATCGAGGAAGGAGACAA
This sequence comes from Glaucopsyche alexis, assembly GCA_905404095.1. Taxonomy (NCBI): domain Eukaryota; kingdom Metazoa; phylum Arthropoda; class Insecta; order Lepidoptera; family Lycaenidae; genus Glaucopsyche; species Glaucopsyche alexis. The sequence goes on along the minus strand of FR990064.1, from coordinate 2,880,202 downwards.
TTTTGTTGCGAAGTGTGCAAGATTACAAAATAGTCACATCACTATTAAATGTTATTGAAAACCAACCTTACTGCTCAATAATACAGTTTTATTTCGCGTAAACAATGCTTTGGTCGTAAAAATGTTGCACCAACGTTATTTGTATTATTATTGTAGACATTGATTCTTACTCCATAAGGTCTAATATATTATACTGCGATATACCGATTGCTAGTAAAAGTATGCCTATATAAACATTGCTTCACGTTTCTGCTGCCCTAGTATAATCATAGACGTTTATACATAACTAGCCTATGTTGCCCGCGACTTCATGCATACAAAAAATAATTACGCAGAAACCGTACATTTTTTCGCGATAAAAAGTAGCTTATATCCTTTCCCGTGGTCTGCTCTACATCTGTGCCAAATTTCACCAAATAGGTTTAGTAGTTTCGAAGCCTATTCGATGCAAACAAACAAACAAATTTTTCCTTTTTATTATATTAGTATAGATATTATAGACATGTCGAGGCAAAAACTATCTCCACTTAAATGGCCCTACTTTTGGGTTTCTTTAATCATTTTGACATTTGGGGTATGGTGAAATCAAGATTTTGAAGAGAAATTTACGTCATAGTATATCTTTAGTTTTGAAATCTTCGAGTATAATGCAAAGAATACATACATACATACATATAATCACGCCTCTTTCCCGTAGGGGTAGGCAGAGACCGCCTCTTTCCCATAGGGGTAGGCAGAGACCACTTCTTTCCACTTGCTACGATCCTTACATACTTGTTTCGCTTCATCCACTTTCATTCCTACCATCCATTCCTCCTCTTACATTCAACGTAGCGAAGCGGCTCTCCATGGTCCGCTTTTCGCCTCCGCGAGAACGAGACGTGATGGGTGGCGAACCACATCGCCGCCATTTTGGATAATTAAGTTATTTTTATAATTATCCATTGCAAAGAATACAAAATAAATTGCAAACGATTAAATTAAAAGCCAAGGTTTAATGGCGACAAAAGAAAATCTGACATCACTCTCGCGGCTCGCCTGTCGAAAACAAAAATATTTGTCGCTGAGCGAAAACCGTTAAGTGCTTAAGAAGCTTACTGTCTGACCTTATTTAAGCGTCACAAAATGAAGGAGCACGAATTAATTATTATTATTGTTGTACTAATTTTATACTTCATTTTATTTAATTGCGGATGTTGTGTATTATGCGATATATAGTAAGAATATTCTGAACGTAAACGAAACTAAAGAAACGAATTGTTGCCTAAATTCATTCATAGATTTACAAACAATGGCTGTGTTCCGCGGAAAATAGCGCTAACAAAAAACGTAAGCAAAATAGCGACCGCGGGCGTTAAATAAGCAAAATGGCGGATTATGTTAGCAGTATTGAAGTTAGCAAACGTGTCCTGGCCGATAATATGTTTTTTTTTTGTTTAGCGCTAGTAAGCGCTTTTTTCCACGGAACACAGCCATTGTTATTTACTACAGTTGTTATTGTTAATACAGTTGTGATTGTTTTAGTAGTAAGATTATCTTCTTCTTTTATATAAAAATGGAATTGCAAAAATTTTTGTCTTGAAATAATTGTGGTAGTTCAGGGAAGGTTTACACGGTGAGAGATATTTATTTATTTATTCTTTATATTGGAACAAGTACGGGGAAAATATTTAAAACGACGATTTAATTTTCCTTTTCACAGTGTCAATTTTGTCACTTTACTTTCAAATATTTATAGAGCTGCGTTCTCAGTTTACCTGTTTGGTTGTTTATTTATTCCAGTTCATAGTTAATAGTGCGCTAGTTAACGGCTCGAACTGAATGCGGTGCGCGGGGAAATTACTTTTTATTACACCTTACATCAGAAAAAAAGGATATAGCCATAAAATAGTAATCTATATTTATATGAGAAGCTATAGCCTATAGTGCACACATTTATACTGCTTTGTAAAGTATTTTAGAAAAGGCGTCCTCAAATTACGCAACTCGACACTCAGCTGTTGGTGTTTTATAAAAAAGTATATAATATATTTCTCTGAAACAAAGCTATCTCGATTAATGGATAATCAAACTGTGTCGGTATGTGCTTGTTTTTTATTTTCATTATTCGCTTGTTTTATATTTACGGTCAAAGTTGCGCTAAAATCCAATGTTTGGAGGCTATTGTCATCTAAACTAATTTAAATTTCATAGATAAACAGCACATACCGATTTAGATAAGTCTAATAAAATTGATATTATGCTAAAATTTGGGTTTACAATGCTTGACTTTAGAGTAAATCACCAATAACGTTTGTATGGTAAAAAACCGACTAGAGCAGCCTTAAAGACAGAACGTGTGTCAGGATAGCTAGTCATAAATAAAAATAACGTAATAATTTGAATTGTTTGTTCCCAGGTATGCGGCGAGAGAATACAGACCGGTTGGGTATCGTATCTCTAGTTCACTCTCATTACAAAATGTTCACTTTACTGATTTCAAAATAAATATAGAACACTAGCATTTGCTAGCGGCTACGCCCGCGTAAATACACTTTTCCATGGGAATTCTTTACTTTTGCGGGATAAAAAGTAGTCTTTATTTTAATCCAGAGCCTAAACTACTACCGTACCAAATTTCATTGAAATCCGTTCGGTAATTTTTGCGTGAAAGAGTAATAAACGTCCATCCATACATCCTCACAAACTTTCACAAATTATCCATACTAATATTATAAATGCGAAAGTGTGTCTGTCTGTCTGTCTGTCTGTCTGTCTGTCTGTCTGTTACCTCTTCACGCCCAAACCGCTGAACCGATTTTGATGAAATTTGGTATAGGGATATTTTGAGACCCGAGAAAGGACATAGGATACTTTTTATCCCGAAAAAATGTACGTTCCGCCGCGATAAACGAATTTTGGCGCAACGGAGTTGCGGGCGTCATCTAGTCATACTATAAATACCTTCAATAGTAGTAATAATAATAATAATAATAATAATATTTATGGACGCGTTACACCACGTCAATATGGCCCCGTGCTAAGTATCCGAAGAACTTGTGTTACAGGTACCAGACAACGGGAAGTATATTTAATATTTTTATACTATACATATATTTAAGATTTTTATTATATTATACACATATTTCAATATACATCCATAACCCAGGAACACAGAAAAACTTTTTGTTCCTTCGGCAGGATTCGAACCTGCGACCTCCGGCTTGAGCACCTAAGCGCTGAACCACTGAGCCACAGAGGTCATCAAATGTTCACTTTACTGATTTTGAAAAAAATATAGAACACTAGCATTTGCTAGCGGCTACGCCCGCGTAAATACAGTTGGTTTTACATGTATGGTTGCCCAAGTACATACGGCATTCTCACAACACAGTCGGCCTAGTCCAGAGGAATGAACTGGTCAATACGTCTGGGGCCAACTATGTGCGGGTTTCCTTCACCGTTAGAGCGTCCGTATAATGTACTTGAGATCTGTAAAAGTCTCATTGGTACACGCCACAACCTGGGATTTGAACCTGCATTCTCTCGAGTGCGAACTAAACGGTCTACCCACTAGGCCACGGAGCTCTTCCATTTATAAGCTATCGTTTTCCATTATAACAAAACCAACTCAAAAGAATACCTTACCTTATATAAAAGTAATATTATAATTGTGTACTGTTAGTTGATTAAATAAATAAATAATTAATATAACCATTATACCTACTTAAGTAAAAAGTATCAATTAGTTAATATTAATTTATTATTTGTAATGTAGGTTTAGCGATATGCGTGGTTAAAGAAGTTTGGTGAATTCGGGGCTTAGAGTATACACGTAGCTACGGCGTAGACACGTATCTACGATGTAGATAATTATGTAGCTGTAACGTCGACATGAAGCTACGTCGTAGATACTATAATTCTACGGCCTATACAATATTATGTAGCTATCACGTAGACATGAATCTACGGCGTAGACACATGTAGCAATGGCGTAAACATGTAGCTACGGCGTAGACAGCTACGCCAGACTAAGTTGTGTGTTTTCGATCTTAAAGTTAGAATGTGGTAAAACTTTGACATGACCGACTTTGTTGGTAGTTTAAACGAATAATAATACAACATTTTGTAATATTTTAAAAATTCGTGACGGTATTACGCTGATTTTTCTCGCCGGGCTAGTTTCTGAACCGATAGTATGGGGGGGGTCAAGAAATTAAAAAAATAACCGATGGTAGGGATAATTTCTGTACGTGTTATTTAATAATCTATACCAGTGTTCTGCAAAGTGCGTACCGCGGTATACTGGTACACGTGGACATTAATAGTTGGTGTGACTCGGGAAAATACGGTCATCGTAAAACTTATTTTTAATAAGGTAAGAAAAATACTTAAATGAACTATGAACTTTATTTGTGGTGTACCTACAAATTTTTTTCGTTTTCCTAGATGTACCTGGAACCCAAAAAGTTTGCGGAACACTGATGTGACGGAAAATGTGAGTTAGAGTTTTGAAAATAAATAAGATTAGTACATAGTTACCTGGATTAAATATTATAATAAGAAGTGAATACTTACACATTTTGCTATCTGCCCTTTTTGCGGTCTACATTTTTTTGGGCCCAATTTTTTAAAACATTCTAAATGACTGTAAAATTTTATTGAGTAATGTGATATTAAACGTTATTCTTCATTTTTTTAAACAATACAGATAGCCATTAATTCTTAATACTCTGGACTGTTAGAAACTTTTTAAATTAGTTCTAAATCCTAATTGTATCCAAAAAAGTTGACCTAAAGTACTTAATTACGCTTAACTGCTTAAGTAACTTTCCTGATTTAATCTTTATCTAAATATAAACGCAATGTGATAGACTTAAGTTAACATTTAAAGATAATTTGAAGATAAGCTAGCGTGTTATTTAAGTGTAAAAGTTCTAAAATTGACCTTAACTGTGAACCTACCTACCTACTTGTGTACCCGTAACAGTAAAGTTATGTCAATGTATCAGATCACGCGGGTATAGATAAACGAAATTATTAAAAAAAAAACGGGTTGCACTTCGGGAGTATCGACAGAAGTGGAAACTTAATTTGGCGCGTTAAACATTTTTTAGATGGGTACGAGGGTTATTTGCTAATTATTAAAAACATAAAAATATATTTAATATTCTTTCATGAATCATCGTAAACTCTTGTATCATCATCATTATCATTAAAATTATTACAATCTAAAGTAGAAACTATAAGTTCATGGTAACTAAAATAGGAAATAAACAATTTTGATTCGAAGTTATTTAAATTTCACCATAATATGTCAAACTACGTCTTGTAACGGTGTCGCGAGTCCAGAGATTTTATCTCATCTAAAAATATGCGTACCGCGCTAAAAGAAGTTTTCACTTCAAAAAATCAGTAACTGCCGAACTGTCAAGCAGTGAGCGAATGGAACCCCAACTCTCGTAATTAAATAACACTTTCATTTTAACTTTTATTGAATTAAAAGTGAATAGTCTTGATATTCGAAACTGATTTTTGGAGTTTAGATGATCAAAACGGGTTTGAAATTGGTTTGACGTGTATGGGAAAAAAAATTGCAGTTGTAACATATGGGGACTGGATCGTAACTGTATTTTATTTTATTTTCAAGAAAAACTTACAGCTAGGATGTACAAAATATACAACAGAGTAACAATATGGGGCCAATTACAAGTTTTCACGATTAACTAATATATTTTATAATGTTGAAGTTGAGGTAGACATTACATAGACGAGCAGAAGTAAAGGAAAATATTTTACTTACAATATATACAACATTAACAATTATTAAAGTGTTATTGCCGGATTAACCTCATTAGCAGGATCAACCTTCTCATGATGATAAATTATAGCTAAGAGTACTCTCGATCATTTCATTCGTTTTTAAGCGATAGAAGTGAAACCTCCAAAAAATATATCTTCTAACTCATTCCTCTTTCATTTAATCTTATAGACACTTCTAATTATTCTGTCGCATATTCTACTAATATTATTAATGTGAAAGTTTTTGAGGATGTAAGGATGGATGGATGTTTGTTCCTCTTTCACGCAAAAACTACTGAACGAATTTTAATGAAATTCGGTATTGTAGTAGTTTGGGCCCTGGATTAAAAACATAGGCTACTTTTTATCCCGAAAAAGTACAGTATCCCCGAGGGATACTATATTTAAACGGGCGGATCCGCAGGCAACAGCTAGTTAAATAATAAAAGAGATGTTTGATTTTGGGCCAGTTATATGTACACTACATAGATAAATAGGAAAAAAATATGGGAATATCATAAAAATACAAAAAAAAAATAATTTGAAGAAAGGTACATGCGTACAAAGTGATTATTTGAAGAGTTTTTTATTGCGAGAACACTATTTTTAGGGCGGCCATGACAGTTGTTTTGACTTGACTTGTGACGCAGTAGACAGTTTTACGAAGAGACGTCGTCTTGAATGTCATACGTCATTCTTTGTCAAAAGTCATGTCATTGACAAAATTACATTCTTTAGTTAATTCTGATCTGATCCGCCATGTTTTATTTTACTTTGTGTTGCTCTCCTTGACGAAGTAAATTTTAATGTACTTACATGGAAACGAAGTGAAATTAAACATAATAAAGAATAGGAAACGGTTACTATATTATGTAGCTATATTTACACATACTGTACATAGGCACATACACTGTACCTCATACATTTCTTGAACATCACTTTTAATATTCTTATATATTATCTGCTTGTGTCTTTTATGCTGTATATTTCATTTCAAAAACCTTAGAGTTCACCTACAAAAGAACCCAAGATTAAGGACAAACTAACAAGTGACCTCAAATCACCCCCTCACCTCGGAAACTACCCCTAACTGTGACCTTTTACCACCCCCACCGATAGCGATATCTACATCCGTTAAGGCTTTGAGGGTCGTGTTAGATGTAAGGGTGTATTTTCTGTAAAGAGGCCAGGATTATACGTTGACCTGCCAAGCTATTTTTAATGAATCGTTACTTTGATTTTTACCCGTTAACGGCGAACAATTAATGATTTTGGCAGTCTATGTATGTATGTATACGTTTGTTTTACTCTAGTGCCAAAGCTACTGATCCAATTGTAATAATTGTCGGGTCAAAGGATTCGTAATAATGTCCCGAGTAACATATAAGCTCTCTGCATAAATACCTCTACCTAAACTTTTAATTACCTGCCAAATTTCATACTCCTTCGGTTGCACAATTCTTGTGTACTAACAGATAACTAACAGTAGAATAAAAACAATACGTTGTTAAACAAATAAGTTGTTAACCAATGGGCAACATCCAACGCTACCAATCATAGGCCGGTGGCGTGCCGATTGGTGTTTTTAAGATAGCTTTTCAAAATTAAACTTTTTATAAACTACACATGCGTAGAGCACTACAATGTAACTTAACATTTGAACTCTTACAATGAAACGTGTACCGTCTCTTGTGATGAATAAAGTTCAATTTTGAATAGCTATCTTAAAAGTGGAGCACTATATCGCGTATCGATTTAAAAAGTAAAACCCAAATCAGAGTATTCAATACTTTAATGAGACTTTAAATTAAACTTATTAATAAGACTTGTCACTTCGATAGTTGTAACAGTAATGAATCCTAATATGGCTGACATCTGATTTATACCTTACAAAAATAAAAGCTTAATATCAGAAATCTCAATGAACCTATTTAAAAACTATCTTATAATACTTATAATAAATTTACAGTAATTTTAAAATAAAGTATTGATTTTTTATTACTTAGTTAATTGTTTAATAAATATGACAACTAAACTTGACATCTAATTTTGACAGTTTGACAGATAAACAAGAAATGAATAATATTAAACTTTGAAACATTAATTGTAAAATATATAATATGTTTTTAAAAATATAAAAATAATATTTATTACAAATTTCAAACAGTTTCGTTTTAGTGTGAATTCTTCGACAACCTCTGTGGCTCAGTGGTTCAGCACTTTGGTGCTCAAGTCGAGAGTCACAGGTTCGAATCCTGCCGAAGGAACAAAAAGTTTTCTGTGTTCCTTGTTCATGGATGTGTATTAAATATGTGTATAATAATATAATAAAAATCTTTAATATACGTATAGTTAATAAGTATTAAATATATTTCCGTTTTCTGGTACCTGTAACACAAGCTCTTCGGATACTTACCAGATTGACGTGGTGTGAAGCGTCCATAGATATTATTATTATTATTTTAAACTTAAAAGATTATTTAAAGCCGTTTTACCTTCATATAACCCCAATGCAATAAAGTCTTTTATACTTAACAATTACCAATGACACACAAAAATTAATACAGAAGTTGGACCATAATCATTAAAAATACGACCATCAAATTAAAAGTCCGATTAGTTATAGCGGTATAAAATAAATAATTTTCTCATTAACTTGAAATGAAATGGAGTCCTAACTGACTATAAGCTCCCCTTCTTCTATCTTTATATGGAAGACCGGAAAACGAGCGCGACGGATCGCCTGATATAATATGATTTCCACCCGCAACACATAGGGATATACCAGAGCTTGACTCCCTTGGGCCAATATGTACTGGTACCGATTTTGATGAAGTTTATCACAGATGTAGAGTAGACCACGGGAAAGGACATAGGCTACTTTTCATCGCGGCAAAATGTACGATGCGATGTATTGCTGCGCGAACGAAATTGTATTGCAACATCTAGTTACAGTAAAACCACGTTTTGTTAATGGCCCTCGGCAATCATCGTTCTTCTACGAAAATGACTAATGATATATTAACGACGATTCCCGAAAGCCATTGAAAGCAAGGTCATTCTATATACAGTATATTTCCTTTCCTATCTCTCTATATTTTTGTCGTTAATATTTTTGCCCAAATCTGCCGGTGCAGGGATTTCCATAAAGTTTTCTCTCCGCTCCGGCGGTATTTTTCATTTCCACTGTCGAGTACATATGCATCGTTATGTAGATTTATTGAATTTCGCTTATATTATATAAGAGTTGTTTGATACAATTCAGATTTACCACCTTTGGAGATGTACCACTATCCTTAGGCCATACGTTCCCACGCTTTTTACATAATATGTACATACATGTTATCACGCCTTTTTCCCGTAGGGGTAGGCAGAGACCACTTCTTTCCGCTTGCTACGACCCTTACATACATGTTTCACTTCGTTCACTTTTATTCTTACCATCCATTCCTCCTCATATATTCAACGTAGCGAAGCGGCTCTCCATGGTCCGCTTTTCGCCTCCGCGAGAAACGAGATGTGATAGGTGGCGAACCACATCGCCGCCATTTTGGATAATTAAATTATTTTTATGATTATCTATTGCGTTCCCACGGATTGGTGGAGAGGATGGGGATAGGGAAAGGGAAGGAAAGGTGGTGTGGAAAGGAAGATTGGTAAGTTATAGTGGGAAATAGGAAATATAGGATATTACCGCCCAGGAGGGCAAGGGATAGGACAGTAATAGCTAGGGAAGCCGGGGTCGCGTACCCGTATACTATACCATAACTACCGCACAGGTAAGTTGTCATGAGTATCCCATGATATAGCGTTTTTTTCTGAACGTTAGAAATCTGCTCTGTAAAGAACTGAAAATCGGGGAGAGCTGTCATCTCTCACATTTGACACTTGACACTATTTACAGTGCAATTTTAGGGGGCGTAGGCTACTTTGTATCGCGGAGAAATGTACGTTTTCCGCAGGATTTTATTTCGCACGCACATATAGTATACTATCCCCCTTACCAGTGGCGAAGGCAGCTTCTCCTTCAGAGGGAAGCCCGAACCTGAACAATAATAGATACGGATTTGGATGAAGGTTACCAAAAGGCAAGGGAAGCCGATAGGAATGGAGTTATAGGAACCCCACGCCACTGCACCTTACTAAATTTAGATTTACGCAGACTTAAAATTCATAGTATCGTTTTGTGTAACAGCGTGCCTATTATTTTCATGTATTCCAATCTTGTATCATCGTCCCAAAGAAAAGAAACATCAAAGGAATTTATTGGATAAGATAAGGTCTCACACTTCGAACAAAATGGCGATACTCTTGTGAACAAAGTGCTATTAATAGCACGGCCTAATTTAATTTTCTTCTTCCCTTTTTTGAGAAGTGAATTATAAAATCTAGTCGTGTGGAAATCATTCGCGTCGAATGAGTATTCAGTAAATGCATATGAAAGTATATTCTGTGCTTACAAATAAAAAATCATTATTTTTTTTAGATTATCGTCTATGCGTCTGTATGTTCCTGGTAATCTCTGAAACGGCTGGATCGATTGTCACGGGTCTTTTACAGGCAGATAGCTGTTATTATAAGGTGTAACTTAGGCTACTTTTATCTATGTATTCCGTTTAAAATACTACGGTTCCGTTTTCGTTTATTCTACGCAAATGAAGTTACAGGCACCGCCTAGTATTGAATATATATTGTTTAGTATATTTTAACTTCCTGCTACTATTATAAATGTGAAAGTTTGTAAGGATGGATGGATGTTTGTTACTCTTTCACGTAAAATCTACTAAACGGATTTTGATGAAATTTGGTATGGTAGTAGTTTAGGCTCTGGATTAAAACATAGGCTACCGTGTTTATTTATTTATATTTTATTTAAAGTTAATTAAAACGGGTGACCCCAATTACATCAAGTGTTCCCGTGGGATACTGTATTTATGCGGGCGGAGCCGCGGACAAAAGCTAGTCTTAATAAATCTTGCTTGTTTAGTATTTAGCTTCCATAATAAATGTGAAAGTTTCCTACAAACAAAATAGAAGCAAAACTTATCATTTAGTGAACTTTAAAGCTCGCCATACGCTGCACGTACCTCGACATAATGTATGGGAGCTTGTGGCATGCTGCAAAATAACATCACAACCTAAAACCGACCCCAACACAATGTAATAAAGTCGAAATCCATTCACCACATCACGACCACGGTAAGAACAAACAAAAATAGACTCCAAAACAAAGCGGCAAGGTTGCGTTTCCACTGAAAATGTTACGTCCAATTCAAGCTTGTACGTACAGAATTTTAACCTGCGACGAAGTTCCGTTTTTATTCTGTTGAATATAAAATATGAGTGGCTTTTTTATACGTATCTTATGTTTAAACAATGTGGTAAGAGTTTTATATGTTATCTACCCCCTATTTTTATCCGACTGAGTTGTGTTAATAACAAGACGTTGCACGCGACTACGTTCGCGGCAAAAGGAAATCCCGCCGGAACCGTACATTTTGCTGCAACAAAAAGTAACCTATGTCCTTCCCCGTAGTATACTCTATATCTGTGCCGAATTCCATCAAAATCGGTTCGGTAGTTACGGAGCGTATTCGATGCAAACAAACAAATATACAAACAAACAAATCTTCCTCTTTATAATATTAGACTAGATACAAGATCGCGCAAAATTAATGACTCTCGGAGACGTCCGTCAGTCAAAATATTTGAGTTATTTTGTTGAACTAGACATCTGGATTTTTTTTATATTAATCATCAATAACTTTGAATACAGTTTAACGAAATTGTGCATACGGGGAAGTATGAAATTTGACCGGTAAATATAAAGATTATGTGGAGGAAGGAGTGCAGAAAGGTATTTCTTTTTATTATTAAAAATTAAATATTTATAAGTTAACTATGTAAGTCATAATGAGCATGAACTAGCAAGACAAACCTTATATTGTTTTTCGTCGCTGCATTCCATCCACGTAAACCCTCCCTTAGACGATGCTTTTTTTCCGAAAATGACAATTATTTTTTCGTCTTAATTTCTTTACATATTATAATAACTCCCCACACCGATTTTGGTGACGGTGGCCGGTTTCATTGAAACCAGGCCAGTTACGCAGGAGTAATTTTATTTTGCCCAAGTGTGTGCGCAGTACACAAGAGCACTCTCTCTTCCTTTACTCTCATAATCTAGTGGGACGGATAACCGACAGGACTGACGAGAGATGAGGTGCAGGTCTGACTTTTTATATGCCCATCGGACGCATGGATTATCTCTCTTGTCAGACAATCAGGTGATCAGCCTGCATTGTTCTAACCAAACTTGGAAACAATATTTTTTGTTGTTCCAATGCGGGAATCGAACCCACGACCTCCGAGACGAGAGCCAATGCTCTAACCACTAGACCACGGAGGCTGTTATTTAGAGGGGGGTTAAACATATTATCTAAGCTGCAACTGCAGAATTAAAAGCTCTATGTTTTTAACATGATGCCATTAAAATTTTAAACTTATTTTTAGTTCCTACTGCCAATTTCGCAATCAATTCTAAAAAAGTAACTTAAAATTCATCTTTGCGAAAGTTAAATAACTAGATAATTAAACGTAGTCCAATTAAAGTTCGGCCATTTTGCCGAAACGTCAATACCGTCTGGCGCGGGCAAACGAATATTAATGAGCAGTTAAATTAAAAAAAAAACACAAATAAACATTGAAAAGTCCCTAGAAAGGTTTTCTGAATATAAATTGTAATTATCGAAGTTAAGGCGTAGTAGAGCTAATCAAGATATGGCATAAAACCGGCGTAAAGGAACGCGCTAAGCGAGTGACGCTTAAAATACTAAAATCCCACCAAAAATATTTCCATGTAAAGTGATGCCAGGATCGCACTGTCAAAGTTATCAGATCTCCTGTAAAACCAAGCTTCTGATTCTACACGCCTTAACTCTACAAGCCTAACTTCATGAACTCTACACCTAAGTCAATTTATGTGGCCTGGCCATTTCGCTACATTCGCTTGGGCGTAAGGTGAAAAATTTACTGACTGTTTTTCTTTTAAACTATACTTGTAGGAACGAAACGGCTAAGCACAAGTTATGAGAGTTCAAAAAGTCGACGAAACGCTTCAAGAAAAGGTGGTTTGGCAGTGCCTTTGCGCTTCTCTTGGCTTACCTTGGCGTGGGCACTACCGTGGCCCCAGATGTTTCTTAAACTTAAGAGTTTCCATAAGTCATATGCTTCCTTATACTCGTCTTTCTATAAAGCGGGGACGCTGACAGCCTGTAGTTTAAAGGTGGTTTAAAGGATTCTTATTAAGAATCTCTTGAAAATTCGGCTGCAAAGCTACCAAAATCCAAAAAGCATTATAAAACCATCAAGGCAATTAAATGTCCTCTGAATCTCAATTCTCGTAATTAACTTACACTTTCACTTTACTTTAATTGAATTATAAATGAATCGCCTTGATATCTCATAATGAACAATCATTATGAGATATTAAGGCGATTCATTTTGGCAAGGAGGTTGAATCAATCAAAACGGGTTTAACTTAGAATAGTAGTTTGAAGTTTTAACATATCGGGACTGGATAGCCGTATTATTGCCGGATTAAGTTAGCAGAAAAGAACCTTCTGATGTTGAGCATATCCAACAGCGGTAAACCTGTTCCATCAGGCGATCCGTTTGCTCGTTCACCGGTCTCATTCCGAAAATATTTATTTGACCAAATCGTTCCTTTATCTACACTAATATTATAAAGAGGAAAACTTTGTTTGTATGTTTGTTTGTTTGTTTGTTTGTTTGTTTGTTTGTTTGTTTGTTTGTTTGTAATGAATAGGCTCAAAAAGTACTGGACCGATTTCAAAAATTATTTCACCATTCGAAAGCTACATTATCCACGAGTAACATAGGCTAAATTTTATTTTGGAAAAAAATAGGGTTCCGTACGATATTTGGGTTTTTCGGACACAAGGTGTAAAAAATCAACCAGAAAAGTTACTTATTTTGCGTACGCTGCCTAAACTATAAAAGATAGAACCATAAAATGTTCTAATTAATTGTAGATCTTATAAATATCTACAAAAAAGTCCGCGACACACTATACCTATCTATGTCGAGTGAGGCACAACAACAATTTTTTTATTTAGAAATCTTGAATTTTTTTTGGACTACATTTAAACGCGTTTATTTTACTCATGTTATTAATCCTTATCAAAATAAATTATTTCATCACTAAGTACAGTTTATGTAGATAATATTTGGTCTTTGAATGATTAAAATTGGACGTTTGGTTTTGAAGTTATGGCGAAATTAAAATATTACGACTTCTGCTGCACGGCCCGTTGCGAAGTGGGCGTCACCAAGGCGGGGTGCGCGTGCGGGTTAATGTTTAGTTTAGTTTAGTTTAGTTATTTTATAAACATCAAATTGATAATATCTTAAAATATAATACATTATAATATCTATACATCTATACAGTTAAATACAATTTAAGTGTCTGTTTGTAACTTCAAATTAACAGCTTTTTACATAATGAATCTGAAAGTATATTCGGTACTTACAATAAAATACATTTTTTTTTTAATTTTTGTCTGTCCGTCTGTCTGTCTGTAAGTCGGTCTGTCTGTCTGTTTGTTCCGACTAATCTCTGAAACGGCTGGACCGATTTTCACGGGACTTTCACTAGCAGATAGCTGATGTTATAGGGTAAATAGGCTACTTTTATTTTAGGGTTCCGTTTAAAAAAATAGGATTCCGCTTTCGTTAGTCATAAATAAAGTCGCGGGTAAATTTCAGCGATATCGCAAAGTATTGTTCCACGCGGACGAAGTCGCGGGCAAAAGCTAGTAAAGTATAATTCCGGTATTTTTTTATACTTTTGACGTGTCTGTGTGTGTGTGTGTGAGAGAGAGAGAGTCCGTTCGTCCGTGACGTCATAGCATCATCAATATCCTTTGTCGTAGCTCCCATACAGATGAACCGATTTTGATCCAGTTTTTACTATAGCAGAGCCATCTTCGGCAAGAATGGGCGGCTCTACCTGATAAATACCACGGCCTCACAGAAAACCGGCGTGAAATAACACACCAGAGGAGTTACAAGTGTAACTCCTCTGGTGTTGCGAGTGTCCATGGGCGGCGATAATCGTTCCCTCTTCTTGTTTCTAAAGGAGTTACAAGTATAACTACTCTGGTGTTGCGAGTGTCCACGGGCGGCGGTAATCGCTTACCATCAGTCATCCCGTCTGCTCGTTTCTTGGTTAATTACAAAAACGTACTGCTTCACCTCGTTTTTTAATTTAGTTTATTCCAACAATGTACCAGGCGAACATAAAGTAGAAGGCGGCGTTGTGCCATAATTCGTCACGTCAAATATTAAGGGCCCAGCCGCCAGCGGGGACCGGTGAGTTATGGAATTAATATTTAGGAGTTACTGACCGAGAGTGGTTTCTGATTTGTTGATTGGTCAGCTGCGTTTAAATAAGACTTAAAAAAGCCGGCCAGAACAAGTAGACTCGCTTTACAGTCGGGTTTCGTACCATTATATCAATGTTTAACTGTATGTTTATTTATTACTAGAGTTTGCCCGCGACTTCGTGCGCGCTAAAGGAAACCTCGAGGGAACCGTACATTTAGCCGCAATAAAAAGTAGCCTATGTCCTTTCCCCTAGCTCCGTAGCCTCGTGGGTAGACCGTTTGGTTCGCACTTAATAGTTCGTTCGTTCGTTCTTCGTTCTCATAGTGTAGTCTGTTTTCTCAATCTTGTTTCGGTCTTTTTAGTGCGTTCCTAAGGTATTTGTCGTTTTTTTGCAGTCGGATTTATTTATTTTTTAGGCTGATAAACACATTACCACTTCTTTGCGTCGCGCAGTCGGGTAAAAATTGTGGGCCGTTGAAGGGGGACGTTTACAAATTTGGATCGGTATCTATCGTTCTATGAAAGTTGTTTCTCTGTACGTAACTATATATATCTTCTACTTTGTGGCCATAGTCACCGCTTGACAGAAATCACCGCGCCGCTCTCCGCGATATCGCAGGTAGCGGCCTTAGAGGGTAGTGTTGGGACGATGCGGTAGACATTCGGTACTATAACTAGTCGAGATGATTATTCGGTCTTTACCTCTTACTAGGAAAACGAAAATTAGGCTTAAAATCGGTTCCTATTCAATTATCAGGCATATAAATATTCAGTCGTATTTTTTTTCATAATTATTTTAGGCTTCTAATTTAATACAAGATACGTCAATATCATACATTTTTGATTTCTAACTTCCTTATGTTAATTATTAGCGATGGCATCTTGGCTAAATGTCTAACTACTACCGTCGGCAATACCAGAGGAGTGGCAAGTGCTTTTCCGTTTCACAAAACTCAAACCTCCTCGGGTCTCCGATACTTGTTGTGTTTGTTTCACGCCAGTTTTCAGCGAGGCTGTGGTATTTAGCCACTATATATGTAATTCACTTGTGTTATTGTCATAACACAAGTAAATTACCTACCGTATATTTAATAACTTTGTGTTTCACAACTTTGTACATGCACTTCGTGATTTTTACAGATAGAGCTCCGTGGCCTAGTGGGTAGATCGTCTGGTTCGCACTCGCGAGAGTGCAGGTTCGAATCCCAGGTTGTGGTGTGTACCAATGAGACTTTTTCAGATCTCAATTACATTATACGGACGCTCTGACGGTAAAAGAAAACATCGTGAAGAAACCCGCACATAGTTGGCCCCAGACGTATTGACTAGTTATTCCTCTGGACTAGGCTGACTATATTGTGAGAATGCCATATGTGCTTGGGCAACCATATGACATTTAAAACCTAACCAAGAGCATGTCAGGACATGTCTAAGGAGGGTTCCTTAGACATGTCCACTCCACTCCACTCCACTCCAAAAGTTACTGTCCGATTTGGTTCACAATAATTATCGTAGAGTTTTTAGCATGATCTATCAGCATGGAAATTTGCAAGTTTCTATCTCCTATAGTTTAAAAATGCTAGGGGGGACCAACTTACAAACTACTTTGGAGGCCGATTACTCGAAAATGGTCAACTTTATAAAAAAGTAACGTATGAAACCTTGACTTTATTTTAAAAGACCTATTCTACGATACCCCATACGATGGGGTAGAGTGAAAAAATATTTTTCATCCCCACTTCACATGTATGGTGAGCCACCCCTAAAATATATTTTTTTTTATGATCCCGAAACCAAGATCTATATAAAATCTATAACTGCACCAAATTTCATCAATTTATATTCATAATTACATTACGGAACCCTAAAAACCGACTGTCCCAGGCACTACAGTATTTTAAGTATGGTTACTTCGCTCGGAGAATATTGTATAAATCATCCATTATCGGATGAAAAGGCCTAAGTAACATTTTTACGTACGGGATATCTAATGTTTTTTTAAAATTGTTTAAACAATAAAGAATATCTTACAGGGGTAGCGATCGCTTACCATAAAGTTATCCACCTGTCCATTTACTACTAAATGTTCTAGATATTCGGCAAGTGACATCCGTAGTGCTAACCGACTCGTCTGCGTCCAGCCTGATTAGTTTAGATCCAATCTAGTCGCAATTTAGACGTCCTAAGTCCAGAACTAGCTGTCGCAACTTGCAAGTGTATTTCAGCGGTATTGTGTTTTCATCATCATCACCACTATACCCTGTTCACATGCAATATATTGATTGCTCGATAAATTAATGACATTTAAATTGATAGCATAAGGGTCAGTTAATACCGCGGCGAGATGCGACGATGTTTGAGATAGCCATTCAAAACTGAACTTTATTCAATATACAAAAAGATACACATGTCATTGCATGTGACGACCTCTGTGGCTCAGTGGTAGAGCGTGTTGGTACTCAAACCGGAGGTTGAAGGAGCAAAGTTTTTCCGTGTTTCTGGGTCATGGATGTGTATTAAATATGTGTATAATATATAATAAAAATCTTAAATGTGTATAGTATAAAAGTATTAAATATATTTTCGTTGTCTGGTACCCGTAACACAAGTTCTTCGAGAACTAACCACAGGACCAGTTTGACGCGGTGTGAAGTGTCCATAGATATTATAGGTCGATAGTAAATACTTAGCGCCTACAATATGTACACATGTAACGTTGTGTCGTCTGTGAATATAAACATTATGTACGTGTTACGTCATGACTATGCATAGACAGCACACAACGTAACATGTGTACATGTTGTAGGCGCCAAGTATTTACTATCGACCTATATTATTACATGAGTTCAAATGTCCAGTCAAGTTCAGTGAAACGTATATCTTCTTATGTAGACCTAGTGAATAAGTTCTTTAAAGTGCAGCGCCGTGGTTTGACCATTATTATATACATGTCACCGTAAAATTGTAAAAACCGTTAGATTGTAAAATAACTAACGAGATTGTAAAAATATGTCGAAAGATTCATAACTATATATTTACTAGTATAATCTAACGAAAAATAATGTGTTAAATTATTGGCAGCATATTCGCGTCGGAAGTCTATCAACATTTTACAATTTCACTAGTTTTATTACAATCTAACGGTTTTTACAATTTTACGGCGACATACACATATACACAAGGGGCACCCACCACACATCCCCTCCGCGGCAACTGCACAGTTGCATTGTCTTCAGATGCACCACAATATTTTTGTTAACAACAAACCACTACGTTACCAATACTGTGGTATGTGTGTGGTTTACATACAAGTTGTTGTTTGTTTGTTTGCCTTGTTGTTAGCAAAAATATTGAATTACAATTTACATCTGAACCAGTGCAACTGTGCAGTCGTCGCGGTGGGGATGTGTGGTGGGTGCCCCTTGTATCAAACAAAGCATCAAATTGATCAATATCTGTTTGTTGATTGTTGTGGCAACATTTACATTTTATAACGACCAAAATATTATTATAAAAATTCGGGCACTTTATCCTACTATGACTATCCTACTTCCTACTAATATTATAAATATGAAAGTTTGTGAAGATGTATAGATGGATGGATGGATGTATGGATGGATGGATGTTTGTTACTCTTTCACGGAAAAACTACTGACCGGATTTTGATGAAATTTGGTATCCTAGTAGTTTAGGCTCTGGATTAAAACATAGGCTACTTTTTATCCCGAAAAAATACAGTGTTCCCGAGGGATACTATATTTACGCGGGCGGAGCCGCGGGCAATAGCTAGTAGTTATAAATAAATATTTTAAAGTGAATAACGTTTTTTGTTTCGGTTTCCCCTCCTATAAGCTTTGTGATATATTTATTTATATATCGTACAAATCGTAAACAATTGGCGTGTTGAAAATATCCTTGTTCCTATTATAAATGCGAAAGTATGTGAGAATGGATGGATGTTTGTTACTCTTTCACGAAAAAACTACTGAACGGGTTTCGATGAAATTTAAAAAGGTAGTAGTTTAAGCTATGGATAACATATAGGCTACTTTTTATCCCGAAAAAGTACAGAATTCCAGTGGGATACTATATATTCACGCGGGCAAAGTCGGAGGAAAAACTAGTATTGTAATAATTTTTGCGTTGTAAGAAAACTAGATGTTGCACGTGACTTCGTACGCGTATATAGGAATCCCGTGGGAGCCGTAAATTTTGCTGCTATAAAAAGTAGCCTACGTTAATTAATCCAGAGCCCAAAACTTCTACCATTAATTATCATATAAAAAATTATCAAAATCTGTTAAGTAGTTTTTGCGTGAACACAAACATCCATGCATCGATCCATACATCCTCACAAACTTTCACATAAGCCAACTTAATATTATTAATTGTACGTCCGTCTACGTTTATCTTAATTTTCTTGGCTCACAGAAAGAAAGATTATTATTTTATATAGTTTAAGTTAAGCCAGCCTATTCGTGCCGAAGCATAGCTATCTCAGTGTATTTTGCAAAGCGAATAAACAAGTTGAAGCTAAAGCTACTTAGAAGTTAGAAATACATTCTGCCAATATGAAACATATTTTCGAAAGAAAATTTGAATGAAAATGGCTTCCATCTTCAAATACGAATTTCAAAAGTGGAACGCCACTAAATTCGGAATTCAAATAACTCAATAAACTCAAGTTGGCTCCTCGTCTATAACCGGCTCGACTATAGCAGATTCATCGCATTGGGCTCCTAGACTATAAACTTTTGTAATAAGTTTTAATGACGACATGAGTTCGATATTAAATGCCAAAATTCCAACGTGCCAAGTACGCCGTGCCAAATGCGTGTTGCCAGCTTGTTTAGGCTGTAGGATCGATTTGTGCCACGACGTGCCAAATGTCATGTCAGATATTAGATGTCATGTCAGATATAGATGCTATGTCGTGACCATGTTCGTGTGCTTTATGAGATGTGCTTTTAGTCAAATTAGATTGCTTATTCTATTTATATAAAAATGAATGTTTGTCTGTATGTCCTTTATAGAAGCGTAAACTTATGCATTTGATCATGTGATGATCGTTAGCAAAGTTGTTGTGCGTGAGCCAAAGGTTTCTATAGATTTACAATTTATACAATTGGACCCGGTAGGTGGCGCTGCTGTCAGTACGACAACTATAATTCTAACTTCTAAGAGGGTACGAAGTTTTCCGGGACAGCTAGTACATCTAAATATATAAAAGGCATACATGACTGACTCATCTATCAACGCACAGCCGAAACTACCGAACAGAGCTTGCTGAAATTTGGTATACAGGTTGTAATGACGTAGGCATCCACTAAGCAAGGATTTTTGATAATTCGTCCCCTAAAGGGGTGAAAAAGGGGTTAAAATTTTGTATGGAAACCGAACTCCACGCGGACGAAGCCGCGAGCAAAAGCTACTCACTTATAAAGATATGAAAGTTGAGCATGTATGGATGGATATAATTATATTTGTGACTAACTGCTTCACGCAAAATAATTTTGAGCACAAGAATTTATTGAAACGTCTCTCCTAAAGTTCTGTTCTCCTAGTGTTCTGGACACAAAAGACTTTGCTTAATAGGCGGTTTCGAAGTCCTTTCTCCAGACTCACTTGCCATTGGCTGCAGATTATCGCTCGTTCGAAGTTATTAATGAGGGTATGAACAGTTTATTTAATTAAAATTAAGGTTATCTTTGTAATATTATAAAACAAAATAGTAAATAATCTATGTAATATAATGGTGTCTACAGACACACGAATTTGGTACGGAGCGTACAGCGGATCTGGTACGCTCCGTACCAGATCCGAGCGTGTGTAGGGCAGTCCGGCGAACATATGAAGAAGGCGAAGAGTTCGCCGTTGTCCGCATCGGATCTGGTCCGCTCCGTACCATATCCGTGCGTGTGTAGAGCAGTCCGGCGGTTAGGCCGTACAACGGTATCAGTGTTGCCAACTTAGGGATGTAGCCCCCAAAATTAGGAAAAATATCTACGGGGGTTTACTAGGGGACAGGATGTTTAGAGTTTACTCCTTATGAATCAATTTTTATGTAATAATAAAAATTATTTTAATGTGTGTATATAGCCAGGGATATGAAAATGTATTGGGAGTGAAATCAGATTAAGACAAGTTAGTTTTATGTTATTCACGCGTAAGTCTTTATGTTAAACACATAACCTTTCTTTCTAGCTTATTATCTCTTAGACCTGTCAATGGTATAAGTAATCAGGGGTAAAATTTGGGGAGAAATATTTTTTAAAGTGTTGGTATCACTGCCCGTTATCAATGAATTGCGGAAATCATCGTCGTCGTTTAAAAACCGCACTGTAAATAGAACTCTGTGCTAATGTAATAGAGCATAAAATCGAACACACGAGTGTTGAGCGTTTCGCTCCACTGGACCGTACCAAATCCGTGCGTGTGTAGCGACACCGGATTTGGTCTCCGGATATGGTTCGTACCAAATTCGTGTGTCTGTAGATAGCATTATAAAACAAAATAGAAAATAGTACTTTTTAGGGTTCCGTACCTCGAAAGGAAAAACGGAACTCTTATAGTGTCCGTCCGTCTGTCTGTCAAGACCCTTTTTCTCAGGAACGCGTAGAGGTATCAAGCTGGAATTTATATCAAATACTCAGGTCTTTTGACCCTTGGAACTGTGAAAAAATCAAACTACTCAGCCAACGCAATCAAAAGATACAGCCGTAAACTCAAAACCTATAGGGTACTTGCCGTAAACTCAGAATCGTGAAATTTGGTACGAAGCAAAGTCTTATACGGCACAGATACAGGAAATTTTTAGTTACATCATATTATAATAAAAATATTTTTAATAATTTTAAATTTACTACCCCTATTATGACTCGACTGTCGTGATGGGTGAACTTTTACTTATAGTATCTACAGGTTTGTACGGAACCTTCGGTGCGCGAGTCCGACTCGGCATTTGTCCGGTTTTTTTAGGATAAAAAGTAGCATGTGTTTTTTTAATCCAGAGTCTAAGCTACTACCATATTTTATTAACATCTGTTTTGTAGTTTTTGCGCGAACGAGTAACAAACATCCATCCATCCATCCATACGTACGTATTAGAAGCAAAAATTTTACCAAATAACATCAATACAAATAGCTGTGTAATTTTATGTACTACTAGCGACCCGCCCCAGCTTCGCACGGGTACAATACTGATACTAATACTACAGAATGTCTTTAAATCACTAACAAAACGGGCGAAATCTAGTCAAAACAAACAGAAACAAATTAATATAGGTACCTACTAAAACTCAATGAAATAAGTAAGTAGGTGGGTATACTTTTATCGTATGAAATACCATAGATCTAAACTCCCCCCGCACGCGCACCCCTGCCTTGGCGACGCCCACTTCGTAACGGGCCGTGCAGCAGAAATCGTCATATTTTAATTTCGCCATAACTTCAAAACCACACGTCCAATTTCAATCATTCAAAGACCAAATATTACCTACATAAACTGTACTTAGTTATGAAATAATTTATTTTGATAAGGATTAATAGCATGAGTAAAATAAACGCGTTTAAATGTAGTCCAAAAAAAATTCAAGATTTCTAAATAAAAAAATTGTTGTTGTGCCTCACTCGACATAGATAAGTATAGTGTGTCGCGGACTTTTTGTAGATATTTATAAGATCTACAATTAATTAGAACATTTTATGGTTCTATCTTTTATAGTTTAGGCAGCGTAGGCAAAATAAGTAACTTTTCTGGTTGATTTTTTACACCTTGTGTCCGAAAAACCCAAATATTTTACGGAACCCTATTTTTTTCCAAAATAAAATATAGCCTATTTTATTCGTGGGTAATGTAGCTTTTGAATGGTGAAAGAATTTTTGAAATCGGTCCAGTACTTTTTGAGCCTATTCATTACAAACAAACAAACAAACAAACAAACAAACATACAAACAAAGTTTTCCTCTTTATAATATTAGTGTAGATAAGTTCTTTCGAATTTTTTAAATATTTTTGAGCCTTAACGTATTGACATATAAGAATTAGATCATATGCCCAAAAATATTCTTGGCCTTCTTGTCCGGATAAACTGTTGGAAGTTTTTGTGGCAAGATAATTTTTGTTGAATTGTTATTTTTTTTTTTTGTGAAATATTGAACAATAAAATAAATAAATAAATAAAATATACTTCTTAGAGTCGTGTTAGTTACTCTAAAACGGCTGAACCGATTTGGTTTAAAATCGGCCGGGAGGTAACTTAA
This sequence comes from Glaucopsyche alexis, assembly GCA_905404095.1. NCBI lineage: Eukaryota > Metazoa > Arthropoda > Insecta > Lepidoptera > Lycaenidae > Glaucopsyche > Glaucopsyche alexis. The sequence goes on along the minus strand of FR990064.1, from coordinate 2,856,751 downwards.
AACCAGGAGGACATAGGATACTTAAAAAACTCGAAAACGATTGGACCGATTTGGCTAATTTTGGTTTTTAAATAATTGTGGAAGTTCAGGGAAGGTTTAAACGGTGAGAAATATTGGAAAAGGTGTAGGTTGTAGAGTAGGTGTAGGACTAGGACGTAGGTTGCATTGTAGGTGTAGTTATTTATTCATTCCAGTTCATATTTAAGACAGAACAACGTGTGTCGGGACAGCTAGTGTAATATAAGAATGAAAAATATATTTAGGTACGATCTACAAATTTTGTTTAGATTTCCCGCGCGGCGACATAATTAGCGGGTACTCTCGCGTGGCCTGTACTAATTAAACATCTAATTAATCTGTCTAAATGTGAAAATTATTACGAAATTATTCATCTGGAATTAGATTAAATGTTATTTAAATACTAATGAAAAAGTCTAAAATATAGATAGATAGATAGATAATGTTTATTTGCTTAAAATAATGTAAGTACAATGTCAAGGTGTTATAATGATAAATTCTGCTCTTGCTTATTCTGCCTTTGATAAGGCGTGCAAATGTTCATAATATTATTATTTTACAACTTAAATAATAATTAGTTAAAACAGAAACATATATAATAGTATTATTAGTCACAGCAAGAAAACAATTTATTGTCATTTTTAAATGAAACTAAAAAATTTAATTAACTTAAAAATTATATTTATTCTTCAGTTTATTTTATGTCTAAGTACTTATGTATATATTATGTCACCGTAAAATTGTAAAAACCGTTAGATTGTAATATTACTAGAGATATTATATAATGTCAACGGATTGTCAAATAAAAATTTCTCCATAATTATGAAAAAGCAAATAAATATGGCGGTGCGGGGCACTTGCCGTTTAACCAATCGGCACGGTAAATATTACAATATAACGAAAAACAATGCGTACAATTATTGTAAGAAGAAATTTTTATGTGACAATCTGTCGAAATTTTATAATATCTCTAGTAATATTACAATCTAACGGTTTTTACAATTTTACGGTGACATATATACGTCATTTAGAAATTCTTTGTAACACATTAAAAAAAAAAATTACTATTTGTGGCCTCTATTGTGGTATATTATTTTTAAGGGTTTACCACTTTCCAGTACCAACGATCCCTAATAACTAAAAATATTATGAACTACTACACATTTCCCGCGACTTCGCAAGAACCGTACATGTTGTCGCGATAATAAGCAGCCTTTGTCCTTGTCCTTTGTCCTTCCTTGGACTCTATATCTCTGCAAAATTTCATCAAAATCCGTCCTGTAGTTTCAAAGCCTTTTCAATGCAAAGAAACATATAAATCTTTCCTCTTTATAACATTAGTGTAGATGAAGTGATTTTCCGATCCTCACCCTCGAATATTCCAGAATTTTCCTGAAGGCGGCTGTGAATATTCAGAGGCTTAGATTGGAGTTCAGCTTATTCATTCATTTATTCATTCGTTCGCCCTGGAAGCGTTACGTACAAGCGTTCAAAAGGTCTTCATACCTTTTGTTCAGTTGGGAACAACCGTTATTACTTATTGTAGACGTTCTGTGAAATAAATTAAAGGAGGTAGATAATAAACTAAATTATACCAATATATTACCTACCATTATACCAATTACCTACCTACCATTATACCAATATATTACCTACCATTATACCAATTACCTACCTACCATTATACCAATATATTACCTACCATTATACCAATTACCTACCTACCATTATACCAATATATTACCTACTAGATGTTTCCCGCAACTTCGTGCGTTCAAAGTTAATTTCGTAAAAACAGTACATTTTTCCGCGATAAAAAGTAGCCTATGTCAATTTCATCTAAGTCTTAATAAGTAGTTTCGGAGCCTATTCGATGCAAACAAACAAACAAACTTTTCCTCTTTATTATAATATTAGTATTAGTATAGATTTACTTATTATTTTCGTTACTTTTGTACGAAGATTTAAAGTAAACGCATTTTAAATTATATACAAGTTGAGTACCTATAACTTCTAAACTAACCAAATTATATAAGCCGTTTTAGTTTTCCTTCAAAGTTCATCACTCGACTACCATTTTGATTTTTAAAGATTTTTCGAGCTAGCCGCTTAGCTTTAAATAGGGGGACGCCCTAAATAAAAAAAAATCTTCTTAGCAACCTCTCAATGTTTTTAAAAGACCTATCTAATGATACCCCATATTTTGGGATAGACGCGAGAAAAAAACATCTCCACTTTAGGTGCGGCACCAAAAAAGTTCAAAAATTATCTGAAGACAAAGTACTCTACTTTTATATTTTTTGAACTTTTTTGGTAGGTACCGAGGTTCAAGACGATTTTATTACGGAGTTCCTATGGCCACCTTCCAGTTCCATCATCAGATCAGCTCCACGTCATCATAATATTGCATTGTCACGCGGTTTACATTGTAACGTAGTTACATTTTTAGTCATTAAATTTGTTCAAATCGATACCCTCAACGCCATCTATGGTGTATTCAAGTAACTACGGTTTTGGATTCTATATTGATTTAAATCTAAAATGTTTTCAATTTAAACACAATAATCTTTTTAAACAACTTAAAATACACTAGTTTTGCTTTATTGGGTAATAATACTTAATAACTCAAATATATTTTTTTTTGCCTTAACTTCCTTCAAATTGGCAAAAACTCTTAGGTGTGTAGTCAACTTTTAAAAAGTTATGGTAGGTCGGGTATATAACCCTGACGCGCGATTGACAGCTCCTTTTTTTTCATTTCTCATCCTGGACACTTTTTAATTATTTGATAGTGGTTACTTTATTCCACGTTTTGTTTTTCAAGTAATTTTAAACCCGTCTTTACGGTGAGTTATCTGTGTTCTGTGTCGATAAATGTGTAGATTTTGCTTTAATAATTTTATATTGTTCCTTTCCAAATTACTATAATATCAAAGAGTAAAATTGTATTATGTCAAAATTGTTTCCGTGGAGCACGTGTTTGTTTCCCATTTGATTAATCATTGTAAGCCTGTTGTATCAACACGCATCCTTATAATTACACATTAATCTCACATCTGGTTGCCTTGTTTTATATTTTGATTTCCATGCGTTGTTGTAAATTATAACCTGTCAAACTTTTGTACATCATGCAATTTTGCATTGCAAACTTTTAATTATTTTTAAACATTCGCTATGTACCTTCCTTAATTTGTGAGGGACCAAGACCAGATCTGTCGGTCTGAATTTCGTCCCGGCCTGTGGCAGCAGACAGACCCTCAACACCGGACTGCGGACGGTTGGAGACGGACCTCCTACCAAGCTAAGTGCCGTGTGCCAATCTGCCCCTAGTCTCCCCGATAACCCAAAGGCTGAACCAGACTTCGTCGGCTAGTCAATCCGCGACCCCTCTCTCTAGTCATTTTTTAAAAAATTATATTATTGTTACAGTATTTTGTGGTTTTTAATTACACCTGTAACAACATATTCCTGCAAAATTTCAGCTCAATCGGAAACCGGAAAGTGGGTCAATTTAACTTGCAAGATTTTATTACAGACAACGGGACAGGTGAAACTACTACTTAATACTTTTTGGTATCGTTAATAGAGTAAATTTCACAAATATATATTTTTTTTCATTTCAATTAATTTATCCTATAACCAATCTCATACCGCATGGGCGCACTAACTACAAGGCGTCAACGGGTGCGGTATGAGGTAGGGGGCGGCGGGGTGGGGTAAGCGATCGGCCGGGCGGCGCACGAGTTGACAACAAAGCATCGATAGATGCGTAATGCATCCACATTTTGTATTACTTTTGCGGATAAGTTCGGGGATTGATAATTTAGTTTTTTGTTCCAAAGGGGTAGTAACAAAAATCTCTAGTATTTTTTATTTTTGCCATCAATTACGTATGTTGATTTATTGTACTGGTGAAAAATTTTCCTGTATTTTAACACTTTTATCTAATAGTGACGTCACAGCTAAGTACGACTTTTGTATAGAGCGTTTTCACGAGACTTTCGAAATATTGTAAACAAATCGCTGTACCTATGAAAATATTGATTTTTCATAATATCCATTTCTGAGAAGTTACTCATATTTAAGAGTAGATTATTGTACATCTGAAGTCATGACATTTTATTGTTTTTTCATTCAAGACTTTAATTTGTTATAATTAAATAAAAATTAACATACAACGGTAATTTCTCTTCAATTAATTCAAGACCGACCTTTTTTACATTGTAAAAGTTGACAAAGGGCTTATGAAAGACTTTTCTTGTGATAATTATTATTGTAACATTTTTATCGTGGTTGAAAGATATTTTAACCGACTGCCAAGAAGAGTTTTGTTACTAATCCGTTTACTCACCGGAAATTATTGCTGTGTTGTTTTTTGAAGTGAAAACTACTTTTAGCGCGGTAGGTACGCATATTTTTAGATGAGATAAAATCTCTGGACTCGCGACACCGTTACGAGACGTAGTTTGACATATTATGGTGAAATTTAAATAACTTCGAATCGAAATTGTTTATTTCCTATATTAGTTACCATGAACCTATAGTTTCTATTTTAGATTGTAACAATTTTAATGATAGTGATGATGATATTTGTCGTAGTTGTTAACGATGATTCATAAAAGAATTTTAAAGTTTCTTATAATTAATAAAATACAATTAATAAATAAAATGCAATTAAAAACCCAATAACCTAGTATTTATAATATAAAATATATACCCGATATATCTGGTACTCGTAACACAAGTTAAACTTAGCACGGGACTAGATAGTCGTGGTGTATAATAGGTTGGGGAAAAAGTCTTTTCGTATTATAGTATGTATGAACTTGTCATAAAATATCTTGGGCTATACCAATTATATCTGGCTGATTTTGGTATCATTAAAAAGTTTTAATTTTACAGAAGACAATTCCAAATTCAAATTAGGTAAATTTGAGATTTTCATTTGTTTTTCTTAATGTTAAAATGAGTGATTCTTATGAAGAATTTCAATACATTTTAAAATTTTATTACAAAAAAGGTAAAAATGCAACACAAGCCGCGAAAAAAAATTGTGATGTTTATGGACCTAATGCAGTATCTGAGAGAGTAGCGCAAATTTGGTTTAAGCGTTTTCAATCCGGAAATTTATATATCAAAGATGCACGTCGCTCTGGTCGCCCTGTTACGGACAAAACTGTTGCAATTTTTGAAAAAGTGGAGCAAGATCGGCATATTAGTAGTTACAATGTAGCTGAAGAACTGGGGATTGACCACAAAACGGTTTTGGCGCATTTGAAAAAAGCTGGGTACACAAAAAAGCTCGATATTTGGGTGCCTCATGAGCTCACTGAAAGAAACCTAATGAACCGTGTACTCATTTGTGATTCTTTATTACGACGTAATGAAACCGAACCATTTTTGAAGAAGCTGATAACTGGTGATGAAAATTGGATCACGTACGACAAGAACGTGCGAAAAAGATCGTGGTCAAAGGCCGGTCAGGCTTCACAGACTGTGGCGAAACCCGGGTTAACTCGCAACAAGGTGATGCTGTGTGTGTGGTGGGATTGGAAGGGCATTATTCATTATGAGCTGTTACCGCCAGGCAGGACCATCAATTCTGAACTGTACTGCGAACAACTGATGAGATTAAAGCAAGAAGTTGAGAGAAAGCGGCCGGAATTAATCAACAGAAGGGGTGTGGTTTTTCACCATGATAACGCTAGACCTCACACATCTTTAGCCACTCAGAAAAAATTACGGGAGTTTGTCTGGGAGGTGTTAATGCATCCGCCGTATAGTCCTGACCTTGCACCTTCAGATTTCCACCTGTTTCGGTCGCTGCAGAATTCCTTAGGCAGTGTCAGGTTGACATCACAAGAGGACTGCCAAAACCCCTTGTCGCAGTTTTTTCATCAGAAGCCCCAAAAATTTTATAGAAATGGGATCATGTACCTACCAACAAGATGGCAAAAAGTTATCGAACAAAATGGCACCTATATACTTTAGTCACTTGTAAATAAACTTTATAAAAAAACCTTTTGAATTTTTATATAAAATGCGAAGAAACTTTTTCCCCAACCTAATATATTAATATAGTTATGTGTAATATTACTATTTTTGTATCTATATTGTTCATTCATTCCAACTTAAGAGCTTCGCTCTTATTCTATATTGTTATTAGTATAAATTAATTATGTGTGTATTGAATAAAATATAATTATATCCGTTGTCTGATACCCGTAACACAAGTTCTACTAAGCACGGGATTAGATCAACGTGATATATATTATTTAATTATGTATTAATAATGTTTGTACTTATATATTTTATGTGTGTGAGTGAATAAAGAATTAAAGAAAAACCCATCTAAAAAATGTCTAACGCGCCAAAATTTTTCACTTCTATCGGCACTCCCAGAGTGCAACCCATATTTTTTTTTTTAGGGATGGGACCGTATTGTTAGACTTCGGTGCACGTCTGTCACCAGGCTGTACTTCATGAAACGTGATAGCTAGACAGTTGAAATTATCACAGATGACGTATTTCTGTTGCCGCTATAACAACAAACACCTAAAACAGAATTAAATAAATAATTATGGATGGCTCCCATACGACGTGTTTTTTCATGCCGTTTTGTAGGCGTCCCTTTGTGCCGACTCGAACTTGTCTATGGAAATTAGAGACGTTGTATGAAAAGCGACGATGCCCGAAAGATATTAAAAACATGGTTGTTCTGCAGTTATAATTTTTAGACTTTTACCAGTCAGCTATAATAAAACTATTAACCTCCTTGTTTCAGGTAAGACGTCAACCTCCTGCCGCCCTCTGTGCTCCTGGTACCTACTTCATGGCCTTATTTTGTTTTTACTTTTTAATTAATACTAGTAGGACTCTTAGCCAAGATATCATCGCTAATTACGTTAACGAAGAAAACAAAAATGTATCGCGCGCTACGTCATAGCGATCGTTCTGTCAATCCCGTGTGTTTTCAATTTCGATCTACTTTTAAGTATTTCAGAGTGCTAAGTGTGAGTCTTTCTATTCGCATTCGATCGTGATCACGTTTGACGTTTACTAGGAATAGGCAAGCGGACTGATTTTTTTTTATTGCATTAATGAATAGTACTCTTAAATATGAGTAACTTCTCAGAAGAAACCGTATATCAAAAGTCAATATTTTCAAAGGTACAGCGATTTGTATACAAAGTTTCGCGAGTCTATACCAAAAAAAAATTTTTTTTTTTTGCGAAATTGGTAAACAAAACCTACATCATTAGTTTACTCACATCATATACAAAAACATTCATTATGGTAAGTATGAACTTAAACGCACAAATATCGGAGATATTTACAAATATATTTCTGCGGCCATATACTTCATATACAAGTGACGTCATTTTTAGGTCGACTTTAGTATGGAGCGTTTTTAGGAGGCTCGCATTTTTTTATACAAATCGCTGTACCTTTGAAAATATTGACTTTTGATATACGGTTTCTTCTGAGAAGTTACTCATATTTAAGAGTACTATTCATTTATGCAATAAAAAAAAATTGTCCGATTGCCTATTTGTATGTGATTTGTACAGCGCCACCAAGTTGTAAACGCGAGAAACATGTGAGTGCGAGTCACATACAAATTCCATGTAAACGCCAAACGCGCTCACGATCGAATGCGAAAAGAAAAACTCACAGCACTTAGTTCATAGTTAAAACAGAACAACGTGTGTCGGTTCAGCTACTGGCATTAAAAAGCTAAAATTCGAAAGTTATCACTTATCACCATCATTCAAATTTCAAAGTACCTTAACAGTTTTACATTAATATTTTATGTACGCGTGTATTACACAATTTGAAAACAAATGCGCCATCCCTTAAGGTGCGTCGATGTTAATAGTAATTCCATTCAATTCTCCCGGGGTACGCAATCATTATGGGGTTAATGGGGGTCATGGGGTCTTATGGGGTATGACTGATCGGTTGGGCGATAGCGGGTTCGATTCCCTTTTGTCTTAGATCGTATCTGTAGGGATGTACATAAATTATGAAGGTTTGTATGAGATGCGAATAATATAACCATTTGATTTCAATGGAGCGATGAGGCTGTAAAAGGAACATTATGAACTAATTTTGATTAAAAATAGGAATAGATATTAAGATATAAGGCTGCAGTGGCGAAGGCTGCTTCTCCTTCATAGGGAAGCCGGAGCCTGTATAATAGGTAGGAATTTCTATGAAGGTTTGCAAAAGATAAGTGACAAGGGAAGCCGTTAGGAATGGAGTTATAGAAACCCCTCGCCACTGTAAGGCTGGTTCTATATGATCCGTAATTCGGCGGTGCCGATAAAATTCAGAGCACTACAAAAAGAACTCTGGGCGAATAGAATAGAGTTACGTAGGTTAACATGATAACCTATCTATCTATAACTGTTTGCTAGAAACGTCAATATTGCATCGCGAAAAACCGGCAAATGATTTAATGACGACGTTTTTAACAAATAGTAATTATAAATAGATAGATTATTGAAATGGACCGCTAGTCCACGTGTATCTAACCCTCCATCGACTTGAGGTAAAATAGCCATGTCAGCCTACGGCCCGTTCAATAACCTATCTATCTATAACTATTTGTTAAAAACGTCGTCATTTTTGCAATACAAATTTGACGTTTATAACAGATAGTTATAGATAGATAGGTTTTTGAAACGGGCCCGAGTCCACCAACCCTTCAATCGATCTGGGGTATTTATACCCATGCCTAGTCTCCATATATCTAGCCCTACATCGATCTGGGGTAAAAATAGCCCGAACCGTGGACTGTTATAAAACATTCAGCGAGGTCTAGATCCAATCAGACTGGCTTTTTTAGCATTCGATCGATGAAAAATCTGCCTGGATAAATTCTATATGGCTGTCTATAAAAGTAGTTAAAGGTTTTGTTTTTTGTATATTATGTTAGTCCCTACTAAATTGCCTGTTACAATATATAAGGTTCAGTAAAATCAATTACGGATACTTCGGGCATATGATCTACTGCGTATGTAAAGACGTAAGCAGAAAAATAATTGTCATACTCGAAAAAAAAAATTTCTTTATATGGGCGAGTTTGCGTTTCGCGGAGACACCCATACATGAGACGACTTTTTTACTTTGAGTATAACAATTATTTTTTCGCCTAAACGTCTCTACACAAACAGTGAACCATGTGCCCGAAGTATCCGTAGTTGATTTTCGAAGACGTTATATTATGAAATATCTTATACTTTAAACTAGACAATCTTGTATATTTATAATCAGTTTCTCGAAAACGGCTGCAAGTATTACCATGGCCATTTTTTATTCGACTAGAAAGTTTATTTCGATCCTTTTACAGATAATATTAATTATTATTTAAATATAACACATACTATCTGTTGCCCGCGGCTCCGCCCACGTAAATATAGTATCCTAAAGGACACTGTATTTTTCGGTTAAAAAATATTAAGTATATAATAAGTAGCCTTTATTTTAATCCAGAGGCTAAACTACTACGATACCAAATTTCATTGAAATCCGTTCAGTAGTTTTTGCGTGCAAGAGTACCAAACATCCATCCTCACAAACTTACATATTTATAATATTAATAAGATAAACCGATATCGCCCCGAGGAATTCCTGTGGGAACCGTATATTTTCCCGCGATCAAAATAGCCTATATTCCCCATGGTATATTACCAATATCGATCCAGTGTTTTTGGGGACCTATTCAATGCAAACAGACATACAAACACTCTAATTGCTCTTATTAACATTTATTCCGTCTCGAACTCGTACATTGAATAGAACGGATATGACGTCATATTATGATAATTAACGAGCTGTCCCCTGCCTGACAGTAGGTCCTTTGTCTGAAATATGTCACCCGCAGAGGGTTAACTTAGTGGTGTGTGTGGTGACCTAGAACTTTCCACATTATTATGAAGTATGTTCGGTAGAAGATTTATGTTGTAGTGTTTTAGTAAGAATGGTTTTGTTTTAGGTTTTAATGATATGTCGATACTACGAAAACGTGACATCTATTCTATACTAATCTACACTAATATTATAAAGAGGAAAACTTTGTTTGTATGTTTGTTTGTTTGTTTGTTTGTAATGAATAGGCTCAAAAAGTACTGGACCGATTTCAAAAATTCTTTCACCATTCGAAAGCTACATTACCTACGAGTAACATAGGCTATATTTTATTTTGGAATAAAATAGGGTTCCGTAAGATATTTGGGTTTTTCGGACACAAGGTGTAAAAAAACAACCAGAAAAGTTACTTATTTTGCGTACGCTGCCTAAACTATAAAAGATAGAACCATAAAGTGTTCTAATTCATTGTAGATCTTATAAAAATCTACAAAAAAGTCCGCGACACACTATACCTATCTATGTCGTGTGAGGCACAACAACCATTTTCTTATTTAGAAATCTTGAATTTTTTTTGGACTACATTTAAACGCGTTTATTTTTCTCATGCTATTAATCCTTATCAAAATAAATTATTTCATTACTAAGTACAGTTTATGTAGATAATATTTGGTCTTTGAATGATTAAAATTGGACGTTTGGTTTTGAAGTTATAGCGAAATTAAAATATTACGATTTCTGCTGCACGGCCCGTTGCGAAGTGGGCGACATTCTGTAGTATTAGTATCAGTATTGTACCCGTGCGAAGCCGGGGCGGGTCGCTAGTATTATTATAAATGCGAAAGTGTATCTGTCTGTCTGTTGCCTCTTCACGCTTTAACCACGGTTTTCGGGATAAAAAGTAGCCTATATTTCAATCCAAAACCTAAACTACTATCATACCAAATTTCACCAAAATCCGTTCTGTAGTTTTTGCGTAAAAGAGTAACATCCATCCATCCATCTATCTATCCATCCATCCGTCTATCCATCCATCCATCCTCACAAACGTTCACATTTATAATATTAGTAGGATTACTAGGTCTAGCTGTCCCGACACTCGTCGTTTTGTCTTAAGTATGAACTAGAATGAATAAATAACTACACCTACAATGCAACCTACGTCCTAGTCCTACACCTACTCTACAACCTACACCTTTTCCAATGTTTCTCACCGTTTAAACTTTCCCTGAACTTCCACAAATATTTCAGGACCAAAATTAACCTAATTGGTCCAGCTGTTCTCGAGTTTTAGTGAGACATTGTAATTGCAATTTTTTTTACTTAATAATATGTACCACGTTTTATCACGTCCCTCGGGAACGGGATAGTATCCTATGTCCGTCTCCTGGTTCTAAGCTACCTCTCCACCAATTTTCATCCAAATATTATTCAGTTATAAATAGTGTAACTAACATGACTTTATTTTATATAGCGACCCGCCTCGGCTTCGCACGGGTACAATACTGATACTAATACGACAGAATGTCGCCCACTTCGCAACGGGCCGTGCAGCAGAAATCGTAATATTTTAATTTCGCCATAACTTCAAAACCAAACGTCCAATTTTAATCATTCAACGACCAAATATTATCTACATAAACTATACTTAGTGATGAAATAATTTATTTTGATAAGAATTAATAGCATGAGTAAAATAAACGCGTTTAAATGTAGTCAAAAAAAAATTCAAGATTTCTAAATAAAAAAATGGTTGTTGTGCCTCACTCGACATAGATAGGTATAGTGTGTCGCGTTTTTTTTTTTGTAGATATTTATAAGATCTACAATTAATTAGAACATTATATGGTTCTATCTTTTATAGTTTAGGTAGCGTACGCAAAATAAGTAACTTTTCTAGTTGTTTTTTTACACCTTGTGTCCGAAAAATCCAAATATCTTACGGAACCCTATTTTTTCCAAAATAAAATTTAGCCTATGTTACTCGTGGATAATGTAGATTTCGAATGGTGAAAGAATTTTTGAAATCGGTCCAGTACTTTTTGAGCCTATTCATTACAAACAAACAAACAAACAAACAAACAAACAAACATACAAACAAAGTTTTCCTCTTTATAATATTAGTGTAGATACATAGATTATTAATAAAAATTACAATTTTTAGCAAAATTAAACAATTTTACAATAAAATAATAATAACTATCTACTTTAAATTATTTACAGACTAAAAGAAAGAAAGAAATAAAAAACTAAAATTTAAAACAATTTTTAGCAAAGGTGGCAGAAATAATTTTCCAGTGCCTCTTCATCTAAAAATTTAAAAGAAGGGATTGTTTTGTGGAATATTTTTCTACTCTTATACTTCATTTAGTTCAATTTTAAATCCCTATCTTAAAAATGCAGTGCTGCGTCTCGTGTCGGTGTTATCTGATGCTTGAACTCACTATCATTAAGAGTTCACCGAGAAGTGAAGCGACGTGGCGATGGATTTTTAAGATAGCGATTCGAAATTGAACTTTATTCACAACACGATAAGATTTTCATTGTGAGAATTCATGTACATAGCCTCGCGGCACAGCCTATTTCGCGCTGCTCAGCTTACAATCACTGGTATCTTCAAGCTCCGTCGCGTTGCTTTCGCGGTGTGAAGTTGTGAACCTAACAAACTATCCCATATTTTGTGTGACCTAGTTCATAGTTGTCAACATATATGTGAATTTATGTTCAGAAATACCAGGAGCTCAGAACGTTGTAGGAGTACTAGCGCTCGTTAGCGATATGAGTAGATGAATGCTGATGTTATCTACAGACACACGAATTTGGTACGGAGCGTACAGCGAACCATATCCGGAGACTAAATCCGGTGTCGCTACACATGCACGGATTTGGTATGGTGCAGTGGACCGTAAAGTTTGACACTCGTGTGTACGATTTTATTCTCTACTAGCTTTTCCCCGCGACTTCGTCCGCGTGGAATAGTTACTTTGGGATATCGCTAAAATTTACCCGCGACTTCATTTACGTAGAAGGAGAAGCGCTTCCACCTCACGGTCACGACTGCCCGCCCGGGTGCCCGCGCCGTGCGCCGTACTATAGCGCCAATCATTATTTTATTACTGCGATATCTTCTAAAATACTCTTTGAAATCAAATGATGTAAACGGCAAATTTCTTCTAGATTAAATGCTTGTAATGAGTAACGTATTTACTTGGATAAGGATTAATATAATCTTTATGAAAACACTTTCACAAATAATGCTTACTTTTAGAACAAATTTGGTTAGTATAAAAAGGTTATAGTGAGCCAACCTTAAAAGATAGACATATACTGTCGCGGACTTTTTTTTAGAACTTTTACAGGGGAACAATTCTGCCATACATCATTTTAGCGAAACTTTAACCGTTTCCGCAGCGTACGTAGCGAAAGCTCTCAAAAGGAAAAAGACCCCCGATTTTGTAACATTCTTGATTGGTGCTCCGCTCGTATTGAGATTAGCATGATGCTATATAGCCTAAAGCCTTCCTCGATAAATGGACTATCCAACACAAATAATTTTTCAATTCGTAACAGTAGTTCCTGAGATTAGCGCGTTCAAACAAACAAACAAACTCTTCAGCTTTATAATATTAGTATAGATATTGGAATACATATTCTAATTCGAGCTAGGTACACGGTTCCATCTTTTTACTTATTTAAACATTATTTATTTCAACATTTTTTTATGTCACGTATACATATAGTAGGTACTAAATAATATTGTTCTGAAAACTGCATCAAAATCGATGCGTACAGAGCTATTGTACATACAAAAAATATCAACATTATATACTTAATCAATCCCATTTATAATAAAATAAACATTTATATTTTACTTACGTATGTGCCACTGAACAAATAATTCTTTCAACCACCATACACCATAAACAAACACGTAGGTATATATTACCATTGAATTATTCCGGCGAAATATTCCACGGAAACATTCGGAAACATTCGATTACGGGGTGATTGCGGGGTACGAATCTTTGTCGCGCGGGGGAAAACTTCTCCGGGGAGCATCTCCCTCCCGCGCCGCGCCGCCGTCTCGCTCGTGTGGCAGCGGCGATTGATGCAAAATACGATTTTTCAGCAAAAATAAAAATCTTAATTAAATTCATTTTGAATAATTCAAATTTAAAGAAACTTTCCTAGAAGTATTCCGGAATTATTCGGAATTTTTCAGAAGTTTTGCAACTATAGCCGTACGCTCAAGAAATCTACCGAGAACTGTACCATAAATAAAATTTAATAAGCTGCAAAAAGTATTCTGTGTTAATTCTGTATTAACCTACTACCAGTACTACCATACATGATTTCATCAAAATTCTTTACGTGCCTTTATTGCATGTAAAACTAAACATATTATTATGTACCTACATACAAACTTTCGCGTTTAGGTATAATATTAAGTAAGGATTTCTTTGTAGCCGATAATTAGTATTTCGATATAATATGATTGTTGATAACGATTTCAAAAATATTTTGAACGGGAGGACGTTGTGGACTTTGAACTTAATAAAAATAATTTGGATTGTGATCGCCCATCCTAGTTGGCACCACGACAGAGTTTGAGAGAGAGATGAGTTAGCAGTACGACCACGAAGCCATCTACATAGCTTCTCACTTATTCCTCATATAATAATCATGATTAGGATTAACCTAGGTAAAATTTTAACCAAATCAAATATGTGGTTATTTTATAGCATTTTATACTACGTTATTTTTTAGATTGATAAAACTTTTTGTAGGTTGAACCGATTGAATTAAAATACCTACACAAAATTATAAGCAGAGCTATCCTAATTCCTATCCGCGTGAACCCGTAGGTAGTTAGGTACCCAAAAAATTTCCGCGATAAAAAGCGAGTCCTATGTATTTATCCAAGGGCTAACCTACTACGGTAACAAATTTTATAAAAATCCGTTCCGTAGTTTCTGAGATGAGCGCGCACAAACGTACAGATCAAAAATCTGGAATAAAAACTAAAGACCTATGTATTAAACACTGATAAATCAAGCATAAATAAATTAAATATTACATATTATAACAACAAAAGAGAAAGAAATATAATAAGTGATCAAACGAACTTACCTTAAGTGAAGTTCGATCATTATTATATGAAACATTTCATTTCGAAGATATATATTTTACCATGTAGTATATCCATACTTACGAGGCAATCCACGCATATTTCATAGCTAGAAATCAAGAAAAAAGTTACTTCTTGTCTATGATTCCTAGTTCCATAGATAGGTAGGTATGTTTCCTGTCACGCCATTCTGTTTAGAGCTTTCCACATGTACACAACTCCCAGGGCTACGCATGTAAGGCTTATAATATACTTATAGCCTTATGTGCTTGGGTTGGGTGGGTATATATCTTCGAAATGAAATGTTTCATATAATAATGATCGAACTTCACTTAAGGTAAGTTCGTTTGATCACTTATTATACTACACATTTCATTTCTCGATATATATTTTACCATGTAGATGTTCAGAGCGTATGGGAGTTGTGTAATGTGTTAAACACTAGAATAATAGTATGGTATTAGTCTTGTTATAATATAATTATACTTCCGGTTTATTTTACCTGTTAGTTTAAGTAAAATAACAAGCATTACTAAATTATGATACCTTCTTGCATGTTTAAGCTTATATCAGTTATGTAACCGATATTTAAGTATCTACTTACAATTATAATATAATATTTGTATTTTATAACTGTTATTTTTAAATTTTCTCAAATCAAAATTATTCAACTAAATAACTATGCTCATACCCTTAATACTTATCGCGCCAAGAACCCATCATATAACTGAAATAATTAATTTCAAAATATTTATCCTACTTTTATGTAAAAGAGAAACGATAATTGTGTCTTATGGAAGTCACATCACTTATTAAGACTAATATATTATGAAGGATAAATAATATGATCTTAAACCAAATACAGACTATATTTTATTAATATAATGTAACTAAAATTGTTAGGGTAAGACGTATGCCTAATAAAGAATTTGGTGAAAGATTGTGACAACCGTGTTTTACAAGCATCCATTGACTCTGTATTTTGTTTTGATCTGGAACAGATTTAAAGTTCCATAAAGTAAGTACTTCTTAAAACAGCGACTTAGTTATCTTTATCTGTATTTATGGTTTTAACCAGAATTTATGTCTAAAGTAAATTTATTCAGTTTTATTTAATTATGTGTAGGACATAATTCAGGTTCACTAAGTATGTTTTTGTTTTGGATAATAAATTTTGATTAATGGTGAGTTAAGTTAAATTATTGTTATTGAGACTAAACACTACTGTGTTATTATATATATGATGATATACTTATCAACAAGATATTATCAAGATGAATTATATTTTTAATACCTTTTCATATGTATATTACTGCTAATATATTTTTTTATATATTTTGGTAAAATGTATAGATACAGAAATCCCCCTAATGATTCAAATTCATTATTGACTACACTATCGTCAGCTTAGATATTTTCTATTATCTAGATTCTAGATGAATAAGTACAAGATAACTTAAATTTGAAAAATTATCTTGATTAATCATTGCCACCCTATTCTATGTTGTGCTTAGTGCTATATTGAAAAAAGGTTACAAATATAAAAAATATTTGAGTAAATTCAAAGTATACCTTTGTTACCGTTTTAGGATAACCGAAATTCACGATACAAACTGATAAGAAATAGGTTCACAAAAAATGTTATATCTCCTAATTCAAGATATTTTATAATTTCAGACTCAATGTTTTGCGTCTCATGCTTTGATTTATTGGTTATGCTTTGCTTGTGGAGCAAGCTTGAAATAGTGAAGAGTAAAATTCAAACAGATATTGTAAATTTGAAACGAATTATGCCAGATTTTAAGGAGAATATGAAGTTTTAATAAATTAATAAATTGTATTATATGATAGATTTTTCCAAATTCAAATTATGATATTTTTATAGTAAGGGTGTAGTATGATATTTTTATATTGATAAAAAAATATATATATAAATTCAAAGGCATTAGTTGGTATAAGAAATAGAGCTCTATTAAAAAAAACGGGTAGGTATAAACCCTGCCTCAGTTGTTGATTATCATTTATTTATTTATTTCTGTTTTAATACTGTCTGTCACATTAAGTAATTTTGAAACTTGTTTATTGATGCACCTTGAAGGATTAATATTGAGTTATTTAAAATAAGTTTTGCTAGATTTCCATTTTATATTGGGTACTTAATTGTGCTTTTCCTTTAAAGTTACACTGTTTTATCTTATATCGATATACCTAATCAACTTCTGTTAGTATTTCTTTGTCCTGTTCTTGTTCATATTCCTCTCCAGGTCTTTTTTGAGAATTAATCTCATTTTATTTTAAATTTTTATCGATATTTGGGTCATAGAGATTAAGTGTTCATATATGTATAATATTACATGAACTACTCTTGTATTGCGCCCCTCCTCCTTCTTTTGTAGACTCATCTAGAAGGAGTAACGTGTGTTGTACAGACACAAGTACCTTCTTGTATATATCGTATACACTTCATGATTGTATAAAATATACTATATGCTTCACATAGTAGGTACACTAATTGTCATAAGCAACCTATCAATGAAAAATATCACCCATGGATAATGTAAATTGTACATTGCTATGTTACTTTTGTTATAGCTTGTGCGTATTCAGATTGAATAAAGTATACCATTGTATCTAGTACCCAATTGTATTCAGTAACACGTCAATATGTCTCACTTATTACCCATGTAAAATGTACCTAATGTAATTTTTTGCTTTTGTTCTTGTTCATCTTGTTGTGGCCAAACAAGTAAATCTCGTTCTCGCTTGCATTTAGCAACACGTCAATATGTCCGTGTATGCTGTAATCACGCCAATATGTCACGCATATCACTCGTGTAAAATGCACCTAATGTATTTTTAGGTTAATCTTATTATGGCAACACATGTACATCTCATTGTCACTTGCATTCAGCAACACGTCAATATGTCTCGCATATCACCCATGTCAGCTGTTATCACGTCAATATATCACGTATATCACCCGTGTACAATGCACCTAATGTATTTTAGGTTAATCTTGTTGTGGCAAAACAAAAGCATCTAGTTCCCACTCGTGTTCAATAAGACCTCATATTATCATCTGTATTATTGTCCATGTTTCAATTTTTTATTTCTTATTCTCTTTTTTTTTTTTTTTTTTTGATATTATTCTTATATTTGTGTCTTACTGTTAACAGATTTTTTTTTTTTTTTTTTTGCAAAAAACTTTCTACTGGTTTATCTGGTCAATCCTTAATTCATATCTTGATACAAATTTATCATTCATCAGATACAAATTGTTGCTTTAAACTGTTACTTGATAATTAAGCTATCATGGTATCTAATATATCACCCATGGATAATGTAATGGTATCTAAAGAGATACTTGGCTTTGCTTGTTCAACGTTGTTTGCCAATGGCCAATAAAATGTACAATGAAATATTATCATGTTCCAAATACCATACTTGTGCTGTGAACATTTAGCAAGGTCTATGTGTGACCATAATTTGATTTTTATAAACTGAAATATTCTGTATATAATATAATATAAATTAAGTATATTTTCCAAAAAAAATATAAATAGCAATAGACTGTTTTTCACACTTTTCTCATACACATGTATACATTGTTGTAGTGGGATCCGTCCCATTCCGGGATCCGTCCCACTCCGGGATCCGTCCCACTCCGGGATCCATCCCACTCCGGGATCCGTCCCACTCCGGGATCCGTCCCACTCCGGGATCCGTCCCACTCCGGGATCCGTCCCACTCCGGGATCCGTCCCACTCCGGGATCCGTCCCTTAATCCGTTATGAGAGTAAAGGAAGAGAGAGTCTCTTGTGTACTGCGCACACACTTGGACACTATAAAATTACTCCTGCGTAACTGGCCTGGTTTCAATGAAATCGGCCACCGTCACCGAAATCGGTGCGGGGAGTTATTATTGTTGTAGTGTGTAAGCCCTCAACTTACCACCCAATAAATTTTTGGTTGAAGTTTTATTGCTTATATTTTATTTCATTAAATTTATTATATTTCTATTTCTTTATTATTATATTTGTATAATAATGTTTGTATTGTAGTTTATTTATAGCCAGAATAGTTTACAAACAGATCCGTTTCAGTTCAGTTTTTTAATTTAAAATTCCTGTTGTTTCTATATACCAATGACTTTTTAAGTATTACACACAATCTAAGATGCTTTGTATAAATTTCAAGATTAAAATTATTATTAGATTCTGAAACTTTTTCAAAGGTTTCTACCCATTTTGATCCATGAGTATATTAATTTCTATTATCCATGAGAAGCAATGTTATGCAATAAGCAAATAACTCTATATGAACTGCTGGATAAGCCAATACCTAACAGCTGAGTTAAGCCCCAAATATCATGACTTTGATTTTTGGATTATTTACCTACTAACTTTTACAATGAGTATCTTCATTTAAATAGAACCAGTATTATAAATGAAACCTAAAAACCCTTACAACTTTCCAGAGTACTCTTTAAATTAGTATTACTAACAAACTTCAAGGATTCTAAAAATAATCCTAACACCAGGTAGGTATACACTATGCCAATGTATTATAATGACAACTTTCCAGTTATATATTCTTATTTCTTCTTAGGAAGAATAAACTAAGCAAATTTATAATATTAGATCATGTTAAAAAACAACTCGTGTATTTGCATATAGACTAATCTTGTACTGACAGTTCCAGCGTTAAATTTGCCTGAGATACTTTAGATTTTCTGTAGCAACAGATGCAAATCGCATACTGTTTCATGTGTATATGTGGTTCTATGCAAAAAATGAATAATAAATTATTATATTAAACAGAGAGAGAGAGCGGATTCCCGACAAATACGTTCTTTGTATAATGTTCCTTTATGAGACTAAACTGACAGAAATTGCGTTTGATTTTTGGAACTAATGTTAATTGTAGAAAATATATTATAATCTTGGCATACCTGGATTATTTATTAGACATTGTGATTGTAATGGAGCAATTTTAACGCCGGCATTTTTTCTTTGACTTACGTATTTTCGTCCTAAATTTTGCAATTTCTTCCTCTTTTGTTAGTTTTTGTCTCAGCATTTCTCAAATGACTTGAAATCACATTTCGTATCATATTTCAACTTATAGATCAATTATTTTCAACTTTTTGGAACAAAAATATGCGTCATTTGCCACGCAAACATAAATAATGGCGTGACAGGAAACATACCTACCTATCTATGGAACTAGGAATCATAGACAAGAAGTAACTTTTTTCTTGATTTCTAGCTATGAAATATGCGTGGATTGCCTCGTAAGTATGGATATACTACATGGTAAAATATATATCGAGAAATGAAATGTGTAGTATAATACCTACACTCAAATTATTCTACTGAAATAGTATGTAATAAGTATAATAAGTATTATGAATATAATTAATATAGCAATCGCAAATATTTAGGTGCCTAGTTTTTCAAAGAGATTTTCATCAAATTTAACTTTGGCATTCTTGTCAGATTTATTTTTCAACATGATGACAATATATTATGTCAAAATAAAAATAAAGCTTCCCACTCACGGGCTATCGATTGCTTCGATCAAATTGGAAAATAATTCGTATTTGAAAGTAAATTGCTAACGAAAACTATTACACAAAATGATTAGTGTAAGACCTACCAGCTAGTGAAACAAAATTTACGCGTATATATATACGAGTTTCATATAAAAAGTATAGTAAGGTGGTCCTAGGATTTCAGACTATATTTAATTTTTATCTAAACCGATTTACTTGCAACTACGAACCCAGTAAATGTTTAAATTGTAAAGACTAAATCGATCGATCGCTTGTGTGTGGGGAGCTTTATATCAAAATCACTAAGGAGTATTTATATCAACTTAAAAGCAAATCGCTCCCAAGCAACTTTCTTTCCCTTTTTATTCCCGTTAGCGGACGAATTTCAATAAACTATGATACACGAATTCCATCAATTCTGTTACATAATGTTTGTGCAAAATATGAAGTAGATTGTACCAAGGGATCACGTTGCCCCATACAAACTGTTTTACCCCTTTTCACCCCCTTAGGAATCGAATTTCGAAAAATCCCTTCTTATCGGATCCCTACGCATTACAAAGAGCAAGCCCTGCAAGTTTCAAGTCTCTACGATCAGCGGTTTAGGCTGTGCGTTGATCCGTCAGTCATTCAGGACAAAGGATTTTATATGTATAGATTACATTAGCAAAGAGTTCTATTTACAGTGCTGTTTTTAAACGACGACGATGATTCCCGCAATTCATTGATAACGGGCAGTGATACCAACACTTTTAAAAATATTTCTCCCCAAATTTTACCCCTGATTACTTATACCATTGACAGGTCTAAGAGATAATAAGCTAGAAAGAAAGTTTATGTGTTTAACATAAAATTTTACGCGTGAATAACATAAAACTAACTTGTCTTAATCTGATTTCACTCCCAATACATTTTCATATCCCTGGCTATATACACACATTAAAATAATTTTTATTATTACATACAAATTGATTCATAAGGAGTAAACTCTAAACATCCTGTCCCCTAGTAAACCCCTGTAGATATTTTCCCTGATTTTGGGGGGTACATCCCTAAGTTGGCAACACTGATACAGTTGTACGGCCTAACCGCCGGACTGCTCTACACACGCAGGGATATGGTACGGAGCGGACCACATCCGATGCGGACAACGGCGAACTCTTCGCCTTCTTCATATGTTCGCCGGACTGCCCTACACACGCTCGGATCTGGTACGGAGCGTACCAGATCCGCTGTACGCTCCGTATCAAATTCGTGTGTCTAAAGACACCATAACTGAAACATAGCTATACGCTGTTATCAAACAAATGTAACAAACATTTTGATAGTACGTGTACAGGCTTGACAACTGTATTGTTTTTAATATTGCTTATATGAATTATAATATTCTTAAATATGAGTAATTTCTCAAAAGAAACAATAAACTGAAAACTTACAAACCACTTTTTTTTTTTTTTTATGAAATATGGTGGCAAACGAGCAAACGGGTCACCTGATGGAAAGCAACTTCCGTCGCCCATGGACACTCGCAGCATCAGAAGAGCTGCAAGTGCGTTGCCGGCCTTTTAAGAGGGAATAGGGTAATAGGGGAGGGTAGGGAAGGGAATAGGGTAGGGGATTGGGCCTCCGGTAAACTCACTCACTCGGCGAAACACAGCGCAAACGCTGTTTCACGCCGGTTTTCTGTGAGCCCGTGGTATTTCTCCGGTCGAGCCGGCCCATTCGTGCCGAAGCATGGCTCTACCACGTACAAGGTCTTTGGAGGTCGATTACGCGAAAGTGGTTGACTTCGTAAAAAAGTCATGTATGAAATCTTCCCTTCATTTGCAAAAGACCTATTCAACACACGATGGGGTATAATGAAAAAATATTTTTCATCCCCACTTCACATCTATGTAAAGCCACCCCTAAAATATAACATTAATATTATTTTAAGATGCCGAAACCAAGATCTACACACAGTACACAACTGTACAATATTTCTTCAATTTATGTTCATTACAAAGATATTTGATTGATCTCGCTTCGCTTGACCGCCCAGCGAGACAAATTATTGGTCTATGGTTCATAATAATTAAAGCTAGAAGCGTGGACAGACAGACAGATGGATGGACCGAGCGAAACTATAAGAATTCCTTGTGTACGACGGAAATCTAAAAATGTTTTTAGTAATCTAGGCTATCTATACATCTATACAGATAAATAAAATTGAAGTGTTTGTTCACAAACTTCAAACTAACAGCTTTTCACTTAATGCATCTGAAAGTATATTCGGTACTTACAATAAAAAACCAATTTTTATAATTTTTGTCTGTCCGTCTGTCTGTCTGTCTGTCGGTCTGTCTGTCTGTTTGTTCCGGCTAATCTCTGAAACGGCTGGACCGATTTTCACGAGACTTTCACTAGCAGATAGCTGATGTTATACGGTCTAATATAGGCTACTTTTATTTTAGGGTTCCGTTTAAAAAATAGGGTTCCGCTTCCGTTAGTTCCGCGTAATCGAAGTTGCGGGCATCAGCTAGTTAGAAATAAAGTAAGAAAATTTAATAATAATGCAGAAAGTCTT
Organism: Glaucopsyche alexis; assembly: GCA_905404095.1. Lineage (NCBI taxonomy): Eukaryota > Metazoa > Arthropoda > Insecta > Lepidoptera > Lycaenidae > Glaucopsyche > Glaucopsyche alexis. Next base: position 2,833,612 of record FR990064.1, on the reverse strand, counting down.
GTGAAATAAATAAACTGTATAGGAAAATTTATTACATACAATTATTGTAAGGCACGTTCAGTAAATGAGTTGTTTGACAAATTTAATTGGAGTACGCCGCTAAATCACAAAGGAAAATCAAATGATGACACTTCTATGATTTCAAGCATTTCTCTAGAAAAATGTTAATAAATAAAGGTTTCACGGTCGCTGATCTCAGAGCTCTAACGAATCTCAGACTCGTCCGTTTCAACCTCAAACCAATATCTTGGTAACTAGGGTAACAGCGTCGTGAAGGCGGTGTGTCGCGCCGGCCCGGCGCCACTGTCCGCCCTGTTTACAAAGACCTACGATGTTATGATCGCTTGGTACATGCGGACGGAAAATATGATGCAATTCTGCTAAGTACAATAATTACAATCAAGTCCCGACACGCCAAAACTCTCAAACGGTGTTTTTATAAACGTTAAACCAACGTGAAACACGCTCTGATTGGTCGAAACGTCATAAAATCCGTTTATTATAACATGTCGCTTCACTTTCAATCTAAACAAAGTAAAATTAAGTCTACTTAAACACGAGAATTGAGATTTAAAATAGGTTTGAACTATCTTAGTGAAATAACACTTGGCTTATTTCACTAAGATAGTTATTTCAGGTTTATTGGCTGCAAAATCGATAGGCGGCGGTAATTGCTCACCATCAAGCAATTTTTCTTCTCGTTTCTGGTCTATTCTAAACTTACCCTAAGTTTAGACCAGATATACTCTGTGGTTAAGAAGGTTTGGCATAGAGGCGTGACGAAGTGACGCGTCACCACATTAACAAAATAAAGTAGTTGTGCGGAAAATGAACGAATTTTTGCATTTTGTTTCACGTCAAAAATTATACGACACGAAAACTTTTCATCCCAGAAAATTGTCTCTCAAATCTCTTAACAAAAAGGATTTTGTGAACTAAATAGAAACATTTAGATGCATCCCTCGTTGTACAAATTTGCTCAAATTCATTCCAACTTGTGTATATTTTGTATTCTTTTGTTGTTCCTGAGGGAAGAGCGTCGTAAACAGCGTTCACCGCAAAATTTTAGTTTTTGAAACACCATCTAAGTGTCTCGTAGCAAATGTAAGAATTTCCGTAGGAAATCTACGAATTTCGTAGCAAATCTACATTTCGTAGTCATTCTATTAATTTCGTAGCAAATAAGTATAATATTTGTGTTAATTCAACATATTTCGTAGCAGATCTACGATTTTCGTAGCGAAAATGAAATGTTGTAGCACTGTCTACGATAATTGTAGCAAATCTACGAATTTTGTACAGTCGCGTGCACTAATATAGACACATTGACAAATTTGCAATAATATGTCAACGTATCATACTTCAAAAACATGGATACCATGTTGTATTCATAATGATGTAACCTACAAACTGTTTCAAAATTATGAACACAATTTTTTCATAATAAAGTGTTTACTTTACAGTTTGTCAATGAATACTAAACACCCCCCAAAGCTAAAATGATGTATACGTGACAATGTCAATAACATGTAAACATTGTTTTTTCAATATAATGTAAACATTAATTTTGTGTATCCGAAAATGTAAAACACAATTTCATTACAATGTAAACAATAATTGTGTCATTAATATGTATACACTCATAAAAGAGTAGCACTTTTTACTTTTCTGCCAATATGTTTATAATTGTCAAAAAAATGTAATCATTGTAGGTTGCAAAACAATGTATACATTCTTTTTTTAACGATAAGGGTTCCTTGAGTATTACGGAACCCTAAAAATGAATCCTACACCTACGACATACGTGATAATTACAATTGACTTCTCAGATTAAAAAAACAATGCGTTGTTTTGGTTCGGTTTTTATTATCTACCCTCAACTTTCATAATGTTATAAACTAGAATGACAGTCGCAGCGGAGTTCATTCGCACTAATATTTCGGTGATTGCGTGTTGTGGTGTTCGTTTGAAATTTGAAAATTATGGATAGAATGGAGGACATTCCTTATAGAATATCTTCCTACGAAAAACATCTGGGGGCACGGCAGTGCCCCCGCCAAGTCGAGCGCGAAGCAAACACTGCCGTACCATCCTTTACTGGAACCATTTCGCCGCATTTTCAGGCCCCTATTTGAGAACTTCTAGATAAGACCAGAACGCAGAAATTTTCGTCATCCAATAAGCTATAATCACGTACTTAAAATCCAAAATTTCAAGTCTGTAGGTCATTTAGTTCCGAAGTTAAGCGAAAGCAAAGTTTCGCATTTTCGACACTCACTCACTCATGATCATCAAAATAGAACTAGTACTTCCCATAAACTTAGAGAGCTGAAATTTGGTACAGAGTTGGGGTTTAATGGCCACATAAAGGGAAAACTATAAAAACTAGGATAATCGATCTGGGGGCACGGCAGTGCCCCTGCCAAGTCGAGCGCGAAGCAAGCACTGCCGTACCATTCTTTACTGGAACCATTTCGCCGCATTTTCAGGCCCCTATTTGAGAACCTCTAGATAAGACCAGAACGTCGATCTGGGGGCACGGCAGTGCCCCCGCCAAGTCGAGCGCGAAGCAAACACTGCCGTACCATTCTTTGCTGGAACCATTTCGCCGCATTTTCAGGCCCCTATTTGAGAACCTCTAGATAAGACCAGAACGTCGATCTGGGGGCACGGCAGTGCCCCCGCCAAGTCGAGCGCGAAGCAAACACTGCCGTACCATTCTTTACTAGAACCATTTTGCCGCATTTTCAGGCCCCTTTATTCTACTCGAACTTTATTCTACTCGAACATTACACAAATTAAATAAACAAATTACACTAAAATCTAGGAAAATAAATCAATATGCCCACGCTTCTACAAAAAGAAGTGAAATCCCACCAAAAACATTCTGTAAAAAACTAGCCAAGTCTCGATGGAGCTGCTTGTTTTTGTCTAAAAAGTAATGAAATCTAGACAAAATCGTGCCAAGTCTAAGGTTCCTTACTGCGGCTTCTTTATTATTATAGTTAATGTTGTATGACTTGGCCGTTGAAGGGCACACAAGGGTACAAAAGGGGCTCCATGACACCATTGCTCCAATACGTGTGTTGTACAATCAACAACAGCCTAAAATGAGACACTAGCGTCCAATTACCAATACCAGTATGGGCTATTATCTCGCTTAACAAACATAGGTAGTTACAGATGTAAACAAAATTGACTTGTACCCACTAAAGTATAAAGAATGTTCTACGGCCAAGTCACTCAACATTAACTATAATAATAAAGAAACCGCAGTAAGGAACCTTAGACTTGGCACGATTTTGTCTAGATTTCATTACTTTTTAGAGAAAAACAAGCAGCTCCATCGAGACTTGGCTAGTTTTTTACAGAATGTTTTTGGTGGGATAAAATTATAGTTTTAAAAGAGCAGGGGTCCTCTGTTACTAATAATATACCAAACGAAATGGTACCCCACAGTGAGTATTATTCCTTAATATTTATTATTAATTAATGTTACTTAATATTGTAGTATTGTTTGCAACAAACCCAATCAGTCTAATTTGGTTTGTTGCAGACTGTGTTGATTATATATTTTTTTTTTTTGATAAATTGATTATCGTTTTTAATTAAGAGACGTGTGCGTGGTAGTACCTAGTTAGTGTACGTGGCTCTTCATAGCCACGCTTCCGCACTGATGGAGCAGCTCGAGATACCGTGGCCTCGTGTAAAACCGGCGCATAATATTGTTTATTGTTTCTCTGAGTGAATGAGCTCCGTGGCCTAGTGGGTAGACGGTTTGGTTTGCACTCAAGAGAGTGCAGGTTCGAATCCCAGGTTGTGGCGTGTACCAATGAGATTATTTCAGATATGTACATTATACGGATGCTCTAACGGTTAAGGAAAACATCGTGAGGAAACCCGCACATGGTTGGGTCCAGACGTATTGACCAGCCGTTCCTCTGGACTAGGCTGACTATGTTGTGAGAATGCCGTATGTGCTTGGGGAACCATACGACATTTAAAAACCGACTGTCCCAGGCACTACAGTATTTCAAGAGTGGTTACTTCGCTCGGAGAATACTGGTATAAATCATCCATTAACGGATGAAAAGGCCTAAGTTTTTTTTTTCTGAGTGAGCGTGTATTGTTCAGTAGGTGGTTTACAAGATCGGCAACTTGTAACTTGACGATTTGCTCGTTTGAGGGTCAGTAAAGTCTACGTATTACGTAGAGCGTCTATCACGTAGGCACGTAGCTACGTTACGTTACGTGCCGAAGCCGAATTAAGAATTTACGGCCTTTATTACATAGTACTCGAAATTATCATCATCATCATCAGCTTTTTACAGTGTAAATGTAAGTTACTTTTAGGTTCTTAATTTTTATGTTATGTTTATAATAACAAAGTAATGCCTATTAAATTATTGTAATTTGCCATATAACTATTAAAATAATAAAATAATATTACAGCATTTACCCATATAACTCCTTCGTCCATTGGAACACTGCTTTTATGCATGTTTGCATATGCATGTTTTAATCCAGAGCCTAAACTACTGCCATACCAAATTCCATCATAATCCGTTCAGTAGTTTTGGCGTAAAAGAGTAACAAAACATCCGTCCATCCTTTCAAAATTTCACATTTATAATTTTAGTAGGATAAACACTGATTTATGTCGTACATTCGAATGATGTACGGAAATTAAACTAATTCTTTTAGTTATGCGACTGGCCCACGACATTAAGTTATTAACTGCTAAACATTAATTTTTACCCGACTAAGTCGAAGCCAAATAGAAGGGTAATGATTTTGGTAGTCTATGTAGTATATATGTATGTATATTTGTTCCACTGTGGCGCTTAAACTACTGGTCCGATTTTAGGTGTCAATAGATTCGTAATAATGGCACGGGTAACATCTGTATAAAGGCAAAGCTGATTGACTGAAGTATCAATAAACGGGCCAAACCCATGACACTAGAAATTTGAAAATTTGCACACGTATTTCTCATATGATATAGGCATCCACTAAGGAAGGATTTTTCAAAATTCGACCTCCAAGGGGGTAAAATAGTGGATAAAAGTTCGTATGAAACTTTTTATTCCTTGGACATATTTGCTTGAAAATCCGTATGAATTGAGTACGGAAAAAATAAGGAAATTTCTAAAATTCAACCCCTAGGAGGGTAAAATAGGGGATAAAAGCTTAAAACATAATTTCACGCGGGCGAAGCCGCGGGAAATTAATGTTAATAGGCTATTTAATTTACGTATTCGGGTATTTCTTATTAAAAAATTATTTATTCAAGATTGTACTAAAATAGCCCATTAAAAGAATATGGGATTTATTTAATCGAGCGAACAAAAAATAAGTTGGCGGCTGCACGTGAGCATACTGTATTACTGAATTTGGCAGCGAATAAATATGTTGGCGACTAAATTACTAAACTGGTGAAAACACTCGGGTGACAAAAAATTGAAAAGTCGGCACATAAAAAGAGGCGAAATTTAATCCAAATTAGCACCGACATTTATAAGTTGGTGACTTAATTTCCGAGTTGGTGACCATTATACCATATAAGCAGATATAAAACCAGATTTGGTTGATAAATTAATGGCTGCTAAAAATTCAATTTGCAGGCTACGGAAAATCCTATTTTTGGATACTGTTGGAGTATGTTTTTCTTTGGCATAGGTGTCATTTTCTAGGTTTCTGTGGTGCAGAATAATATGAAAATAAAATCTGTTTTGAAATTCCGCAATGGCGTAAATTTTTGTTATTAATATTAATAAGGTTGTCCTTTTCCAGGTTTCTGGGGGATTTGATTACAAAATTGTCTTCCAATTTCATTTTCCAAAATGGAGAATATTCATTCTTCGTAAAATGAATATGAATACTAAATTAAAAGATCTTGGGGGTGCTAATTAGGATTGATGATTATTATATGTATGTAGTTCAAGGTACCAGCTATGTATAGAAATTTTTCAAAATTCAGGATTCATGAATTTTTCTGCCATTCATGAAGAAAATATGCGATTTATAGGTTAATAAGGGGGAGGAAATTTTCATTATATATTTCGCAGTAGGATGCACCGTTTCTGAGATAGAAGCGACTATAGAAAAAAAATATGGCAATGCTGTACTGAGATACGAGGAGTGTATCAATCTATAGAAATGTTGGAAAATTCAAGATTATCGAAATTTTTTTTCTCCCATGAAGAAAATATGATGTTGCGGGGTTCCTAAGGGGGGCGAAATTTTCATTATTTTTTCAATAGGATGCACCGATTCCGAGATAGAATCAATTTTATAAAAAAAGAAGTAAATGCTGTACATTGAGATACGACGGATGTTTATAGCTATAGGAATGTTGGAAAATTCAGGATTTTCGAAAAAAATTTCTCCCATCATGAAGAAAATATTATGATATTGCGGTGTTCCTAAGGGGGACGAAATTTTCATTATTTTTTCAATAGGATGTACCGTTTCCGAGATAGAATCATTATAAAAAAAGAAATAAATGCTCTACATTGAGATACTAGGAATGTATAAAGCTATAGAAATGTTGGAAAATTCAGGATTTTCAAACTTCTTTTTCTCCCATCATGACGAAAATATAAGGTTGCGGGGTTACTAAGGAAATTTAAAATGGATGACTTTTTTGTAATCAGCACCCCCAGAAACCAAAAGGACACCCATATTATTTTTATAAAATTAAGTATGGCCGCCATATTGGAATTTCACAACGAATGTCATTTTCGTATCCATCACTCCCAAAAACCTGGTAAACCATATCAATTTTACGAAAAATAAATTATTATTCGGAAGTTTTGTCGCTGCTCACTTTATATGGAGCGACAGAGACAGAAAATACAAATAAATTTATTCGTAGATTGTAAAACAGACCCTAAATTAAATAATAAAAGTCTTGAATTTGACGATCACAGTATAATAATTCATATTATATAAAGGTAATAATTTCATACATTTTCTACATTGACTGCATCAAATATTGAATTCATTTTCTGCTGCATACATTCGTATTTCACAAAATGGCCGCCATCAGAAAGTCATTTGTGTAATATTTGCTGATGACAGGACGATTGCTAGGGCGATGAACTTTGATGACAGAGTAAATAAAATCTCTTTGTACTTACGTTTATACTTACAGAGAAAGCTTTCATAGAAGCTTCGAAATTGATTACAATTTTGTAATGGTTGTCTCAGAAGATTAGGGTAATATAGTATGTAATTATACGTTTCCCACGACTTCGTGAGCATAAAACGAAATTCCGCAGAAACCTTAATTATGTCGCAATAAAAATAACCTATGTCCTTCCCCGTGGTCTTATCTATATGTATGTACAAAATTTCGTCAAAATCAGTGCAGTGATTTCAGAGCCTATTCAATGCAAACAACCAAACTTTTTCACTTTATAATATTATAGTATGTCATGGGGTACTCATCCCAACTTACCTGTCCGGTAGTTGTGGTATAGTATACGGGTACGCGACCCCGGCTTCCCTAGCTATTACTGTCCTACCCTTGCCCTCCTGGGCGGTAATATCCTACATTTCCTATTTCCCACTCCAACTTACCAATCTTCCTTTCCACACCACCTATCCTTCCCTTTCCCTATTCCTACCCTCTCTACCAATCCGTGGAAACGCAATGGATAATAATAAAAATAATTTAATTATCCAAAATGGCGGCGATGTGGTTCACCACCCATCACGTCTCGTTTCTCGCGGAGGTGAAAAGTGGACCATGGAGAGCCGCTTCGCTATGTTGAATGTAAGAGGAGGAATGGATGGTAAGAATGAAAGTGAACGAAGCGAAACGAGTATGTGAGGATCGTAGCAAGTGGCAAAAGTGGTCTCTGCCTACCCCTTTATGGGAAAAAGGCGTGATTATATGTATGTATGTATGTATGTTGAAATAAGTAAAGTATAAGTGTAGATTTTATGTTTAAAAAATTTGTTATTAAACACGAAACTTCAACATTTTGACAAACCTTCGACGGACCGCTGATATTACCGGAGTTTTCCACTCTCGTCGCGTACGTGATAGGGGAGGGGGGGCAGTGGTCACGCATACATTCACAGTAGGCTTGTAGTGATGCGATTAAATAAAGCTTACTATGTAGCTGTTTATCTGGTCCTCTTTAATCTGTGCTTATTACTGCAATGCACAGTCGGGAACTTGGATATTTAGCATTTCAATGACCCCTTCAATTTGTTCGTGTTATATTGACGGTTTTGTAACTTGACGTCGTTCAAGAGAACAAGATTATCAATGTTCAAAAGAACAAGAGGATCAGGAATTCAAGTGCGCAACACCAGAGGAGTCGCAAGTGTAATAAATAAAACCCACCAATTTTCAGGCTCGGTAAAAACTTCGAGACTAGATTCCTGAACTATTTATGATATTCCTACTTTGTGCGGAATCCTCAGTGGGTGAGTCCGACTCGCTCTTGTCTGGTTCTATTACCAAATATTTCTCATTCTTCCTATAGATATAAGTAAATTAATCTTTTTTTTTTTTGTTACAGCGGTACCAATTTACATAAATGTAACTCTGAATTTTTTGCATACCGTAAGTCGGAATGTATAAAGCCCCAAAATATTGTAACATCTTATTGTATTACCTACATTCTATGCAAATAAAAGCAAAAGTCATTCCTCTGGAAATAGGCTGACTATGTTGTGAGAATGCCGTATGTGCTTGGGGAACCATTCGACATTTAAAAACCGACTGTCCCAGGCACTACAGTATTTCAAGAGTGGTTACTTCGCTCGGAGAATACTGTATTAAAAAATTATCCATTAACTGATGAAAAGGTCGAAGTTTTATGCAAATAAAACTATCTATCTATCAACAACACAGACAAAAAATACTCTTCCCAGATAAATCACATCAGCATTTCCTTACAAACTGAGATCTCCCAAGTCATTTGTATTGAAATGGCGGTCAGGTATACCGTCATATATTATGCCGGTATCAGGGTACCCGGGTATCCGGTAATCCGGATATCCGGATACCGGGTGTTCGTGGATATGGATATCCATTCAAGGGCAAAGATGAGATACGGGAGTTACATTTATATCTTGTATTTCGGCTAGTCTTTGAAACCACGACGTGTTAATCAGAATACTTACTGTAGATCTGAAAGTTTATGAGTATGTGTGTTTTTTCACCCTTTTACACAGAAACCTCTAAATTGGTTAAAATATAGTATAATATTGTGTTACGGATAATCACATAGGCCACTTTTATTCCGGAGTAACTAGACATAGACAAACATAATCGTACGTAACTCATGTACGTATTTAATAAACTCTAATTTTGTATTCCAAAAACAGATGTCTGCCTACATACAGGTCGCGCAACGGTTTATGAGCGCTCAGTGAAAGTGGAGGGGATCGTTCGCGCATGTGACCAATAGCAAAGAATATATATTACTAACGTACCAATAGCAAAGAATATATATATCCAATAGCGTGTCGGCAGCCACGTTCGGCATACGTTCGGTGCATCCACACCTCTTCGCCCGAACCCGCTACCGCCAAACACACCCAAAAACAGAGTTCTGCGCATACCCCCTCTACTTTTGTCGGAAGATCTTAATTCGTTGCGCGACCTATATATTATAATAATTCTCGTGTAATAATATCTATGAACACTTCACATCACGTCACGCGTCAGTCTGGTCCCGTATATTTGGAATTGTGCTACGGGAACTAGACAACAGGAAGTATATTAAATTTTTCAATTTATTCAAAAACACATAAAAAAAGATACAAAACAAATATACATAATTAAATAGTATATATACCACGTCAATCTGATCCCGTACTAAGTTGAACTTGTGTTACGGGTATCAGACAACGGACGGATATATTTTTATACTATAAACACACACAATTCTATACTATACAATACTATACATAAATCTAATTTTCTATATTATTCACATTCACTCTTACACACACACACACTGTAGTTTATCATGTATTGTCTTTTTTCGGCGACGCGATGCGCGCATCGTTGGGTAGACTACGTCCGTCGGCCAGAACTCTTCCACCTCAAAGGTCGGTAAAAGATGCGTCGGTACTCTCACCACAAAGGAACTGAAATTGACCTTGTGGCGTGACTCCAGAGGTCCAGCCCTTAAGGTGAAAGACGTCTTCTTTCGGATGTAGTCCACGATGTCCTCGACCTTCGTAGACCAGCGCAGGCGGGACACGTACAGCGGTGTGGCGCGTACTTCGCACCGCAGACGCTGCTCGGGTTCGCTGGGTGCGGTGCCGCGGTGGTTGCGGACGGCGGGCTTCCTCTTCTTTCTTCTCTCTACCAGTATGAAGCCCTCCTCATCGCACCTCCTGCTCTCGTCCTTGACAGCTCGAGGAGGCTCAGCCTTACGGCTCTCCTTTACCCCCTTTTGTCTTAGCCCGCGGGGGTACGGTTGGACCAGCGGTGACACTGGAATAATTTTTCGGAGTCGCTGGTGTACTCAGTTTCGGCTCGACCGCAAGCGGCGAGCGGGCGGCGGCGGTTGTTGACCCGTCGGATTTTGCTGATGAGCAAAACGTGTCAGCTTGCGCGCCGCGTCGTCGCGTGTTTTCGAAGTCAATCGAATGATCAGGTGACCTACATAATGAATTATTAAAATTTATTTTTAATAATTCATTACGCAAATCACAGATCGTGGACTCCGATCTATCCAATCGACCACGCATTTCGTCCAGCTCTGCCTTCATGATGTTGAATTTGTTCAGCAGGCTGGAGACGTTGACGCTGTCCGCAGATACCGCCGGCAGCCTGTGCAGCTCTTTAGCCACAAATACCTGCACGTCTGCTGGATTCGTCCGCTTGAGCAGGCAGGTGATATCCTGCAAGTTTCCATCACTCCCATCTCTCCATAGAGACGTCATCTGCGCGGTCTTACCGAGCGCTTCGTACAGCATCAGCTTGCCCTTGCAGATCTCCTCGCTGGTGTAGGTCGACTTGCAGAGCTGCACGATGCTGTCCTCGTCCATGGCATTGATGACGTGTTGTACGAACGCCAGCAGCTCGTTGGCTACGAGCGCCATGGTGACGTTTAACGGCTGTGAGCCGTGCGACTCGCGAAATATTAAATGTTAATTAATATTTACTACATGTGTCGTAAAGCGGCACATGACCGTTCGCTGGCTCGCTCAACGCACTTACTATACTACGTACACAACGTACTTTTATACTATACATTTTACTATACTACACATTTATACTATACATTTTACTGTACTATACATTTATACTATACATATTTAAGATTTTTATACAAATATCTAATACACATCCATGACTTAGGAACAGTAAACAACCCTCTGTTCCCTCGGGATTCGAACCCGCGACCTCCGTCTTGAGCATCGACACACTCAACCACTAAGACATTGAGGTAGTCATAATCTGCCGCTGTTTTCCGTTTGTTCGTATCTGTTTCATAATATTTCGCCTTTTTACCCGACTGCGCGACGCAAAGGAGTGGTAATGTGTTTATCAGCCTATGTATGTATGTATGTATGTATGTATGTATGTATGTTCCTTTGAAGCACTTTACATACCAAACGCCTGGGCCGATTTTATGATTCACACGTCAATCGATTCCTCTTAGTCCGGCGAGTGTCACTAAAGACATGACGTTAGTGAAAATTCAATATGGCGACTACTGGACGCCATATTATGAAAATTAAAAAAATTGAAAGTCAACAAACTATATCAAGTGGGGTATCGTTGAATAGGTATTTAAAAATCATTGTAAGTTTTCTCTCAACATTTTTCGATTCGACTGACCGTTTAGGATCTATATCGATTTAAAGTTGCGTAACAACCATTCTCACATTCCAGCGCAATTGTGATGTAGGACTGATGCTGATAGGAAATCCAGTCTGGTAAATAGCTAGCTAGGTACTCATAACTAAAAAGCATAAAATAAAAAATAATAATTTAAAAAAATTAAAAACCCGTCTGCGTAAAAAGTGAACCAAACTAAGTAGGTACATAATTATAACTGAAAAGAAAAAAACAAGCACTTAGATATCCGGTGGTCTAGAATTCTATAATATATTATTGAATTAATACTATTGGAACATAACAACTAAACAGTCAGGATCCACCGGATATCTAAGTGCTTGTTTTTTTCTTTTCAGTTATAATTATGTACCTACTTAGTTTGGTTCACTTTTTACGCAGTCGGGTTTTTAAATTTTTTAAATTATTATTAACTACAGAACCGGCCTTCCATTTTAATAGATACTTATTATGTCAAAAATCTTTCCTGGAAGTACTTCAAAAGAATCAACGGTATCTTATTATTAAATAATAATTAATTACAAACAAAGTCTCACCCAAAATTCATGATAAAACATTATACTCCTAGTTAACTTTAACTAACAAAAGAAGAGAGCTAGTGAAAATCAGGTTCAACTAATTTAAGCCCGTTAACAATACCGTTGAGATTTAACCTGGATTTACTGGATTATAGAGATCGAGGTCTCGACTGGGCCAGCCGGACCGACCTCGGCCTCTCAGAAACCCGGCGGCAAGTAAGGCTTGTGTGTTTCGCCTGATCGTCTCACATATTAATTCAGGTTTACTGTGAGATTGTTTTTTTTGTCAAGTCAAATATTTTCAACTAAGTTTTTTTATAAGAAACTAGTTGACCCGACACACAACGTTGTTCTGTCTTGCCTACTAAGGGAATAAATAACTACACCTGCAACCTACACAAACATCTACGCCTACAACTTGTTAACTTTACCTTAAATGTAATAATTGAAATACAAAACAGCGGATTCTAAAGAAAAGAACGATTACTAATTAACACTTTTATTCATAGTCTCAAATCATCTACCCATAAGAAAATACAAATTCTTACACAATCAATTCATTAATATAATAATTATTATTAACTTAGATCCACCTCCCTTGAAAGCCGGAACAAAAGTGTTCCACCAAGTGTGTCAACCGAGTCATCTTTTCCCCAGTGATACCCGACACAATTTCAAAATTTACATAAAATATTATTTTTAATTATAAAATGTATAAAACAATAAATTTTGTTTTTCATTAAAAAAACCTAACACAAATATTTTCAACTAAGTTTTTTTTTATAAGAAACTAGTTGACCCAACACACGACGTTGTTCTGTCTTACCTACGAAAGGGAATAAATAACTACACCTACACAAACATCTACGCCTACAACTACAACCTACACCTACATCTGTTCCTACATATACAACTACACCTAAATAAACTAAACTGGTAAAGTGAACGCACAGCTACAAATATTTGACAGCCGAGTAACGAATTAAACACAGTAAACAGTTTGTATGGGAAAATACAATCGACATTTTCAGTATGTTCCCCACATTGGCTGTATTCCTCGGAAAAATGCTCTTATTAGCGCTTGCTAGCGCTAAAGAAAAACAAATAGATTATTTATCGGCCAGGACATTTGCTAACTTCAATACTGCTAACATAATCCGTCATTTTGTTTATTTAACGCCAGCGGTCGCCATTTTGCTTACGTTTTTTTGCTAGCGCTATTTTCCGCTGAACACAACCATTGTCTTCAATAATTCCCACCGTTTAAACCTTGCATGCACTTCCACAAAAAATCTTTTTATATTATAACTACCAACATTAGCCAAATTTTTATGTAAATATTTTGAAATGTCTCTGAAGGAAAAATGTACGACGTTTTTAATGTAAACGACATTGATTTCCAATCACATTGAATACCAAATGTCTGAGTAAATATTCCAAATGATTATGGAAGGTCGAACCCAGGATGCGGTGAGAAGGAACTTAGAATGGACAGATGTTATAATATTAGCAAATTATGTACAGTAAATTAAGACACGCTCTTAATGTCTTCTGGGAAACTCCGTGTTCCATACATTGTAGGTTATTTCCATAGAAAAACTATAATTTCCGAGGGACATAAGAAATCAGCTCTACTGTACAGGCACTAGTACATACATACAGTAGAACTATATTGCTAATGACCCTCGACAATCTTCGTTTTTCTATGGAAATGACAGAAGGCCGGTCTTATCCCTTTTTATTAACGACTAGATGTTGCCCGCGACTTCGTTCGCTCTAATAGAAATTTTGCAGGAACCGTACATTTTGCCGCAATAAAAAGTAGCCTATATTCTTCCACGTGATCTACTCTACATCTGTGCCAAATTTCATCAAAATCTTTCCAGTAGTTTCGGAGCCTATTCGATGCAAACAATCATACAAACTTTTCCTCTTTATTATATTAGTATAGATGATGATTTAAGAATAATAATATTTTGGTGTTGAAATTGTTTTTAAGAAAGAAAAAAGTTTAATTATACTTATTAATTTGTTTCAGGTAAATCAACAGTTCAAATTCGTGGCAGCTCGTAAGTTTACATTCCACGATTAACTAATAATAATACGAAAAGTTCAAAGTTGAACTTCTTTTACTTCGAATAGTTAATAGAAACAGGCGTTACTATGTGGAAATCCATAATATCTATGGACGCTTCACACCACGTCAGTCTGGCCCCGTGGTACTTACCAGACCTCCGTGGCTCAGATATGGCGCTCAAGCCGGTCGCGGGTTCGAATCCCGCCAAGGAACAAAAAAGTTTTCTGTGTTCCTGGGTCATGGATGTGTATAGGTAATATAATAAAAAATCTTAAATATAGGTAGTCTAAAAAGTATTAAATATATTTCCGTTGTCTGGTACCTGTGACACAAGTACTTCGGATACTTATCCGAAGAACTTGTGTCACACAGGTATAGGCTAACATCTGAGCCACGGAGGTCGTCAAAATACAATTTAATTAATCAATTTAATGTTATATTATATCTAGCAATATCCCGCGGAACATAAAAAAAAAGAAATTAAATACCGTTTATTTCAGGCTACATAGGCCCATATTATAAATACCTTATAGACCAACATACATATTACTTTAATATATAACTAACACCAACACTAATACTAAACACGTATTGTCTGCGACGTGGGGCCTAAAGTGTTCGGGAGTCGTTCTCTAAATCGAGTAGGAGTAGGCGAGTCCAATCGGCCAGAACTCCTCCTTCTCGAAGGTCGGTAAATGATGGGTTGGAACTCTCACCACAAAAGAACGATTTTTTTTATCAGCAATGGCCCGTTTCAATTACCTATCTACCAAGAACTGTTTGTTAGAAACGTCAAACTTTTATCGCAAAAAACGGGAAATGGTTGAATGACGACGTTTTTAACAAATAGTTATTGTTAGATCGGTTATTGCAGCGGACTGTAAGAATATAATAATAATCTGACGGGGCTGCCATTTTAGTTTACAAGTTGATGTTGATGGCAAACTTAGAAGTTCGAACTCGAGTGAACTACAACTTCACAGACAGAAGTTGCCCCACCTGCGTAGACTGTAGGGGCGAAACCGCAAATAAAGTTTACGTTCGTCACTTGTGTGAGGAGTTGAGGACATATTAGTATTGCCAAGACTAAAATATAACACAATTATTGTTAGGTGACTTCGTGCGCTCAAAACAAAGTCCTACGGGAACTGTACATTTTGACGCAATAAAAAGTAGTATCTGTCCATTCCTGCGGTCTACACTATATAAATAAATAAAATAAATAAATCTTTATTCGACAATTTTAGACATTACAGGACAGTACAAAAAACAGAATGACAAATGAAAGAAAATGACATAATAAAAAAAAACAAAAACAGCAAAGTATACAGAAAAAGAAATAAAGGATAAAAAAAATAGACAGGAGGCAGTGTAGTGTCAAAAATCCGAAATGGAGACCACTCAGGTGTAACACCACGGCACGCCGCGGTACCTGAGGGGTAATTCTGCTAAATAAAGCCTGCATTAATACAATTACAATCAAATCCCGATACGCTTATACTCACAATAGGTGTTTTTATGAACGTTAAACCAACGTGTAACACGCTCTGATTGGTGGAAACGTCATAAAATCCGTTCATCGTAACATGACGCTACACTTTCAATCCAAACAAAGTGAAATTGACTGTTTAAATTATCTACTTTAAATACGAGATTTGAGGTTCAGAGGGCCAATTCTGCTAAATAAAGCCGGCATTAATACAATTACAATCAAGTCCCGGTACGCTTATACTCCCAATAGGTGTTTTTATGAACGTTAAACCAACGTAAAACGCGCTCTGATTGGTCGAAACGTCATAAAATTCGTTCACGGTAACATGACGCTACACTTTCAATCCAAACAAAGTAAAATTGACTGTTTAAATTGTCTACTTTAAATACGAGAATTGAGGTTCTGGTCTTCCGTGGCCATATATTTGTGCCAAATTTCATCCAAATCGACTCAGTTCTTTCGGAGCATATTCAATGCAAACAAACAAGCAAATCTTTCCTCTTTATAATATTAGTGTAGATAACACAAATCAAGGCTTTAGATTATAACATTTTACTAGCTTTTGCCCGTGGCTCTGCCTGCGTAATTTAAAAAGTAGCCTATGTGTTATTCTAGAGCTGAAACTATTACCATACCAAATTTCATCAAAACCCTTTTAGCAGTTATTGCGTGAAAGAGTAACAAACATCCGTCCATCCTCACAAACTTTCAAATTTATAATAGTAGTAGGATTCACCTTTGTATGATGCCAACGCACTTGCGACTCCTCTGTTGCATGTCTGGTCTGTCCATTACACCTTAAGTAGTGGAATCTTAAAACAATGTAAGATTCCCGCTTACAAAGTAGCTCGGAATTATTTCAAAAGTTAAATCTCACCTCGTCGTTGGATTTTCAATTCTGCTCCCCGGGAAATAAGATGCAAATTCGACAGCTCGGGGAATTTAAAAGTTTTACCTGTCACATTACCAGGCACTCAGGAGTTTGCCGGTTTAAAATTCCCGGTACTGGGAGTACAAGAGTTTGAACGTGTCATTTGGATTTGATAAAACGTGGAAACGACAGTTTTAAGGGTTCCGTATCTGTCTATCTGTCACCGGAATCCCAAATCTCGTAATTCAACTTCGACTTTCAATTTACTTTCAATGAATTATAAATGAATCGTCTCGATATCGTAAACTGATTTTGGAGTTTTGACTAATCAAAACATAATAATGAAATTTATGAGGAAGCCAATTTTTCGTATTAAATATCAATATTAATAATAATGAAGTTTTACTGGTGGTAGGCATCATATATACAACGACGTTCAAAAAATGTATAAAAATACCAACTTTGAATAAAAAAATAATTTTTTGTTTTTTTTTTTTTTTTGAAATTCCCAATTCAGATTTGAAGATTGACCTTTAGTTATTACAAAAATAGACAAAAAAATCTATAACTTCTTTAAATGTAAATAATATTATAATATACTTGAACCTTTAACAAATTGCTGTAAGAATGTATTTAAAAGGTCCGTACCGTTTGAATAGCGAACTTGAAGGGATATCCTCAAACCCTTTGAAGCTCGACCCTTCGCTCTTAGAACTTGGATTAATACGTTAAACGTATTACTATGTTGTTATTTGTATGTTATTTACTAGATGTTACCTGCGACTTCGTACGCGCAAAACAATGCTGTGGGAACTGTTTTGACGCGATAAAAAGTAGTATATGTAGGGGAGACCGAGGGGTGTTGACATAATTTTTACATTTTGTCTCATATACCAAAGACTATTGCCAGAAATGGTATGATATTAGTACCAAGCGTTAGGTCATTCCTTTAACTTGCAAATGACTAACATAAAGAAATTGTAAGTGTTAAATATTGTGGTAAAAAATCGACTTAACCGCAACAAGTCATCTTGTTTCAATTCCCCTCATTCCGAGGTAAAATGAAACAGGGGTCGAAGAGAGTTCAAACATATGATTTCTGTGAAATATTAAGGGCTGTAAAATAAAAGTTGTGGTATAATTTAAAGGCATGTATTAAAAATTATCTTTTCAGGCACATACTTTGTTGTTTTACGTAACTATTCACATTTTGTACTGATATATCGCATAAGTAGATAACTAGTTCTGATACACAATATGATCAACTCCTAAAGTAGTTAAAAGTATCATAACGTCATTATTCGTAATATTAATTAAAATAACAGTCAGATAAACAAAATGTTTTGCATTCATTGAAAAACTTTAAAATAAAATATTGATTTTCAATAAATAATTAACTTTCAGTCGTTTCTTTAGAATTACAATCAGTTTGATAATTATTTCTTCAAATATTTATGTAGGAATAATCTCACAAATATCAAAAATGTAAATAGAAAACAAACAAAAAACTCAATGTGGCAAAAATATGACAAAGTTACTTGATACTACATCTTCTGCTGCAAAATCATATATTTTGCGACTTGCCATACCTCTGTCAGTCTTTATTTTATGATCAGTAGGTATACCGAAACTACATAAATAAATTAAAAAGCATTTATTTAATTGACATAACGTTAATGCTTTTTAATTCGTAAATATTCTAATACAATATTGAAAATGAGGAGATTTGAAACAACCTGTTTCAAATTTCCTCAGTAAGAAAAAACCTCTCAATATTAATTTAACCTGCAATCAAGAATCAAATACACAGAAATTAATTATACCAAATATATACAATTAATCTCTAGATAATGAGCTTTCGAAACGAATATAAATCAAACTAAAATACAATACCCTTATCAAAATATAAGCATGGTAAAAAGACGTAAATAACTTACTTTTCACGATTTTTGTCACATGGCACGCAGATCTCCATAACCGCGCGACTCATGCCACCGACGCATATTGACAAGTCAGCGGGTGGAGGGGGGTGGTTGAAATGCAACGTTGCGAACTCGCTAACAGTTTTAAGTTCCATGAAATCGGTACTGTTTCAAATCACCTTTGTGTCAAAACCCCTCGGTCTCCCCTACTTCCCCGTGGTCTACTCTATATCTTTGCCAAATTTCATGATGATCGATTTAGTAGTTTTTAGGTGAAAGCGTAAAACATTTTACGTGTAAGCGTAAATACAATACCCACGGGAACCGTACCGTTCACTGTCGCTTACTCTATGTCTACTAAATTTCATGATATATGTAATTGACATTGCTACTAATAGATGGCGCTGACACAGAAAGTAATCAAAAAACTTTACAGAAAATGATTGTTTTTCTCAGTTTAAAAAGCTCCATTTAACTCTCTCAATTAAAGTAACAAATGTATTTTCATAAAACCAGTTACATTACAGAATTATAGCAAAACAAAATAACTTTATCCTCGAATTTAAACAAGATTCATCTAGGGACCACTAGATAGATCTTTTGGGGATTCCGAAACTCGGCTTCATTAAACTTAGTTTATCTAGATTCGATTTTATGTAAAATCTTCAGATACCGGGGACAGTCAAGCTATGATGGAAGGGACAACACCAACCACCAAGTGTGCAAAAGTCTCTCGCACGAATGGTTCCGTACAAAACGCAAAAAAAAAACATTTGTTTTATTGGAGCAACACTTGAATATTTATTTTACTACAGCTGTTACCCGCGGCTCCGCTTGCGTAAATATAGTGGCCGTCGGTAACACTGTATTTTTTCGGGATAAAAAGTAGCCTATGTTTTAAGTCAGAGCCTAAACTACTACCATACCAAATTTTATCAAAATCCGTTTAGTAGTTTTTGCGTGAAGGGGTAACAAACATCCATCCATACATCCACACAAACTTTTACATTTATAATATTAGTAGGATGTTTTAATATCTATTTGTTGTTAAAGCAGCAACAGAAATACTTACATCATCTGTTAAAATTTCATATCACGGTTCGTGAGATGCAGCCAGAACCTCAATTCTCTTATTTAAAGTAGACTTTCATTTTACTTTCAGACAACGGATATAATTATATTTTATACAATACACGCATAATTAATTTATACTAATAACAATATAGATACAAAATAGTAATATTATATTATATAACTATGGCATGTATTTAAACTTGCGACAAAACAATTAAATTTTGGATGTGAAAATACCCAATATTGAATACTAAATTACCAAGTTGGCGAAAGAATGTAAGGAACAAAAAAATTACTAATCTGGTGACTAAATAATACCACTGAATTTTCCAAACTGGCAGACAGATTATGTTTTAGCGACTAAATAACCATCTTGGCGACAATTTGTGAGTACACATTTAATTTAAGAATAGGCACATATATTTTCCCTGATGTAGGTAACTCAAAAACCATACAAGCAACGAAACGAGCGCACACAAAAAAACCATAAAGAAGCGTACAAAATTCCCAATTTTTTATTTTTCTCGGTTTTAGGGAGGTGTAGATTACTGTGTAGATTAATTTTGAAATTAAAAAATGGCGGATATAAATTTTTGGTAAAATTGATATGGGTGTCGTTTATCAGGTTTTTGGGAGAGCTGGATTCGAAAACGACATTCGTTTTGAAATTCCAATATGGCGGACATACTTAATTTCATAAAAATAATATGGGTGTCCTTTTATTGGTTTCTGAGGGTGCTGATTACAAAAAAGTCATCAATTTTAAATTTCCTTAGTAACCCAACAACCTCATATTTTCTTCATGATGGGAGAAAAAGAAATTTGATAATCCTGAATTTTCCAACATTTCTATAGCTTTATACATCTAGGAATGTATCTCAATGTAGAGCATTTACTATGTTTTTATAAAGTTGATTCTATCTCGGAAACGGTGCATCCTATTGAAAAAATAATGAAAATTTCGCCCCCTTTGAAATCCCGCAACATCATATTTTCTTCATGATGGGAGAAAAAAAAATCGAAAATCCTGAATTTTCCAACATTTCTATAGATATAAACATCCGTCGTATCTCAATGTACAGCATTTACTTATTTTTTTATAAAATTGATTCTATCTCGGAAACGGTGCATCCTATTGAAAAAATAATTAAAATTTCGCCCCCCTTTGAAACCCTGCAACATCATATTTTCTTCATGATGGGAGAAAAAAAATTCGAAAATCCTGAATTTTCCAACATTCCTATAGCTATAAACATCTGTCTTATCTCAATGTACAGCATTTACTTCTTTTTTTTATAAAATTGATTCTATCTCGGAAACGGTGCATCCTATTAAAAAAATAATGAAAATTTCGTCCCCCTTTAGGAACCCCGCAAAATCATATTTTCTTCATGATGGGAGAAAAAAAATCGATAATCCTGAATTTTCCAACATTCCTATAGCTATAAACATCCGTCGTATCTCAATGTACAGCATTTACTTCTTTTTTTTATAAAATTGGTTCTATCTCGGAAACGGTGCATCCTATTGAAAAAATAATGAAAATTTCGCCCCCTTTGAAGCCCCGCAACATCATATTTTCTTCATGATGGGAGAAAAAAAAATCGAAAATCCTGAATTTTCCAATATTTCTATAGATATAAACATCCGTCGTATCTCAATGTACAGCATTTACTTATTTTTTTATAAAATTGATTCTATCTCAGAAACGGTGCATCCTATTGAAAAAATAATGAAAATTTCGCCCCCCTTTGAAACCCCGCAACATCATATTTTCTTCATGATGGGAGAAAAAAAATTCGAAAATCCTGAATTTTCCAACATTCCTATAGCTATAAACATCCGTCTTATCTCAATGTACAGCATTTACTTCTTTTTTTTATAAAATTGATTCTATCTCGGAAACGGTGCATCCTATTGAAAAAATAATGAAAATTTCGCCCCCCTTTGAGATCCCGCAACATCATATTTTCTTCATGATGGGAGAAAAAAAATCGAAAATCCTGAATTTTCCAACATCTCTATAGTAGTCCACTTAAAAAAGCAGGTGTAGAGTGCGTGAGCTAGGACCTAAGCAATTTATTCAGAAAATTGTTCAAGATGCTTAGAGAGTAAACATACTAAAAATCCCCGCCTCTAGGAGAGGCGCTGGAGTGGGGGGAGGGGGTTAAAGTTCCCACTTTTGAGTTTTTCGCTAATATCTTTAAAATGGTGCGTCGTAGCGAAAAAGTGTCTTCTACGTAATGAAAGCTAATAAAATTTCTTACAACTTTTATCCTATACACTTTTTCGAATTTCTCATCGGGTTTAGAGCATCACACTCCGAAATAGTGAAAATGAGTGTTTTTCAGCGTGAAGGGCATTACCATCCATTCCCATTATCATCCATGCCTTTGGGCTTATGTTATCATCGTCTCTCGTCTAATTTTAACCTGTTTGGCAGTAGCCTACCCGGTACCCGGTACAGTGGGTGCAGCCACAAGGCCAAAAATATTCTTTGATCTATAAACGATATTAGTTACGAATCCGATTATTATCCGCAATGAGTACTAATAAGTGTCTTGTGTGTGACGAGGACGTCGTAAAAGGGAGTAAGGACGTCACGGAGATGAAGGAAAAGGGAATACTGGGCCTTATCAAAGCTAGTCAGGAACGGGAACATGACAAGCACCAAATTTTCCGTGGTTTGACATCCCTTTTAATTCACACGAATTGTCGTAAAAATTACACCTGAGCTAAAACAATTTATAAAGATGTAAGGGATGCATCCTTGGATGTCCATCTATCATGGGATGGACCTTGCTGTGTTTTTGATAGCTTCCACTTCTCCCACCCAAGACATCATGCTGCTGAAACCTGGCCGAGGGAAAACCAAAACGATCGCACTATCCACCCAAGAGATGCAGCAACATGGATATCAACACATCCTGTACTTACATTCATTTACCGGGTACGATACAACATCTGCAACTTTCAGGAGAAGCAAAAGCAGGAGGAGAAGATGACGTAGAACGCCTCCAGCAAGAACCATTCACTGAAGATGAGGGTAATTTGGAAGAAGAACTCTTGCCAGGACCGTGACGGCCTAAACGGATGAAGATATAAAATACATACATACATATAATTTTTCTATAGATTTATACATCCGTCGTATCTCAATGTACAGCATAACTTATTTTTTTATAAAATTGATTCTATCTCGGAAACAGTGCATCCTATTGAAAAAATAAGGAAAATTTCGTCCCCCTTAGGAACCTCGCAACATCACATTTTCTTCATGATGGGAGAAAAAAAATTTGAAAATCTTGAATTTTCCAACATTTCTATAGATTTATACATCCGTCGTATCTTAATGTACAGCATTTAGGTACTTCTTTTTTTATAAAACGGATTCTATCTCGGAAACGGCGCATCCTATTGAAAAAAATAATGAAAATTTCGTCCCCCTTAGGAATAACGCAACAACATATTTTCTTCATGATGGGAGAAAAAAAAATCGAAAATCTTGAATTTTCCAACATTTCTATAGATTGATACACCCCTCGTATCTCAGACCTCAGTACAGCATTGTCATATTCATGAATGGCAGAAAAATTCATGAATCCTGAATTTTTTTAAATTTCTATACCTACATAGCTGGTACTTTGAACTACATAACATACTGTAATAAATCAATCCTAATTAGCATCCCAAACATCTTTTAATTTAGTGTTCATATTCATTTTCCGAAGATTGAATATTCTCCATTTTGGAAAATGGAATTGGAAGACAATTTTGTAATTAGAACCCCCAGAAACCGGGAAAAGGACAACCTTGTTAATTTTAATAACAAAAATTTACGCCATTGTGGAATTACGAAACAGATTTTATTTTCATATTATTCTGCACCCCCAGAAACCTAGAAAATGACACCCATGACAAAGAAAAACATACTCCAACAGTATCCAAAAATAGCATTTTCCGTAGCCTGCAAATTGAATTTTTAGCAGCCATTAATTTATCAACCAAATCTGGTTTTATAGCTGCTTATATGGTATAATGGTCACCAACTCGGAAATTAAGTCACCAACTTATAAATGTCGGTGCTAATTTGGATTAAATTTCGCCTCTTTTTATCTGCCGACTTTAGAATTTTTTGTCACCCGAGTGTTTTCACCAGTTTAGTAATTTAGTCGCCAACATATTAATTCGCTGCCAAATTCAGTAATACAGTATGCTCACGCGCAGCCGCCAACTTATTTTTTGTTCGCTCGATTAATTATATCCCTATAACTATTAACTATATTAATATATACACCACGACTATCTAGTCCCGTGCTAAGTATAACTTGTGTTACGAGTACCAGATATATCGGGTATATATTTTATATTATAACTACTACTATACATATACTATTTTAAAACTATAATTTACACTCACACTCACTAACACACATGTTTATCACGTAAAGTCGGCGGCGTGATGCGCGCTTCATTAGGGAGCCTCCCCCTAAACCTTCGGTAGACCACGTTCGTCGGCCAGAATTCCTCCACCTCAAAGGTCGGTAGAAGATGCGTTGGTACTCTCACCACAAAGGAACTAAAGTTAACCTTGTGGCGAGACTCCAAGCGTTCGACCCTTAAGGTGAAAAACATCTTCTTCCGGATGTAGTCCACAACGTCCTCTACTGTCGTGGACCAGTGCAGGCGGGACACGTATAGCGGCGTTGCGGGTACCTCACACCGCAGACGCTCCTCGGGTCCGCTAGGTGCGGTGCCGCGGTGGTTGCGGACGGCGGGCTTCCTCTTCTTTCTTCTCTCCACCAGTGTGAAGCCCTCCTCATCGCACTTCCCGCACTCGTCCTTGTCGAGTCGACTTTAGTCGACCAGTACTTTGAATGGATTATATGTGAAACGACATGTTATCATGACCTGATATTGTGAAGTTTCATAATAATATTATACAACTTTTTTAGGGTTCCGTACCTCAAAAGGAAAAAACGGAACCCTTATAGGATCACTTTGTTGTCCGTCTGTCCGTCCGTCCGTCTGTCAAGACCCTTTTTCTCAGGAACGCGTGGAGGTATGAAGCTGAAATTTATATCAATTACTCAGGTCTACTGTCCCTTGAAGCTGTGAAAAAATCAAACTTCTAAGCCAACGCAATCAAAAGATACAGCCGTTTATGCCGCAAATTTTCGACACTTGCAAGGGAATCAAAACCTACAGGGTGCTTCCCGTGAACTCAGAATCTTGAAATTTGGTACGAAGCAACGTCTTATAGCATAGATAAAGGAAAAATTACGAAAACCATAAATTTTTAGTTACATCACATAATATATTTTTTTTTAATAATTTTAAACTTACTACCCATTTCCTCATAAACGCGTCATTTTGCAATAAAAATACCATAGTTATGACTCGATTGTCGTAATGAACGAACTTTGTAAACCTTGCAGGTTTGTACGGAACCCTCGGTGCGCGAGTCCGACTCGCACTTGGCCGGTTTTTTATATACACTTTTCCACTTTATTTATAAATAAAGTGGAAAAGTGTGTATATAAAAAAGTTATGTGATATTATGAACATGAATTTCCACCAAGAACCAACAGTACACTCAATCAGTTATGAAGCTTAGACCAATCAGCTGAGCGCGTTTCACGTTGAATTAACGTATACGAGAATACCGTTTGACAGTTTTAGCGTATCGAGACTTGATTGTAACTGTATTAATGCAGCTTTTATTTAGCAGAATTGACCCTCTGGTGACTGACAGGTACGTAAATTATATAGCCTATGTTACCGGGGCTATTATTACGAAAGTATTGACACCTCATTTATTAAATTAGTTTAGGTGCTACGCTGGAATGAATGTATGTATATACATAGTACCTACATACATACATATAATATATACCGCTAAAATCGTAACCCTTCCTTTTAGCTACGCTGTAGTCGGGTAAAAAAGACAATTTCAAAGGATAATAATATTAAGAACACAATTGTATATTTTCTACTGCAAATTATTGGGTCACTGTTTTAATGTCCACTTTGCAAAATGACTATGTCACTCCAACGTCTGCATATTTGAACGCCTCCGTGGTCTAGTGGTTCGAGCATTGGCTCTCGACTCGGAGGTCGTGGGTTCGATTCCCACAAAGGAACAACAAAAAATGTTGTTTCCAAGTTTGGTTAGGACAATGCAGGCTGATCACCTGATTGTCTGACAAGAAAGATGATCCATGCGTCGGATGGGCATGTAAAAAGTCGGTCCTGCGCCTGATCTCTCGCCAGTCGTGTCGGTCATCCGTCCCACTGGGTTACGAGAGTAAAAGGAATAGAGAGTGCTCTTGTGTACTGCGCACACACTTGGGCACTATAAAATCACTCCTGCGTAACTGGCCTGGATTCAATGAAACCGGCCACCGTCACAGAGATCGGTGTGGGAGTTATTATTTGAACGCCATAGTAAGCTAATAGACATAAACGCAAAATATCCTAAACGTCTGAATCGTAAAATGTCTAAATTCAAAATACTCTATTACCAAATAGACTAGATTTAAAAATGCCATATTCACTTAATAGTCACTTTGGGAAACTACAATATCAGTTTCTGGAAACAAAATACATTACGTTCTGTCACTTCCTGCAATTGAACAGACGTGTATGTATGTGTGTGTATATTATAATGTATTACATACATAGCACGCAAAATGTCTCAATTCAAAATAATCCATTAGCAAATAGACTAGATTTAAAAATACCATAGTCACTTAATAGTCACTTTGAGAAACTGCAATATCAGTTTCTGGAAACAAAATACATTAGGTTCCTTCACTTCCTTCATTTGAACAGATGTGTATGTATGTGTATATAATGTATTACTTACATAGCTAGGAATTTATGAATGTGTGTATGTGTACATGTGTGTGTATGAGGGAAAATGAAAAAGTTAGCGAGTACAAGTTATATTGTAAGTTGTAACAGATTGTTGTATCCGTTGTAGCTACGTGTTCGGAGTTTTTATTATCACTTGCTTAATAGTGGGGGCACACTTACGGGAAACGTAGTTTTATGCCAATTCTGATATTACAGTTAACCGGTCTAGTTGAATAACTGAAATAAATCCTACTATAAATATGAAAATTTGTGAGGAAGGATGGATGGATGGGTGGATGGATGTTTGTTACTCTTTCACGAAAAAATTACTAAGCGGATTTTGATGAAATTTGGTATGGTAGTAGTTTAAGCTCTGGAATAAAACATAGGATACTTTTTATTCCGTAAAAGTATAGTGTTCCCGTGGAATATTATTTTTACGTGGATGGAGCCGCGGGCAACAGCTAGTAAATAAATAATTATGAAAGTGGACATTTCAAAACATGAAGACATCCGGATAAACATATTGTGTGTATGTTAGGTACTGAAATATAAAAATGTCTAAATTGTGCATATCAACTGGCGACAAAACTCTGCCACAGTGTTTTATATTCCACCCGCGCGCCATCTTGTGACGTCACGCGCCATGTTGTGACGTCACGTGTCGGACTTCTGAAGTTTCAGTTTATTCGACTTAAGATAACAATTTGCTGCTGAGCTGACTACTGAGACAAAGTGTTTTGGAAGGAATTCAAGACGTGCTCTGCTCGGTCGATATCAGAGAGACAATTCAATTAAATAAAACCTGCATTAATACAATAGGGAATATGCACGTATTTTTTTTATTTTTTTATATAGATCTATCTTGTTTGGTCAATGTAATAAAAATGTCATGGGATACTCTTCCCAACTTACCTGTCCGGTAGTTTTGGTATAGTATACGGGTATGCGACCCTGGCTTCCCTAGCTATTACTGTCCTAACCCTTGCCCTTCTGGGCGGTAATATCCTACATTCCCTATTTCCCACTCTAACTTACCTACTTCCTTTCCACACCACCTATCCTTCCCTTTCCCCATTCCTACCCTCTCCACCAATCCGTGGAAACGCAATGGATAATCAAAATAATTTAATTATCCAAAATGGCGGCGATGTGGTTCGCCACCCATCACGTCTCGTTTCTCGCGGAGGCGAAAAGCGGACCATGGAGAGACGCTTGGCTACGTTGAATGTAAGAGGAGGAATGGATAGTAAGAATGAAAGTGGACGAAGTGAAAGAAGTATGTAAGGATCGTAGCAAGTGGAAAGAAGTGGTCTCTGCCTACCCCTACGGGAAAAAGGCGGTCCTGCCTACCCCTACGGGAAAAAGGCGTGATTATATGTATGTATGTATCTTGTTTGGTAAACCGTATGGTAACATCAGTTTTTGGATATCATTAAAAATACCGAAGATATAAACGTTTAAAGTAGTCTATTAGACAGAGAGATCGGACATGTATCGTGACGTCACATAACACGACTTTCATAGAAAGTTCATACTAAATTTCGTTTTGCTAGAAAGAGATAGATTACAAACTTTGACCGCTCATATCTTGCTCATTTATCAACAGATATTGAAAATTTTTTCGCCATTTGCTTTATTTTTCAGTCTAGTATCATATTATTATATTTTAAGCTATTTTTATATTTTATGCATATTCCCTATTACAATCAAGTCCCGACACGCTAAAACTCTCATAAGGTGTTTTTATGAACGTTAAACCAACGTGAAACGGCGCTCTGATTGGTCGAAACGTCATAAAATCCGTTCATGATAACATGTCGCATCACTTTCAATCTAAACACAGTAAAATTAAGTGTACTTTAAATACAAGAGTTGAGGTTCAGAGTTTAGTTCTCGAAATAAACGGATTGTGACAAAAAAAAAAACATAAACATGAATTGAGAACCTCCTCCTGTGTTTTAGAAATCGGTTGATTAAAAATGAAAAATTTTCACTATCAATGTGTAATAATGTGTATAATGACAGCCTCCGTGGTCCAGTGGTTTAGAGCTTGGCTCTCGAGTCGGAGGTCGTGGGTTCGATTCCCGCAATGGAACAACAAATAATGTTGTTTCCTAGTTTGGTTAGCACAATGCAGGCTGATCACCTAATTGTCTGCCAAGAGAGATGATCCATGCGTCGGATGGGCATGTTAACAGTCGGACATGTGCCTGATCTCTCGCCAGTTGTATCGGTTATCCGTTCCACTGGGTTACGAGAGTAAAGGAAGAAAGATTGTTCTTGTGTACTTCACACACACTTGGGCACTATAAAATTACTCCTGCGTAGCTGGCCTGCTTTCAATGAAACTGGCAACAGCCACCTAAGGCTCTGCATTAAAATATAGGCTACTTTTATCCTGAAAGAGGACAATATTTCCGTGAAATACTATATTTACGCGGGCGGAGCCGCGGGCAACAGCTAGTATAAAATGCAATGGATGCACAGAAACATTGAGGGAATGGACTTCTTCACAACAATAATAATTGTGTTAGTTTGTGTTTGTCTGTTGTTTCACTCTTCTCGAGGGAACCTCTTAAAGAGGATGTTTTAGAAATTTGGTAATACCCCACCCCCCTTGTTGTTATGGACGTCCACGGCGGTATTCGGCATCAGGCGATCCGTCTAGTTGTTTCGCTTCTCATAAAAAACATTAGGAGCTTCCTTAAAAGTAGCCCATTACGAGAAACAACTCTGAAATTAAACGTCAAAAGACGAAAGGTAACTCGAAAGATAATCTCATCTGCTCCCTATACTGCAAAAGCGACTCTAACTCCAGGATATAAGGTGCAAAGTTGTTCATCTGGTAGTTTAATCTAAGATCCGCTTACTGCACTCCAATCTCAACGCTAAGTCTAGATGTTAAGATGCAAAGTTGTGTGCGTTCAATCTTACCATCCTTCGAAGGAGGACCATTTAAAGCGATTTCTTTCTCCAATTATTTAAACGTCGTCTTACATTCAGATAGACTTGAGAATAATAGATACGGAGGAAATTTCTTTTGTGTTACATCTTTTTGGAAGAAAACGTTTTAAATCAGATTTTGTTATTGATATATGTTACAGACATCTAATCTGTTTATATATTTCACTGTAAAATTGTAAAAACCGTTAGATTGTAATAAAACTAGTGAAATTGTAGAATGTTGATTAACTTCCGACGCGAATATGCTGCCTTTTTTACACAACATTGTTTATCGTTAGATTTTTTTAATCTTATATTTTTACCATCTCGTTAGTTATTTTACAATCTTGAATCTAATGGTTTTTACAATTTTACGGTAACATATTATATACCATTTTTTATTTTTGTCAAAGATTTCAAAACTCAAGATAAGCTATGACCTACATTTGACAGAACAAATCTACATACAGTATAAAGTTACGCCATCTTCGTTTTCACAATACTTTAAATATCAGCCATCTTGTTTTCACCATACTTCAAATGTCAAAATGGCCCCAAAAATCTCTAAAGGGACAATTAACGCGGAGACACTTTTTTCCTCATGCCGTCTCATAATCTACGTCTATGATTTTCGTAAACAAAACGACAATACACTATAATGCTACTAATTCGAATGACGCCGACTCTTGGGCTCTACGCGATCAGCGCTCATGAGAGGGTGTCGCGCACTGTAAAACTCTGGAATGAACTGTCGCCAGCAGTATTTCCAGATCATTACGACCTGCAAACCTTCAAGAAGGGAGCGTATTCCCTCCTAAAGGAATGCACTTGCAACTTCTCTTATGTTCCGTTTGCTCGTTTGCCCCCTAGTTTTATAAAAAAATATATTATGTACGCCCCTAAAGGAAATCACAGAAGGCCAAGTTGCTACAATATTTAACTAAACCAAGGTACTACATCTTAAGATGTCTGGCATACCACGGGAGCACTGTACTTTTTCTGGAACTATGCGCTAATACAATAGAGTTGAAAATCGGAGTGTCGATTGTCGAGCTGTCATATGACATTGACATTTGACTAGACACTGTGTGTTCGATTTTCAGCTCTAGTGTACTAGCGCAGAATTCTATTTTCAGTGCTCTGAATTTTCGCCAGTCTTGCAGATTCCGGATCGTATAGTCCCAGCCTTAGTCCTCATTGGCCATGTAATTTGATCAACATAATGTATATTTATGTCGGTGGCGGTGAAATAATTAACGTCCACATTTTGGCGGGAAATCTGTTATGTCATTACGCCATACTCTGTTGGTTTACTGCGAGCCTGGTGATGATTTATACTTCAGTTATAGCTTTCATTAAAGGTATGGCAAACAAGCAAACGGATTGCCTGATTGTAAGCGACGAGCCGCCTATGGATATCGAAGTGTCGGTGAAGATACAATAGCGCTTAGTATTTTGATAAAATGATTTTGTGGCCTCTATCGGGGTATATTATTATTATTATTAGCCGTTAGTGTCCCACTGCTGGGCAAAGGCCTCCCCTCTCTCTTTCCACAAGTCCCGGTCTTTAGCTCTTTCTGGCCACTCTTTGTCGAACGCGTCCAACTCGTCGCGCCACCTTTTTTTGGGTCGGCCTCTGTTTCGCCGACCAGTCGGTATCCACTCCGAAACTTGACGCGCCCACCTGTCTGGGTGCATACGGGAGACGTGCCCTGCCCAGCTCCATTTCAGACTGGCTGCTTTCCTGCCCACGTCAATTAGCCTCGTTTGAGAGCGCAGAGTGGTATTTCGGATACGGTCAATCCTTTTGACACCTAAAATGCTGCGCTCCATTGCTCTTTGGCAGACTCCGAGCCGAGACTTCTGCGAAGCGGTCAATGACCCAGACTGGGCACCGTAGGTTAGGATAGGCAGGATACACATGTCCACGAGTTTACGTTTTAGACAGAGTCGGGGTATATATTAAATTAAATTAAGTTCCATTTATTTGAGGGCTGCATAGGCTCATATCATAAATGCCTTATAGACTAACATACGTATTAACAACATATTTAATAAGCTAACACTAAACACTTATCAGCTGTTTCTGTGAAGTCAATGACCTCAACGCCTGAGGGACGTTGGCTGACGATGGTAATGTAATAATTTTATTCAGTGTAATATTTTTTTAATAAGCAGACAAGACGGACATACACGTCAAACTTCCATCCCTCTTTTTGTGTCGGTGGTTAAAAAGCGTTGCAATTAATAAGAAAAATTTAAAACGAGCAAATTCATAGTGTTTTTTAATACAAAGTTAATTTGCGTAAATTACATCTTCTTAACGACATAAGGCATAAAGTTGATTAACAGTTTTATTGACTCGGTTACGGTCTCCTCGTATTTGAAGTTGTTTTATAACATTTCGACGGTTGTTAACTAAAGAGCTTCATTATAGTTCTGCGCTCCTGGTTACGTGCATATCACCTCGACTAACAAATTGATGTCGACACCCAACAATAACGGTGAAACTGCTAAACGTTCAATTCACCTTTTTTTCTATTCGCATTAAATCGTGAATACGTTTGGCATGTACTAGGAATTTGTATGTCATTTGTACAGCGCCATCTAGTTGTCGCGTTTACAACTAGGTTCAATCACATACAAATTTCCATTAAACGCCAAACGCGGTCACGATCCAATGCAAAAAGATACATTTACACAATTATCACTCTGTATATATTATTCTAGTCATGCAGCTGTAGTACTTTCACTAATATTATTAGCATGACCAAATTCAGACGTATAAACTGCTGCTGCTCACCATATTTAACCACCGCGTAAAAAAAGGAATACTCCTTCTAGGGAAGTATAGAGAAATATAATTCATAGCGCAATAGTTCATAAGCGAAGGTATCAAGGTCATCAAGAAGTAAACATTTCTTGGCAGCCATATTTTATTTTGTCTATTTTTGACAGAAGTGAACTATAAACGGGACAATTCACAATTCACGACTTAACATGATATTTTCTAGTCGGGTGTTTAGCAAAGGCGAAATTTGACGAACGACCCTTGTGGATAGTCTCGCAGAACGGAAACAAATTGTTTTCTTGGACCGCCACCATGAAGACTATTTTGACACTTTCAGAAGAAACATTTTTACTCGTAACTGTCAAAAGTGGACAATTTCTGTCGTGCGAGGTCGTGCGTGTTCGTGCTAGATCTTCGATTGAAGAAATCCTGATAGACGTATAATAAGTATGTATTATAGATGGTGCATGTTGAGGTTAAGTGTGTCCAGTTAAATGGCCTCACTTTTGAGATGTTTGGGGCCATTTTGACATTGATGTACGATGAAAAGAAGATGTCTGAGATTTGAAGTAAGTATTGTGAAAACCAAGATGGCGAACTTTTTACTGTATTATTTGTTCTGTCAAATATACGTCTTAGCCTATCTTTAGTTTTGAAATATTTTGAAATCATTGTCTTCTCATAACTACAATGCTTAAATCTTGCTACCTTACAATAGGAGCTACTTTACTACGAACGCTATCATTCTTTCTGTAATCTGTCATTTTGTTTATTCTTGCATAGCTTTATAGCCCACTGCTAAGCATTCAATTTCCCTGACTCTACTATGTACACTGTACCTACATATTCGACAGGTATTCTGGTCACGACGCGGTCCAACGTCCCCAATAATTACTCGGGAAGCTAATGACGTCACGTGCGGCGAAAACCTCCAGAAAAACCCTCCAATCATGGCTAGACGAAATATTAGGAGTTCTATGATCATCATCATCACATACTACTAATATAGGTAGTAGCCAGCTGTAGATTCTATATTTCTCTACTAGCTGTTGCTCGCGGCTCCGCCCGCGTAAATATAGTATCCCTCGGGAGCATTGTACTTTTTCAGGATAAGAATACTATATTTTAAAACAGAGTCTAAACTACTACCATAACAAATTTCATCGAAATCTGTTCAGTAGTTTCTGCGTGAAAAAGTAACAAACATCTTTCCATATATCCATCGATCCTCACGAACTTTCACATTTATAATATTAGTAGGATTTTTCCCTAGAAGGAACTCATTTCAACGCAGACCGGTGGTCACGCTGGGCTTGAAGTAGGCAGTTGCGCATTATAGACAATTATTGCTATTAATACCTTCCGCGTAGTTCTGCGCCATCACCATCGTGTTGCCACTGCAGCTGGGATTCGTTTTTAGGGTTCCGTAATGCTTGAGGAACCCTTATATTTTCACTCTGTCCGTCCGTCTGTCTGTCTGTCTGTTCGCGCTTCTAGCGTCAGTAATTATGAATATAAATTGATGAAATTTGGTATAGTCGTAGATTGTGTATAAATCTCGGATTTGGCATCATAAAATAATTATAATTATATATTCTAGGGGTGGCTCTCCGTACATGTGAAGTGGGGGTGATTTTTTTTCTTTCTACCCCATCGTGTGGTTGTTGAATAGGTATTTTAAAATAAAGGCAATGTTTTATACATAACTTTTTTATAAAGTCAACCATTTTCGAGTAATCAGCCTACAAAGTGATTTATAAGTTGGTAATGGTATTTATAATCCCCTGGCATTTCTAAACTATAAGACTTGGAAACTTGCAATTTTCTATGCTGATAGATCATGCTAAAAACTCTTTAGGAAAATTATTTTTAAGCAAATCGAACAGTAACTTTTAAAGTAATTTGAAAAAACAACATATTACGCGTTTATAATTACAGAACCCTCCTTAGAAATGCTCTTGGTTAGGTTTATTTTTTAATATAATATTTATTTTGGCCCAACACTTAAGGTGGTTCGTTTCCTATACAAAAAAACAATGGACATTTATTAGGTAATTTCATACTATTACTACACAAATTTATATGCACATCTATGTATTTTGCAATACAATTGTCGCAAAATATATTTAAAATACTTTATTTCACACAGAAGTCACATTTTTATTAAATTTTCGACAAAAAGTGACATAAGTTACAAATGTCACTTTTTGTCGAAAATTCAATAAAAATGTGACTTCTGTGTGAAATAAAGTATTTTAAATATATTTTGCGACAATTGTATTGCAAAATAAATAGATGTGCATATAAATTTATGTAGTAATAGTAGGAAATTACCTAATAAATGTCCATTGTTTTTTTGTATAGGAAACGAACCACCTTAAGGTATTCGTCATAAGCTACATCGTGTCCCCATTAAAACCATTTTGATGACATTTTTAAAGCCAACATAAAAAAGAATGCTTCGAATTGTAAATGCCGTCGAAAGTTTACGGCACTGTTTTATCGTCAATGATTTAGGCAAATGGCCGCATACATTATTCATTACATATTATTATTATCTATACATACATTACATACAGATAAATAAAATTGAAGTGTCTGTTTGTAATCTCAAATTAACAGCTTTTCACTTAATGCATATGTCCTTATATTCTTTAATTACAATAAAGTATCAATTTATTTTGTCTGTCCGTCTGTCTGCCTGTTTGTTCCGGCTAATCTCTGAAACGGCTGGACCGATTTTCGTGCAATGATGAGATTAAAGATTAGATTGGATACGAATAGTGTTCATAAATTAGGGTTCCTAAATAAGGTTGTTCAAAATCAACTGCAGATATTTCGGGCATAATAGATCTACTTCTTATGTCAAGACGTTTAGGCTCAAAATAAATGAAAATTTAGAAGAAAAAAAAACGAAGTAATTGATTGCGCCCTCTAAAACACTGAGGCCATTAACCTCACAGAAACAGGTGATTTAAATTAAAAGAAAATACTTGGCCTAAATAACACCAATACAATCAGCTGTGCCGTAGAGAGTGTAATGTATTTTTTTAGCAAAATTTTTTATTCTAAACCTCTTGACATGAGCAGAAGATCATAATATGCCCAAAATATCCGTAATTGATGTCCGTCCGTCCGTCCGTCTGCCTGTTTGTTCCGGCTAATCTCTGAAACGGCTGGACCGATTTTCGTGCAATGATGAGATTAAAGATTAGATTGGATACGAATAGTGTTCATAAATTAGGGTTCCTAAATAAGGTTGTTGAAAATATATGTATTTTTTTTAGCAAAATTTTTTATTCTAAACGTCTTGACATGAGCAGTAGATCATAATATGCCCAAAATATCCGTAATTGATTTTGAACACTTACATACACACAGGGGAGACACCGCTTGACAGATACGGGAACTCATCATAATATTATGTGCCCTTTATCTATGTCTAAGTCATTATCTTTAGATACAAGCTTTTAATGAAACTTATTTGTTTTACATAATTATTATCTGAAATTAATTTCTCTCCTGTCATTATATATGAGTTATGATTGCTATTTTGATTGATGTGTACAATTACTATAATAATTATAACAGTATTTGCACATCCGAGCCCCGAATCAAGTTGACACAGCCGCGCCGTATTGAATATTTCAATTAACAAATAACAATTATTATCATAGTCTATATGTATTAATATTATATTATGCTCGTTTATTGATTTTTGAGCTTAGTCAATGTCATAATATTTTTACAGGAAAAATCTGTGTTGTGAGAATACCGTTGCAAGTTGGGTAAGCACATCCAGAAAAAAAGTTAAAGCTCTAAAAAACTATTTTGACGTTCTGCAAATTAATTAGGTACAACATTTTTGGATACATGATAATATCCTACTCCAATAAAAATATAGGTTAAAAACTAAAAAACACGCTTTCAAAGCACATCGAACTAAAAATTATAATTTAATTAAACTAGGCACTGACATTGGTTTAATCTTCTTTTTTTTTATAATGGCTCCATAGTGATTCATCAGTGTCAGAGTGTGGGACATTGGTTTAATGATAGCATTAAACCAATGACATTTTTTTAATAAGGTATAGTATAGCCATGGTATAATAGACCATGGCTATACCTTAATAAGAAAATGTTGCGATGTGATGTCGAATATTGACAAAATATGATTTGTATGTAATCATCTTTGGTAATCATAGATATAATTATCATATTAAAAAGAGGTAAGTATGTAATAAATTTTTTTGGTATCTGATTAATTTTTGTGGTAATTATTTAATCCTGGCAATCCTGATTAGGAATAATCTTATCAAATTAGTGTATTGTCATCGGAACTCGATAAATCTACAAAGTTCGTTCTGATCGTTTAAAGTGGGTCAAAATCACGCCCAAAGGAGTCCTTTATATACAAGTGAAGCTAATAAAAAGCGTGTAAAAAGAAAGGTAGTAAGGTAGCGTTTAGGTAGAAAAAATATTATAAAACGCGATTTTTCAAAATGATATTACATTTCACCCTTTTTGACGCTGACCAGCTGTAAAATCATTGACCACACAGCTGTTTTCAAAATAATTTTAATGATTTAATCAATTCCAATCAATAGAAATCAGCTGTGTGGGATCAACGATCTGTTCAGCATCATAGACTTATACGTACCAATTAATTAATTTCATTTATTTCTGTCTAAACTTGTTTACATAGGCCGTAAATCTCCGCAAAGTTTTTGCAATTGATTTTATAAAACGTTATTCCACCAAAAGCATTCTGTAAAAAACTAGCCAAGTCTCGATAAAGCTGCTTGTTTACTCTAAAAAGTAATGAAATCTAGACAAAGTCGTGCCAAGTCTAAGGTTCCTTACTGCGATTTCTTTATTATTATAGTTAATGTTGTGTGACTTGGCCGTTGAACATTCTTTATACGTTAGTGGGTACAAGTCAATTTTGTTTACATGTAATGTTTTATCTGTTGTAACTACCTATGTTTGTTAAGTGAGATAATAGCCCATACAGACCATACTGGTATTGGTAGTTGGACGCTTGTGTCTCATTTTAGGCTGTTGTTGACTATACAACACATGTATTGGAGCAATGGTGCCATGGAGCCCCTTTTGTACCTTCAACGGCCAAGTCACACAACATTAACTATAATAATAAAGAAATCGCAGTAAGGAACCTTAGACTTGGCAGGACTTTGTCTAGATTTCATTACTTTTTAGAGTAAACAAGCAGCTTTATCGAGACTTGGCTAGTTTTTTACAGAATGCTTTTGGTGGGATTTCACTTCTTTTTGTAGAAACGTGGGCATATTGATTTATTTTACTAACTTTTAGTGTTATTTGTTTATTTAATTTGTGTAATGTTCGAGTAGAATAAAGTTAATCGTTCGACTATTTCTTCTTGTAAACTTGTAAGTATAAGTATAAAAGCCAGTCTAGTCTTATCCAGAGTTTTCCTTTAATTTTATTTATATGCGTATTAAAAGCAGAAGGGGAGGCATTCGCCCAGCAGTGCGACGCTACGGGCTAGATTAAATTAGAAGATGTGTCCCACTTCGCTGGATTTTTGCAATGACAGTCGATTTTTTTATGCACCAATAGTAAAAGGGGGCATTACCATATCTCTAATCAGCTGAGACCAGCTGAGGGTTCTTCATCAGATACTTCAGACCTTCGATTTTGTTGAATATTTTTTGTAAAGGTTTGTAAAGGCCCACCAAGTTGAATATTTTTTGTAAAGGCGGTATGTCGATCTCTAATAGTTTCGTTTGGCTCTTGTGTTTTCTAATCAGGGGCATCATGTACTCCAGATCTTCGATTATCCTAGTTTTTATAATTTTCCCTTTCTGTGGCCATTAAACCCTAATTCTGTACCAAATTTCAGCTCTCTGAGTTTATGGAAAGGACTAGTTCTATTCTGATAATCATGAGTGTGAGTGAGTGTCATAAATGCGAAACTTTGCTTTCGCTTAATTTCGAATATGACGTACGGACTTGTAATTTTGGATTCTAAGTATGTGATTATAGCTTACTGGATGACGAAAATTTCTGCGTTCTGGCCTTATCCAGAGGTTCTCAAATAGGGGCCTGAAAAGGGATCCTCTTCTTTCGCATAATTTTATTTGTCATAATTTCATTTGGCATACCTCACTTGGTATAATTTTACTACGCATAATAATACTTTGGCATAATGGTTTCTTGGCATACTAATTCATTAGGCATAAATATCGTTTAGACTAATATTGTTTGTCCTAATTTAATGAGGCATAACTCGTAAGGCATAATTTTTCTTGTCATAATAATACTTTGGCATAATTGTTTTTCGGCATAAACTCGTTAGGCATATTTTTTTGTCATAATAAATTCAAGGCATTCCGTCACAAGGCACAAATATGCATAAAATGGAACGACATAATGAAAACACGGTTAAGGTAATTAAACGCATATTTATGAAACATTAAAGCAGGTATTACACTCATATACCTAGTGTAACATGTGTAACAGTAGGTTAAGTTGCGGCGGGGTGGCCCTTAGGTCACCCGTAAGCCGCTAACATGTTTAAAATAATTAGTTCGGCATGTTCTTAGATAGCAGTTCGTGTTTTTTGTCCGAGTTTAATTTCGTAATCAGTCCAAAATTACAATTATAATTGTTATTTCGTCTTAACTCGCATACCCAGTAGAATTTATCATTCATTGGTATGTAAAAAAAAATTCTACAAAGATGTATGCGTAAATATAATCCAGCCAAAAACATTCTGTAAAAAACTAGCCAAGACTCGATGGAGCTGCTTGTTTATCTCTAAAAAGTAATGAAATCTAGACAAAGCCGTGCCAAGTCTAAGGTTCCTTACTGCGATTTCTTTATTATTATAGTTAATGTTTTGTGACTTGGCCGTTGAAGGGTACACGAGGGTACAAAAGGTGCTCCATGACACCATTGCTCCAATACATGTGTTGTATAATCAACAACAGCCTAAAATGAGACACAAGCGCCCAATTACCGATACCAGTATAGGCTATCTCGCTTAACAGACATATGTAGTTACAAAAGGTATAACATTACGTGTAAACAAAATTGACTTGTAGCCACTAACGTATAAATAATGTTCAACGGCCAAGTCACACAACATTAACTATAATAATAAAGAAATCGCAGTAAGGAACCTTAGACTTGGCACGGCTTTGTCTAGATTTCATTACTTTTTAGAGATAAACAAGCAGCTCCATCGAGACTTGGCTAGTTTTTTACAGAATGTTTTTGGTGGGATTTCACTTCTTTTTGTAGAAACGTGGGCATATTGATTTATTTCCCTAGATTTTAGTGTAATTTGTTTATTTAATTTGTGTAATGTTTGAGTAGAATAAAGTTCGAGTAGAATAAAAGGGCCTGAAAATGCGGCAAAATGGTTCTAGTAAAGAATGGTACGGCAGTGTTTGCTTCGTGCTCGACTTGGCGGGGGCACTGCCGTGCCCCCAGATCGACGTTCTGGTCTTATCTAGAGGTTCTCAAATAGGGGTCTGAAAATGCGGTGAAATGGTTCCAGTAAAGAATAGTACGGCAGTGTTTGCTTCGAGCTCGACTTGGCGGGGGCACTACCGTGCCCCCAGATCGACGTTCTGGTCTTATCTAGAGGTTCTCAAATAGGGGCCTGAAAATGCGGCGAAATGGTTCCAGTAAAGAATGGTACGGCAGTGTTTGCTTCGCGCTCGACTTGGCAGGGGCACTGCCATGCCCCCAGATTGATTATCCTAGTTTTTATAGTTTTCCCTTTATGTGGCCATTAAACCCCAACTCTGTACCAAATTTCAGCTCTCTAAGTTTATGGGAAGTACTAGTTCTATTTTGATGATCATGAGTGAGTGAGTGAGTGAGTGAGTGTCGAAAATGCGAAACTTTGCTTTCGCTTAACTTCGGAACTAAATGACCTACAGACTTGAAATTTTGGATTTTAAGTACGTGATTATAGCTTATTGGATGACGAAAATTTCTGCGTTCTGGTCTTATCCAGAGGTTCTCAAATAGGGGCCTGAAAATGCGGCGAAATGGTTCCAGTAAAGGATGGTACGGCAGTGTTTGCTTCGCGCTCGACTTGGCGGGGGCACTGCCGTGCCCCCAGATAGTATGCTTAAATATCATTATGCGTAAATATATTTATGATTTTCAATATTATGCATAAAAATATTATTCTTAATGAATATTATGCGTAAAAAAATATATGCCTTACAATAAGTATGCCTAACAATTATTATGCTTTTAGTAATTATGCGAAAAAAAATTATGCTAAGAAAGTTATGACAAATGAATATTATGCGAAACTACTATTAGGTCAAATGAAATTATGCCAAGTAAAATTATGACATATGATTTTATGCGAAAAAATAGGGAACCGCCAGAAAATGCGGCGAAATGGTTCCAGTAAAGGATGGTACGGCAGTGTTTGCTTCGCGCTCGACTTGGCGGGGGCACTGCCGTGCCCCCAGATTGATTTTCCTAGTTTTTATAGTTTTCCCTTTATGTGGCCATTAAACCCAAACTCTATACCAAATTTCAGCTCTCTAAGTTTATGGGAAGTACTAGTTCTATTCTGATGATCATGAGTGAGTGAGTGAGTATCATAAATGCGAAACTTTGCTTTCGCTTAA
Source organism: Glaucopsyche alexis (assembly GCA_905404095.1). Lineage (NCBI taxonomy): Eukaryota > Metazoa > Arthropoda > Insecta > Lepidoptera > Lycaenidae > Glaucopsyche > Glaucopsyche alexis. Next base: position 2,792,579 of record FR990064.1, on the reverse strand, counting down.
CTTCGGAACTAAATGACCTACAGACTTGAAATTTAAGATTTTAAGTATGTGATTATAGCTTACTGGATGACGAAAATTTCTGCGTTCTGGTCTTATCCAGAGGTTCTCAAATAGGGGCCTGAAAATGCGGCGAAATTGTTCCAGTAAAGGATGGTACGGCAGTGTTTGCTTCGCGCTCGACTTGGCGGGGGCACTGCCGTGCCCCCAGATATTGATAGATAGACCGACAGTCTAATGTCTCCAATTATATCCATCCATTGTTACCGAATCCCCGGGGAACAGCATTGTGGGAATACTTTATTGGTTCTTTTGTACGAGTTGCAGCGCCAGCGAATTGAGTTAGGCAATAATCATTATTGCCTTCATCGTCATCGTTGATAACAGCAGCTGCTAGTTTCCTTGCTAATAATGAGGCTCTTCTCAATTTTGCTATCTTGTTTCTTATTACTAATGAATTCCCACACCTGGAGCATTCGCCTGTAATCTGGGGGCACGGCAGTGCCCCCGTCAAGTCGAGCGCGAAGCAAACACTGCCGTACCATCCTTTACTGGAACTATTTCGCCGCATTTTCAGGCCCCTATTTGAGAACCTCTGGATAAGACCAGAATGCAGAAATTTTCCTCATCCAGTAAGCTATAATCACATACTTAAAATCCAAAATTTCAAGTCTGTAGGTCATTTAGTTCCAAAGTAAAGCAAAAGCAAAGTTTCGCATTTATGATACTCACTCACTCACTCACTCACTCATGATCATCAAAATAGAACTAGTACTTTCCATAAACATAGAGAGCTGAAATTTGGTACAGAGTTAGGGTTTAATGGCCACATAAAGGGAAAGCTATAAAAACTAGGATAATCGATCTGGGGGCACGGCAGTGCCCCCGCCAAGTCGAGCGCGAAGCAAACACTGCCGTACCATTCTTTACTGGAAACATTTCGCCGTATTTTCAGGCCCCTATTTGAGAACCTCTGGATAAGACCAGAACGTCGATCTGGGGGCACGGCAATGCCCCCGCCAAGTCGAGCGCGGAGCAAACACTGCCGTACCATTCTTTACTGGAACCATTTCGCCGCATTTTCAGGCTCCTATTTGAGAACCTCTGGATAAGACCAGAACGCAGAAATTCTCGTTATCCAGTAAGCTATAATCATATACTTAAAATCCAAAATTTTAAGTCTGTAGGTCATTTAGTTCCGAAGTTAAGCTAAAGCAAAGTTTCGCATTTATGACACTCACTCACTCACTTAGTCACTTACTCATGATCATCAGAATAGAACTAGTACTTCCCATAAACTCAGAGAGCTGAAATTTGGTACAGAGTTAGGGTTTAATGGCCACATAAAGGGAAAACTATAAAAACTAGGATACTCGAAGACCTGAAGTACCTGGTGACCCTGATTAGAAAACACAAGAGCCCAACCAAACTATTAGTATACTTAAATTAGTATATACAGATACTTATACTTACAAGTTTTCAAGAAGAAATAGTCGAACAATTAACTTTATTCTACTCGAACATTACACAAATTAAATAAACAAATTACACTAAAATCTAGTAAAATAAATCAATATGCCCACATTTCTACAAAAAGAAGTGAAATCCCACCAAAAACATTCTGTAAAAAACTAGCCAAGTCTCGATGGAGCTGCTTGTTTATCTCTTAAAAGTAATGAAATCTAGACAAAGCCGTGCCAAGTCTAAGGTTCCTTACTGCGATTTCTTTATTATTATAGTTAATGTTTTGTGACTTGGCCGTTGAAGGGTACACGAGGGTACAAAAGGGGCTCCATGACACCATTGCTCCAATACATGTGTTGTACAATCAACAACAGCCTAAAATGAGACACTAGCGCCCAATTACCGATACCAGTATAGGCTATCTCGCCTAACAGACATATGTAGTTACAACAGGTATAATATTAGGTACGTGTAAACAAAATCGACTTGTACCCACTAACGTATAAAGAATGTTCAACGGCCAAGTCACACATCATTAACTATAATAATAAAGAAATCGCAGTAAGGAACCTTAGACTTGGCACGGCTTTGTCTAGATTTCATTACTTTTTAGAGATAAACAAGCAGCTCCATCGAGACTTGGCTAGTTTTTTACAGAATGTTTTTGGTGGGATATAACGTTACATATCTGAACATTACATCAGTGTAGGAGGATAACCGAGCATTACAAGATAGCTTCGTCTATAATATATACGACTATAAATATTTATGACTAGCGACCCGCCCCGGTTTTGCACGGGTACAATACTGATACTAATACTACAGAATGTCTAATTTAGTCAAAACAAACAGATACAAATTAATATAGGTACCTACTAAAACTCAATGAAATAAGTAGGTGGGTATACTTTTATCGTATGAAATACCTATACTCTTCAGGACTAACAATACAACAAACACTACATAAATAGGTATTCAAGTATCTATCCATCATAGTTACAACGAACACAAAACAAAAAATTTACTCATAGATCTAAACTCGCACGCCTTGGCGACGACGCGACGCCCACTTCGCAACGGGCCGTGCAGCAGAAATCGTAATATTTTAATTTCGCCATAACTTCAAAACCAAACATCCAATTTTAATCATTAAAAGACCAAATATTATCTACATAAACTGTACTTAGTGATGCAATAATTTATTTTGATATGGATTAATAGCCTGAGTAAAATAAACGCGTTTAAATGTAGTCCAAAAAAAATTCAAGATTTCTAAATAAAAAAATGGTTGTTGTGCCTCACTCGACATAGATAGGTATAGTATGTCGCGGACTTTTTTGTAGATATTTATAAGATCTACAATTAATTAGAACATTTTATGGTTCTATCTTTTATAGTTTAGGCAGCGTACGCAAAATAAGTAACTTTTCTGGTTGATTTTTTACACCTTGTGTCCGAAAAACCCAAATATCTTACGGAACCCTATTTTTTTCCAAAATAAAATTTAGCCTATGTTACTCGTGGATAATGTAGCTTTCGAATGGTGAAAGAATTTTTGAAATCGGTCCAGTACTTTTTGAGCCTATTCATTACAAACAAACAAACAAACAAACAAACAAACAAACAAACAAACAAACAAACAAACAAACAAACATACAAACAAAGTTTTCCTCTTTATAATATTAGTGTAGATACATCAAACGAAAATTCACAATGCTACATTTCCAGTGGTCTAACAACTGAACACTAAACTCAAAGTTCTATAGGCGTCGTGTCCAATTGTTTCAATATTCGACTGAACAAACTTGTTCTAGATAGTTCTAGAATTTATAATAGCATTACAATGATAACGACATACAACTCAGGGGTCGCGCAGCACGTAGAATTTCGTACATTGACTTATCGCTACTTGTCTCTTTCTATCGCGCTCATATCGCATATAGGTAGCGCAACGAATTAAGATCTTTCGACAAAAGTATAGGGAGTATGCGCAGAAGTCAGTTTTTGGGTGTGTTTGGCGGTAGCGGGCTCGGGCGGGGAGGTGTGGATGCGCCGAACGCATGCCAAACGTGGCTGCCGACACGCTATTGGTACGTTAGTAATATATATTCTTTGCTATTGGTCACATGCGCGAACAACCCCCTCCACTTTCACTGAGCGCTCATAAACCGTTGCGCGACCTATACCTATGTAAACGCGAAAGCAATATATTGGTGCGCGAGTGAAAGAGACAAGTAGCGATGAGTTTACAGAATTCTACGTGCACCGCGACTGCACTTTAGTTGTATTAAAAACTTAAACAAAAAAGAACAAAATTGGTAGGTCCATTTGGTAGCTACTAGCCACGATGCCACGGACAAACACACAGCCAGTTTGCATTGGTGGTTAAAAAGATCCGTGTACCAAAAACCATCGATCGATCATTGAAAGTCATTAAAAATCCGTAACTTTAACTATAATATTTCCACATAGACCTCGACGGTAAAAGTAGACGTATGTAATACTTCCAAAAATAGCCCGCGCGTACAGGAAACAAATAAATTAGGGCGGGAAAATCCGCCCTAAGCCGGATACGGCCGCCGATAACCGCTTTCCACCGGTTCGAACAGGCTTAAACCGGTTTGTGGCGGTTCAAACTGCTTTATACCGGTTTGCGGTGGTTTGCGACACGCGTACGAGTTTCGTAGTTTTGGGAATGTTTCGTTATTCATAAACACAGTTAAAGATATTTAACTACTGTAACAGTTGTAATTTGTATATCATTTAGTAAAGGTTAAATGGTTTTGTAAAATGCAATTTTGATAAGTAGGTAGTGGGCACGTTCGGAGACAGATCCGGCTTAAAACTGTTCGACCTTAATACTAATTGGTAATAAAGTTCAAAAGTGGTACCTACACTTGGTCTGTGGGTGACTGCATATAAGTATAATTAATACAAATATATCTTGTATAACATTTGCTATGGTTGAACTTGGAACCACAAAAAAGTTTTATAATTCAACAATGACCGGTACTAAAGATATCTGTTATAATATACCACACTTTAGCTAATGCGATAAAACTAGGAAAATATACAAATGTAAAACAAAATCATAGCAACTATTACAGTACATTATCTATACTAATATTTTTAAGGGGAAACGTTTGGCTTCGAAAGCAAAATAAAGCAAAGCGAATAAAGCGAAATAAAAATTAACTAAGCTATCTATCTAAGCCTATTCAATGGCTACCAAGTACCACTGGACCGATTTTGATGAAATTTAGCATATGTATATTATATAGATTAGACTACGGGAAAGGACATACGTAAGCTTCTTTTTATCGCTACAAAATTACATTTCACGCGAGATGTCAAAACGCTAAAACTACTGCATGGATTTTGATGAAATTGGGTATAATAGTAGATTTAACTCTGGATTAACACATAGGCTACTTTTTATGCCGAAAAATTACAGTGTACTGTATTTACGCAGGCAGAGCCGCGGGCAAAAGCTAGTTATTAAAATATTTAAATATGTATCGATGACTGAAATATTAATAAATATTTTAAATATTTCAGCCGAATAATGCCAAAGTTTTGGCTCGATGGATTTCAATAAATGTTCGGTCCGAGAGGACTATCGGAATTATTAAATGTGCAGTCAAGTGAATGTGTACACGACGAACTTGTTAATGTATACGAATAAGTGCAAAAATGCTTTTGTAAGGGTCCGTACCCAAAGGATGTTTGTCCACCGCTACCGTCAACAGGACGTCAACGAGAAAGATATGACGGCGCCAAAGTAGCGATACATACATTTACTATAGCCGTGTGTTCACCGCTAAAGTTATGTCATGGGATACTCATCCCAACTTACCTTTCCGGTAGTTGTGGTATAGTATACGGGTATGCGACCCCGGTTTCCCTAGCTATTACTGTCCTATCCCTTGCTCTCCTGGGCGGTAATATCCTACATTTCCTATTTCTCACTCTAACTTGCCAATCTTTCTTTCCACACCACCTATCCTTCCCTTTCCCTATTCCTACTCTCTCCGTCAATCCGTGGGAACGCAATGGATAATCATAAAAATAATTTAATTATCCAAAATGGTGGCGGTGTGGTTCGCCACCCATCACGTCTCGTTCTCGCGGAGGCGAAAAGTGGCCCATGGAGAGCCGCTTCGCTACGTTGAATGTAAGAGGAGGAATTGATGGTAAGAATTAAAGTAGACGAAGCGAAATAAGTATGTAAGGATCGTAGCAAGTAGAAAGAGGCGGTCTCTGCCTACCCTTCGGGAAAGAGGCGTGATTATATGTATGTATGTATGTATGTCTGTCCACCGCAAACCCGGCCGTCCCGTCAAACTAATCTCGACCAGCAGTGTTATTCTCTAAGAACATTTTCATATATCTCGACAGCTGAATCCGCGGTGAGTGTCAAATATCATATACAAATATGACACTCAATGCGGATTCAGCTGTCGAGATTTGAAAATGTGAATGTGAAATGTTTGAATGATTTGAAATTTGTATGTGATGTGACCTAGTTGTACACGCGAGAACTAGATGGCGCTGTACAAATCACATACAAAATCCCAGTAAATGCCAACCGCGCCAGAAATAATCTCGGTCTCGTTGACATCCCGTCGACGGTGGCGATGAACAAGCAGCGTTTAGGTAAAAACGGGACCCGATTACTGAGATTTCGCTGTCCGTCTGTCTGTCTGTCTGTCACCAGGCTGTATCTCGTGAACCGTAATAGCTAGGTAGTTGAAATATTCACAGATGATGTATTTACCTCTATAACATAAAATACTAAAAAAACAGAATGAAATAAATATTTAAGGGAGGCTTCCATCCAACAAACGTGTTTTTTGCTCGATTTTATTACTACTGTTCGATATTATTAGGTACCAACAGAAATATAGATAATTGTACAGAACCATTCGTGCGCGACTGACTCGCTCGTGGCTGATTTGTAAATTAGCGTGTTCAAAATAAATTTATTTGATTCTGGAATTTCCGGACCGTTACGACTTCTAACATTTACGAAAAAAATCAATTGGAATTCCTCTGGTGTTAGATGTCCATGTGTCCATGTAATGACGCCCTACTTTTTCACTCCCTTAGGGGTAGATTTTCAGAAAATCCCTTCTTGTCGTATGGTAAGAACAGACCTCCAATTCACAGGTCTCTACGATCAGCGGCTTAGGTTGTGCGTTGATCTGTCTGGTCAGATGACGTCACATACGTTCCCTCAACTTCAATGACCTATTTCTCAATAATTTAAAGATGGCCATACCAAAAATTTTTGCAGATATTGATTAGTTTTGATCTATATTTTATACCATTAAGTTGAATATAATATTAACAACATCAGTAAAGTTCTCCATTGAATTTGTACAAAACCATCAAGCTAGAAATGCAAATAATTTCCTTTTATATTTTCATACTAGCTTTTCCCCGCGACTTCGTCCGCGTGGAATAGTTACTTTGGGATATCGCTAAAATTTACCTGCGACTTCATTTACGTAGAAGAAGCGCTTCCACGTCACGACTGCCCGCCCGCTCCGCGCGCCTTACTATAGCGCGCATGATTATTTTATTACTGCGATATCTTCTAAAATACTCATTGAAATCAAATGATGTAAACGGCAAATTTCTTCTAGATTAAATGCTTGTAATGAATAACGTATTTACTTGGATAAGGATTAATATAATCTTTATGAAAATACCTTCACAAATAATGCTTACTTTTAGAACAAATTTGGTAAGTATAAAAAGGTTATAGTGAGCCAACCTTAAAAGATAGACATATACTGTCGCGGACTTTTTTTTAGAACTTTTAAAGGGGAACAATTCTGCCATACATCATTTTAGCGAAACTTTAACCGTTTCCGCAGCGTACGTAGCGAAAGCTCTCAAAAGGAAAAAAAGACCCCCGATTTTGTAACATTCTTGATTGGTACTCCGCTCGTATTGAGTTTAGCATGATGCTATATAGCCTAAAGCCTTCCTCGATAAGTGGACTATCCAACACAAAAAGAATTTTTCAATTCGTACCAGTAGTTCCTGAGATTAGCGCGTTCAAACAAACAAACAAACAAACAAACAAACTCTTCAGCTTTATAATATTAGTATAGATTAAAATCTAACAGTAGGTATACAGTATTCATAAAACACATCAAGTTTTAACTGCATCACAACTAAATAACAGTTAAATATAACTTAATTTAGTCATTTCATAATTAATTACTTTAGTGAATTAGCGAGTTTAAAATATGTTGGTTATATTTCGGTTCAATTTTGTTGATTAAATTTTGTCATTTCATTATGAGTAGTTCAGTTACAGAGTAGGTATACCTAAAGTTAAATAATGCAGGTTCGAACTGAAGGAAAGATGTTTGTTTGTTTGTTTGTTTGCATTTGTTAGGCTCCAAACTACTGGGCCAGTTTTGATGAAATTTGGCACACAGAATAGACCATGGGGAAGGGGACATACAGGAAAAATGTACGGTTCCCGCAAGATTTTCTTTGCGCGTACATAGTGCGGGAACATGAGACACAGCTAATTTCGCTCGGTAACTACGTAAATCAGCGCCGCCGGTGGTTGTTTTTAGAACTATTGCTCTAAAAATTTATGCGGGCAGAATTCACATATAATAAAACCCTATGGAGATTGGACTCCTTGTCTATATTGTTCACGGACTACACATACACTGCCCGTTTAAAACAGTTCCCAGTGGCAACGCCATCTTCTGGCAGGATACATAAACCTCTAATAACATCACACATGCTACAATTAACTTTCCGAAGTTTAGTTTTTATGTGAGTATTTTATTTCCATTTTTATGAAAGAGTGAACTAAAATTACATACATTCTATCTAAAAGCCGTTTAATGGAAATCGCAACATGAAAATAAATTGCTGGATATTCTGTGGTTTGGACACGTTCATTAAACAAAATTGGGTTTTGTATAAACTAGGCACATCTGGATTCTGGTATCAAAAATTGCGACAGGGATTAATGCTATTTATTATTATAAATAATAATATATTATATGTGAAAGTTTGTGAGGATGGATGGATGTTTGTTACTCTTTCACGCAAAAACTACTGAACTGATTTTGATGAAATTTGGTATGTTTAGGCTCTGGATTAAAACATAGGCTACTTTTTAACCGGAAAAGTACAGTGCTCGCAGGATACTGTATTTACGCGGTGGAGCCGCGGGCAAAAGCTAGTATTATTATAAACTAGTTTTTTCCCGCGGGTCTGCCCGCGTAAATACAATAGTCAGTATCCTGATATACTGAACTTTTTCGGGATGAAAAGTAGCCTATGTTTTAATCCAGAGCCTAAATTATAACCATATTAAATTTCATCAAAATCCGTTCAGCATTATTTGTGTGAAACAGCCACAAACATCCATCCATCTATCTTCACAAACATTCACGTTTATAATAGTAGTAAGATAAGTTATTGAAACGGGCCGTAAATAAGTATATATGTCACCGTAAAATTGTAAAAACCGTTACATTGTAAAATAACTAACGAGATTGTAAAAATATATCGAAATATTCAAAACTATATATTTTTATTCTAACGAAAAATAATGTTTGAAATTATAGGCAGCATATTCGCGTCGGAAGTTTATCAACATTTTACATTTTCACTAGTTTTATTACAGTCTAACGGTTTTTACAATTTTACGGTGACATATACACATCACACACTTTATTTTTATTGTCATACAGTATACAGATATAAATGGGCGCACATTTGCGCTGATGCGAAGTGATATCGGAACAAAATGGCGTCGTTTACTGGAAAATGACGTCACTGTGATTGGCTCATCGAATTGATACTACGTGCTACGCGGCATTGCAAACATTACCTACGTATATTATTTTTACCCGACAACGGCGAAGCCAAAAGGAAGAGTAATTAATGGTTTTGGCAGTCTATGTATGTTTGCTTGTTCCCCCGTAGCGTTAAAACTACTGGACCGATTTTAATAAATGAGATGTCAATAGATTTGCAATAATATTCCGGGTAACATAGGCTATATTATTTACGTAGTCGGGATATGGTTTTTATATAAAAGTGATAGTTATTTGCAGTGCCTCTTTTTGACACGCTTATATTAACTTCACCTTGTAAGCTTGCATTGCTTGTATGTAACTATCAATACAATGCGGTCGCCAAGCAACCGTTTGAAGTTATTCCACGCGTTACACCGCACACGTGCTGTGAGTTGTGACTTGTGCTCGTGTTGTGCCACGTGTGTTGTTGTGTTTATTAAATGGACCTCTATCTTACAACAGTCTAGTATCTACACCTAAATTGCCTTTTACATCAATGATGAATGTATAAAATAACTAAAAAGTTGAAAATAAATATAGTTTAAAAAAACTAAAAAAACACGCTTTTAAAGAATGTCGAACTAAAAAGTTGAAAATAATTTTTAAAATTTTAAAAATAAATGCTGCTTGCATGCATGCAATGCATGCTGTCTTTGTCTATCTTTTTGACGACCTCTGTGGCTCAGTGGTAGCGCGTTGGTACTCAAGCAGGTCGCGGGTTCGAATCCCGCCAGAAAACAAAATTTTCTGTGTTCCTGATAAAAGGCAAACCTGACTGACTCATCTATCAACGCACAGCCGAAACTACTGAACGGACTTTTCTGAAATTTGGTATACAGATAGTCCTAATGACGTAGGCATCCGCTAAGAAAGGATTTTTGAAAATTCGTCCCCTGAGGGGGTGAAAAAGGGGTTAATTTTTTTTATGGAAACCGAACTCCACGCGGATGAAGTCGCGGGCAAAAGCTAGTATAATAAAAAGGAGACAATAATTTAAGTAGTCCTTAATAGCCGTTTGGGAGTTTTGCGGTAAGACCGGCAAACGAGCAGACGTATCGTTTGATAGTAAGCGATTACCGCCTTCTTGGCAACCGCAACAGTAGAGGAGTTACGAGTGAGTTAACGGTAATTTAAACATGCACTATTTTCGTCTTCAGCTCGTTTTAACACAAACACCGAGGGTCATTAGCACTGACCTCGATGCACTTCATTTCACTTCGCTCCACTTTGCCTCACTCGAATTCGTTTCGCTTCACTTCAACTGCAGTTTGGGGTTAGTTGCGCGGGTTTTATCTCTCTAATTACTTTACATTTAAATGCTCTTGGTTTGGGGATTACTTCAAGTTTATGTTTCAAATAATACTAGAGATCGGCCAGTGATCGAAATTAGGTCATAATAGGGGATCGGACTACATCTGAAATATTTGGTTTCATTAATATATTCAGAAATATTGAGGCTTTACTACTTGGTAAATGTAAAAAAAATATATTATTTTATGTGTAGTTTACTAATAAAATACATTTAAAAAGTACCAAAAATTTTTTTTTTTGCGAAATTGGCAAACAAAACCAACATCATTAGTTTACTCACATCATATACAAAAACATTCATTATGATTATGGTAAGTATGAACTTAAACGCACAAATATGGGAGATATTTACAAATATCTCCCATATTTGTGCGTGGTACCGGTGGTAGGCATCATGTATACCGACGTTCAATAAGTGTATAAAAATACCAACATTGAATAAAAATTTTTGACTTTGACTTTGACTTTATATTCCGGCGGCCATATACTTCATATACTACTTCATATACTATAACCACAAGTGACGTCATTTGTAGGTCGACTTTAGTATGGAGCGTTTTTAGGAGGCTCGCGAAATTTTTTATACAAATCGCTGTACCTTTGAAAATATTGACTTTTGATATACGGTTTCTTCTGAGAAGTTACTAATATTTAAGAGTACTATTCATTTATGCAATAAAAAAAATTGTCCGATTGCCTATCGGACAATTATATTTGAATTTTAAAGTTCAACTTTTTTAGGTTTCTTTTGCCTCTTAAATACGCAATAAAAATAATATGTAAATGTTGTTTATGGATTGTGAAAGATATCCTTCCTACTAATATTATAAATGTGAAAGATTGTGAGGATGTATGGATGGATGTTTGTTCCTCTTTCACGCAAAAACAACTGAACGGATTTCGATGAAATTTGGTATGGTAGTAGTTTAAGCTCTGGATTAAAACATAGGCTACTTTTTATCCCAAAAAAGTACAGTATTCGAGGGGGATACTATACTTACGCGGGCGCAGCCGTGGGCAACAGCTAGTTTGACTATATTGACAATTATTGTGTCAAACCTACTACAGATACACAAAGACTTCTAATACATATAATATAGGGTAACTATAAACGCGTAATATGCTTTTTTTAATTACTCCAAAAGTTACTGTCCGATTTGGTTCACAATAATTTTCCTAAAGAATTTATAGGATGATCTATCAGCATGAAAATTTGCAAGTTTCTATCTCCTATAGATTAAAAATGCTAGGGGGGACCAACTTACAAACTACTTTGGAGGCCGATTACTCGAAAATGGTCAACTTTATAAAAAAGTAACGTATGAAACCATGCCTTTATTTTAAAAGACCTATTCTAATACCCCACTTGATGGGGTAAAGTGAAAAAATATATTTCATCCCCACTTCACATGTATGGAGAGTCACCCCTAAAATATAAAATTATTATTTTTTTATGATCCCGAAACCGTGATCTATACACAATCTATAACTGTACCAAATTTCATCAATTTATATCTGGGGGCACGGCAGTGCACCCGCCAAGTCGAGCGCGAAGCAAACACTGCCGTACCATCCTTTACTGGAACCATTTCGCCGCATTTTCAGGCCCCTATTTGAGAACCTCTGGATAAGACCAGAACGCAGAAATTTTCGTCATCCAGTAAGCTATAATCACATACTTAAAATCCAAAATTTCAAGTCTGTAAGTCATTTAGTTCCGAAGTTAAGCGAAAGCAAAATTTCGCATTTACGACACTCACTTACTCATGATCATCAAAATAGAACTAGTACTTCCTATAAACTCAGAGAGCTGAAATTTGGTACAGAGTTAGGGTTTAATGGCCGCATAAAGGGAAAACTATAAAAACTAGGATAATCGATCTGGGGGCACGGCAGTGCCCCCGCCAATTCAAGCGCGAAGCAAATACTGCCGTACCATTATTTACGGGAACCATTTCGCCCCATTTTTAGGCCTCTATTTGAGAACCTCTGGATAAGACCAGAACGTCGATCTGGGGGCACGGCAGTGCCCCCGCCAAGTCGAGCGCGAAGCAAACACTGCCGTACCATTATTTATTGGAACCATTTCGCCGCATTTTCAGGCCCCTATTTGAGGAGCTCTGGATAAGACCAGAACGCAGAAATTTTCGTCATCCAGTAAGCTATAATCACATACTTGAAATCCAAAATTTTAAGTCTGTAGGTCATTTAGTTCCGAAGTTAAACGAAAGCAAAGTTTCGCATTTATGACACTCACCCAGTCACTCACTCATGATCATCAGAATAGAACTAGTACTTCCCATAAACTCAGAGAGCTGAAATTTGGTACAGAGGTAGGGTTTAATGGCCACATAAAGGGAAAACTACAAAAACTAGGATAATCGAAGATCTGGAGTACCTGGTGACCCTTATTAGAAAACACAAGAGCCCAACCAAACTATTAGAGATCGACATACTGCCTTTACAAAAAATATTCAACTTGGTGGGCCACTTCATTTGATGTCAAAAATCGAAGGTCTGAAGTATCTGATGAAGAACCCTCAGCTGGTCTCAGCTGATTAGAGATATGGTAATGCCCCCTTCTACTATTGATACATAAAAATATCGACTGTCATTGCAAAAATCCAGTGAAGTGGGACACATCTTCTAATTTAATCTAGCCCGTAGCGTCCCACTGCTGGGCGAATGCCTCCCCTTCTGCTTTAAATACGCATATAAATAAAATTAAAGGAAAACTCTGGATAAGACTGGACTGGCTTTTATACTTATACTAACAAGTTTACAAGAAGAAATAGTCGAACAATTAACTTTATTCTACTCGAACATTACACAAATTAAATAAACAAATTACACTAAAATCTAGTAAAATAAATCAATATTCCTACGTTTCTACAAAAAGAAGTGAAATCCCACCAAAAACATTCTGTAAAAAACTAGCCAAGTCTCGATGGAGCTGCTTGTTTATCTCTAAAAAGTAATGAAATCTAGACAAAGTCGTGCCAAGTCTGTCCTTACTGCGGTTTTTTTATTATTATAGTTAATGTTGTGTGACTTAGCCGTTGAAAATTCTTTATACGTTACAAGTCAATTTTGTTTACACGTAATGTTATATCAGATTCTCCATCGAGACTTGGCTAGTTTTTTACAGAATGTTTTTGGTGGGATTCATAATTACAGGAGCTAGAGGCGCGGACAGACAGACAGACAGACAGACGGACAGAGCGAAAATATAAGGGTTCCTTAAGTATTACGGAACCCTAAAAATGCTATTATGAGTAAGGTAGTATATGTTGCTGATATTTTCATGTATTACTAAACGTTAACAATATATTAGAGATTTAAGCTTTTCACACAAGCTTTATGTTGCTGATATTTTCATGTATTACTAAACGTTAACAATATATTAGAGATTTAAGCTTTTCACACAAGCTTTATGTTGCTGATATTTTCATGTATTACTAAACGTTAACAATATATTAGAGATTTAAGCTTTTCACACAAGCTTTATGTTGCTGATATTTTCATGTATTACTAAACGTTAACAATATATTAGAGATTTAAGCTTTTCACACAAGCTTTATGTTGCTTATATTTTCATGTATTACTAAACGTTAACAATATATTAGAGATTTAAGCTTTTCACACAAGCTTTATGTTGCTTATATTTTCATGTATTACTAAACGTTAACAATATATTAGAGATTTAAGCTTTTCACACAAGCTCTTCATCAAATTTCACTGTAATCCGTACGCACAATTCTCGTAAAACTGTACATGAAATTTTTGCTTTACGTATTAATTTAATGATTATTATCTTTGGTTTATTGTTTTACTTGATTTCTCTAGCAACTTCGTTCACGCAGAAGCACTTAAATCGTGCTGAAACCGTACATTTTGCCGCGATAAAAAGTAAGCATATGTCCTTCACAGCACTGTACTAAAAATCCGTTCAGTGATTTAGGCGTAATTGCGTAACACACAGAGTTATATTGAAAGTATGGATTGTACACATTTTTCGAATACATGTTCCCCTGTACAGACCCCCCCTCACCCCCAAATGACCCAGTCTGCTCTGGAGGGGGTGTTTGCTAACATCAAAATTGCATTAAAAGGAAAGCCCCGAGCTGTAGTGCAAATATGTACTTTAATGTGTACACAATAAAGTGCTTTCTCGATTGAACGGGCTCGGAGATTGCTGTTTTTATTATACCTACTTGTTTATTTTCTTTACTATATGTACAGTTTTTCCAATTGCCTTTTAGGGTTTCCTACCCTTAGAGTAAAAATGGGACATTTTTACTGACTTTGTCCGTCTGTCTGTCACTTCTCACTACGCCGTATCTCCTTAACCGTGAATTAGTTACAGTTGAAATATTCACAGATGATGTATTTCGGTCGCCATTCGCGCTATAACAACAACCACTAAAAACAGAGTAAAACATTAGTTAAAATATTTAAATAAATTCAACAAACGTTTTGTACGGAACCCTTCGTGCGCGAGTTCAACTCGGACTTGGTCGGTTTTTATATATAAGAGACGAAGAAGATTAGAAATTATTAAAAGCATTATAGACTCGTAAAGAAAATACTTCTTTATCATATGAAATTAAATATGTGTCAAGTAGCCTATTATTGAACTACAAGGTACAACTGATTATATTTTTGCTGATATTACCTCTTGCATTTTTGTTAGAAATTAATATAAAATAAAAATGGGACGAACTGACGAATGACAAAAAAATTAAATTCGCCTTTTCGTCCCATTAGGACGAAACTTTGTGGGACGAACGACTCAGAAGTATAACCAAGTGAACAAAACAATTTTCTCCGCCGAAAATATAAAAGATAATAACATAAAGATGTCATACATATCTTATGGCGTTTGATACGGAGACGCGGAGCGTTTGTAAATAATAAACGAATCCGGGGCGGGAGGGAGTATCGTAGTATATTAGACAAACGCGTTTTTATAACCTTTATATCAGAGATATTAATGCGAGAAGCGAAAACTTTCAGTACAGTGTTACGAGAGTTTATGCTTACAGAGGAACATGATATTTTGCACAGTTAACGTTTATGCGAATGAAGGTGTGCAGAATGCTAAAATTATTTAATTTTTAGGGTTCCGTGTCTCGAAACGAAAAAACGGAACCCTTATAGGATCACTTTGTTGTCCGTCCGTCTGTCTGTCAAGACCCTTTTTCTCAGGAACGCGTAGAGGTATCAAGATGTAAATTATATCAAATACTCAGGTCTACTGTCCCTTGGAGCTGTGAAAAAATCAAACTTCAAAGCCGACGTAATCAAAAGATACAACCGTTTATGCTGCAAATTTTCGACATTCGCAAAGGGAATCAAAACCTACATGGTACTTCCCGTGAACTTTGGTATCTTGAAATTTGGTACGAAGCAACGTCTTATAGTACAGATAAAGGAATAATTGCGAAAACCATAAATTTTTAGTCACATCATATAATAAAAATATTTTTAATAATTTTAAACTTACTACCCCTGTCCTCATGAACGCGTAGAGGTATTAAATTGCAATTCATATCAAATACTTAGGTCTATAATACATTTAAGCTGTAACAAAATCACTACAGGTTTGTACGGAATCCTCGGTGCGCGAGCCCGACTCGCACTTGGTCGGTTTTTTAATTTTCTTCTTCGCGGACTTCGCTCACGGAGAATAAAAGCTATCTATCCCGCAGGAAAAGTAATGATAAAAATATCTATGGTGCTTCACATCACGTCAATCTGGACCCGAAGAACTTGTGTTACCGGGACCAGACAACAGAAAATATATTTTCAGATGTTTTTATACTATACGTCATGTATATTTAAGATTTTTATTTTAATATGCACAATATAAAAATACACATCATCTTTTTGTTCCTTCGGCAGGATTCGAACACGCGACCTTCGAAGCCTCAACCACTGAGCCCCGGTGGTCGTCATGTAGCCTCCGTGGTCTAGTGGTTAGAGCATTGACTCTCGACTCGGAGGTTGTGGGTTCGACTCCCGCATTGGTACAACAAAAAAAATGTTGTTTCCAAGTTTGGTTAGGACAATGCAGGCTGATCACCTGATTTTCTGACAAGACAGATGATCCATGCGTCGGATGGGCATGTAAAAAGTCGGACCTGCGCCTGATCTCTCGTCAGTCGTGTCGGTTATCCGTCCCACTGGGTTAAGAGAGTAAAGGAAGAGAGAGTGATCTTGTGTACTGCGCACATATTATGTACTTAGGCACTATAAAATTACTCCTGCGTAGCTGGCCTGATTTGGCCAATGAAACCGGCCACCGTCGCCGAAATCGGTGTGGGGAGTTATTATTATTATTATGTATTACAAGCTGTTGTCCGCGACTTCGCCCGCGTAAATACAGTATCCCATGGGAATACTTTTTGGGGATAAAAAGTAGCCTATCTAAACTACTACCATACCAAATTTCATCAAAATCTGTTCAGTAGTTTTTGCATGAAGGAGTAACAAACATCCATCTTCACAAACTTTCACATTTATAATATTAGTAGGACAACATTAGTATGATTTATGTTTGAAAACTGAAAGACTGCTTATCATCTTAAAAATTTCAATTCGTCGAATAAAGTTCAATTCGTCTCGTCGCAATATGAACTGACCCTTAAGTCGGTCTCTCGGTGGATAATTTTGAACAAATACAAGATTTTCTTTAAGTTTAACACGTCGAGGTGTCGTCCATTGTAATTCCGAGCGTTAATTACCTAAGCGTTTTTTTTTTTTTTTTTTGTTGAAATGCTTTTGTTGTTTTGTTGTAAAGAAAACAAAGAATTCCATTCAAAGAGTTTCTTTGAATCAAAGTTTTTCCGCTTTGGGAAAATCCTTACATCTTTTAAAGTTTTAGCAAACGAGCGGATTAATAGAATCACCTACCGCTGTTGAATGACATCCGCAATGCCTGGAGTTGCAAGTGCGTTTTAGACGTTTTAACCTGCACTCGCTTGGTTACAAACCACAATTACAAACCACTTTGGAGGTCGATTACGCGAAAATGGTTGACTTCGTAAAAAAGTCATGTATCGAAAGTTTCCTTCACACCTCAACACCACGTTAATATGGTCCTGTGATAAGTTCTCGAAGAACTTTTGTTACGGGTACCAGTCTACCAGACAACGGGAGGTACGTATATTTAATACTTTTATACTATACAATATATTATATTTAAGATTTACAGCCTCCGTGGTCTAGTGGTTTAAAGCTTGGCTCTCGACTCGGAGGTCGTGGGTTCGATTCCCGCATGGGAACAACAAAAAATGTTGTTTCCAAGCACGGGCGTAGCCAGGTTTTAGTTTCGGGGGGGGTTCAAGAAAATAAAATGACTACTTTAGTGTATCAAAGTTCTCATTGAGGCTGTTGATTATTTTTCTAAAATAACTTCAAAAATCATCTTTCAGATAGGGTTAATGGGGCGGCAAAATATGTTAATTGGCCTCGGGCGCAAAATTTCTAAATACGCGTCTGTATATTGGTCAGATCTCTGTATTATATATACCAGCCGGCCCATTTCGGGGGGGGGTTTGTTTCCAAGTTTGGTTAGGACAATGGAGGCTGATCACCTTATTGTCTGATAAGATTATTGTCTGATAAAAAAGATGATCCATGCGTCGGATGGGCATGTAAAAAGTCGGTCCTGCGCCTGATCTCTCGCCAGTCATGTCGGTCTTCCGTCCCACTGGGTTCCGAGAGTAAAAGGAAAAGAGTGTGCTCTTGTGTACTGCGCACACACTTGGGCACTTTAAAATAACTCCTCCGTAGCTGGCCTGGTTTTCAATGAAACCGGCCACCAGTCACCGAAATCGGTGTGGGGAGCTATTATTATATTTAAGATATATTTTATTTAATACACATCCATGTCCCAGGAACACAGAAAACTTTTTTGTTCCCTGTCGGAACTCGAATCCGTGACCGCCGGCAGTGCGCCAAGGCGCTGTGTTTCGCGGAAAATAGCGCTAACTAAAAACAAGCAAAATGGCGACCGCTGGCATTAAATAAGCAAAATGGCGGATTATGTTAGCAGTATTGAAGTTAGCAAACGTGTCCTGACTCCTGGCCGATAATCTGTTTTGTTTTTCTTTAGCGCTAGCAAGCGCTAACAAGCGCTTTTTTCCGCGGAATACAGCAAATATTTATTTTAAAGTCTACTCCAGTTTTTATCTCGCTTTTGTTTAATTCTTTTGTCCGTCTCACTAATACTTTTCATCTGATATGTCTAACCCAGTTAATATAAATAATAATATTATGCAAAACATTTTTCTCAGTAATAACTCCTTTGTAAGTCGTGCAAGCTTTTTTTTAAAAGCCGAAGATTTTTAAGAAACTGAAAAGATATGCTGCTTGTTAACGGATTTAAAATGTTTTTCGAGTTTTGCATTTCTATTCGCATTTTGTGTTCATGTTTACTTTGAAGTTTTTGTGATAATATTTGTGCTTTACCATTCTTCGTTCAACCACAAGTTCCTTTTCTTGAATGTGTTGTTCTTTTGTATTACCTACTTTTTGTGAACTTCGTCAAAATTGCTTTGTGAATAAAGGATATTTTTCTTTTTAACACAAACTAGCAACGCGCTCCAGCTTCGCACGGGTGCAATGTATCTATACTATAGTCTATACTATACTATATACTATACTATACTATATACTATACTATACTATAGATTATAAATGCGAAAGTGTGTCTGTCTGTCTGTCTGTCTGTTACCTCTTCACGCTTTAAGCGCTGAACCGATTTTTATGAAATTTGGTAAAGACATTACTTTGGGTTCCGGGAAAGGATATAGGATATTTTTATCCCGAAAAAGTTGTGTTCCCGCGGGACAATGTATTTATGGCAGAGCCGCGCGCAAAAACTATACATATAACATAAACCTTCCTCTAGAATTACTCTATTTGTTGCTGAAAACTGCATTCAAATCTAAAAGTCATGTGTAAGGAGGGTTCCGTAACTATAAAGGCGTAATATGTTTTTTTTTAAATTACTAATTCAAAAGTTACTGTCCGATTTCGTTCAAAATAATTTTCCTAAAGAGTTTTTTAGCATGATCTATCAGCTTGGAAAATTGCAAGTTTTTAAGTCTCATAGTTTCGAAATGCCGGGGGGGGGGGGGGAAACTTATAAACCACTTTGGAGGCCGATTACTCGTAAATGGTTGACTTTGTAAAAAAAGCATTTACAAACCTTACCTTTATTTTAAAAGACCTATTCAACGATAAGAAGAGAGAGATATTAAAGACCATTGAGAACAGAAGAGGAAAGATGTTAGAACCCTTGATACGGCACGACAACTTTATTAGAGGAATAATTGAAGGAAAGGTCGAAGGTTGAAGAAAACGTGGAAGGCCGAGAAGAACTTTTATGGACCAGGTGAAGGAGAAAGTGATGGTCGTGTCGTATCAGGAGGTCAAGAGAAGGGCGGAGTGCAGAGAGGAATGGAGCAAGCTCCACTGACAAGAGCGAAGCTCTTAAGTTAGAATAATTCAACGACATCCCACACGATGGGATAGAAGGAAAAAATATTTTTCATCCCCGTTTGACATGTAATGGAGAGCAAACCCTATAATATAAAATATTATTATAAGATACCAAAACCGAGATCAATACACATTACACAATCTATAACCATACCAAATTTCATCCATTTATATTCATAATTACAGAAGCTAGAAGCGCGGACAGACAGAGCGAAACTATAAGGGTTCCTTATGTATTATGGAACCCTAAAAAATTAAATCTGAAATACTAATATAGTTGTCAGCGCCATAATTTAATATAATTATAGTAAAAGGTATTTGCTAATAATAATCCCACCAAAAACATTCTGTAAAAAACTAGCCAAGTCTCGATGGAGCTGCTTGTTTATCTCTAAAAAGTAATGAAATCTAGTCAAAGTCGTGCCATACTGCGATTTATTTATTATTATAGTTAATGTTGTGTGACTTGGCCGTTGAAAATTATTTATACGTTACAAGTCAATTTTGTTTACACGTAATGTTATATCAGATTCTGTTGTAACTATCTATGTTTATTAAGCGAGATAATAACCCATACTAGTATTGGTAATTGGACGCTAGTGTCTTATTTTAGGCTGTTGTTGATTGTATAACACATGTATTGGAGCAATGGTGTCATGGAGCCCCTTTTGTACCCTTGTGTACTCTTCAACGGCCAAGTCACACTACATTAACTATAATAATAAATAAATCGCAGTAAGGATCCTTAGACTTGGCACGACTTTGACTAGATTTCATTACTTTTTAGAGATAAACAAGCAGCTCCATCGAGACTTGGCTAGTTTTTTACAGAATGTTTTTGGTGGGATTTCACTTCTTTTTGTAGAAACGTAGGAATATTGATTTATTTTACTAGATTTAAGTGTAATTTGTTTATTTAATTTGTGTAATGTTCGAGTAGAATAAAGTTAATTGTTCGACTATTTCTTCTTGTAAACTTGTAAGTATAAGTATAAAAGCCAGTCCAGTCTTATCCAGAGTTTTCCTTTAATTTTATTTATATGCGTATTAAAAGCAGAAGGGAAGGCATTCGCCCAGCAGTGGGACGCTACGGGCTAGATTAAATTAGAAGATGTGTCCCACTTCACTGGATTTTTGCAATGACAGTCGATTTTTTTATGTACCAATAGTAGAAGGGGGCATTAATAATGACTCCCCACCGATCTCGGTGACGGTGGCCGGTTCCATTGAAACCAGGCCAGTTACGCAGGAGTAATTTTATAGTGCCCAAGTGTGTGCGCAGTACACAAGAGCACTCTCTCTTCCTTTACTCTCGTAATCCAGTGGGACGGATAACCGACACGACTGACGAGAGATAAGGCGCAGGTCCGACTTTTTACATGCCCATCCGACGCATGGATCATCTTTCTTGTCAGACAATCAGGTGATCAGCCTGCATTGTCCTAACCAAACTTGGAAACAACATTTTTTTGTTGTTCCAATGCGGGAATCGAACCCACGACCTCCGAGTCGAGAGCCAATGCTCTAACCTCTAGACCACGGAGGCTGTTTGAGGACCAAGGGGGCATTACTATATCTCTAATCAGCTGAGACCAGCTGAGGGTTCTTCATCAGATACTTCAGACCTTCGATTTTTGACATCAAATGAAGTGGCCCACCAAGTTGAATATTTTTTGTAAAGGCAGTATGTCGATCTCTAATAGTTTGGTTGGGCTTTTGTGTTTTCTAATAAGGGTCACCAGGTACTCCAGATCTTCGATTATCCTAGTTTTTATAGTTTTACCTTTATGTGGCCATTAAACCCTACCTCTGTACCAAATTTCAGCTCTCTGAGTTTATGGGAAGTACTAGTTCTATTCTGATGATCATGAGTGAGTGACTGGGTGAGTGTCATAAATGCGAAACTTTGCTTTCGTTTAACTTCGGAACTAAATGACCTACAGACTTAAAATTTTGGATTTTAAGTATGTGATTATACTTTACTGGATGACGAAAATTTCTGCGTTCTGGTCTTATCCAGAGGTTCTCAAATAAGGGCCTGAAAATGCGGCGAAATGGTTCCAGTAAATAATAGTACGGTAGTGTTTGCTTCGCGCTCGACTTGGCGGGGGCACTGCCGTGCCCCCAGATCGAAGTTCTGGTCTTATCCAGAGGTTCTCAAATAGAGGCCTGAAAATGCGGCGAAATGGTTCCCGTAAATAATGGTACGGCAGTGTTTGCTACGCGCTTGACTTGGCGTGGGCACTGCCGTGCCCCCAGATCGATTATCCTAGTTTTTATAGTTTTCCCTTTATGTGGCCATTAAACCCTAACTCTGTACCAAATTTCAGCTCTCTGAGTTTATGGGAAGAACTAGTTCTATTTTGATGATCATGAGTGAGTGAGTGAGTGAGTGAGTGTCGTAAATGCGAAACTTTGCTTTCGCTTAACTTCGGAACTAAATGACCTACAGACTTGAAATTTTGGATTTTAAGTATGTGATTATAGCTTACTGGATGACGAAAATTTCTGCGTTCTAGTCTTATCCAGAGGTTCTCAAATAGGGGCCTGAAAATGCGGCGAAATGGTTCCAGTAAAGGATGGTACGGCATCGGCAGTGTTTGCTTCGCGCTCGACTTGGCGGGTGCACTGCCGTGCCCCCAGATTAGCGAACCTTTAACTTTTTCAAAAGTTTTGTAAACTCGCCGCTAGATGGCGACATTAAAACAAGTTTATTATTTTCTATTATTTAATGAGATAATACTCGTATAGGAAGTAGGATGATGATTTATCATATTATTATTTAATTAGTAATTTAGTATATTTGCATTATGATCTTATTTTCGTCTGAATTCTCAAAATAAATAAATCTAATAGTACATTTTTTAATCCAAAATAAAAAAAAACCTTTTTTTTTTTTTGTCAGAATAAAGTACTTACCTACTACATAAATTAAAAAGTTTAGAGATCTTTGAGATTGGGATACCTACGTGGGTCACAGGCTATCACAGCCTCTGCTTGGACGAATGACAAGTCGTTTGTGAATATTTCAAACCAATCATTGAATTTCCTAGTATATAGTTATGTCCCTATAAATATTCTTACAATACCACAATAACATTTCAGTGTATTTACAGATTAGTCGCATAACATTCCCGCGACACGCTCGATAACCTATAACCATGTAAGCTGAGCTTATGGTCGAAATGATTTAATGAGCTGTGTACCTTCTGTGTTCACATAGCTATAATAATGAGATTATAGTGTGTACTAGTTGGTAATGAACTATGAAGTTTATCACTGATATTCCTGATTGCTGTTTAGTAATTAATTCATGAATAATTTGTCATAGTATAATTAGATAATTATGCTTCTATGAACTTAAGATGCACATGAAATTATTGTAATATTTTATGAATACTTCTTCGTTTTTATATTATAATATTATCTATTTAAATAATTGGTGTTTTGGGTTAGAATCTCGGTCATGCAAACATTTTTTGATTCTTTTTATTTTATTACTGTTTAAGTTTATTTTTAAATAATTATTCACCGGTCTACTAAAACTCCGAACAAATAACTTTTAGGTATTCGATTTTTCCTCCATTGTGTACAAAAATAAAAAGTATTTTGAGATGATAATTAAAATTTTATTTCCAAATGAAACTTTTTTTCGCAATGTCGACAGAAAAGCTACCACCGGTTCAACCCTAACCCGCCGAGAAGAACCGGCGTAAGAAACTCGCGATGATAAATATGTCATATGAAATTAGTCAATAATAATAAATCACAGTGTAAATTATATATTTTTTTAAGTTTGTTTAGATTGGTAGACTTTTCATTAGCCAATTCGTGTACAAGCGCCATCTAGCGGCGCTGAGCTAGACGTAGCTACCACATAGCTGTCGCGACAGTTTCACATCCCCCCGATAGGTGGTGCAACGTTGTGAAATGCAAGCTTTTCTGTACGTTTTCTTACATACAAAGAAAATATTATACTTAGAATATATGTTTGTACAATGTACATACATAATATTACATTGAACATACCAGTACGAAATACAGGATAAATAGTGATTTATTAATAAAGAATTTGTTTTTGAACGTGATTGTGTCTCTCCGTGGCATCATAGGTCCTAAACGAAAGGTCCGATTTACATATGCGTTTTTTTAGGGTTATGTAGTCAAATGGCAAAAAACGGAACCCTTATGGATTCGTTATATCTGTTTGTCCGTCCGTATGTCACAGCCACTTTTTCCGAAACTATAAGAACTATACTGTTGAAACTTGGTAAGTAGATAATATGTATTCTGTGAACCGCATTAAGATTTTCATACAAATATAGAAAAAAAAAACAATAAATTTTGGTGTTTTTTTTTCATCAAACCCATAACATATCTATGGATAGGTCTTCAAAAATGATATTGAGGTTTCTCATATAATTTTTTTCTAAACTGAATAGTTTGCGCGAGAGACACTTCCAAAGAGGTAAATAGTGTCCCCTATAACTTCTAAAATACGAGAATGATAAAACTTATAATATATAATATGATGTACATATACCATGCAAACCCTCACCGAAAATTGGTTTGAACAAGATCTATTAGTAGTAGCTAGTAGAAAAAACGTTTAATTTCGTAAATATAAACCTTATGCATTAACCGTGAACCATTATTTTTTATTACAAGTTTGTACGGAACCCTCGGTGCGCGAGTCCGACTCGCACTTAGCCGTTTTGTTGTTGTTGTTTTTTTTTTTTTTTTTAGTTTTAAAGCTGACATGATCGAGAGTGTTCTTAGCTATAATTCATCAACATCAGCTCGTTCGCTGCTAGACAATTCGGGGGTTACTTGAAATTTCTAATTTCGTTTTCGTTATTTTCAGATAAAATAAGCAACAATGGCGGCGTTCGTGGCGAAACAGATGGTGGGCAACAAACTCAGCGCCGTTAAAGGTGAGTTCTATCTAGTGGCGGATTAACGATTTTCTCGAACCGGGCCAAAAACTTTTTACTTGATCTGTTATGGTGCGCTAACTATGCGTATGGAAGTAGAAAAGTTCGTATTTTAAACATAATATTATGATTCGATTAGGTACCTACTTGATAAAAACCTATAACATTGTAGGAAAAGAGGCTTCATATTTAATATTTGTTCGATATTTCGAATTCTTGTCTCAAGGATTTGGCCGATTTGGCGCCCCCATGAAACTGCCGCCCGGGGAAAGTGCCAAGTGGGGCAAAAACTGTTCCTACTTAAATGCCCCCACTTTCGGAGTTTTTGGGGCCATTTTGACATTTGAGTTATGGTGAAATCAAATGTTTGACATTTGAGGTAGGTAGATGAAAACCAAGATGGCGTAACTTTGTTTTGTATGAAGATTTGTTCTGCCAAATGTAGGTATGTCATAGCCTATCTTATATGTCTTGAAATCGTTGACAATAAATAATTTATAAAAATAAAAAACTCGACTGTAAAATAAGACAGATACCTAACCTAAGCAACACACTAAAAAGACCGTAACAAGATTGAGAAAACAGACTACACTATGAGCTTATTATGAATTACAGATTCTGACACTTGCCGTGTACGCGATAGGTACGAGATTAATATTGTGCACACGTCGCATGTAGTAGTGCAATTTAATCGACCGCTTACTATATAGCTGTTTATCTGGTCCTAGATTTCTTTAATCTGTGTTCTAGCCGTATTCAGTATATATTTTATAATACCAAAGAGTAAAAACATATTATATTTTTACTGCCCGTTTCAATAACCTATCTATCTATATCTATTTGTTAGAAACATCAAATTTGTATCGCGGAAAACCGGCGAACGATTGAATGACGACGTTTTTAACAAATAGTTATAGATAGATAGGATAATGAAACTGGTCATTAATATGTGTTAATACTCCGTAGTTATACATTTAAATCTTTTTACCATTCAATAAAACTACATTTCTTTGATTTGGAGCCATTAAACAAGTACCTATACATGTGACTTGTCAGCGATATCACAACAGAGCAGAGTGGAAATTGCCACAATTAATGGAAGTCACGAATATATCGTAATGTTATATTGAGCGAGGCAGGTTTAGCACTCTCAGCTAGTCTAGTGTTAGACTTGTATAATTTGTAGGTTTTACTATTATCAGCTAAGTCTAGGAATATAAAAGCTAAGGGGTTAAATATTTTCTAGGTACTACAAGTTTTTAAGTTACTAGTTACTACTTACTACTCGTACTAGATGTTGTATAAATTTTGTATTTTTGGACAACTATATTTTGGGCATATTATATAATTATGTATTACAGTTGATTTTTTTAATTCACTCACAATCTCTCATAATATTCCTATCTTTTGTTTGTTATCGGTCGATACTTTAATCCTCCATCCAAGATGGCTGATTTCCCCGCGGACACCGTTTTAAAATGTAGGAAATATAAGAATAACATCATAATATACAAGTGTTCCCCGGGGGTTCGCCTGTATTAATAGATCCTTTGATCAAAAATCGAGACTCTATAGAATGGGAGACGAGCAGACGAATCGCCTGATGGCAAGTAACCGAAGAATTTGTGTTACGGGGATCAAGACAGCGTGAAGTAAATTTAATAACCCAGGCGGTATTCGAACCCACGAACTCCGGCGTGAGCGCCAACATGCTAGTCGCTGAGCTACGAAGATCGTCATATAGATAGACAGATATACACAATATTGATAGGTAGGCACTAAATAATATAATTTTTATAATCTTCTTTCTTCTCTTTCTTACTCTTATATTTAAAATGAATTCCTGTTCGTTACTCTCGCTAAAACTCGAGAACGGCTGGACCGACTTGGCTAATTTTGATCTTAAAATAATCGTATTAGTTCAGGGAAGGCTTAAACGGTGAGAAATTTCAAGACAGCTAGTCTTAAATAAATTAATTATCTATAAATATAAATAGTTCACAGTCGTTATAGCGTCCGTATAATGTACTTGAGATTGGGAAAAGTCTCATTGGTACACGTCACAACTCACAACCTGGGAATCGAACCTGCACTCTCTCGAGTGCGAACCAAACGGTCTACCCACTAGGCCACGGAGCTCTGCAAACATACAATAATAACATAATAATTTGTGTTCAATAAAATAAATTGTAAACTGATATTATAAACAGTTTTGGACGTGCTGCGGTCGCCACCACACGACCTATTTATGTATACAGACCGTCAGTACAATGTAAACAACGGCAAACATGGCTGACAACGAAAAAGAACAATTTCCATTTTTTTGCTAAAAGAAGGCGAGTTTCTTACGCCGGTTCTTCTTGCCCGTTTAGTTCCCGAACGGTAGGCATCATGTAGGGACAATTCCGTGAGTGTTATTTAATAACCTAGGTATATGGAAATAAAACAATCTTGATTTTACAACATTTAAAATCTTATTATAATAAAGCAATTCTTTATGTTATATGAAAAATTACTTAAGTCAATATTAATAAAAATATCGCTTAGCATTTATTAGCATTTTTTTTTTCAAAACAAACTGGGGCTTTAAATCAACATAGAAATTAAATTAATTAAAATATATTGGTTTGACATATTTAGTAGGTCATCAGATCACTATTCTTCAGTTTTTATTTGATCTATTTAGTAACTTCGTTATGTTGTAACACTTTGTGTAACGGCCCGTTTTAATAACCTACCTATCTATATAACTATTTGTTAGAAACTTCAAATTTGTATAGCGAAAAACCGGCAAATGATTGAATGACGAAGTTTTTAACAAATATATATGGTTATTGAAACTGGTCGTTAGTGTCACTTTACACGGTTACGAAACGATACACGACGCTGCATTTAGCTATTCAAAATGGAACTTTATTCGTTAATCGTTACACAAATAGATACACGTTACATTGTAACAAAGGGGCAATTCGACTAAATAAAGCTTGCATTAACACAATTACAATCAAGTCCCGATACGCTTATACTCCCAATAGGTGTTTTTATGAACGTTAAACCAACGTGAAACGCGCTCTGATTGGTCGAAACGTCATAAAATCCGTTCACGGTAACATGACGCTACACTTTCAATCCAAACAAAGTGAAATTGACTGGTTAAATTGTCTACTTTAAATACGAGAATTGAGGTTCTGTTCAAATATCAGGTTGCACCGCGCATGTGCCTTATATGACTGATGTCATATGGAACGTGTATCTTTTTATGTAGTGAATAGAGTTCAATTTTCAATAGCTATTTTAAAAGTGCAGTGCCGACGTCGCGTTCCCTCGTAATGTGACCAGTACCCCAAGCAGGAACATTTTGCGGTATCGTTACGTGTACGTAAGCGAGAAATATGAGGAATATTGTATGAACATTTTAGTTACTTTTACGTCCGCTAGAGGCGCTTTCATGGTTTTATACAATATTTCTCGCTTACGTACACGTAATGATACCGAAAAATGTTCCTGCTTGGGGTACTGATCATAACGCCCCTTGGATGTTCATCGTCATAAACATATTTTTATTTTATATATTTTTAAATATATTTATTATTAAATTAAATACATAATAACTTTTTCTTTTTGCACCTAAATAATAATATGAGATAAATAAAAGTACAGAGTACAATGCACTTCGACTTTCCTGAAGTTAGCTGTTGAAATATAAACATCCCTGAAGTTAGCTAAATGAAATGTATGAAATTCAAGCCGTGTGTAAACCGGCTAACTTCAGGTCAACCGAAATGATAAAATAATGACTCTTAGGCTGGGACTATAATATGATCCGGAAGGTCGGAAGTTCGTAGAAAATTCATACCGCTGAAGAAAGAACTCTACGATACTACAATAGAGTTCAAAATCGAACGCTCCATTGTCAAGTGTTAATATCAAATCTTACAACTTGACACTCGTGTGTTCGATTTTCAACTCTATTGTATTAGTCCAGAGTTCTATTTAGAATGCTCTGAATTTTCTAGCCTAAAACACCTCTAAATGCATAGTTAAATAGATAATAATATATATCTAAGCTAAATAGCTTTAAATATCTTACAACTGAGCTTATCTGCGTCATAATCAAACAATAATAATCGACACATCTATTCATTTTGCAGAATTCAGAAAAACTTTACGTTCGTGGTGTAATCGATTTATTTTGTTATCTTTCTGCAAATCGCCTAGGTGTTGTCGATGCTTAAATCATAAAAAAAAGTTTGAGAATTAACTATCAACAGAGTGTTTCTTTTAAAGGTTTTCTTGTAAAAAATCTTGTTTTACATCTAAAGCGGCCATATTATCAATAGCGGGACATCGCCAACTTTGTAGATAGCACAATATAACGCACATTGTATAGGTACGTAATAACGAATATTACAACTTTCAGTACAGTTCTAGGAGAATTGTGCGAACGGAGGAGTATGATATTTTGCACAGTTAATGTTTATGTTTATTCGGAGGAAGGTGTGCTAAAGACAATAATGCTTAGAAATACCTCAGATTATTATTAACACACGCTACAGGGCATTTGATATAGATACGATTTTGTTACACGTTGGCGTTTTTCAGTCTGTCCCAATTCACAACATTAATTATATTTTTCTATCTAAGTAAATAATAATTTAAATTATATAAATTATATTAAGGGTGAATTTTGACCACAGGGTGAGTTCTAGTTAATATAATATAATAATGTCACTATAAAACCTATTTCTAATATATATTGTGTCTAAATATGTCTATGACTATGTAGAAATCTAGACCTAGTTATAATAAGCCACGTCGGCATCGACCCCACGACCGCAAGCCTCTAGGAACATTTGACCGATCTCTTTCTAATACTCTGAAAGAATTCCTCCACTGTCTCGCTAGTCAAATACTTTTCTTCAAGAGGTCTTCTGCATCTATCTGCCCTTCTCCACATGTCTTCTTCTATATTCAGTGGAGAGAATTTGAATGACCATTTTGCGTCTCTTGTAGCTATAGTTTTGACGTCTTTCGCCGTCGTCAAATCTTTGAACCAAGTTGTAGTTGCAGTTCTTGTGTCTTTCGTGATAGCATTCACGTCTTTCATGCAAGCTGTAGGCATTCCTACAACTTTTGCGTTTTTCACAGTACTTACGTCTTTCCTAGCTATAGTTGATTCTGCAGTCGCGACTTTCATCTTTCCTTTAGCTGCTTCTGCAGTTGTGTCGTTTAATGCAGTTTCTGCAGTGTATCCTGGAGTTGCTTTTGCAGTTCTGTCATTTACTGCAGTATCAGCTTCTACAGTGGCGACGTCCAGACATTTACATTTGAGCCCCATGCAGCGGTCGCAGTGATCGATATGAAGTAGGTCTCCTAGTTCATCCCTAATTCTTTGGAGGTTGATAATCTGAAATTATGTTTTGAACTACTAATACTACTTAAAATATAGTAAAGTTTATTAGGATGTATGTCAAAATTATGCCTTAAATCTCCAAATAAATCTCAAAATAAAAAGCTACGCTAGCAAAATAAATAAATCTCAAAATAAAGCTGTCATGAAGTACGTATGGCTCAAACGGGTTTTTATTTATACGCGAACACAGTTGTATTAAATCTATAATTATCTTGACTTAAGCTGTTTGTTTAATAGCTAAATTAGATTTTAAAAATATGTTGCAGATATTTGTTTTTAAAGAGCTTTAAGTATGAAAAATAAAACATTAAAGGCATTATTGATAGAAAATAAATCATCGTATTGTAAGCGTCAAGGAACACCCCACACACTCGGGTACTTAATATAAGTTATAACTACTATTACAATAAACTTACCAGTTGTATTTCAGGATTCTTATAATAAAAAGAACTTTCATATTTCGCATACATTTTGTAACGATTCTCTTGTAAAATAAATATAAAACTTCAATACTGTAACAACCGTTACGCAACTGGAACTAGTTGGGAATAATGGGGGTAGATGATATTTTTTTTAATAATGAAATGACAAGTATGATATTGTGATGTCACAGATTATAAAGGTGCAAATTAATAAGCCATAGGCTAAATAAAATAAATTGTTTTTTTTTAAAAGTTGAAATGAAATAAGTATGTACTATCGTGGACAAATCCGAACTTATACTCGAGCCCACTTATTAATAAAAATATTTATACCACCCAACGTATAAAATAAAGACAGCAACATGGGTTAGCGTATCCTTTATGTACCTAAGTATTATTATTAGATATTAAGGGGTTACCTAAGTGTGTATAATATTTTTGGCTCAAAAATAGCTATTATGTGGTACTTTTTGGTGGTTTGAGCAATTTTTTTTTATGTAATGAACGACATGGACACTCGCAACACCAGAGGTAAACACTTGTAACTCCTCTGGTGCTGCGACTTGCGTTCCTGGTCCTTAAAATCCCCAATCCCCCCATTGGCCTCCGGTATAGTAGTATACGGTATGGTGTACATACTTTCTAGAATCTAAATCTATACTAATATTATAAATGCGAAAGTGTGTCTGTCTGTTACCTCTTCACGCTATAACAGCTGAACCGATTTTTATGAAATTTGGTATAGACATACTTTGTGTCCCGGAAAAAGTGTTCCCGCGGGATAATGTGTTTACGCGGGCGGAGCCGATTTTTTGCCGACCAGACCTAGTGCCCACTGCCTACTAACTTAAGTTCTGACGACTTCTTTGTTTGTTTTAAGTAGGCATAATCCCATTGTTTTGTAGTACAATAGAAGTATTATTGAATTCAAGATAATATATTATATTTACAAGACAATAAATCTTTTCGTACAAAAATTTTACCAAAAATTCGAAAGTTAGGTAGACTTAGATAGCTACTAATAAAGTGAAGTCTTTATATGTCAGAAGACATGGTCTGGCCGTCCACCTGTGTCTGGCAAATTGCCAGAATTCAGTGGTCTGACACACTTGGCTCATATACCTACTACTTATCCTGCATCTGACATTATAGGCTTAGAAATCTACTAAATTATCTAATAACAACCTACACGGATTTGATTTCAATAAAATTCCTTTTTAACGGACATAACCCATTTACCGCCGCCGTACTCAATTGGGTACACAACTAATTGTCCATAGTTAGAGAGATTGTATATAAGTTTATTAATAAAGTATTACTTTTTTTAAAATTAAAACCGACTATATTAAACAAGATTTCATTAGTAACGGCCTGCGGATCAGTGATTATCGATCAGCTAAGCGCTGATCTGAAGCCGAAAGTCGCGGGTTTGAATCCCGTCGAGGAAACAAAAAATTTTAAATGTTCCTAAGTTATGTATGTGTATTACAGTATATGTATGTGTAACACTAAGGAATATTTTTGAAAAGTGAAAAACTTTAAAATCTACAAATATTTATTTACATAACTATAATATTATAATTTATTAAGAAAAATCATAAAATACACATTTTGCAATAAAATTCTATTTTGTACAATAAAAACTTTGAAGCTAAGTATCAGAATCTTTAAAACCGGGATGATAAAGACAAATGACGGCTACAAACGATAGTATGACAAATTTTCACAATGTCTTGTCGTAATATTTTGTCCGTCTTTATATTAAAACTAGGTTTTATTTATTTATTTATATCTATATTAATATTATAAATGCGAAAGTGTGTCTATCTGTCTGTTACCTCTTCATGCTTTAACCGCTGAACCAATTTTTATGAAATTTGGTATAGACATACTTTGGGTCCCGGGAAAGGATATAGAATATTTTTATTCCGAAAAAGTAGTGTTTCCGCGGGATAATGTATTTACACGCCGCGCACAAGCTAGTAGTTCATAATTTATGCTCTCCTAGTCAATTACTCTAAAAAATGACAGGATAATGATGATGATGATGCAGAAAAGAAAGATGGCGGACGCACATACGCACTCTGTGAGAGATTGTAGCGATATGTAGTAGCCGGTCCTTGGTTCGATTCTCGGTCGTGGCACTGATCTTGTATTGGTAACCCATTGGAGGTTGTAGCTGATCTCTCTATAGTTGTCTTCCTCGCACGGTATGCACACTTGGACGGTGCTGTCCCGCTTTGTTGGTAGTTCGGGAGTGTATTCCTAGAAGATTGGAATAATATCTATAATAATAATATCTATGGATGCTTCACACCACGTCAGTCTGGTCCCATGGTAAGTATATAAAGAACTTATGTTACGGGTACCAGACAACGGAAATATATTTAATATTTTTTATACTAAACACATATTTAATACTTTATTATATTATACACATTTAATGCACATCCATGACCCAGGAATAGATACAGAAAACTTTTTTGGTCCCTTGCGGGTTTCGAACCCGCGACCTCTGACTTGAGCGCCAATGCGCTAACCACTGAGCCCCAGAGGTCGTTGCCATTGAAAGTATGTAAGTCAGCTTGCCTGAGTTTAAGCTATTGCCTATATAAAGAAACTAAGTGTAGTCGAGGAAATATATATTGTTGAACTGTATTTCATATACCTGAAAATGGTTCAAGCAACCAAATATAACGACCCCACACACAAAAGTGATTATTACACGAATTCTCAAAAAAATATGCTTAGTATCCAATTCCTAAGCTTAATTTTATTAAACTGAACATACAAAGTACTGTATAAAATGAAAACCTTAAACAATGTTGTTTCTAGTGTCCATTAAAAAAATTAACTGTTAAACAGTGCACATAAAAGACTAATTACACAACTATTTACATAAGCATTCTCACAAACTTTTGAATATAAGTAGTAGACTTACCAGGAGCTCAGGACGAGGAAGGATAATATCCGTAGTCTTGTTTTCAACAATCATTTTAAAAACTAACAACTTCACACTGCAAAGTTTGGACTGGAAATGAGTTTCTGCCCAAACATGTCAAAAGTATTGGCTTCTTATGAAAAATATTACCTGAATTTTTAAACACACAATTAACATCCATAACCGAAGGGAATAGGGCTTATTTTTTTGCCTGATTTTTTTACTGACTAAGGTACAAGGTTTTTATTGTTTTAGGAGATTATTCATCAGTCATCACTAAAGAAAGTAAAAAATCTATTGTTTTATACTACTAAATAAAAGCATAATGTATAACAAGTTTTGCCAATGACAAGAATAGATAGAAGATAGAAAGTACCTTTTCAGTTTCTTAGAATTTTTTTTTGCTACAAAAAAAGAAGCTATTTTATCTTTAATAATAATAATCACTAGTTACTACTTACTATACATAGAAACTTTAAGGCCAGCATACAGAGTCGTGTAGGAAACTGCTAATAAAACAAATATTAAGCACAGTGTAATGTAGGTTTATAGTGTCGTTGAAACTTAAAAGTTGAAATTACCTAGTCCGATATTTTGATGATATTGATAATAATAAGACAACTTTCAATTAAAGTCAACCTTTTATTTACCAGTAGCTAACATACAATATCAAATATTATTTAGTACTACAATTAAGCGATATATTTTGTAAAAGAATTTAAAAATCAATGCTTTTTTGTTGTATTTTTATACACTGGTTTTATATCATTACGTAATTTAATAAAGTTTTTAACTTACCTTCCTAATATCTTATAATTAGATCTAGCTTATATTACAGATAGTCTTAAGTTCTAATAAAATATATTTACTGTGTAAGTACCTATTAAAGTACAAATTTTCTTATTACGTACCTAATTAGTCTCTGCAGTCTACAATTAACTTTTCTTGGCTTTAATAATTCAAAAAGAAAAGTTATATGAAACAAAATGCTTAATTGTTATTACAAGTTTGTAAAACTTTTTTTTAATGTCATAAGTTAAAAAATGTAAATTCTTATTAAAAAAAACAGTAAAAACTTAAAATAAAAATATAAAAATCTCAAAGGAAGTATGTCAAAAATATTTTAAAAATCACTTGTACTAATACTAAATTGAAAAAATGTCCTAAAACTAATTATTTATTATTATCAATCATTATAAAATTTTATTTATGATCTGTTAACACTTAATAATATTATTATACTATTATTTCTCTCTGCTTATACCTACTTTGTTTTTTTGGTCGGTCGCTGTATAGGCCCATATACGGACGCTTTTTGTGAAGTTCCATTCTGGGAAGTTTTCAGTATATACTCGTTTGAAGACGTCGTTTTCAGTATCGCCCGACTAGGGAAGTTCTGTATTTGTGTGTACCTGTTTGTGTACAGTACGTTCTCGATTGAGGACGCTCGATATCCATTCGGCTTCTCTATGGGCCCGTGCGGGGACGTATACTCGGGCGGATACGGGCGATCGTTGTACCCGTTGTACCTAAACAGGGGCGTGCGGGACGTCTGTATCCTGACCTTGTTTAGGGACAGCATGTCAGAGGCGCTCAGCCCGTGGCACGCGAGGTACAGCGTGAGCGCGCACCGGCAACAAGGTTGGCGACACCTGACGCATTTGATCTTCTGGGTGTACTGCTGTAAATAAAAATTACGATGTAACCATATACCTATATTATACTAGCTTTTGCCCGCGACTTCGTCCGCGTAGAACATTTACTTTGGAATATCGCTAAAATTTATCCGCGACTTCATTTACGTTCTCCGTCTTCGCGCTTCTCCCTCATGAGTCATGACTGCCCGCCGCGCGCCGTACATTATTATTGCGTGCATGATTATTTTATTACTGCGATATCTTCTAAAATACTCATTGAAATCAAATGATGTAAACGGCAAATTTCTTCTAAATTAAATGCTTGTAATGAATAACGTATTTACTTAGATAAGGATTAATATCATCTTTATGAAAACACCCTTACAAATAATGCTTAATTTTATAACAAATTTGGTTAGCATAAAAAGGTTATTGAATATTGTGAGCCAACCTTAAAAGATAGACATATACAGTCGCGGACTATTTTTAAAACTTTTAAAGGGGAACAATTAGCGTACGCAGCGAAAGCTCTCAAAAGAAAAAAAAACTTGAGAGGTGTCAAGGGACACCCGGATGAAACGAAGTTCCGGATGAAAATATCTGGCTTGCTTTCTATAAGAGAGAGAGAGACAGACAGAGAAACATGCGACGCCGCACAGCTTACAATAGCTTACTATAGCAAAAAAAAAATACATACATCAATATAATAAATGTATACGCGTAAATATTTAATTTTTATAAAAAATAAAATTATCTTTTGTAATTAAAAAAGTGTCGTGACAATTTTTCGTAAGAATTTTTTCCGTCTTTCACAACGCGCGATAAGGAACTTCGTTCCATAAACTATTTTGAAACATTCTTGATGCTTAGCATGATGCTATATAGCCTTAGCTTTCCTCGATAAATGGACTATCCAACACAAAAATAATTTATCAATTCCAACCAGTAGTTCCTGAGATTATCGTGTTCAAACAAACAAACACTTCAGCTTTATAATATCCCACCAAAAACATTCTGTAAAAAACTAGCCAAGTCTCGATGGAGCTGCTTGTTTATCTCTAAAAAGTAATGAAATCTAGACAAAGCCGTGCCAAGTCTAAGGTTTCTTACTGCGATTTCTTTATTATTATAGTTAATGTTGTGTGACTTGGCCGTTGAACATTATTTATACGTTAGTGGCTACAAGTCAATTTTGTTTACACGTAATGTTATACCTGTTGTAACTACATATGTCTGTTAACGAGATAACCTATATTGGTATCGGTAATTGGGCGCTAGTGTCTCATTTTAGGCTGTTGTTGATTATACAACACATGTATTGGAGCAATGGTGTCATGGAGCCCCTTTTGTACCCACGTGTACCCTTCAACGGCCAAGTCACAAAACATTAACTATAATAATAAAAAAATCGCAGTAAGGAACCTTAGACTTGGCACGGCTTTGTCTAGATTTCATTATTTTTTAGAGATAAACAAGCAGCTCCATCGAGACTTGGCTAGTTTTTTACAGAATGTTTTTGGTGGGATTTCACTTCTTTTTGTAGAAATGTGGGCATATTGATTTATTTTACTAGATTTTAGTGTAATTTGTTTATTTAATTTGTCTAATGTTCGAGTAGAATAAAGTTAATTGTTCGACTATTTCTTCTTGTAAACTTGTAAGTATAAGTATCTGTATATTATACTAATTTAAGTATACTAATAGTTTGGTTGGGCTCTTGTGTTTTCTAATCAGGGTCACCAGGTACTACTTCGAGTATCCTAGTTTTTATAGTTTTCCCTTTATGTGGCCATTAAACCCTAACTCTGTACCAAATTTCAGCTCTCTGAGTTTATGGGAAGTACTAGTTCTATTCTGATGATCAATGAGTAAGTGACTTACGCCCGAAATTAATAATCAATCTTGATCTCATTTTAGCTGTCTGAGATCAAGACTTCAATACATTTCAACGATCCTAGGATTGACTATACGTCAAATTACGTCAATTTTTGTTTGAGAATTTAAGATTGAAATCAATCTAAGATTGTAGATACATTATTAATTTCGGCCGTTGGTGAGTGAGTGAGTGTCATAAATGCGAAACTTTGCTTTCGCTTAACTTCAGAACTAAATGACCTACAGACTGAAATTTTTGGATTTTAAGTATGTGATTATAGCTTACTGGATAACGAAAATTTCTGCGTTCTGGTCTTATCCAGAGGTTCTCAAATAGGGGCCTGAAAATGCGGCGAAATGGTTCCAGTAAAGAATGGTACGGCAGTGTTTGCTTCGCGCTCGACTTGGCGGGGGCATTGCCGTGCCCCCAGATCGACGTTCTGGTCTTATCCAGAGGTTCTCAAATAGGGGCCTGGAAATACGGCGAAATATTTCCAGTAAAGAATGGTACGGCAGTGTTTGCTTCGCGCTCGATTTGGCGGGGGCACTGCCGTGCCCCCAGATCGATTATCCTAGTTTTTATAGTTTTCCCTTTATGTGGCCATTAAACTCTAACTCTGTACCAAATTTCAGCTCTCTAAGTTTATGGGAAGTACTAGTTCTATTTTGATGATCATGAGTGAGTGAGTGAGTGAGTGAGTGAGTGAGTGAGTGAGTGAGTGTCATAAATGCGAAACTTTGCTTTCGCTTAACTTTGGAACTAAATGACCTACAGACTTGAAATTTTGGATTTTATGTATGTGATTATAGCTTACTGGAAGAAGAAAATTTCTGCATTCTGGTCTTATCCAGAGGTTCTCAAATAGGGGCCTGAAAATGCGGCGAAATGGTTCCAGTAAAGGATGGTACGGCAGTGTTTGCTTCGCGCTCGACTTGGCGGGGGCACTACCGTGCCCCCAGATTAGTATAGAACAGGCAAGGCATGTCGAGAGTGTGTCCACACCATAGGCCCACACTTAAACTGCCCAACTTTTGGGGTGTTTGGTGCAGTTGAGGTGTGACATTTTTGTTATCTTGACATTTTTGTTATCTTGACATTTTCGACATTTGCTTTCCGAGTTTTTTCAGTTCGCATTTATTTGACAAACTTTTCTGAAAACGGACGTAAACAAGACGGCGTAACTTTTTTCTTGCTAAAGTCCAGTTTTTAAATATTTGGATGTAATGTAACATGTTTAATTAATAACGGGACCTGGACAAAGGACGACTTCATATTAAGATTAGACAATCATATCCCACCAAAAATATTCTGTAAAAAACTAGCCAAGTCTCGATGGAGCTGCTTGTTTATCTCTAAAAAGTAATGAAATCTTGACAAAGTCGTGCCAAGTCTAAGGATCCTTACTGCGATTTATTTATTATTATAGTTAATGTTGTGTGACTTGGACGTTGAAAATTCTTTATACGTTACAAGTCAATTTTGTTTACACGTAATGTTATATCAGATTCTGTTGTAACTACCTATGTTTGTTAAGCGAGATAATAGCCCATACTGGTATTGGTAATTGGACGCTAGTGTCTTATTTTAGGCTGTTGTTGATTGTATAATACATGTATTGGAGCAATGGTGTCATGGAGCCCCTTTTGTACCCTTGTGTACTCTTCAACGGCCAAGTCACACAACATTAACTATAATAATAAATAAATCGCAGTAAGGATCCTTAGACTTGGCACGACTTTGTCAAGATTTCATTACTTTTTAGAGATAAACAAGCAGCTCCATCGAGACTTGGCTAGTTTTTTACAGAATGTTTTTGGTGGGATTTCACTTCTTTGTGTAGAAACGTAGGAATATTGATTTATTTTACTAGATTTTAGTGTAATTTGTTTATTTAATTTGTGTAATGTTCGAGTAGAATAAAGTTAATTGTTCGACTATTTCTTCTTGTAAACTTGTAAGTATAAGTAAAAAGCCAGTCTAGTCTTATCCAGAGTTTTCCTTTAATTTTATTTATATGCGTATTAAAAGCAGAAGGGGAGGCATTCGCCCAGCAGTGGGACGCTACGGGCTAGATTAAATTAGATGCGTCCCACTTCACTGGATTTTTGCAATGACAGTCGATTTTTTTATGTACCAATAGTAGAAGGGGGCATTACCATATCTCTAATCAGCTGAGACCAGCTGAGGGTTCTTCATCAGATACTTCAGACCTTCGATTTTTGACATCAAATGAAGTGGCCCACCAAGTTGAATATTTTTTGTAAAGGCAGTATGTCGATTTCTAATAGTTTGGTTGGGCTCTTGTGTTTTCTAATAAGAGTCACCAGGTACTCCAGATCTTCGATTATCCTAGTTTTTATAGTTTTCC
This sequence comes from Glaucopsyche alexis, assembly GCA_905404095.1. Classification (NCBI taxonomy): domain Eukaryota; kingdom Metazoa; phylum Arthropoda; class Insecta; order Lepidoptera; family Lycaenidae; genus Glaucopsyche; species Glaucopsyche alexis. The sequence goes on along the minus strand of FR990064.1, from coordinate 2,752,862 downwards.
CTTTATGTGGCCATTAAACCCTACCTCTGTACCAAATTTCAGCTCTCTGAGTTTATGGGAAGTACTAGTTCTATTCTGATGATCATGAGTGAGTGACTGGGTGAGTGTCATAAATGCGAAACTTTGCTTTCGTTTAACTTCGGAACTAAATGACCTACAGACTTAAAATTTTGGATTTTAAGTATGTGATTGTACTTTACTGGATGACGAAAATTTCTGCGTTCTGGTCTTATCCAGAGGTTCTCAAATAAGGGCCTGAAAATGCGGCGAAATGGTTCCAGTAAATAATGGTACGACAGTGTTTGCTTCGCGCTCGACTTGGCGGGGGCACTGCCGTGCCCCCAGATCGACGTTCTGGTCTTATCCAGAGGTTCTCAAATAGAGGCCTGAAAATGCGGCGAAATGGTTCCCGTAAATAATGGTACGGCAGTGTTTGCTTCGCGCTTGACTTGGCGGGGGCACTGCCGTGCCCCCAGATCGATTATCCTAGTTTTTATAGTTTTCCCTTTATGTGGCCATTAAACCCTAACTCTGTACCAAATTTCAGCTCTCTGAGTTTATGGGAAGTACTAGTTCTATTTTGATGATCATGAGTGAGTGAGTGAGTGAGTGAGTGAGTGAGTGAGTGAGTGGCGTAAATGCGAAACTTTGCTTTCGCTTAACTTCGGAACTAAATGACCTACAAACTTGAAATTTTGGATTTTAAGTATGTGATTATAGCTTACTGGATGACGAAAATTTCTGCGTTCTGGTCTTATCCAGAGGTTCTCAAATAGGGGCCTGAAAATGCGGCGAAATGGTTCCAGTAAAGGATGGTACGGCAGTGTTTGCTTCGCGCTCGACTTGGCGGGTGCACTGCCGTGCTCCCAGATTTGGAGGCCTTACGGATGAATACTGGAACGCTAGTTAAATTAAGTGCCGCTCAAGTTACATGCTGTCCTTGTCATTTCGCCTAGCAGAGACAGGGACAGCCTGTGAATAGGAGGGCTCTTAAGGCAAGGTCTAAGGTTTTTAATACCCTTCAGGGGTCAATTTAAAAAAAAAACTATAAAATACGTGCTTAATTTTTATTTATTAGCTCGGATATTAAATTACATGGAAATCGGAGCAGATGTTAAATCTTTTTCATACAAATTTCCAACCCTTATTTTACACCCTCAGAATGTGAATTCTAATAAACCCTAGAAAGAGGTATTTAATTAAATGTATTTAAGACCATGAATCTCAATTTTCATCGAAATCGGTGCAGATTTAAAGATTTTTCATACAAACTTTCAACCCCTATTTCACCCCTTTGGATAGAATTTTTCAAAATCTAATTTCTACAGTAGTTTTAATTTACAATATAGACGCCGCACTAAGAAGGGATTTTGAAAACGTCATTTTCCTTAAAGGGGTGAAATAGGGGTTAAAAATTTGTATGAAAATTCTTTAAATCTCCACCGATTTCCGAGCTAATAAATAAAAATTAAGTACGTTTTTTATAGTTTTTTTAAATTTGATCCTTGAAGGGTGTTAAAATCCCAATTTGTTATATATAAATAACTAGCTTTTGCCCGCGACTTCGTCCGCGTGGAACAATACTTTGGGATATCGCTGAAATTTACCCGCGACTTTATTTATGACAAACGAAAGCGGAATCCTATTTTTTTAAACGGAACCCTAAAATAAAAGTAGCCTATGTTAGACCCTATAACATCAGCTATCTGCTAGTGAAAGTCCCGTGAAAATCGGTCCAGCCGTTTCAGAGATTAGTCGGAACAAACAGACAGACAGACCGACTAACAGACAGACGGACAGACCAAAATTAAAAAAAAAAAAGTATTTTATTGTAAGTACCGAATATACTTTCAGATTCATTATGTAAAAAGCTGTTAATTTGAAGTTACAAACAGACACTTAAATTGTATTTAACTGTATAGATGTATAGATATTATAATGTATTATATTTTAAGATATTATCAATTTGATGTTTATAAAATAACTAAACTATTTAACTAAACTAAACTAAACATTAACCCGCACGCGCACCCCGCCTTGGTGACGCCCACTTCGCAACGGGCCGTGCAGCAGAAATCGTAATATTTTAATTTCGCCATAACTTCAAAACCAAACGTCCAATTTTAATCATTCAAATACCAAATATTATCTACATAAACTGTACTTAGTGATGAAATAATTTATTTTGATAAGGATTAATAACATGAGTAAAATAAACGAGTTTAATTAATGTCGTTTAAAGTCCAAAAAAAATTCAAGATTTCTAAATAAAAAAATGGTTGTTGTGCCTCACTCGACATAGATAGGTATAGTGTGTCGCGGACTTTTTTGTAGATATTTATAAGATCTACAATTAATTAGAACATTTTATGGTTCTATCTTTTATAGTTTAGGCAGCGTACGCAAAATAAGTAACTTTTCTGGTTGATTTTTTACACCTTGTGTCCGAAAAACCCAAATATCTTACGGAACCCTATTTTTTTCCAAAATAAAATTTAGCCTATGTTACTCGTGGATAATGTAGCTTTCGAATGGTGAAAGAATTTTGAAATCGGTCCAGTACTTTTTGAGCCTATTAATTACAAACAAACAAACAAACAAACAAACAAACAAACAAACATACAAACAAAGTTTTCCTCTTTATAATATTAGTGTAGATGTACCTACATATTGTTTAAACAGTTTAAACATAAAATAATGATCTGAACGATTTCTGATTTTAAATAGGTAATATAAAGAAACAAAATAAAAACACTAAGCAAATCGGAGCTGTTTCTGAAGACTTTCGACCAAAAAGCTTTATTGACGCAACTATGCCCTAAACACTACTTAATTAATACAATTTGATGTAACTTACCATGGTTATGTTTGAACTAAAATACTTTTTCGTGTTCATTTCTTCAGCCTCTTTTAACTCATTTACATTCTATTTTTACATTAGGTCTTTTACGGCATAATTTTCAGGAAAAACATGAAATATGTACATTGTACAGCTAAATATTTTTAATCCAAAATACATCTGACATACTGTGGGTACTTTGAAAATTATTGTGTCCAATGTGTTTATTTGGCTGTGTTCCGCGGAAAATAGCGCTAACAAAAAAACGTAAGCAAAATGGCGACCGCTGGCGTTAAATAAGCAAAATGGCGGATTATGTTAGCAGTATTGAAGTTAGTAAACGTGTCCTGGCCGATAATCTGTTTTTATTTCTTTATTTATTTATTTATTTATTTATTTATTTATTTGCAATATGTGTGTTATTAAAGATGTTACATTAGGTTAACAAAAGTTCATCACATTTGCCCAATTGGGCATGCAAGCGCTAGCAAGCGCTAACAATCGCTAGCAAGTGCTTTTTTCCGCAGAACACAGCCATTGCAAGTTAGTGTCACTTTACACCGGGACGTGAAAACACGAAGTAAGTATAGAATACCAGGACAAAGAGAATATAATCACTACGTTTTAAGAGACCGCACTCCCATAGAAACAATTGAGCTCACGCACACATCGACAGTTGGACTGCATCTTGTACCAACTTAGAGATTTCTTAGATAAACAGTACTGCCAACCTTCAGACAGATCATAGTTTGACAGTTCTAGTGATGTGGACTAGTTATGAATTATTATCGAATATCGATACTAGTGTTGGGCCTTTCTATCGATAATATCCTAGGGGTAGGTGGGGCCTCGGGGGTTTTTTGTGGGTAAAAGTGAATGTTACACAGAAAGAAAATACTTAAACATGGATAATCAAATAAAAAAAAATCAAAAATCCATGTGTTGTATGTTGGATCTGTTGACCCAGTAGCATTTATCATAAACTCACGGTGGAGATATTCAATGATACAATGATTGTATATTCTTCTTTATTACATATGTTCTACATATAACATCCATACAGTATATCTTATCATACATATAATATGTTAAGGAGGCCAAATAGACATACACACGTCTAAGCTATACATAGCCTTATGGCTAACTAAATATTCTATCATAGGCATCAAAGTGACACCTGTGAATGACAGATTATATTTTTAATAATGTTACATCATTATGCAACACCTCCCTTTTCAAGATAACGCAACTAATACTACAATATGTACACAACTAAAAACATACTACTATATAACTAATCATATTTTTCATGAATATACAGTTTAGGACGTTTTACATTTCTACCAGATCTGGTTACATAATCGGTATTCACTAGACTCTCCATAGGAACACAGCTTTCATCATTATCACAATTTTGAAAAAGACCGTTTCCGAAATTCACCGAACTCATGGGGTTAGCAATGTCCTGTATGGTAACCATACTGTCATTTTTGCCACTGCTTTCGCCATTACCAGAAGAAGAAGGAGGAGTATTTATATTTTTTAAATCTCTTTTTCTAGGTCTAATGTGTCCTATATTCCTCCTATACACAGCACCGTTTAAATCTACAATATAATACGACCTACCACACGTCAATTTCTCTTTAATTATTCCCGGAGTCCAAACGGATTTAGGATCTTTTTTAAAATATATATAATCTCCTGGCTGAAATACATATGACTTTTGCCTAACATTCCTGTCAAAATAAAAAGACATTCTGTCTCTGCTATGTTTGTGACATTTCTCATATGTCGAAAATTTAACTACTCTAGGATATAACTTTTTATTTAGTATTGGTAAATTTACTCGTAAGCTTCTAGACATCAATAATGAAGCAGGGCTGGGAAAATCTCCTTTAGCTGTATTACGATAATGTAACAATGACAAGTATATATCAGAGCCATCCTCTTTGCATTTTCTCAAAATGTTTTTTATAATTTTTACCCCGCTTTCAGCTTGACCATTGGATTTTGGCCAGTGTGGGCTGCTTGTTATGTGTTCAATGTCCCACTCCTCAAGAAAGGACTTGAATTTACTGGAGTTAAAAGGTGGACCATTGTCAGATACAAGAGATTTCGGTATTCCATGACGAGCAAAAAACGATTTAAGATTCTTAACAACAGCGTCCACAGTGTAATTTTTATGCAAAGAAGCTAACTCAATGTACTTGGAATAGTAATCCATGCAGACAAGGAAACTTTCTCCATGAAAATATAGCAAATCAACACCTACCTGTTGCCAGGGAAGATGGGATATCTCGTAGCACTGCAACGGCTCATTTGTTGTGTTTGGCTTGAACTTAGCACATACTAAGCATTGATCAACTAAATTTTTAATGTCAGCATTTATATTCGGCCAATAAACTGTTTCTCTAGCAATATTAAGTGTTTTATTTATACCTAAGTGACCACAGTGAATTTTATCTAATATTTGTTTTTGCAAAGATTTAGGAACAATAAGCCTATTTCCTTTAAATAGTAATTCATTCATTATATGTATTTCATTTTGAATATTCCAATATGGTTTTACCATAGATGCTATTTTGTCTTTGCTCTTAGGCCACCCGTTTTGAATATAAGACTTAAGCAAAGTTAATGATTCATCTTTATTACTTTCTGTTAATATTAAATTCAAATATGGCTTACTTACAGAGAGGTTAGAAAATATAGTATTTACATGGTACTGTAAATCCTGTTCATATGGGGGTATGTATTTTTCAGTAAGTGCTGCTCTAGACAAAGTATCTGCTATATACATAAATTTACCAGGTACATAAACCACATCTAAGTCATAGCCTTGCAAAGAAAGCATCATTCTCTGCAACCTAGCAGGTACTTCATGTAGGGGCTTCTTAAATAAATAAATCAACGGTTTGTGATCAGTTTGCACAGTTATTCTACTGCCATAAATATATTGGTGAAATTTATTACATCCAAATTGTATTGCAAACAATTCCTTCTCAATCTGAGCATAATTTTGTTGTGAGCTGGTCAGTGTTCTTGAGCTGTAAGCCACGGGTCGCTTATTTTGAAATATAGCGGCACCGACGGCATATCTTGAGGCATCTACCGACAAAGTCAAGTGTAAATTACAATCATAATTTGCTAACACGGGCGCTTTAGTTATAATTTCTTTTAATAAATCAAAGCATTTTTGACAATTCTCATCCCAAAGCCATAACACATCCTTTTTTAACAAATTTCTTAAAATATTAGTTTTGTCAGCTAAGTTTTCTATGAATGGTGCTAAAAAATTTATCATACCTAAAAATCTTTGCAAGTCTTTAATATTTTTTGGTATTGGCATTTCTTTTATAGCCTTAATTTTCTCTGGATCAATTTTTACACCATCTTTACTGAAAATATAGCCCAAATATGCGATTTCTTCTAAAAGAAACTTGCACTTGGCCCTATTTAATTTCAAATTGACTTGTCTAGCCCTATCCAGAAACAATTCTAATCTTTTATTGTGTATTTCAATTGTTTCAACGTATATTAAAATGTCATCACACCAAATTATTATTCCCTCAATGTCTCCGAATAAATCTATCATAGTTTTATAGAAAATTTCTGTTGCCGTGCTTATTCCGAAAGGTAATCTCAAAAATTTATATCTACCAAAGGGAGTTTGAAAAGTACAAAGGTCACTGCTCTCTTTAGTTAATTTTATATTATAAAATCCAGAAAATGCATCTAAATGTGAGAAATATGAGGCTCCGGACAATTTAGACCTTACTTCATCAATATTTTTAATGGGATAATGACATCTCAATAAGTTTTTATTTAAATTTCTAGGATCTAGGCAAACTCTTAATCCTCCATACTTTTTCATGGTAATAACTAAGCTACTCACCCAGAGAGTTGGTTCATGGACTTTCTGGATGATCCCCAATCCCTCCATGAGTTCGAGCTCCTTCCGCAACGGCTCCACCAGAGCAAATGGCACCTTCCTGGGTGGATCTATGCACGGCACAGCATCTTTTCTTAACACAATACTGTGTTCATATGGTAAACAGCCTAGACCCTGAAACACATCATTATATTTGGTCACAATTTTGTCACAGGGTTCTTTACACATATTACTTAAATTAAAGTTTTTTATAACTAAATTTAGCTTTATACAAGTGGGCAAACCAATTACAGTAGGACAGTTTAAATTTGTTATAACAAAAGTAACACTTTCAGGTTCTTTTTTGTTTTCAAATATACACCATATGTTTGACACTGACATAATGGGAATTGGTTGCTTTCCCCCATAAGCATAGATATTATATTTTTTACACATTTTTTTACTCTGTTTGTCAAACTTAAGATTTAATTCTTTAAACACTTTGTAAGACATCATATTTATATCTGCCCCAGTATCAATTATGCAGTCTACACATTTGTTATTTATTTTTAAGTAATAATGCCAGGAATTAATGTCATTTTTACTCAAATTTGAACTGGTACTTTGTGACTTTATATTTTTAATATTGAACAACGCCCCAATAGTGAATCTCTCAGTAGGAGCATTGCTTACTAAGCAAGCAGCACTCGGTTCATCATCGAGATGCATATTGCCTACCCCAGAGACTAAACTCCTGACACTATTTTTCTTAAAGCATAAATGAGTAAAATGTCCATATTTAAAACATGACCTGCATTTGTGCTTCCACGCTGGGCAGTTGCGGTGACCATGGACTGTGTTGCACTTCACACACTTTGTTCTGGATCCAGGCGTAGCTGACCTTGGTTGACCTTGGCGCGACGGAGATTTAGATTTTCTTCTCTTCTGGTGTGTATAAGGACTGTTCTGACGACTTCTGTGTAGCTTGTATACTGTGGCTTCTTCTCTTCCATCTGCTGCATTCATTGATTCTTCACTTTTTTGTGCCATTGTGAGTGTTCTACATAGAAGTTTGGCTCTTTCCAGGGACAGATCTTGCTCGAGTAAGAGTTTTTGACGAAATTGCGAGAAATTTGTAGCCATATTCGCAATAAGGATGTCCCTTACCAGCGAGTCGCGGAGCGTACCAAACTCACAGGCATGACTTGCATTCTCTAATTCCATAAGAAAGTTCTCCAAGGATTCGTTCACACGTTGCTTCAGCGTGAAAAATTTGTGTCTTGCTACCGTCAAATTCTTCTTGGGTTCAAAATACTCGACGAATTTTGCCTTGACATCTTTATATGTGGCTTCCTCCAGGTCCAAATTGAAGGAATTATATATATTTAGACCTTTCTCTCCCATGGAATGCAGCATGATTGCAATTTTTCTTTTGTCTTCTGTCTTCTCCATTCCTGATGCCAGCAGGTATATCTCGAATGATTGCGTCCATTTCTTGAAATTCTCAGCATTATTGTTGATAACTTCGGTAGAAATTTCAAGTTTCTGTACTCCGTTTCCAGCCATTGTTAGGTCTTCAGTCTTCACACACTTTTTTCACCGATCGTTCCTAAGTTCCGACTGACTTCAAGCTTTTTGTGGTTATTCTTGAGTTTTTGATGTACCCTCTTTTTCGTTCATATATTTTTGTATTTACCTCACACTTCTAACACCATGTTGTATGTTGGATCTGTTGACCCAGTAGCATTTATCATAAACTCACGGTGGAGATATTCAATGATACAATGATTGTATATTCTTCTTTATTACATATGTTCTACATATAACATCCATACAGTATATCTTATCATACATATAATATGTTAAGGAGGCCAAATAGACATACACACGTCTAAGCTATACATAGCCTTATGGCTAACTAAATATTCTATCATAGGCATCAAAGTGACACCTGTGAATGACAGATTATATTTTTAATAATGTTACATCATTATGCAACACCATGTTTAAATATATCTACCCGTGTAACATAATAAAAAAATACGCAACATACAAATTTAGTGGTCTTTATTTTGTTGTTGAGCTCTTTTAATTTTGTCCGCGACATCAATTTCGGATTTTAAGAACTCATTATTAAATATTTTACAAGATTTTCTTATAAATAATTTGCTCAAAAATGTCAATAAATATTCATGTACAGAGTTAGAGTGAACACTACACTTAAACCATTCCATATTGCAGTGGACACTTAATTGCAAGGTACAATATTGGGCAATATGAAGCTGATGTAGCTCAGGCACAATTGTACTTTCATAAACATCTTTTGCTTCACTCACTAAAATACAAAGTTCTTTTTTTGGATAAGTAAGAGAAATCTTATCTTGCCACCATTCTTTTAATGATATAAATTTATATAATGGCTCATTTAGATCTGGATTTTCTTCTTTTAGAAAATATTTGCAACTTTCACAATCAAATTTTTTAAGAACTCTTGCAGCTAAGTATCCACTAATATATACAATTGGTTGTTCCTCAAAATTGCAAAAAGAAATTTCGACATGTTCAATCTCGGGTTCTTCAGGCAGCGACAGCATAGGATAACAAACATCTGCCTCTTCATTATCAGAATTCTCATTTAGACACGTAGCTTCAAGCATTAATTCAGACTCAGATTTTTTAGTTAATTCTGCATGAGATATAAACAGTTTATTAAAGTCAATTTCACAATTTGAGCCACGACTATGTGGCCCTGTTAATCCAGAAAGCACACTGGATTTTAAAGCAGCATTAAAATGACTGCATGTTGGATTTCTGTTTGTTATGCTGTGCTGTCTAATATTCCCAAACAAATTTTCCAAGTAATCTTGGTTAAGTTGGCGTAAATTTAAATACTTGAAACTAGCTTTTCTGTGTAACACATTCCAAATATCTTTTAATGACTTTAAAGAAGTTTCTAAACCCTGGATGCAACGCACATTTCTCAAACGTATTTGAGAGTCTGACTTTAGAAATTTAATTGTATGAATATATTTTAGATAATAATTCCAAGATTCCTCGTGTTTTGTTTTTTTTGAAACATTTTCCCGGACCCCTTTTTTTATATCTTTTGGCGATGCTGGTCCATTTGTGCAATCAAAAAGTTTGTCCATTTCTTCAACAATGTAGGCAGTATAGTTGATCTCTTCTGACCGTGGGTCGCTCCATGCCATCATCTTCAAAACCGCGGCCATCGTGTTGCTTATTGCTTGAGCTGCAAATTTAACACGCATTTTAGTTTTATATGTAGGGTTCACAACTGTTGGAGTAATTTTCTTGAAATTCAAAAAATTCCTATTCCTCTCTTCTGCTTCGTGCAAATGGCACCATTTCGCCCTTTTCCCTTTGTACTCCATTATACCAGCTTGGAAAAAATTGTTCCTTATCGATTTAAAAAGATGTGGAATATCAAAAATTATAAATACTTTTTGTTCATCAATAAGAAAATAGTTTGCTTCAGTACTCAGGCCATTAAATTTTCTTAATAAATTAATGGCACCAATATTAGTGGGGCCTTGGTCACAAACAGTCGAAAGAACATTGAATCCAGCCTCTTGTATGGCTCTCACAATATTTTTTATCAATACTGCTAACTTTTCACTTTCTATTGTTCCTTCAACAAAATAATGCGCTACCGGTTGTTTAAATTTCTGTTTCAGGCCTTGTATCATGAATACCAAGGCATGTCCTGCAATTTTGTTGTTTCTGCCCATACTTTCACCAGTGCCCAGGTCAACGAAGCCTTCAACCTTATCTAGTGATTCATTATAGATCAGTCGTTTCTTTAAGGCAATCTCATCGAACAATAAAACACAGTATTTTTCGTCATCTCCCATTTCTTGAGATTTTTCTTTTAATATCTGTATAATCTTAGAATGAATGCCAGGTTCCATAGGGATTTCTTTTAAAAGCCTTTGAAGTGATCGTGTGCTTGGGAGTGGTAACATTTTTTGCAAATACTGGTATGCTTTAGGAGAACGCTTGAAAATAGACAGAGCGTAGGTTTTGTTTTGCGGTTGCCATCGTTTTCCATGTGGGGCTTTTTTGTAATTTTTTTTTTATTATTATTTTATTTAATCAGGCAGGCAGTTGAGACAACTGATATTGCCTGTATCAGGTTATTTTCTGTCTTCTATCAGTGATTTTTGTTTGAGATATCTGTCAATTCTGTTCTTAAACTGGTTCACATTTTGGGCTGCAATAACATCCTCTGGCAGGCTATTCCAAGCTCTTACGACACGGTTGCACAGGAAATGTTTATATGGGTTGTTATTTGAAAAGCTGGCAGAGAGCTTCATGTTATGACCTCTTAAATGTGTGTTATCATTTCGCGTAAATATTTTATGAAAGTCCTGTATATGATAATGTCTGTTTAGGATCTTGTATGTTTCTATTAGATCTCCTCTGTCCCTACGTTCCTTTAAAGTGGTAATTCTCAAGGCTTCCAGCCGTTCTTCATATGACAGTCTTTTGATTTTTCTTGGTACTTTAGTAAAGGAACGCTGCACCTTCTCCAGGAGTTCAATGTCCTTAACGAAATAGGGGTTCCAGATCTGGAATGCATATTCTAAAATTGGCCTTATAAAAGTTTTATGAATTTGGAGCATCATTTCTGGTGTCAGCTCTCGAAACGCTTTCCTCACCAAGTATATCAGGCTCCTAGCTTTCTTAGTTATGCATGTAATTTGTTCTTCCCACTTTAGATCACATGTAATCTTCACTCCCAAGTCATTTTGCACATTGACTTCCAAAAGTTGAGTATCATTTAACTTATACTTCAGGTGTGGATTGCATTTGCCAATATGCAATACTGTGCATTTCGAAGAATTTAGGTTTATGAGCCATTGCTTGGACCAGTTAGCTATTTTATTAAGGTCATCCTGGAGGCGGTCGAAGCTGGTGAGTGGGTTTGCAAATATTTTAGTGTCATCGGCGAAGACGCTTACATTACAATGGAGACAGCGAGGAAGATCAAAAGTGTATATGATGTAAAGCACTGGACCTAGTACTGAACCCTGAGGCACACCACTGGTTATTTCTATGTGATCTGACTTTGCCTCTCCCACTCGCACTTGCATGGTTCTTTGTCGCAAAAATGCCTCAATCCACGCAAGTAGTTTCCCACGTATTCCTAGGAATTCCAATTTTTGCATCAGCCTTCTTGTAGGTACCTTATCAAAGGCTTTTTCGTAATCCAGATATATAACGTCAATAGGTTCTCTCTTATTAAATTGCTCTGTCCATACAGCGAGACAAGACAATAAGTTAGATATTGTGGAGCGGTGGGGGCAAAAACCATGTTGTTGCTCAGGAATAATTTTGTATTTACTGAAGAAATGTCGGATGTGCCTTACTATTATTTTCTCCATAATCTTGCATACGACACTGGTCAAGCTTATAGGTCTGTAATTTGCCGGCTCTAGTTTGTTTCCTTTTTTAAAAATAGGCGTTACTGTTGCAGTTTTCCAAAAATCTGGTAGCGTTCCGGTGTCATATGACATCTGCATTATTGTTGCTAGGTGTTCGGAAATGTCGCAATTTTTTAATATTGTTACGGGAACGTCATCTGGTCCCGGTGAAGAATCTGATTTGAATTCTTTTATTGTTTGGCTAATCTTGTCTTGAGTGAAGTGTATTTCCCCAATAGAGTCTTCAATTCTAAGTGTAGGGTCTAAGGTAGGTAACTGGTATCCTGGCTCACTTTGGAAAACACCGGCAAACTGTTCCGCGAACGATTTGGCAATTTCATAAGGCTGAGTTACATTTTGGCCTTGTCTGTTGAGTAGTATAGTAGGTATGCTAACCTTTGATGTCACTTGTTGCCTTAAATAGGAATAAAACTTTTTAGGTCCGGCATGAAGAATATTTTGTTCATAAAGCATGCGGGCGTTTTTGCTTTGACTTGTTAAACGGTTGTTTATTCTTCTGTAATCTTTATAGTGCTTGTCAAGTCCTGTCAATTTGTATTTGTTCCATAGGGCTAATTTGTAGTTAATAAGGTCTCTCATGTCTTTCGTTACCCATGGTTTGTTTTTAGTAGATTTAGTAATTCTTATCCGTGGTACGTATAGATTTATTGCTTCTTTTAAGGCATTTAAGAAACTGTCATATTGGTTATTAACGCCATTTATTGCCTATATGTTTTCAAGTGGTATGGTAGTGTGGAATTTTTCATTGATTTTCATATAGTCTGCTTTGTTGAAATTTAGCCTGGATTTGATTTCTATGTCATTGTTTCTTTGTACTTGCAGCTGTATGGTTGCTAATAGGCAGTTGTGGTCAATTTTTGACTGCATTTTCCACAATTGATTTAAGAATATCAGAGTCTAATTTATCTAAATTTAATAAGGACTTTGCCATTCTCCTTATCGTGATTTTTGATTCTTGTAGACGTTTTAATATTTTCCTTTCTCTTTTGGTTAAAGTTATTTCATCTGTAACAAAAAATACACATTCACAGATCAGGTATATGAAACTCTAGATGACGCCCGCAACTCCGGGCTGCAATTAAGTATAAATAGTAGTATTTCTTACCTCCTTTTTTTCTTTTATATGTCAAGTGTGTAGGAGTTTTCGATGTTGAAGTTATTGGTACAAAATTATCAGTACCATATGTTTTATGGACATTAGTAAGCACTGGTCCACCTGAAAATTAAAATCATTTTTGATTAACCTTATGATAATTTCCACAACTATTCCAAAATACAATAGAAAAATAAAATTGGCCAAGTGCGAGTCGGACTCGCGCACGAAGGGTTCCGTACTGTCGCGTCATAGAGTAAAAATAGGCCAAAAATTGTGTTTTTTGTATGGAAACTCCGAGTTCAATATTTATTTTACTTTTATTTTATTATTAATTATTAAAGAAAACATATAATTGAAGATTTTGTGAAAATTTCAAGTGTCTACATGTTACCATTATTGATATCAAGCAAAAAAGGCCAAAAAAATAATGTTTGTTGTAGGGAAGCCCCCGTTAAATATTTATTTTATTTTATTTTTAGTATTTGTTGTTAAAGCTGCAACAGAAATACACAATCTGTGAAAATTTCAGAAGTCTAGCTATAGCGGTTATTGAGATACAGCCTAGAGAGACAGACAGACAGACAGACGGACAGACATCGAAGTCTCAGTAATAGGGTCCCGTTTTTACCCTTTGGGTACGGAACACTAAAAAAAGAAATGTCTACCTTGATAAATATGTGCCTCTGTCTCATTTATTTCAGTGCTTGTTTCAACTGCCATATTCATGTTTATCTTTTCAGTAGTAGACATAAGTTTATCTGGAAAAAATGCATAAGGTTTAAGATGTTTACTATCCCACTAGAATTTAGAAGAAATCAAAAGGAGAAAAGTTTTTCCAAAATCTGCCTAGGTTGACTGACTTCATACATAATAATCGACCAAGTGCGAGTCGGACTTTCGCACAAAGGGTTCTGTACTGTTATAGAGCAAAAATAGGCCAAAAATTTTGTTTTTTGTATGGGAGCCCCCTTTAAATTTATATTTTATTTTAATGGTATTATTAATTATTAAAGTACACATATAATTCAGGCCTTTGTGAAAATTTCAGGTGCCTAACTGTTGCCATTACTGATATAGAGCAAAATAGTTTAAAAAAATCACGTTTGTTGTATGGGAGCCCCCCTTATATATTAATTTTATTTTGTTTTTAATATTTGTTGTTATAGCGGCAACAGATATACACAATCTGTGAAAATTTCAGAAGTCTAGCTATAGTGGTTCTTGAGATACAGCCTGGTGACAGACAGACAGACGGACAGACAATGAAGTCTTAATAATAGGGTCCTGTTTTTACCCTTTGGGTACGGAACCCTAAAAATTAAAAAAATTGCAATGGTCACTCACCTGTATGTTTTCCAGCAGGATTAGTTTTATCATATGATTTAATATGCAAAGGAAACTCAGTAAAAAGGTCATCAGATAAAGGGGTTCTCATGAGACCTTCAGTTGGCACTGCACTGGCTAACAACCGGTTCCCTTTTGCATTAAAGCATTGACGGGCAAAGTGGTCACCACAGATAAACTTGAGCTTATGCAACTTTCAATTGGCACATAAACTAAATCTTCAATGCCCGATGCTTTCACCCATAATCGACATCTGAAAGGTATATAATTTGTTTGAAGTTATTCAAAGCAGTCATCAGACTTAGTTCTCACAGGAATCAAAACAGTAGCCTATGTTACTGCTGGATAATATAGCATTATTATACTGGAAGAAGTTTTGGAATGGATCCAATAGTTAAAGAGCCTTATTCGATGAAAGCAATAAAATCTTTCGGCTAAACTTTAGTATAATATCCCACATTTGCCCTATTAGTTGCTTAATGGTAATTTTACGGCTGAAAGGTCTTCTAATTACGAATTAATTCCGCAACTTCTCAAAATGATAAGATCCATAGTTTTCGAGATAAAAAATATTTAAAATTCGATAAATTCTATAGAAATTCAGCCATGTTGACGTTTCTTTGATGTTCCTTTTTCATTGCCTGTACATTTATATATTATAATGTGATATAGGAAATGTATGAGAACAGTATATAATTCTTAGGTAATTAATAGCAATGTATTACTCCGAGTTGGCCCAATACGACTTCATTGGGTTAGGTTAGATGGCTAAGGCGGGAGCGTAGCGCAGCGAAGCTACCGCCTTAGCCATCGTGGTTATTTTTTTGTAAACCACCCAGAAGTAGGAGCCCCGCTTAGCGGGGCTCCGTCGACTCATAATTGAAGCCAGTTGTTATTGAGGACCATTGGGTTCTAGGTATGATTGAGGATGGATCTGAAGATTTGACCAGTGTGTCCAGACAATATTCGCTCTGCTGAGGTTTTGGTGCCACTTATATTAAAGAATGTGGAAATTGGCACCTATAACCTCAAAACTTCAACTATTAATATCTCAGTAACTATGGGTTTCCGGAGGGGGGGAGTACCAAAGGGGGGTTCACCATCCCCCCCCTCCCCCCTCCCCGCCCTCCCCCCAAATCATGGGATATTATACTAAATTTTTACCCATGCAAAGGTACAAAAATTGTAAGACTTACCGATCAGGGTCAAGAGGAAATTTTGCAAGAAATATTCTCGATTTGGGGAGTCTACGTACTCCACAAATCGTACACTTCTTGCAGATGCGACTTTCCATGTTAGTTGAAATATTAGCCCAAGAGCTACTGAGAAATTTAGAGTAGGTATTTGAGGCACGATGAAACCTTGTCCTGTACTTCTCCTATTGTACCTCAACACGAGAATGCAGGCCTGGCTGGTCAGAAGCGGAACTTAGCCAAGTTACAAATTTTTGAAAAGTCCATTTTTTAATGCCAAAAATCCATGTTTGAGGCGCTTTGAAATTTTGATATACAGTAAGTATAATGAATAAGGAGTTGGGGAAAAAAAAGGCCATGTAATTTAGTTGGAACTTTAACCTAGCCATGTCAGTCTAAAAGTAAATAAACTGGCTTTCGATTCACGATTTTCTGACATCTATTGGTTATTTTATGAACTGCAATATACGTACGGGCGAAAATGCGACATCTATGAAGCCCTCAAAGAACTACGTGGTCAAAAAATGAAATAATTGCGTATTGTGCAATAAACTTACTCGTCAAAATGTATTTATAAAACAAATAGGTATTATGAAATAGAAATGGCATACGAACCAGCATAACCTACCATCTACATGTTTTAGATAATAGTTTAGTTAACTATAAACGTAAAAGCGACATCTAGGAAGAATCAAAGAACTACGTGGTCTCGATAATTTTCGCAAAGTCGATATGAGTCGTTTTTAATTGATTTTCCTATAAAAATCGAAGACATCCATTCGTTGTTTATACAATATTGTGTGCAATAAAATTATATATTGTGCAATAGTCTAATTTACTCGACAAATTGTATATAAAAAACAAATCTAGACACGCGGTAGTGTGTCAAAACAAGCCTAGATGTCGCTTTTACGTTTATAGTTAACTAAACTATTATCTAAAACATGTAGATGGTAGGTTATGCTGGTTCGTATGCCATTTCTATTTCATTAATACCTATTTGTTTTATAAATACATTTTGACGAGTAAGTTTATTGCACAATACGCAATTATTTCATTTTTTGACCACGTAGTTCTTTGAGGGCTTCATAGATGTCGCATTTTCGCCCGTACGTATATTGCAGTTCATAAAATGACCAATAGATGTCAGAAAATCATGAATCGAAAGCCAGTTTATTTACTTTTAAACTGACATGGCTAGGTTAAAGTTCCAACTAAATTACATGGCCTTTTTTTCCCCCAACTTCTTATTCATTATACTAACTGTATATCCAAATTTCAAAGCGCCTCAAACATGGATTTTTGGCATTAAAAAATGGACTTTTCAAAAATTTGTAACTTGGCTAAGTTCCGCTTCTGACTAGCCAGGCCTGCATTCTCGTGTTGAGATACAATAGGAGAAGTACAGGACACGGTTTCAACGTGCCTCAAATACCTACTCTAAATTTCTTAGTAGCTCTCCAGCTATATTTTCAGACGAAAATAATATTGCAATCTCACTTTTCAAGGAGTCGGTGAAAATGTAATTAAACACACGAAATCCGTGACACGCAACAAAACTTAACATAGAAGCACAAATTGAATAGCCAAATCACTTGATATTCAAGCAAAAATCAAATTTTTCAGAAGTTTGTTTTATACAATTTTCAAACAACCGAAAAAGTGACATAACGCCATTTTTCCAAAGCTACCAACCTTGAGTACTCAAAAAAAAGATTCTGTATGTTGGTAATGATTCGCATAACAAACTTGAAGCCTTGCGGTTATTCAATTATAGACTTTATTTCAAAAGCGATAAAGTCGTATTTTTAGTGACTGGCTTGGGGGTCTGGCTTTTTATATGGAAGTGTCGACCCACTGTACCAGGAGTCCGAACGGTATAGGCTTTTCCATATTATTCATGTACACAATAATAAACCCAGATCTTAGGTCTCTTTTCTGCCACTGGCTGCGCTAGAATTGTGGACGTACCGATGCTATTGTGGCGGACCAATCAGCGCACAGTCCTGAATTGCGCTTGGTGTACTTCTTGGAACTATGGCGCGCTCTACCGGCAAAAAATCTATCCCCTCAATTGAGACCATTCTTTTAACATTACGTTCGGACTCCTAGTATCTATACTTCGTGCGTGAAAAGTTCGAATTTCGATCCGCATCCATGCCACCCATGCTGCACCGCTATTGCAACGGAGCCAACGGAACGTGTATCTTTTTGTATAGTGAATATAGTTCAATTTCGAGCTGTAAGTTGATTCTGTACCTATAGTTGACACTTGACAGTTATAATAAATATAGAAGTAAGGAGAACCATCTCTCTAGAGCAGAAAAGCTAAAAAATGTCCGACAAACGTAACCAAATAATAGTCCCAAAACTGGCCATAATGGCGCTAGAGTCAGAAGAGGGTATGATATGAAGTTAGCAATAAGAGATGGAGTGAAGTTATTTGAAAGTTAGTTATTGGTTAGTTAGAGGTTAGTTACTCTTATAATTAGTGGCCATTTTGTGGCACTCTTTTTAAAATTCGTCCACATGCTACTATAGCGCCACCTTATATTGCTCCCTTTCAACAGACACTTTATTTAATACACGAGATGGTTAAGGACTCCATGAATAAGGTAATTAAACATATTTTGTCACTTAACTCACTTTGTATTTTTTTGAAGAGTAATCCAAGTTTTAGGTTTTAGGAATAGGTACTTAAATGTTCACTTATTAATAATTTCAGGCGAGAGAAATGAATTAATGATTAATACAATTATAAATTGTTCTGAACACCGTCTTAATAATAATTATACAAAATGTTTTTAGGTTAGGTATATTGGGAATATTTGAATAACATTATCTAGGTATTATTTGACCATTATGAATAATTATCTCTTCAATTAGTTACTTGGTGATTATGTAATGATCACTTTTGATAAAATTCAATATGCCTCTAATCACTAATGTAATAAGTTTGTTTTCTTTATAACTTTTTGTATCGTTTATTATATATTATTTGCTCACCTGTTTTAGATATAATATGTACCTAATACAGAACATACAATATTTTGTCACTTAAATAAATAGATATACAAATAACAGCATAATATAACGGTTTGCGAAGTCATTATCAGACACTTTACACATGATTTAAATTATAAGTTTACCAGGAAAAAAAAATTATATTCGATAAAAAAAATCTCCCAAAGTTTCTGTAATTGATTTCGCGAAACGTTTTACAAATTGTAGGTACACAGTACAACTACGTTCTTAATATCTACCGCGAGTGGTCGTTTTTATTAGGGGTCCCTAAAGGGTAAAAACGACTCCTTTAGGGACCCCTAATAAAATTTTACTGAGGACTCGCTGTCCGTTTGTCTATCACCAGGTAGTATCTCATAAACCGTGATAGCTAGACAGTTGAAATTCACAGTTTTTTTTTCAATTTCACAGATGGATGTATTTTTTTGCCGCTATATCCACAATTAATACTAAAAACGGAATAAAGTAAATATTTAAGAGGTACACCCATAAAACAAACGTGATTTTTTGGCGTTTTTTACTCGATATTAACAACAGCATCAGATTAACGTTTGAAATATTCACCAAGTATTGAGTTGTATGTTCTATTTATAAATAAATAATCAAATTAAAATAAATACTTAGTGGGCACTCCCAATTCGCATATAAAAAACTTGATGTTTTCGCTGTTTCTATACGATATTAGTACTACTACTATATTATTATAGTTGTATAATGGTACAGAACCCTTAGTGCGCGAGTCCGATTCGCACTTGACCCGTTTTTTTTTACTCGTAATAGATAAACAATTAATGTCAATGGCCACGAATTTTGTTGTACTGTATTGGTTACAGTTTTAATATTATATATCTATGATTGGTTACGTTTCGCTCTCAAAATACAATACCTAGTTAGGTATTTATTAATAATGATTTTATTACTTATCTTCAGGAGTAACGATATTTTTTATCATTCACATTGAAATATTCAAAGAACTCTTGTACGGAATCCGAGTAGTACTTTATGGTGAAATCTTCCATGGACTGTTCAAGCCAGTTGCCCACTAAGTCAGGTTTTGCCCACACGGGCAAAGGGAGAGCTGATGGTGGAGGCGAGACCAGACTATTATCAGTTTCTAGAAGGTTCAGTTCTTGCTTGGATGTGGGTATTGCCAGGGTTCGTGCCTGTTCCTTTTTGGCTTTGGCTACCAAGACATAATCAGCTTCTAGGAGATTGGAAAGTTCTTGCTTGGATGAGGGTATAGCTTCCTGGATAAGTTCGCCTCTAGGGGAATTGTCTACAAGGGTATCATCATTCGGAAGAAGGTTAAATTCACGTCTTGGTACATCACTTTCTAGGAGGTTTATAAGTTTTTGCCTGCACGAGTTTATAGCAACCAGGGCATTATCATCTTCTAGGAGATATAATAGTTCTCGCCTCTTGTCTTGAAGGTTTAGGTCCTGGAAAAATATTATTGTCATTTCAGTACCTTATATTAATTTCGTGTTTTTCATATTCATTCAAAATACATAATTAATATATATATATAGTGATTTTTAGGGTTCCGTAATTTTTTACTTGCTCTGTCTGTCCGTCCCTCTGTCGGTCCGCAATTGCTAACTTCTGTAATTATAAAAATATTTGCAATATGGGACTGTGTGAATTAAGCATAAAATTTGGTATGGTATTATAGTAGTTTCGACTTTGGATTAACACAGGTTATTTTTATCGCAGCATAATATACGGTTCCGCTCGGGATTCCTTTCTACGCGTACGAAGTCGCGGGTAACATCCTACTTATTACTATTATAATTAACTAGCTGTTGCCCGCGGCTCCGCCCACGTAAAAATTGTTTTTTCGCGGCCGCGGATATGCGACTGATGCAAAAAATAGATAAAAACAATCCTTGATGTGGATTATATATCATGCTAAAATTTCAGCTCGATCGGTGCAGAACTTTTTGAGTTTTTGAAGCGTACACAAACCAACATAACATCTATACAGATAAATAAAATTGAAGTGTCTGTTTGTAACTTCAAATTGACAGCTATTCACATAATGCATCTAAAAGTATATTCGGTACTTACTATAAAATACCAATTTTTAAAATTTTTGTCTGTTCGTCTATACAGATATATATCTAATCAACACTAGGAATACATAACTTACCAGGGCAAAATCCGAATCTTCGTAATAATGTCCTTTATCAAAGGCGTCACTCATTTTAACACTATTTCCTTAGTTTTTGGGTTCCGTACCTAATGAGAAAAACGGGACCCTATTAGTGAGACTTCGTTGTCCGTTCGTCTGTCACCAGGCTGTATCTTGTGAACCGTGACAGCTAGATAGTTAGACAGTTGAAACTCACAGATGATGATACACTTAAACAAAATAAATATTTAAATTGGGCTTTCGTACAAGAAACGTGATTTTTTGGCGTTTGCACGGAACCCTGCGTGTGCGAGTCCGACTCGCACTTGGCCGGATTTTTATTAACTTTATTTTAATAACTTAATTTTTGGTGTACTTTACGTCTTTCGACGAGGGCTTGCTTGTCGCAAGTGACGAATTTTTAGTTGCTAATAGTTTCTCAGTAATTTAGTCAAAAATATTACCTGCAATACCGTTAGCTGCAGAATAAACTCCAGGCGCATGGTAAGAAAGTTCATTTTCCTTTAAATATTATGCCTATTGTTTATTAAAAATTGTTGTGGCCATAAAATGTGTCTGTTAATGGGAAGTAAAACAATAGGATTCCTCTGGTTTTGGTTGCTATGCGCTTTAGAAGGCATCTAAAAGTTAAATTTCTAAATATTATTATTATTAACTATGTTTTTGGCGATGTGGTTCGCCACCCATTACGTCTTGTTCTCGCGGAGGCGAAAAGTGGCCCATGGAGAGCCGCTTCGCTACGTTGAATGTAAGAGGAGGAATGGATGGTAAAAATGAAAGTGGACGAAACGAATCGAGTGTGGGGATCGTAGCAAGTGGAAAGAAGTGGTCTCTGTCTACCCCTACGAGAACCTGTCTACCCCTAAAGAGGCGCGATTATATATTGTAGGTATACTAGATTGTTATTACTTCGTGTGCGCAAAAGGAAATCTCGCAGTAACCGTACATTTTACCGCGATAAAAAGTATCCTATGTTTTTGCCCCTGATCTACTCTACATCTGTGCCAAATCATCAAAATCGGTCCTGTAGTTTCGGAGCCTATTCAATGCAATAAAACAAACAAACATACAAACAAACTTTTTCTCTTTATTGTATTAGTATAGATGTATTCGGTTGGATACAAAGCACTGGTAAGTAATAAAGTGTAAGTTTAAAAGTAAGTTCACATTTTGTCACCTAAAAATAATAATTAGTAAGCTACTAGTACACATAATAATCTATACTTAATATAATAAAGAGGAAAAGTTTGTTTGTTTGCATTGAATTGGCTCCGAAACTACTGGACCGATTTTGATGAAATTTGGTACAGATATAGATTAGACCACAGGGAAGGATAGGCTACTTTTTATGGTGGCAACATCTTGTATCTAATAATTAGCTTATTTAATGATGCTCAATATTTACTTATACTTTTTTTTTGTTTCAGGTAACAACGCTTAATTTCTTAAATATGTAAGTCTATTGAATATTATGCGACTAATTTACCCTTATTCGTAGCTCTGTGGCCTAGTGGGTAGACCGTTTAGTTCGCACTCGAGAGAGTGGTTCGAATCCCAGGCTATGGCGTGTACCAACTTTTTCAGATCTCAAGTACATTATACGGACGCTCTAACTGTGAAGGAATACGTCGTGAGGAAACCCGCACATGGTTGTCCCCAGACGTATTGACCAGTTCATTCCTCTGGACTAGGCTGACTATGTTGTGAGAATGCCGTAAGACATTTAAAAACTGACTGTCCCAGGCACTACAGTATTTCAAGAGTGGTTACTTCGCTCGGAAAATACTGTGTTAATCATCCAATAACAGATGAAAAGACCTAAGTAACTTACCCAAACTAACAATCCATAAAAATTTGCGGAAATCTAGGGAATAAGATCTAAGGGAATGAGAGATAATATAGGCTGGAATCTCGTGGTGTATTATTAATCCGAATGAAAAATGTTAGCGAACATTAGACTACACAATATTACGTAAGTAACGACAGTAAGCACAACAAAAAAAATGTAATAATATTTCCTGACATTTCACACTAATTATGGACAGTGCCGGCTTTAAAGGTTACGCGCCCGCCGCCACACGGTTGAGATTCCGCGTTAGTGTGTAAAATTAAATAATATGTAGTACCTAGTAACGTGTAGTCTAACCTGGGTAGATAATAGATATATTAACGGATGTTATATTTTAAATTTATATTGATATTATAGAAGTTGCCTAGCCTATTAAATTACAAAATTGTTGAATAGAGATACTTAAATCAAAATAAAAAGTTCTTTAAGCTGATGCGTCAAAAAATGACAAATGTATGGCGGTAGCACATCGTAACGTCACAGGTCGATATATCGCTCTCTTTCTTATTGCGAGTTCGTATTTTCGTTATTTTTGAAGATTTACAAAAATGAGTTTTAGACTGTTTATCAACGTGTTGTCTAACATCGAATAGACGAAAAAAATCAACATATAACCCTCTTTTCTCGCGGTCAAAAACTCCCCGCAACCAGATTCTTTGGAAAATATTGATATCGATTTTATCGCAAATGAAATTGCTCCTATCGAGTAATCGTCGCACGTCCCCGCATGCCGCATACCGAGCCCCGCGTTGTTCGCATAACTACGCCCCTGAATTTCCTATTGAAGGATCTTTAGAACAATAAAGGAATGTAATGGAGTGGAACTAGGTTAGCCATTTAATGAAATGCCTATTGAGCGGTGAATAAGGCACTTTATGAAATGGATTGGTAATAATTTTAAGTGTGGTTGCTTAGAATTTTGAAATTAGAATGTTCGTTGAAAGTGATGGATTTTTGTTGATTTTATAATTTTGCTTTTGACTTCGACTACCTTATTAAACTCGTATTATATTCGTCCATCATTTTAACATTGAGCATTTAATCTGTCCATTAAATGTCGATAAAATAGGTTTTCACTATATATTACAAGCTGTTGCCCGCGACTTCGTCCGCGTCAACTGATGGCGCAATCGAAATTAATGCATTAGCATTAATTTCGACCAAATTTGATTACCAAGAAAAGGGTTATAGTATCTTAAAAGATAGACATATACCTACTGTCTCAGACATTTTTTAGATCATTTAATGAGGAATAATTCTTTCATACATATTTTTTGAGTAACTTGAACCGTTTACGCAGCGCACGCAACGGAAGCTCTCAAATATGACTAATTTTCCCCGTTTTTGCAACATTTTTCACTGATGCTTCGCTCCTATTGGTTGCAGCGTAATGTTATATAGCTTAAAGCCGTCCTCGACAAATAACAAAATTTTTCAATTCGATCTAGCAGTTCCTGAGATCAGCGCGTTCGAATAAACAACGGAAGCCCTCAAAGATTAATAATTTTCCTCGTTTTTTTATTCACATTTTCCAATGATTCTTCGCTCATATTGGTCGCAGCGTGATATTATATAGCCTAAAGCCTTCCTCGATAAATGGACTATCCAACACAAAAATAATTTTTCAAATCGAACCAGTAGTTCCAGAGATTAGCGCGTCCAAACAAACTCTTCAGCTTTATAATATTAGTATAGATATTACTATAAATAATAATAATAATTTATTATAATAATATAAAAAATAATAACATTTATTTAAAAATAAGTAGTTAGGTAAATACAATTAATGTAAAAACTTACTATCTAAATACAATACGGTGTGGATTTAATAAAATAAAACAATGGAATAATACACTATAGTCTATACCTACCTACTAGTACCTACGAAGCTAACCTCAGGAGAAAAGCCCACCCCGCAGCATACCGGGCTCAAATGTTCCCATGACGCTAGCCGCATTGCCGCGCTGAATGGCCAGGGAAACATGCTGAACCAGGTACGCCCCGGAGCGGGGGTCGTTGCCACAGTTCCGCAGCCGTCGGCCCAGCTCACGGATCAGACCCTTCGCTTCGTCGCACCAGGGACCACCTGTTTCGACTGCGAAAAGCACGAACAGGTACTGCCGCTCCAGTTCCGCGTACTTAGAGCGCTTATGCCTGGCCGCAGACTCTGCAGCAGAGCCAGCTGTGCGTATGGTGCTGGGAGTGTGTGAGGCGGCGAAGGTGCTCACACACGTGGCATCCCAAAGGAGGCAGCGGCCTTTCCTCCACGGAACCAAAGTGAGACCATCTGGGCGCTTGCCGTCAGTTCGGCTCAAACCAGGGGGCTCAAGCGCACATGGTACGTTCGCCGACACCAATGCTCGACGGAGAATATCGTTTAGGGCATGGTGTCTGGCGAAACGTCCGGC
The DNA here is from genome assembly GCA_905404095.1 of Glaucopsyche alexis. Classification (NCBI taxonomy): domain Eukaryota; kingdom Metazoa; phylum Arthropoda; class Insecta; order Lepidoptera; family Lycaenidae; genus Glaucopsyche; species Glaucopsyche alexis. The sequence goes on along the minus strand of FR990064.1, from coordinate 2,727,624 downwards.
AGCCTTAATGCAGCTGAGCCCGTGGTAGCCGTAGGGGTCAGTCTCGGCACCGCAGGGGCAGCGGTGGGGCTCGCACACTTTACATCCCAGTCTCAGTGCCGCCGCTACCCGTAGGGTATCATTATCAAGGAGGGTGCCAAGCTGAGGCGAAGGCAATGCCTGAAGCCAAGCACCCGATTCCGAGCAAGAAGAAGCCTTTATTCTCGCTAGGGATGTCCCCGAAAGCGAAGCGGTCAATTTTAACAGGGCGCATCTGGAACTAAGGTCATCCCAGGCCCGCTGGGAGTCGACATTCTCTGGAGGGTTGGTACCGGGAAACATCGCACACCAGGCAGTCTCAGCATCGTGCTGAAAGGGGACGCTGCATCTTGTACCTTGGATTTTGAGGATGTTAGAGACAAGATCAGCAACCCCGTTCGACGACGCCAGGAAAGCCGGCAAACCGACAGAGTAAATGCTCCTGATACCAAGACCACCGTGTCTAACCGGTAACACCGCTTGTTGCCACTGGTGATCATGTAGAGTGACGTTAAGGATATCTTCCAAAGTTGATCGGATGGTGGTGTCAAGGTCCGAAACCTCATTAGGGAACAGCCAAGTTGGAGCCGTCCGTATCAGGTAGGTGAGTTTTGGCAGCGAAAAACAACTACGGAATAGGGTTAGGGCCACGTGGGACGATAGTTGCCCAAGAAGCTCCCGGGCTTGCGTAAGCATCCTATCTTTTGCTTCCAGGGATGCGGGGACGGCACTGGGAAAGATGGGGGCGCCGAGTAGTGAAAACGTCGATTCATTGACGGTTTTCATTCCTGGGAGCAGAGTATCAAACATTCTGATTTCCTGTATGGCTGAAACACCGCAAGGAAAAATCTCACATTTGTGGGGGTTTAACTGAAGTCCTATTGAAGATAGGTTTCTGCAAAGGGTTTGTATGTCTTCCGCTACTGTCTCTGGGCAACCACCGATTGTATCATCGTCAAGGTACCAAACATTTAGGGGAGACTTTATGGATGCAATGGACTTGTGTATGGCTAGGCTGAAAATCAGGGGACCTAAGGGGTCGCCTTGTTGGGCTCCAACTTGGGACGGGATTTTATGGTGGTCGTAGGTCAAGTGGCTAGGCGTTGCGTAACATTGATAGAGAAAGGGATACAATGAAGGAATATATTCCTTGACCTCCGTTAAGATAGTATCCCTCTCTACAGCGTTAAAGGCGTTTTTAAGTCTACCTTGACAATGACACAATCGGCGTTTTTCGGGTTAGATGCAAAAGTCCGCGTCGCATGTATCGATGCCTCGCAACCTAAGGTAGTGCCGAAGCCGAGCTGGGTGGGTAGGAGGTGGGCCGCCATGTGTTCCCGGACAGCTCGGCAGGCACACTTCGCAACGAGGCGCCGGAATGTCGAACCTATGGCTATGGGTCTTATTCCTCCTTCCTTTTTTACGAGAGCACATAAGGTCGCACCGTACAAAAGAGGTATTACTTCGGAGTTCAGGGAGCCTTTTAGTAAAAAGTTACATAATCGCGTTAGGGATTTTAAGAGACGCGGACCGTTGCTGCCAGCAGAAAGAGACGTCAGTTCTTTAAGATGAAGGGGACGTAGACCATCAGGACCAGAAGCTGATGAGCTGCGAAAAGACTGTATGGCACTAGCTATATCTTCGGAGGACAACACTAGGGAAAATTCACTGTCCTCCGCGGACAGGGGGGCTATACCTGTTGGCCGAGAGGGTGCCGGATGTTTTTCGATGAGAGAGGCGAGTGTATTTTCATTGGTCGGCGCAATTTTGCAATCAGAGACGAGGAGACGCGCCGCGCCTGCTAAATCACCTTCATGTACTTTGGACTCTACTCTCTTGATCAGATCAAGGGGCCGCCTGTATGATCTCTCAGTTGGCTCGGGGCAAGGGCTATCTATATTTCGCTTTACCTTGCTTGTCAGGGATGAGGCACCTGAGTTTTCGGGGACTCTTAAAACTGTGAAAGAGAAAGTTAGTAATTTGAACCATGATATTGTGGTATTAGTTGTGACGCAATCGTCGATCAAATCAGCCAGTTTTCCAGCTGCTAGACTTCTGGCTCCCTTGGGGACATGCTTAAGGACGCGAATATTGCGTTTTAAGTCGGGTATGGTGTTGAAATCTAAATTTAAAGATTCCCTAATGACCTGTCTGGGCTGGTTACTGCCAACTGGGAGAGAAGAGTCGCGATCCAGCAGATCTTTATGCTTGCGGCTGACGTGTATATTAAGACCATGAGTGCCGATGAAGCGGCGCGTCGAGCCGGGGCAGTGTGGACACGCCACTCCTGAGTTTATGCTGCTGGTATCCATGCTTAAACAAATACTTAGACTAAAGACTTAAAAAACTATTTTATTTACAATAATTTACAGGCGATTAATTTTATACAATACTTCTACATTTATATAATATATTATGTATGTCCTATTATTGGACAAGCGATACTTGGCTTTGGGCTTCGATGTTTCCGAATTCCTGGTGGTTGCTTATTTTCCTCTTCATAAAATATACTTTAGCAATGAACGTTTTGTTCTATTGTCACTTGGATTTGGGTGTAACGGAATATTATTGGGTGGGTAGACGTTATAGGTTAGTGATTGTTGCGTTTAATCTTGAGCTGGTTTATTTTCATTTACACTAGCTGTAGAAAAGCTTGAGGACATCACGACACACACTGTAAATAAAAAAATTGTAATTATTAATTAATTTATTAATTAATTAATTAATGTCTTCGGTTCGGTAAAGGAGAGGTTGCTGTGTCTTGTGTTGAAGGTATTGCGATGTGGCACTTTTTCTCCACGCAAACGATTATGGCACTTTTTTTGTCGCCTATGACCTATCGTTTCATGGTTTTCATCAAGCAAAACTATTAAAACATAATATTAAAAATGAGAAAATTTTACAGAAGATATTTGACGTGTAGGTCTTCGGTTCGGTAAAGGAGAGGTTGCTGTGTCTTGTGTTGAAGGTATTGCGATGTGGCACTTTTTCTCCACGCAAACGATTATGGCACTTTTTTTGTCGCCTATGACCTATCGTTTCATGGTTTTCATCAAGCAAAACTATTAAAACATAATATTAAAAATGAGAAAATTTTACAGAAGATATTTGACGTGTATCATGTCATTGATATATCTGATTGATATATATAATAATAAAATCATAATTATTATCAAACGACGAACGACGGTTCCCATTACTCTGGCCCCAGCACAGCTTCAATAGCCGAATGCCAATATTGTCCACTTATCGCGGCCAATGGTTTGGAAAATGCGGGATTCAGGTCGACACGCCCTCGGTGACGTCACGGTGACGTCACAAGCATTACCCTGTACCCGCGATATTGGGAAGTGTTTTATGAGCGTCGTGATTTTATTTATTTGGATGCATGTAGTGAGACCGTCTGCTGTCATGGCTGTGGCGAGTCGCCACCCCATCTCAGCCGAAAAATATTAATTTCGTAGTAACATACAAAATAAAAAACACTTTGGACGTAATATTTTGACGACCTCCGTGGCTCAGTTGGTTGAGCGTGTTGGTGCTCAAGCCGGGGGCGCGGGTTCAAATCCCGCCGAAGGAACAAAAAGTTTTTCTGTGTTCCTGGGTCATGGATGTGTATTAAATATGTGTATAATATAATAAAAATCTTAAATATATGTATAGTGTAAAAGTATTAAATATATTTCCGTTGTCTGGTACCCGTAACACAAGTTCTTCGAGAACTTAGCACGGGATCAGATTGACGTGGTGTGAAGCGTCCATAGATATTATTATTATTATATTATTATTTCTTGATAAAAAACTAAATTTAAAAATTTCAGTTAGCCCCGAATCGTCAAGCAGTGAGCTAGTTGGTGAATGGTGATCATGAACTATGTTTTGCTAAGAAAATCTCGATCATGTCAGCTTTCAAGCAAAAAAACGTATGTACGTTTAGGAGCTACGATGATAGACGCAGACAGACACGTCGAACTTATAACACCCTTATATTTTCGTTGGAAGATAACAATTAATTTTTGTTATACTTCTGCAATTTTTACCGCCCATTGACTATCAAAATCTGACCTACGTGATATTATTAAATTAAATAAAAAAAACTTCAAAATATTGTTCATCCAGTTGCAGTATCTACGTCACCGTAAATTGTAAAAACCGTTAGATTGTAAAATAACAAGATGTAAAAACATGACGAAAGATTAAGAACTATATATTCATAATCTAACGTAAAATAATGTGTGAAATTATAGGCAGCATGCATATTCGCGTCGGAAGTCTATCAACATTTTACAATTTTACTAGTTTTATTACAATCTAACGGTTTTTACAATTTTACGGTGACATCAACACCGTCAATAAATCGTACTCAGTCCAATATCCCGCGCGTAAATTGATGTAACGTAATATCCCGCGCGCGGCGCGGTGCTCCCGCGAGATAGCACGCTCCAATGCGCCGTTTGCGGGTTAACGTATTTTGTAATTTAACACAATTTTATAGTAAAATGATAAATTTTATAGTAAAGTAAATTTATAGTAAAGATGTCGGGCCGGGAAAGTCAATCAGCAATGTTGTGTTTCTGTATTATTTTTCTAAATTCGTGTTAATTCGGTTTTTAATGTGTTATAGTGGTGGAATATTAACCATTAATTATTCGTTGAGGTGCATTAATGTGGAAAAGTGATACATTCTACAAAATGCGTGCTAAATTGGGTTTCCCGCCAAAACTCCCTAGGAAGTTTCAGTAAAGCGTCTACCACTTTACTGAATCGACTGACTTGACTGATTGACTACCGTGACTATTTATTTGGACTTTGACTAGACTTTGGACTTGACGATTTAGAAATACAGTACCTACGTTGATGAAAATAATATACTTGACATTGGCAAATGGTGATAAGCCGATGCCATAAATAAATAAAAAAAAAAAAGATATTTTGACGTGACGCGGCGTTGCATTTTAATGATAGCGTTTCAAGATCGAACTTTATTCACTACACAAGATGGTACACGTTTTATTGCAGGAAATCTAATTGCTCGCTCGCTCGCTCATGCAAAGAAAAATGTTCTTGCAACGAAACGTATGTCTTTCTGTATAGTGACTATACTATAGCAATAATATATATCTATGGACGATTCACACCACGTCAGTCTGGTCCCGTGGTAAGTATCCGAAGAACTTGTGTTACGGGTACAAGACAACGGAAATATATTTAATACTTTTTATACTATACTTATATCCCACCAAAAACATTCTGTAAAAAACTAGCCAAGTCTCGATAGAGCTGCTTGTTTATCTCTAAAAAAACCGGCCAAGTGCGAGTCGGACTCGCGCACCGAGGGTTCCGTACAAACCTGCAAGGTTTACAAAGTTCGTTCATTACGACAATCGAGTCATAACTATGGTATTTTTATTGCAAAATGACGCGTTTATGAGGAAATGGGTAGTAAGTTTAAAATTATTAAAAAAAAAAATATTATGTGATGTAACTAAAAATTTATGGTTTTCGTAATTTTTCCTTTATCTATGCTATAAGACGTTGCTTCGTACCAAATTTCAAGATTCTGAGTTCACGGGAAGCACCCTGTAGGTTTTGATTCCCTTGCAAGTGTCGAAAATTTGCGGCATAAACGGCTGTATCTTTTGATTGCGTTGGCTTAGAAGTTTGATTTTTTCACAGCTTCAAGGGACAGTAGACCTGAGTAATTGATATAAATTTCAGCTTCATACCTCCACGCGTTCCTGAGAAAAAGGGTCTTGACAGACGGACGGAAGGACAGACGGACAACAAAGTGATCCTATAAGGGTTCCGTTTTTTCCTTTTGAGGTACGGAACCCTAAAAGTAGTGAAATCTAGACAAAGTCGTGCCAAGTCTAAGGTTCCTTACTGCGATTTCTTTATTATTATAATTAATGTTGTGTGACTTGGCCGTTGAAGGGTACACAATGGTACAAAAGGGGCTCCATGACACCATTGCTCCAATACATGTGTTCTACAATCAACAACAGCCTAAAATTAGACACTACTCACTAGCGTCCAATTACCAATACCAGTATGGGCTATTAACTCGCTTAACAAACATAGGTAGTTACAACAGATATACATTACGTGTAAACAAAATTGACTTGTACCCACTTGTAACGTATAAAGAATGTTCAACGGCCAAGTCACACAACATTAACTATAATAATAAAGAAATCGCAGTAAGGAACCTTAGACTTGGCACGACTTTGTCTAGATTTCACTACTTCTTAGAGATAAACAAGCAGCTCTATCGAGACTTGGCTAGTTTTTTACAGAATGTTTTTGGTGGGATTTCACTTCTTTTTGTTGAAACGTGGGCATATTGATTTATTTTACTAGATTTCAGTGTAATTTGTTTATTTAATTTGTGTAATGATCGAGTACAATAAAGTTAATCGTTCGACTATTTCTTCTTGTAAACTTGTAAATATAAGTATAAAAGCCAGTCTAGTCTTATCCAGAGTTTTCTTTTAATTTTATTTATATGCGTATCAAAAGCAGAAAGGGAGGCATTCGCCCAGCAGTGGAATGCTACGGACTAGATTAAATTAGAAGATGTGTCCCACTTCGCTAGGTTTTTGAAATGACAGTCGATTTTTTTATGTACCAATAGTAGAAGGGGGCATTACCATATCTCTAATCAGCTGAAACCAGCTGAGGATTCTTCATCAGATACTTCAGACCTTCGATTTTTGACATCAAATGAAGCGGCCCACCACCATGTTGAATATTTTTTGTAAAGGCGGTATGTCGATCTCTAATAGTTTGGTTGGGCTATTGTGTTTTCTAATCAGGGTCACCAGGTACTCCAGATGTTCGATTATCCTAGTATAGTTTTCCCTTTATGTGGCCATTAAACACTAACTCTGTACCAAATTTCAGCTCTCTGAGTTCATGAGAAGTACTAGTTCTATTCTGATGATCATGAGTGAGTGACTGAGTGAGTGAGTGTCATAAATTCAAAACTTTGCTTTCGCTTAACTTCGGAACTAAAGGACCTACAGACTTAAAATTTTGGATTTTAAGTATGTGATTATAGCTTACTAGATGACGAAAATTTCTGCGTTCTGGTCTTATCCAGAGCTCCTCAAATAGGGGCCTGAAAATGCGGCGAAATGGTTCCAGTGAAGAATGGTACGACAGTGTTTGCTTCGCGCTCGACTTGACGGGGGCACTGCCGTGCCCCCAGATCAACGTTCTGGTCTTATCCAGAGGTTCTCAAATAGGGGCCTGAAAATGCGGCGAAATGGTTCCAGTAAAGAATGGTACGACAGTGTTTGCTTCGCGCTTGACTTGGCGGGGGCACTGCCGTGCCCCCAGATCGACGTTCTGGTCTTATCCAGAGGTTCTCAAATAGGGGCCTGAAAATGCGTCGAAATGGTTCCAGTAAATAATGGTACGGCAGTGTTTGCTTCGCGCTCGACTTGGCGGCGGGGGCACTGCAGTGCCCCCAGATCGACGTTCTGGTCTTATCCAGAGGTTCTCAAATAGGGGCCTGAAAATGCGGCGAAATGGTTCCAGTAAAGAATGGTACGGCAGTGTTTGCTTCGCGCTCGACTTGGCGGGGGCACTGCCGTGCCCCCAGATCGATTATCCTAGTTTTTATAGTTTTCCCTTTATGTGGCCATTAAACCCTAACTCTGTACCAAATTTCAGCTCTCTGAGTTTATGGGAAGTACTAGTTCTATTTTGATGATCATGAGTGAGTGTATAAGTGAGTGAGTGAGTGAGTGAGTGTCATAAATGCGAAACTTTGCTTTCGCTTAACTTCGGAACTCAATGACCTACAGACTTGAAATTTTGGATTTTAAGTATGTGATTATAGCTTACTGGATGACGAAAATTTCTGCGTTCTGGTCTTATCTAGAGGTTCTCAAATAGGGGCCTGAAAATGCGGCAAAATGGTTCCAGTAAAGGATGGTACGGCAGTGTTTGCTTCGCGCTCGACTTGGCGGGGGCACTGCCGTGCCCCCAGATTAATTAAGATTTTTATTATATTATACATACACATCCATGACCCAGGAGCACAGAAAACTTTTTGTTCCGTGGCGGAATTCGAACCCGCGACCTCCGGCTTAAGCGCCACTGCGCTCACCACTGAGCCACGGAGGTCGTCAATATAGTATACTATACTATATACTATACTATACTAGTAAATAAAGATCAATTTTAAATCGCTATCTTAATTGCACCGTCCTGTCCTGCCTCGTTTCGCCTAATCTTTAGGTCATTTTGAAATGATTTAAAACATAATGTAAAACATACAACATAATTATTATGAACTAGCATTAATCGCCCGCGGATTCGCCCACAATTAGGTTTTAAACTTCATCCCCTTTTTACCCCTTGGGGGTTGAATTTTGAAAAATCCTTCCTTAGTGGAAATACCTACGACTGCGACCTACGTCAAATGAGAAATACGTGTGCAAAATTAAAAAATTCTAGCATCAACGCACAGGCCAAAGTATGTGCGTTGATATCTTTTATATATTATATAAACAGATGTATAAAGATAGATAAAGTCGAGCTCAATGTATGCACCATTATTAGCTTAGTATCAGCTCCATGGCATGCATCAAAAATAAGGGCTGACCAGTAAAATAAGAAACCTGTACCGTGGCCCCGTGAATGCTTTAATATCATGCGTTTTTCGCAACATGGCGAGGTTTCTTTTGTCAGGATATAATATTAAAAAATAATATGAATGAAATTGCTTGTTCCCATATGCATAGTGAATTACTGCGATAAACGTTAGCACAACCAGATCAGCTGGGCCCGTCTCAGGCGGGAAACGGTTTTTATGGCCGCCATTTTAGGGTTTTTACCTAAGTTAGATGCTTATATTGATCGAAGGTTAGATGTACCTACTCAGAAAGACAGTATGACGTCAGACAAATAAAAGTATTCTTCTACTCTTAGATTTAGATCTAAAAGAACAAGTTGAGTTCAACGGTCAACCACGGAGCCGCGGGCATCAGCTAGTTATGAATATGAATGGTTGAAATTTGGTATCGTCATAGATTGTGATCTCGGATTTAGCATCATAAAATAATAATAAGTTTATATTCTAGGGGTGGCTCTCCTCCATACATGCGAAGTGGGGATGAAAAATATTTTTTCTTTCTTCCCCATCGTATGGGGTATCGTTAAATAGGTATTTTAAAATAAAGGCAAGGTTTCATACATAACTTTTTTATAAAGTCAATCATTTTGGAGTAGTCGGTCTCCAGAGATTTATAAGTTGCCCCCACCCCTGGCATTTCTAATCTTTAAGACTTAGAAACTTGCAATTTTCAATGCTTAAAGATCATGCTGTAAACTCTTTAGGAAAATTATTTTGAACTAAATCGGACAGTAACTTTTGAAGTAATTAAAAAAAAACATATTACACGTTTATAGTTACGGCACCCTCCTTAGACATGACCATGCTCTTGGTTAAATTAGGTTATTTGTTATAGACAAAATTCACTTTTACGATTGTATCTACGCAAAAAAAACACTTTTACGGTGGTGCGGAAAGGCTGCAGTTTCTCCTTTAATTATACAATCAAACATCTGTCAGCCATTTCGCGTTTTTCTTAAGACCCATTAGCGGCACAATGATATGGATATCAGACGCGTCAGACACAGCCACCGGAAATTGCGGCCGCCATCTTGGACCGGAAGCGCGCCAAATTGTATGTGGGTCGAGCACTTCAGTCAATTTATTTATTGAAAAATAAATGTGTTGGCACTTGACGCCCTTTGGATTCCATTTACAGTACTACCTCCATCTCGTGACTTATTAGATACGGATTACGGGGCATAACGTGGCATAAAATGCCCTCACTTTGAGTGCCCCACTGAGGCCCTTGCTGTTAAAAGTTGAAAAAACAAACGAGTAAAATAGGTTGACGAGATATAATATTATAAGTAAAACTAGCTTAATGTTATGAATTGTTGTAAATTGTCATTAAAGTACATTTAAACGTATTTAATAATAATAATTTCCAATTTAAAACCTGTTTTCACAGGCCTTACTTAAATTTTCATCAAATGGCGGTACCATTTTCTTGTATGAAGAAATCTATTGGCTACATACATACCTAAAGAGACATCTATCTGTGTAGGTATGTGTGTAGCCAAAACACAGTCATCTGTGCATACCTATTATATTACATAGGTATACATAATGCAGTAGTATATCCTTGTGTATATGAATATTGTCTTTAGGAAGTCGTTGTTTTTCATACATAGTCTGTCATTGCCGAAGAAAACCGATGATTGCCGAGGGACATTAGCAGCTATACATAGACACATAATACTGAGTATTTACATAATGAAAACAGCCCAATATCTACCATAATATGTCTTACGCAAATCAAATCAGAGCCCGAAACTATTGGACACGGCTAAATCCGGTTTCAACCGCCTCGATCCGCTTCAAACCGTATCAACTCAACTTCATTAGCGCCTCCACTCCAAGACGTCTGCGGACTGCGAGACAGCGCGCCTCGTCAGTAACTGAGTTACTCGGAGGGGAAGCCATTTTTGTTTTTCAATTATGACCGTTTTGAACTGGTATATTGGGTTAATTGTGTTAGTGATGCTGTATTGGCGTATTATACTGCCGTTTTTGTGCATATTTTGACTGAACATTTCTAATAAATACGGGAATAGGGGGACAGAAGATAAATAGATGGATCCTTTGTGTGACGTGACGATTTAAGAGAAAACATTAATTTTCTCGTAATAACAGAAATATAATTAACTAATCTGAGTACAATTTAAACTTGAAAAGTTATTGATCTTATATTTCACAGCAAACTTACAAAACAGCTGTATGGTTCAATTAATTTGTCTTCACCTATTGACTTCATTCTACCAAACATTATATAAATAAGATAAGTAAACTTTTGCACATTGGAATGGCGACGCGTTACACGTAAGCAACCATGGAGACTAGAGTGAAGGAGTACCTTCTCCATACATGAAAAAGTGTCCGTAAAAAGCGTTAAATAGGGGGTGGCGATACTGTCGCAAGGGTGTAAAGCGGCGAACCGCGAAACTTAAACTGAGAATTAAATCTTCTTCGTATTTATAAAAATATTTTCGAATACACGAGTAATTAGATTTTTTATAATTTTCTGAATTAACTACTGAAATCTACTAAAGTCAAACAATATGATTAACAAAACTCAACTCACTTCACAGTTCACTCCTAACCTCAATCCATCTCATACTAACTTCATATCACACACCTTCCTGGCTCTAGCGCCATTATAGCCAGTTTTGAAACTATTATATTATTATTTAATTACTTAAGTCGGACAGTTTTTTTAGTTTTTTCTCCTTAGATATCGCATTTATACTCTATACTCCATGCAAGTAACTTTATTAGAAGTTCCTCGTCAAAAATATTACTATAGAAACACTTAGCACCACAGAAAAAAGCACTTGGCTAACAGCAATAAGTCAGTATTGCGCGGGTAAAATCCAAGATGGCGCGCGTGACGTCATTACGCTGAGTGCGGCTTACGGAATTACGGCAGTGTGGGGCTGACTTTATAATATAATATATTACTGCCAGAATAGTTCTAACTTATAACCTGATTCGTAAGGGAATCGTACATTTTGCAGAGCACAGTGAATTTTTTACTCGATTACGGCGAAGCCAAAAGGAATAGTAATGAATTTGACAGTCTATAATGTATGTATGTATGTTTGTTCCATCGTAGAGTCTAATCTACTGGTCCGATTGTAATGAATGAGGCGTCAATAGAGCGAAAACGTAAATATTACGAATAATGGGCCGGGTAACATAGGAGATATTTAAATTTACGCAGTTGGGTTATAGCTTCTTGTAATAACCTAACCATGTCAGGACATGTCTATGGAGGGTTCCGTAACTATAAACGCGTAATATGCTTTTTTTTTAATTACTCCAAATGTTACTGTCCGATTTGGTTCAAAATAATTTTCCTAAAGAGTTTTTAGCATGATCTATCAGCATGTAAATTTGCAAGTTTCTATCTCCTATAGTTTAAAAATGCTAGGGGAGGGACCAACTTACGAACTACTTTGGAGGCCGATTACTCGAAAATGGTCAACTTTATAAAAAAGTAACGAATGAAACCTTGCCTTTATTTTAAAAGACCTATTCTACGATACCCCATACGATGGGATAGAGTGAAAAAATTTTATGATCCCGAAACCGTGATCTATACACAATCTATAACTGCACCAAATTTCATCAATTTATATTCATAATTACAGGAGCTAGAGGCTCGGACAGACAGACAGACAGACAGACAGACAGACAGACAGACAGACGGACAGAGAGAAACTATAAGGGTTCCTTAAGTATTACGGAACCCTAAAAATTGGAGTTATATTAATTACTACCTATATTCGGTGATCGGTCATGTTATTATTATGTCTGTCTCTCAAAGTAATCTACGAGTATATACAAAAATAACTAAAATTGAAGTGTCTGTTTGTAATTTAATTTTTTTTAATTCTGTCTATTTGTACCGGCTACCCAGTGAATACATGACTTTGAAGTGACGTCATATATAGGTCACACAGAGGTCCAATTACCAAAGTCCAAATTTTACATAGGTGTGACATAATAGTGACTATGTTTGATGATTTTTATTTGATGTCATATTATGTACGACCTCATATTGACTGTCGACTCGAGCGCTATGTGCACGTGCGGTCGATTAGGCGAACTAAAACCTCCTACTTCGCCCATGACGGATCAGATCAGAATTAACCAAAGAATGTAATTTTGACAATGACATGATTTTTGGCAAAGACATACGTATGACGTTCAAGAAGACGTCTCTTCCTCAAAATAACAACTACATCAAAAGTCATGTCAAAGTAACTGCATGGCAGTTACTACTTTGACCGACCTAAAAATGTTTTTGTACGCATTTTACCTTCTTCATTTTTTTTGTATTTTTAAGAAATTCCCATATTTTTTCCTAATTTACGTATGTGGTGTACATAGAGCTGGCCTAAAATCAAACATCACCTTGGAGAAGGCACAAATTTGACATTATTTTGACACTGTTGCCGAGTACGGAGTACGCGATAGGAGATTTGTGTACACGTCGTCCTAGCTTTCTTTAATCTGTGATATAGTCCCACTATACTTTTTCGTTAGGGTTGCGTTAAAAAAATAGGTTACCGTTTCCATTACTTCCACACAACCGAAGTTGCGGGCACCAGCCAGTAAGAGTAATATGTTCACATTTACTCTGTGAAAGCGCCATCTATGAGCGTGTTGTGTAAACCCGTGATTAAATTACACGATATGTGAAAGAGACATCTGTTGGATACGCACACAAAACACCATGTTTTAATTTATTGTGCAGTAGCACAATATTTTTTTTCTTTAGTCTCCATATTATAAGCCAGTGTTTTTCAACCTTTTTCATGATGCGACCCCCCTTGTATGAAAAAATATTTCGCGACCCCCCGACCCTTCGCTTTTCTATCATGTATGTATGTATATGTTACAGTGTTACAAATATTCATTCCATACAACGTTTTTATGCGTCTCCATAGTGAGGATTCGGATATAAGCACATAATATAGTACGTCAAACACATTATTTTACAATTACATACATCGATGATATCGATGATTGATTTATGAGTATATCCTTTTGTTAAAATAAAGAAAATAGATAGATAAGTAGAGACTTAATAAATCAATATTTTTTTAATCTTTATTGTTTTTTTACTAAAGTTCTCTCGAACTCTGGCGACCCCCTTACAGAAGCTTCGCGACCCCCCAGGGGGTCGCGACCCACAGGTTGAAAAACACTGTTATAAGCTATACGTAACAATAACAAGTTTTATTGCTGTAAAATCTGTAGCAATTCATGATTTATTAATATTATGTTTCTTCTACTGAAAATCTATCTAAATATACTTACATATAATAGGCAAAGCTGATTGACTGGTGTATCAACACACAGGCCATGCCTTAAGACTAGAAATTTGAAAGTTGACTAGACTTTGAAACTATTTATTTGGTCACAAAAAGCACCGCAAAACAGCAAAGTTATGACAAATTTGTAAACCAGCCCTTAACTACATATTTTTATATCCCTAACTAGCTTTTCCCCGCGACTTCGTCCGCGTGGAATAGTTACTTTGGGATATCGCTAAAATTTACCCGCGACTTCATTTACGTAGAAGAAGCGCTTCCACCTCACGACTGCTCGCCCGCGCCGAACGCCGTACTATCAAAGAATATATATTACTAACGTAGTACTATAGCGTGCATGATTATTTTATTACTGCGATATCTTCTAAAATACTCATTGAAATCAAATGATGTAAACGGCAAATTTCTTCCAGATTAAATGCTTGTAATGAATAACGTATTTACTTGGATAAGGATTAATATAATCTTTATGAAAACACCTTCACAAATAATGCTTACTTTTAGAACAAATTTGGTAAGTATAAAAAGGTTATAGTGAGCCAACCTTAAAAGATAGACATATACTGTCGCGGACTTTTTTTTAGAACTTTTAAAGGGGAACAATTCTGCCATACATCATTTTAGCGAAACTTTAACCGTTTCCGCAGCGTACGTAGCGAAAGCTCTCAAAAGGAAAAAAAGACCCCCGATTTTGTAACATTCTTGATTGGTGCTCCGCTCGTATTGAGTTTAGCATGATGCTATATAGCCTAAAGCCTTCCTCGATAAGTGGACTATCCAACACAAAAATATTTTTTCAATTCGTACCAGTAGTTCCTGAGATTAGCGCGTTCAAACAAACAAACAAACAAACAAACAAACTCTTCAGCTTTATAATATTAGTATAGATAATACTCGTACACCCTTATTAATAAAAATATTTACACCATGGATAAGCAAATCCAAATCGCTCTCTTTGTCTATCAAGTGACTGTTCTAAAGTATCTGACAGAGACAGCCATGTTGGATTAGCTAATCCGTGGTGTAAATAATTTTATTAATAAGACTGGTAATGTATAATATGGTATAACAAAGCATTCTGTGTCACATAGTATAATACAAAATCCAAAACCTTCAAGACAAGAAAAACGCTTTTACCACTGAGCCGACGGGTACAGAAGTCATCAAGGGATGAAGTTCGTTCCTTGTTAAAAGTTCACAAACGGTTTCGAACTTGTCCTATGAATCTTACTTTAAATTTACATTTCGGGAAGAAAGTATATTCCAATGGAACGTCCCCTTTATTGTTCTTTTATAGCCTCGTTGTTGTTTTAGGGCATTTGCAAGAAAAGGAAGGTTTTAAATTAGGATTATGTTAGAGGATTAAAATGATGATTAAACGATGTTATAATATACTATTTTAAATTGTGTAGCTACGAGTAAAATAATTTTATTTGTTAGGGTTCCGTAATACTTAAGGAACCCTTATAAATTCGCTCTGTCCGTCTGTCTGTCTGTCTGTCTGTCTGTCCGCGCCTCTAGCTCCTGTAATTATGAATATAAATTGATGAAATTTGGTGCAGTTATAGATTGTGTATAGATCACGGTTTCGGGATTATAAAAAAATAATAATTTTATATTTTAGGGGTGGCTCTTCATACATGTGAAGTGGGGATGAAAAATATTTTTTCACTCTACCCCATCGTGTGGGACATCGTAGAATAGGTCTTTTAAAATAAAGGCAAGGTTTCATACGTTACTTTTTTATAAAGTTGACCATTTTCGAGTAATCAGCCTCCAAAGTAGTTGGTAAGTTGGTCCCCCCCCTAGCATTTTTAAACTATAGCAGATAGAAACTTGCAAATTTCCATACCGATAGATAATGCTAAAAACTCTTTAGGAAAACTATTTTGAACCAAATCGGACAGTAACTTTTGGAGTAATTTAAAAAAAAGCATATACGCGTTTATAGTTACGGAACCCTCCTTAGACATGTCCTGACATGCTCTTGGTTAGGTTTTTTTGAAGATGGTTTTACGGGTTCCTTAATATTCAAGGAACCCTTATAAACCATTTAGTTTTGCTATGTCCGTCCGTCTATCCGTCTGTCTGTCAAACCGCCCTTCTAGCTTCTTTTTTAGGGTTCCGTAATACTTAAGGAACCCTTATAGTTTCGCTCTGTCCGTCTGTCTGTCTGTCTGTCTGTCTGTCTGTCTGTCTGTCTGTCTGTCTGTCTGTCTGTCCGCGCCTCTAGCTCCTGTAATTATGAATATAAATTAATGAAATTTGGTGCAGTTATAGACTGTGTATAGATCACGGTTTCGGGATCATAAAAAAAATATAATTTTATATTTTTGGGGTGGCTCTCCATACATGTGAAGTGGGGATGAAAAATATTTTTTCACTCTACCCCATCGTGTGGGGTATCGTAGAATAGGTCTTTTAAAATAAAGGCAAGGTTTCATACGTTACTTTTTTATAAAGTTGACCATTTTCGAGTAATCGGCCTCCAAAGTAGTTTGTAAGTTGGTCCCCCCCCTAGCATTTTTAAACTATAAGAGATAGAAACTTGCAAATTTCCATGCTGATAGATCATGCTAAAAACTCTTTAGGAAAATTATTGTGAACCAAATCGGACAGTAACTTTTGGAGTAATAAAAAAAAAACATATTACGCGTTTATAGTTACGGAACCCTCCTTAGACATGTCCTGACATGCTCTTGGTTAGGTTATTTTAAATGATTTTTATTTTTAATGATTTTTCAGAGAGACATGTCTAAGGAGGACTCAAAAGTTACTGTCCGATTTCGCTCAAAATAATTTACGTAAAGAGTTTTTAGCATGAACTTTTGGCATGGAAGTATTCATAATTACTGAGCTGTAAGGGTGAACAGATAGACAGTTTGTCAGACTGTCTATAAGGGTGACTAGAGTACCTACTACGAAAGTAGTTGAGTACCTAAAAACCCGGCCAAGTGCGAGTCGGACTCGCGTACCGAGGGTTCCGTACAAACCTGTAGTGATTGTTTGTGTGATGTGATTTGTGATTTGTTACAGCTTAAAGGTATTAAATACCTAAGTATTTGATATGAATTTTAATTTAATACCTCTACGCGTTCATGCGGAAAGGGGAAGTAAGTTTAAAATTATTAAAAATATTTTTATTATTTATTATGATGTAAGTAAAAATTTACAGTTTTCGCAATTTTTCTTTTATCTGTGCTATTATAAGACGTTGCTTTGTATCAAATTTCAAGATTCTGAGTTCACGGGAAGTACTCGTACCGTTTTGAGTTTTGAGTACGATTTTGAGTTTACGAGTGTCGAAAATTTGCGGAAATTTGCGGCATAATCGGATGTATATTTTGATTACGTTAGCTTAGAAGTTTGATTTTTTCACAGCTGCAAGGGATAGTAGACCTGATTATTTTATATAAATTCCACTTTGATACCTCCACGTGTTCCTGAGAAAAAGGGTCTTGACGGACAGATGGATGGACAACAAAGTGATCCTATAAGGGTTCCGTTTTTTCCTTTCGAGGTACGGAACCCTAAAAGTAAATAATGTACCTATAGCTAAAACAGTTAGGGATTTTTTCATTGATTAAAACATTAGTTTTATAAAATGTATCAATCATTTATTTAAACGTTCATAACTTTTCATTATCAATCAATTTAATTTTACTTTTATTGCATTATAATGTCTTTACATAAAACAGTTTTTTTTTTAGTTTGGACCAATCAAAACGGTTTTGACGTTTACCATACTACTTTGCAGTTTTAACATATCGGGACTAGATCGTAACTGTATTGTTGCAGGACTAGTAGCTTTTGCCATACAAAAGATTGTATTAGGATGCCACGTATGTGACACGCTAGAATTTAAACGTACTTACATACCTTACATACCTACCTATTCAGTATTTTTTTGACTTGTCAAGTTATGTTTCTTTGTTTTCTTTTTATTTTTTAATTGTTACATACATTTTTTTGACATTAATTATTAAAATTAATTTCTTATTGCCTACGTATGATATTTGTATTTTTACTAATTATATTTTAATGTTTAATTTGTTAAGAGTTTATTAAGATTTGTGGCTTAATTATATTAATAAATTTACGCATCTGGCATGTTAATAATTGCACACGCCATTCTGATGGCAGAATGTAGGATCTATTTTATTTGTAACTTTGTAAGACCTCATGTATACCACCACATTCTTGCAATAAATGATTTGATTTGATTTGATTTGAAAATTTTAACCCCTTTTTCACCCACTTAGGAGGCGATTTTTCCAAAATCCGTTCTTAGCGGATGCCTACGTCATTACAACTATCTGTATGCCAAATTTCAGCAAAATCCGTTTAGTAGTTTCGGTTTGATAGAAGAGTCGGCCAGGTTTGCCTTTTATATATTTAGATTTAGCAGAAATGAACCTCTGATTTGATATCCCGTTTATATTTCTTTGATGATTTACTCCATGTTACTGTCCGTTCCATCAATCTACTCAGCCCCGAACCATAAACAATGTAACCCTCTCACGCGCTCCATATGTATGACGGACCACAATTAATATGGATCAACCTTCGCCCCGCTCCTGCGAGCCTGGTGAATAAATGTTTTAGGACGAGGGATTTTCACGATTCCTTTGCTGCACGGTCGAGGAAATCGAATGTTTAGCTACGAATGCACAGTAGGGGAGAATGTTTAGCAGTTTGTTAAACTTTTAAATTTGGTCGTGCTACTATTTTCTGTCGTCACAGAGTAAATAATACAAAATAATAATAGCTCCTCACATCGGTTTCGGTGACGGTGACAGGAGTTATTTTATAGTGCCCAAGTGTGTGCGCAATACAGAAGAGCACTCTCTTTTCCTTTACTCTCGTAACCCAGTGGGACGGATGACACGACTGCCGAGACATCAGCCGCAAGACCGACTTTTTACATGCCCATCCGACGCATGGATCATCTTTCTTGCCAGATAATCAGGTGATCAGCCTGCATTGTCTCAACCAGACGTGAAAACAACATTTTTGACGCTGAAGTTGTTCCAGCGCGGGGATCGAACCCACGTCATTCGGAGTCGACAGCCAAGCTCTAAGCCACTGAACCACGGAGGCTTAGGTTAGGCAGTGAATCATGCGTTTAAATGGCTTACCTTAATAGCACGAATTGAGTATTTGATCTGAAACACCCCAAAAATAATAGAAAATACACTTCGTCTAAGGACAAAATCCTAAATTTCAACAAGCCACTAAATCAAACTAAGCATTTGATCCTATCTGCTATGAACCTTCATCTTTATTTATTGGGTCACTGGCAATAGCTTCCTGCCCGCTACAATATCCGGGCTAATATTAACTGCAATACCTCTATAGTTCATGTGAGCCTGGTAGCAGTGTGGTATGTCGTTATATTTTTCGCCTGATGGTAAAAGATTGCCGCTGCTCTGCAACATCGGAGAACTACAAGTGCGTTACTGGTTCTTCATAATATTGTAACCATGCTGATTGGACGATATATGTGACGGTAGAATGGTGTAATGGAGAAGTTTGCTAATATTGTTAATATTATATTCAACGTATGGTATTAAAATATAGATCAAAACTAATCGATCTCTCCAAAAATTTTTGGAATCCATCAATTAATGACTGAGAAATAGATCATTGAAGTTGAGGGAATGATTGTGACTATGACGTCATTTGACCTGACGGATCAACGCACAGACTTAGCCGCCGATCGGAGATACCTGAAAATTGAAGGGTGTGTTCTTTGTATGACGGAGGATACGACAAGAAAGTATTGGGCGTAGTTTATCTCATTCGGGTCAGCAGGCTTAGCATGGCGATCCATAAAAGTAGAAATATTCTATCTAAAACAGTTCATTGCAAAATAGTTCTTAATCCATGAGAACAAGGTCGTCAATAGAAGTCAACATTTCTAAACAGCCATATTTTTAAAATGGTTGCCGGGAAATCTTCTGTCAAAAACGAACAAATATTCAAGTATATGACTCAACGTAAAGAAACTTTTTGTCGAGGTCCGCCGTGATGTGGAGTGGTTGACATTACTGTGGGACTTTTTGACATTAAATTAAGAAAACGTTTCTACTTTAGCTATCAAAACAGGCCATTTTGTGCGCTCATGCTCGGGAAGAAAAGAAATGTTATTTCTCATAACGATGATACATCGACCTTGCTACCTTATAATAAGACCTATTTTGCTCCGAATGGTATTAATGTTTCTTCAATCTCTCATATTTTCTATTCTTCGTTGTTTCTTCTATGCGCATGCTAAGCCTGCAGGTGACGTAACGATTACGCAATTTCAAAGTACCATAACTTCTTTATTAAGGAGCCATTTTGAAAGAATAAGAAGGACTTCTTTATTTCTAGAGATATTTTACCAAGGAAATTAGTAAACAACATTTTACTAATTTTTTGACATGTTTGTTTTATTTTACACTAATTTTTATAATTTATACAAAAAAGTTTATGGTAAATTTCCTCATTGTCCAAAAAATACCTTTCACGTAAGGTACCAGCAAAAACCTAGTTAATGTTATTAGTATAAGGAATTGTGGTAATATATTTCAAAAATTCCACGCTACAACATTACATACCGTAAATATATTTGAAATAACTTAATAAATACAATACTCGAAAGCCTGGAACACAATTGTGCCGCGCTTTAAGGAGAAATAGCTCTTATTACGTAAGTGTAAGGGCTATTATTGAAGTGCTCGTGTAACCTCATTCGTGGAGCTGTGCGAAGAAAATTGGCACTTATGTTTTTAGACATAAGAGCTATATTAGATCTGTCAAAGGCACAATACCACATATAATTGATGACTTGGCGTTTGATAGAATGAGTGCGCAGTTCATTATATACCGTGATTAGGGGGCAAAAGGGGGTATGAAAGGGGGCGAAATGGAGCAAAAGTGAGTATAGAGACGGTATAGTTGAGAAATTATTTCATAACATTGAAATATACTCCACTTGACTTATAGCGCCCTAGTAGCCCAGTTATTTTTGCAATTTTGCTCTGTTATATTCATAAACAAATAAGAAAAGGATCACATTATGTATTTTTTTTGGCATCCTTTACTACTATTTAATAAGACTGAAAGTTTGTGATAATGAATGGTAATAATAGAAAAATTAAAATAGGTACACCCAGCGTGCAGCGCCATCTGTGGTATTGAGCCTCACCAGTTAAGTTGTTAATGTTATGTAAAAAATATTAGCTTCCGACAGATTGTGTTATATTGACGTGACGCGACCTTTAAACGGCTCTCGAAAAATATGAAATACGATTATTTATTTAATAAATAATATAAAAATACTAGTGGTGGTAGACAATATTATGGGAATAAATAAATCCTTTTGATTTTGACTATTGTATGGAGCGTTTTCACAAGACTTGTGTTTTGTATGCAAATCGCTATACCTATATTGATTTTTGATAAACCATTTTTCATTATGCAATTAAAGAAAATCACAGATTTCGTGCCTTACATGACTATCAAGCACAGAAATGAATATACGGAATTCGAAAAAATATTGTCGCAATAAGGTTATACAGGGTAAACCCTTAACCCGATCGTCAGCTCAAATTGTAGCTAACTCAATTATCCAGTGGAACTTGTCTCAATTTTTCTATATCATTCTTTGTTTTATAAATATTTTCACTATTATAGTTTCACTATTTCGGCCATAACTTTTTTCGTTTTTGACTTTCTCGAATAATTCTTTTTGCACCTTACAGCTCTCGTGAATACGCGTCTTTTGATCCTTTTTTTGAATAACACAAATCTTCACAACTCTCCGAGATATAAGGGGATCGCAGTTTTTCTTAAAATTGGAGCATACGCCGCGCTGGAGCGAACGAAAATATAATCCCATGTCAAAAATCATTCGTCTAGCTTATTCACGTATGTAAGATAGTTTTCCTGACTATTCATTTTAGTTAACGAACCCATAAAGGTAATTACTGAAATCATTAATGGTTTCTTTAGCCACGTCATTTATCTCAAAGGGTTGCCCCTCGTTGCCCCCTCAGGGTAGTAGCTACACGTCATAATGGGCACCACTTCATCATAAGCGAGTGTGATTTATTATACTCTCAACCTAAACCAGTATAATAATAGGTGAGTGGAACTGAAATCTATTAATGTATTGAATATATTTATTAACTTTTTCTTGGGTAATGTGACGTCTCCGTGGTCCAGTGGTTTATAGCTTGACTCTCAACTCCGGAGGTCGTGGTTTCGATCCCTGCGTTGGAATAACAAAAAATGTTAATATAACCTGATCGTCTGACAAGAGAGATGATCCATGCGTCGGATGGGCATGTCAAAAGTCGGACATGTGACTTATCTCTCGCCAGTCGTGTCGGTTATCCGTCCAACTAGGTTACGAGAGTAACGGAAGAGAGAGAGTGATATTATGTACTGCGCACACACTTGGGCACTGCACAATAACGCATGCGTAACTGGCTTAGTTTCAATGAAACTGGCGACCGAAATCGGTGTGGAGAGCTATTGTTATTATAGAAGATTAACATCAGTTGGGTAAGTTAGAAGTAACTGCCTGTCAGTGTTGCCAACCCTACTGTTTTAACAGTAGATTTACTGTTTTCGGCCTGACATCCCTGTTTTTACCCGACTGCGCGACGCAAAGGAGTGGTAATGTGTTTATCAGCCTATGTATGTATGTATGTATGTATATATGTATGTATGTATGTTCCTTTGAAGCACTATACAGACCAAACGCCTGGGCCGATTTTTATGATTCACACGTCAATCGATTCCTCTTAATTCGGCGAGTGTCACTAAAGACATGACGTTAGTGAAAATTCAATATGGCGACTACTGGACGCCATATTGTGAAAATGAAAAAAATGAAAGTCAACAAACTATATCAAGTGGGGTATCGTTGAATAGGTATTTAAAAATAATTGTTATTTTTCTCTCAATATTTTTCAATTCGACTGACCGTTTAGGATCTATATCGATTTAAAGTTGCGTAACAACCATTCTCACATTCCAGTGCAATTGTGATGTACCTAGTACTGATGCTGATAGGAAATCCAGTCTGGTAAATAGCTAGCTAGGTACTCATAACTAAAAAGTATAAAATAAAAAATAATAATTTAAAAAATTTAAAAACCCGACTGCGTAAAAAGCGAATCAAACTAAGTACATAATTAAAACTGAAAAGAAAAAAACAAGCACTTAGATATCCGGTGGTCTAGAATTCTATAATATATTATTGAATTAATACAATAGGAACATAACAACTGAACAGTCGGGATCCATTATTCGACAGCCAATCTAATTTTTCAATGGATCCCGAATGTTCAGTTGTTATGTTCCAATAGTATTAATTCAATAATATATTATAGAATTCTAGACCACCGGATATCTAAGTGCTTGTTTTTTTCTTTTCAGTTTTAATTATGTACTTAGTTTGATTCGCTTTTTACGCAGTCGGGTTTTTAAATTTTTTAAATTATTATCTGTTTTATTTCGTATTTCTACTGTTTTTAAAATAATAATTAATTCCAAATGGAAATAAGTCATAACCAACAGGTCAAACCGGAATAATATTTTAGAGAAAGGAATAAAATAGTTCTCGTATGCGTCGGTCACGCGCCTTTTTACGATCGCAATACTATTTTTTACACGCATCAATAGCGGGCTTCTTGCAGGCTGTAGCATAGGGGATCCCCCCTTTACTGAGGCAATCCTTTTGACTTACAGTAAAACAGGATAGCTACATTTGTAGTATAATATTATGTGGAACAAGAATAGCTGTGCTTTACTTGTATTTGTAAAATTATTTTAAATTAAATTTTGACTTTATTTACTTTACAATTCCCAGAAATTCCGTAAATAAATTCAATTTGTAGTAAATCTAACAGTAGTTGTATAACTATTTATCAATTCTCCGAATGTTATGTCGGACAGTAGATTTGATGTCTTGAAATTACTATTTTACTGTTTTCTGCTATTTTTTCAAGTACCATTTACTGCTATTTGCATTCCTGAGGTTGGCAACACTGCTGACTGTCCACATGTCTACGATACGACGTCGCATCGCACGTTGTCGCGACGTTGAGACAAGATGCATCGCGTTGCCGTGTCGTGATTTTCCACGGCACGGATTGTCCTTTCTCAGACTATCTGTGTACCAAATTTCATTTCAATTGGTTCAGTAGCTTTGGCGCGAAATGCGGACAAACAGACACACACATTTTCCCATTTATAATATTAGTATGGATAAAAACGATGCTAAAAATAACAATTGTTCTAAAAGCCCGAGTTTTATCTCATACACTAAAGCTGTCCGCTATTCGGCGATAATATTAATTGTATTTTCCTACTGTTTTTTCATTAATAAAAAATATTTTATTGTATGTTGTAGAAAAATGTTTTTAGGGTTCCGTACCTAATGGCTTGAAACGGGACCCTATTACTGAGACCATCCGTCCGTCTGTCCGTCACCACGCTGTATCTCGATAGCCGTGATAGCCAGGCAGTTGAATTGTTCACTGATTTCCACCATAGCGCCTAAACTACTGATCAGATATTAATGAATAAGGTATCAAGATATTCGCAACAATAGCCTGGGTAACATAGGCTATTAAATTTACGTCGGCTTAATACTTTCTTATAAAAAAACTAGCATTAAAATCATGCAGCGAAAAATAAGGTTAATTTAAACTTTCATCATATTTTACCCCTTTGGGGGTTGAATTTCGGAAAATCCTTCTTTAATGGATGCCTGCGTCCTATGATGAATATGTGTGCAAAATTTCAAATTTCTAGCCTTAAGGGTTTGGCCTTGCGTTGATACATAAGTCAATCAGCTGCTTTGCCTACAAAATGATACAAAATGGAAACTGCGTCGCGCTACCTAACTCTGCATATCTATCTATTATCTATACATCTATATCTATACATCTATACAGATAAATAAAATTGAAGTGTCTGTTTGTAACTTCACATTAACAGCTTTTCACATAGTGAATCTGAATGTATATTCGGTACTTACAATAAAATACCGATTTTTAGAATTTTTGTCTGTCCGTCTGTCTGTCTGTCTGTCGGTCTGTCTGTCTGTTTGTTCCGGCTAATCTCTGAAACGGCTGGACCGATTTTCACGGGATTTTCACTAGCAGATAGCTGATGTTATAAGGTCTAATATAGGCTACTTTTATTTTAGGGTTCCGTTTATAAAAATAGAGTTCCGCTTCCGTTAGTTCTGCGCAAACGAAGTTGCAGGCATCAGTTAGTTTAGCATATATTGTGATTTGTGCGTCGCGTTGCGTCTGTGTGCGGATTGACTCAACGATATTGTCCAGTACCCCAAGCAGGAACATTTGCGATATCGTTACGTGTACGTAAGCGAGAAATATTGTATGAAAACTGTTGTATATAATATTAAGTACTAGGGGCAACACTGTCCTCAAGTGATGTGTGTGTAATCTATGGTCGGTAACTTATCTAGTGAAGTCTTTACTCTGAAATCCGAATAAACGTGTTTCCTTAAAGTGAGTTTATTAATTAATTAAACCTCAAGAATCACGATATAACAAAAACCATGAAAGCGCCTCTAGCGGACGTAAAAGTAACTAAAATTATCATACAATATCTCCTCCTATGCAATCCTCATATGCAATCTAGTACGATACGCGCGGTAGTAAAAAAATACTCACGTAGATTCTGGACGCAATGTATGGGGGCCTAGTACCTACCTCGACTCGCGCGACGCGACTGCTTTACGCGCGTAGTTCGCGCTTTCTGGATATGTAGTCTCAAAATCCTTTAATCATCAGAACCGCAAGTCACAGTATGTCGTTACAGAGTCACAGTTCGTTAGCCAGAGTTAAAACAATTATGTTGTTATTTATGATATTTTATATAATACATCGTTTTTCATTTGACAAATTACTCATCTTAAAAGACAATGCCCACGGATGGTATCGCTTCAATTGAAATTGTGCCATTAACTTAATACATTGAAAATTCCTGTTTTTATTTTAGATTAAATTTGTAATTATTAATACAGTTTGAATTCTCCGGAATAATAATGATCAAAAATCAATATTCTTCATTGATTTTTTTATATCGTCACTGAAAATGGTGGAAACTTAATACGAAAAGTGTTGCCATTTAAGGTGTAATTAGTTTCACTTAGTAATTTGAATCGATTACCAAAAGTAATCGACTATAAACGTGTTATATATATTTTCTACGTCTAAAAATCATTTTTATTCTAAACTAGTTCCTTATTTTTAATTAAAGCCGAAAATAAACTACTGAATGCGAAATATTGTGGAAGTACTTCGTCGTCTCAAGTAAAACCAGTATTTAAGTAGTATAATATATTATCCATATGCAGTGTTAAAATAAAATATGATAATGAAGATTATATATAAATAAATAGTCGGGTACACATAATATACCGAGCAGCCCCGCGAGGCATTTTCTGCTATGTAGACGTGCCGACTACCTCAGACACGGTGACCCGGCCGCTCGGTTTTTAGGCTGGGACTATATTACCGGAATCTCACCGGCTGAAAAAAACATAGCAATAAAAATAGAACGCTGAAGTCTGGGCCGATTCTCGTGCCTCGAATATCGGTGCGATTGTCATTCTGTCCCGCTTTCCTTGCGCGGCGAATACCTCGTGAGGAGGCTCGCTATGTATGGACCCGCCTAATAAACCGTTAAATTCTGCTTGGATACGCCAAATGTTTTTAATTCATTTAATTAATATCCACCACTCGATAATATCGATTGAACAATATTACATTTTGACATCTGGTAACACCGAGACGGCGATGTCTCAAACGTCATCGCCGTTCCTTGAATGCACGAAGTAGGTAGGTATCTATACTTCGTGCTTGAATGACTCAAAACGACGACGTACGTTATCGTTTGAATTTTTGGATTGTACCTACCGGGACCGTGTGAATATGTCTTGTGTAGTTTGATACAATCAGTACAAATAAACAAAGTGATAGTGAGATAGAGATTCTTTTTAATTAGGTTTTATCATATATTTTAAGCTTTATAGGCTCAAATACGAGGCGCAACGTTACATATCTCGTATTTTTTAAATTGAAATTGCCGTAAACTCCGGAGATTTATAAGAATCGTAGTTGATGTATTAGAAAGAGCTATAATCAAGCTATTATTTAAGCTAAAATAGCTAATGGCACAAAAATATTTTTAGCGATACTAAGTTCCATAGACACTTGAACATTCTCCTTTGTATGTTTTAGAATATCTTTGCTAATATTATAAAGAGGAAAAGTTTGGTTGCATTGAGTAGGCTCCGAAACTACTGGGCCGATTTTGTTGAAATTTGGTACAGATGTAGAGTAGACCTGGGGGAGGGACATATTCTACCTTTTATCGCGGGAAAATGTACGGTCCCGGCGGGATTTCTTTTACGCGCACGTCGCGGGGCATATCTGGGGGCACGGCAGTGCCCCCGCCAAGTCGAGCGCGAAGCAAACACTGCCGTACCATCCTTTACTGGAACCATTTCGCCGCATTTTCAGGCCCCTATTTGAGAACCTCTGGATAAGACCAGAACGCAGAAATTTTCGTCATCCAGTAAGCTATAATCACATACTTAAAATCCAAAATTTCAAGTCTGTAGGTCATTTAGTTCCGAAGTTAAGCGAAAGCAAAGTTTCGCATTTATGACACTCACTCACTCACTCACTCACTCACTTATACACTCACTCATGATCATCAAAATAGAACTAGTACTTCCCATAAACTCAGAGAGCTGAAATTTGGTGCAGAGTTAGGGTTTAATGGCCATATAAAGGGAAAACTATAAAAACTAGGATAATCGATCTGGGGGCACTGCAGTGCCCCCGCCAAAAAGGGAAAACTATAAAAACTAGGATAATCGATCTGGGGGCACTGCAGTGCCCCCGCCAAGTCGAGCGCGAAGCAAACACTGCCGTACCATTATTTACTGGAACCATTTCGCCGCATTTTCAGGCCCCTATTTGAGAACCTCTGGATAAGACCAGAACGTCGATCTGGGGGCACGGCAGTGCCCCCGCCAAGTCGAGCGCGAACCAAACACTGTCGTACCATTCTTTACTGGAACCATTTCGCCGCATTTTCAGGCCCCTATTTGAGGAGCTCTGGATAAGACCAGAACGCAGAAATTTTCGTCATCTAGTAAGCTATAATCACATACTTAAAATCCAAAAGTTTAAGTCTGTAGGTCATTTGGTTCCGAAGTTAAGCGAAAGCAAAGTTTTTAATTTATGACACTCACTCACTCAGTCACTCACTCATGATCATCAGAATAGAACTAGTACTTCTCATGAACTGGTACAGATTTTTGGTACAGAGTTAGGGTTTAATGGCCACATAAAGGGAAAACTATAAAAACTAGGATAATCGAACATCTGGAGTACCTGGTGACCCTGATTAGAAAACACAAGAGCCCAACCAAACTATTAGAGATCGACATACCGCCTTTACAAAAAATATTCAACATGGTGGTGGGCCGCTTCATTTGATGTCAAAAATCGAAGTCTGAAGTATCTGATGAAGAATCCTCAGCTGGTTTCAGCTGATTAGAGATATGGTAATGCCCCCCTTCTACTATTGGTACATAAAAAAATCGACTGTCATTTCAAAAACCTAGCGAAGTGGGACACATCTTCTAATTTAATCTAGTCCGTAGCATTCCACTGCTGGGCGAATGCCTCCCTTTCTGCTTTTGATACGCATATAAATAAAATTAAAGGAAAACTCTGGATAAGACTAGACTGGCTTTTATACTTATATTTACAAGTTTACAAGAAGAAATAGTCGAACGATTAACTTTATTGTACTCGATCATTACACAAATTAAATAAATAAATTACACTGAAATCTAGTAAAATAAATCAATATGCCCACGTTTCTACAAAAAGAAGTGAAATCCCACCAAAAACATTCTGTAAAAAACTAGCCAAGTCTCGATAGAGCTGCTTGTTTATCTCTAAAAAGTAGTGAAATCTAGACAAAGTCGTACCAAGTCTAAGGTTCCTTACTGCGATTTCTTTATTATTATAGTTAATGTTGTGTGACTTGGCCGTTGAACATTCTTTATACGTTACAAGTGGGTACAAGTCAATTTTGTTTACACGTAATGTATATGTTGTAACTACCTATGTTTGTTAAGCGAGATAATAGCCCATACTGGTATTGGTAATTGGACGCTAGTGAGTAGTGTCTCATTTTAGGCTGTTGTTGATTGTAGCAATGGTGTCATGGAGCCCCTTTTGTACCATTGTGTACCCTTCAACGGCCAAGTCACACAACATTAACTATAATAATAAAGAAATCGCAGTAAGGAACCTTAGACTTGGCACGACTTTGTCTAGATTTCACTACTTTTTAGAGATAAACAAGCAGCTCTATCGAGACTTGGCTAGTTTTTTACAGAATGTTTTTGGTGGGATCTAGTTTATAATATACATCTTGAACCACTTTAGAGTCCGATTACTCGAAAATGGTTCACTTTATTAAAAAGTGGTGTGTAAAACCTTGCCTATATTTAAAAAACCTATTAGACGATGCCTGTGAGGCATGAGATGGGGTAGAATTAAAAATTGTCCCCACTTTACATGTATGGGGAGCCCCCCACTCCTGAGTATAAAATAATTATTATTTTATGAAGCCAAAAATTAAATGTACATACCTATTACTGTACCAACTTTCATCGATTTATTCTTTATTACTACTTACTACTACATTTATTCATATTATTACAACTGATATAAGAAGGGCGGACAAACAGATGGACTGCTGCTCTGTCAGTCCGTCTGTCCGCTCTATGAAACTATAGGGATTTCTTGTAGCACTATGCTATTCGCTGGGTGCGAAGTACTAGGTGGGGGTATCATAATCGATCGCAGCGCTCATGGTGGCAAAAAGTAGAAATAATGTAGGCTCTGTCATCTGTCAATGCCGAAGCAATCTTTAATTTTCTAAAATTCTAAAAGCGTTTTTTAAGGTATCAAATGTTTAATATTATATATCTATGTATCAAAGTAACAGATGTTTGTCTGATAATGCGGGCTTGAAGTATAGAACTCTGTCCTTGTTTTGTTCTTAATAATTCCGCTACATCTCGGACATGTCCAGCAGATACCAACAATTTCCCTTTACAAACGGTTTGTAGTTGAAATTTTATATTGAGTGATACTCGCAAACCCGGTCTTTAAAATAATACTCATTTTGATCTGAAAACAATATTAAATTTATTACTAGCGATACAGAAACGGTTATATGTTTAATATCATTTAATAAAACCATTAAAGTAGCTTTATCTTCTTGTTTTACAGTAAAACTACAATTAAAAAAGAAGTAAGCAAACCCAGATATACTTAACCATAATAAAACACACTTTTGAATAGATTTTACATGTAACCACATTTAATTTGAATGCCCAAGAACGATTACACAGCACTGTCCACCCAAACCCACAGTAATTTTGAAGTTTACATTAATAACACAATAGTATTTTAAGGGTTCCATAATACTTAAGGAACCCTTATAGTTTCGCTCTGTCCGTCTGTCTGTCTGTCTGTCCGCGCCTCTAACTCCTGTAATTATGAATATAAATTGACGAAATTTGGCGCAGTTATAGATTCTGTATAGATCACGGTTTCAGGATCATAAAAAAATAATAATTTTATATTTTACGGGTGGCTCTCCATACATGTGAAGTGGGGATGAAAAATATTTTTTTTACTCTACCCAATCGTGTGGGGTATCGTAAATAGGTCTTTTAAAATAAAGGCAAGGTTTCATACGTTACCTTTTTATAAAGTTGACCATTTTGGAGTAATCGGCCTCCAAAGTAGTTTGTAAGTTGGTCCCCCCCCTAGCATTTTTAAACTATAGGAGATAGAAACTTGCAAATTTCCAAGCTGATAGATCATGCTAAAAACTCTTTAGGAAAATTATTGTTTTAATATTTTATCACAATGCCGCCAAAAAATTTAAAAACGCCTAAACGGTCAGAGCCAACAAAGTTGCGAACGCTAGGTGGCGATGAAGTCGTGCACAGAGCGAAGGAGTCCTATTAACTGTAAAAATACTCTTTTTAGTCTAAAGTGTTCAGACTTTTCGCCACTTCTTTGCTACTTTGGATCTGTAAACATATATCTGTTTTTGATTTGGAAACGTATTACCTAAAACAAAGGTAAATTAAAGAGCCGACTATCAATGAGAAAATTCATTCCATTGCGGTCAGCACCCCCGATCAGCATAACCGATGGACTCCGTATATCAACCCCAACACCCCCCGGCACGCTCCGGGCGAGGGGAAGACGGGCAGGTGCCACATCGGTCAGTTTGAAAAATACTTATAAATTATACATCGTGGAATTACGGTGAAAAGCTGAAACACGAAAAAGAGTATTTGTTTGGTGAAAGTTTTGACACTGGAAATGTCTTTTCTTTCGCTGCAGTGTAGGCTCCGATTTCACGCAAAAGTGCGATGAAGTATGTGAGTGACCTTATATCTCAAAGAGTTGTGAAGATATTCAAAAAAGGCTCAAACACGCGTGAACACAAGAGCTGTGAGGTGCAAAAAGAATTATTCGAGAAAGTCAAAAATGAAAAAAGTTATGGCCGAAATAGTGAAAAAAAAAACGTTTTTTTTTTTCGTTTTTTTTGTTTTTGGCGCTCGATATTTTGGAAACGAAGAATGATCTCAAAAATTTAAAGTAAAGCTCCTCTGGACAATTTAGTCATTTATAATTTGAGCCTTAAACAAATATCGGGTATCTTGATAATATTATAATTTTAACCTCTTACTAATAAATGCTGTATAAGCTTTGAATACTTATACAGTGTTTTGTTCACGTCACACAAGTGGCATTTTTAATTCGATAGAAGGAGACAAAACAATGTATAACTATTCAAAGTTTATACAGCGATTATTAGTTAGGGGGGTAGAGTAAGGGTCAACTCACGCCGAGACGATACTCTACGAGACGCTGCAATTCTTATGATAGCTATTCGAGAATGAACTTTATTCACTACACCAGAAGATACACGTTAAATTGCAAGAGTTCGAATGTCAAACTGCACCGCTATAGCCTCTACATTGCGTGGCGCCACTCTCACAATGAAACGTATACCTTGTGTACTGAATTTTCAAAATCACTTTTTAGGGTTCCGTAATACTTAAGGAACCCTTATAGTTTCGCTCTGTCCGTCTGTCTGTCTATCTGTCTGTCTGTCTGTCTGTCTGTCTGTCTGTCCGCGCCTCTAGCTCCTGTAATTATGAATATAAATTGATGAAATTTGGTGCAGTTATAGATTGTGTATAGATCACGGTTTCGGGATCATAAAAAAATAATAATTTTATATTTTAGGGGTGGCTCTCCATACATGTGAAGTGGGGATGAATTTTTTTTTTCACTCTACCCCATCGTGTGTGGTATCGTAGAATAGGTCTTTTAAAATAAAGGCAAGGTTCCATACGTTACTTTTTTATAAAGTTCACCATTTTCGAGTAATCGGCCGCCAAAGTAGTTTGTAAGTTGGTCCCCCCCCTAGCATTTTTAAACTATAGGAGATAGAAACTTAAAAATTTCCATGCTGATAGATCATGCTAAAAACTCTTTAGGAAAATTATTTTGAACCAAATCGGACAGTAACTTTTGGAGTAATTAAAAAAAAGCATATTACGCGTTTATAGTTACGGAACCCTCTTTAGACATGTCCTGACATGCTCTTGGTTAGGTTATTTAAAAATGCATGAAGTCACGTATCGTCTCGTATCTGTGTGAACAGGGCCTCTAGTCAAGATGCATTCGATAATTACGACGGCGAAGATCGAAAACAAAATGTATGGGATTTGACATAGGGCATCGCAAGCGACATGTCACTTAACGATAACTTATGTCAAATCCCATACATTTTTGATTTCGAAGTTCGCCGTCGAAATTATCGAATGCATCTTGACTAGAAACCCTGATTGTACTATTTCCAAGCTTAAGGACATTTCTAACGACTAAGTCAAAAGCTATAGTCGCCAGTTATCATAACTGAATTAAGTCAAAGGATTTTAAACAATACACTGCTGGGTTTATCGTACAAAAGACAACTGCTACAATACATGCAGTTGATAGGTCAGCTCATTTCAAGTCTCTTGAAGAAATGAAATATAATTAATATTAATACTAGCTTAAATTATTTTAAAACTTCGTTTGCGTAGAGCTAGCGAAAACAGGACCCTACTTTTTTAAACGGAACCCTAACATAAAGCAGTCTATGTTACTCCATTTAACACCAACTATCTGCCGTTGAAATTCCCGTGAAAATCGGTCCAGTCCAGTTACGTTCATCTGAGATTACCCAAACTGACAGACAAAAAAAATATATTAATTCATATTTTATTGTAAGTACCGTACTGTATGTACTTTCATATTATGCATTTAGTTAAAAATTGTTAATTGAAATTTACAGACAGACACATCAATTTTATTTGATGTATAAGATTTTTGGCCATTATATATTGTATTTTTAATGACTCTAGAATGTATCTAAAGCAAGTGGTTGGCTGCGACTCCACCCGCATTAAGACAAAAGACGATAATATTCTCGGTAAGAAGTCAGTGATTTATGCGTACATATTTATAAATGGCTTACTATAATTGGATATTGTGAACACGGCATACGCAATTGGTCAATTTTGACATTTGCACGCATGACTCACTGATCTCGTAACATAAATAGACTGTAGGTACTAGGTATATATAACCTAACCTAACCTAACCAAGAGCATGTAAGGACATGACTAAGGAGGGTTCCGTAACAATAAACGCGTAATATGCTTTTTTTAATTACTCCAAAAGTTACTGTCCGATTTGGTTCACAATAATTTTCCTAAAGAGTTTTTAGCATGATCTATCAGCATGGAAATTTGCAAGTTTCTATCTCCTATAGTTTAAAAATGCTATGGGGGGGGGACCAACTTACAGACTACTTTGGAGGCCGATTACTCGAAAATGGTCAACTTTATAAAAAAGTTACGTATGTAACCTTGCCTTTATTTTAAAAGACCTATTCTACGATACCCCACACGATGGGGTAGAGTGAAAAAATATTTTTCATCCCCACTTCACATGTATGGAGAGCCACCCTTAAAATATTTATACAAAATCTATAACTGCACCAAATTTAATCAATTTATATTCATAATTACAGGAGCTAGAGGCGCGGACAGACAGACAGACAGACAGACGGACAGAGCGAAACTATAAGGGTTCCTTAAGTATTACGGAACCCTAATAAGAGAAAAGAGGTCCTATTTTTTCAATTATCACTTAAGTATCACTTAACTAATCCCAACTCACCACTTAACTAATCGCTCTTTAATCTCAATCCGTCACTCCACATTTGTCCAGACGTAACCGAACCCCGTTGACGCGGTGTGGCTACTCTCGAGATACAATCTCTCCTTCTCTCTCCTCTATATAATATATATCTCTCTCGCTCATACTCCACTCGAGAGCCTTAATAAACAAACCAGCAAACGCTTTTACGGCGTCTTGTATATAAATTAACTGGGGTTTTATAAGACGGGTGCGAGATACAAGCGGTAGCGATTTAAAGGGTTAACTAGCTATTCAATCAAATGATTTATTGTTTAAGTGTCAGTATACTTTACATTGTTACTTTTCTAGCAAATTAATGATAATGAATTGCGATTTTCTTTAAAAGTTCGCAATCTAAATTGTATCCTCAATAATGTAACTTGTAATTATGTTGTAAACGACACATACATTATGTAATATGCAAAATTATTGTGTCACAGTGCTTGTAACTAAACTCCTCGAAACGGCTTGGATTTTCAGGGTTACTACCTAGTACTCTAGAAACCCTAACAGTTTCGCTCTGTCCATATATCTGTATATCTGTCCGCCCTTCTATATTTTTGTATATAAAATATACAAAATATAAGATAAAATTCGGTGTAGTTATAGATTGTGTAAGAATATATTTTGATTTTGGTATCATAAAATAAATATATTTTAAAATTTTAGGAGTAGCTTTCCATACATGTGGGGATGAAAAATATTATGTTTGTATTCTACCCCATCGTGTGGGGTATCGTTGAATAGGTCTTTTAAAATAAAGGCAAGGTTTCATACATGACTTTTTTACAAAATTAACCATTTTCGAGTAATCGGCCTCCAAATTTATTTATCAATTAGTCCCCCCCCCCCCCCCCACCCGGCATTTTTAGACTATGAGACTCAGAAACTTGAAACAGAAATTTTCCGGGCTGATAAATCATGCTAAATACTCTTTACAAAAATTATTTTGAATGGAATTAGAGAGTAAATTTTGAAATAATTTGAAAAAACCTTTTACGCGGTTATGGTTACGGAACACTCCTTTGACAAGTTTTGACATGCTCTTAGTTATATATATTATATAATATATAACCTAACTAGATAGATAGATTATAAATAAGTGATAATTTTTATGGCAGAACAACGGTTTGCCGGGTGAGCTAGCGACATAATAATAGAAGACAGTTCATACCTTACACCACTCTCCACAGATGACGTCACGGTGTGTCCACTTCTCACACCAGAAACTACTGCACGCTAGATGAGCTATCAGTTAGCCTTCACTACAATATAAAAGATTCAATAGGAAACTTCAAGGGTTTTTTTTCCACTGAGTAGAAAATATATATACTTACGTAGAGCTCCGTGGCCTAGTGGGAAGACCGTTTGATTTACACTCGAGAGAGTGCAGGTTCGAATCCCAGGTTGTGGAGTGTACCAATGAGACTTTTTCAGATCTCGAGTACATTATACGGACGCCCTAATGGTGAAAGAAAACATCGTGAGGAAACCCACACATGGTTGGGCCCAGACGTATTGACCCGTCATTCCTCTGGACTACGCTAACTGTGTTGTGAGAATACCGTATGTGCTTGGGCAACCATACGATATTTAAAAACCGATTATCCCAGGCACTACAGTACTTCAAGAGTGGTTACTTCTCTCGGAGTATACTGTATAAATCATCCATTAACGGATGAAAAGGCCTAAGTTTTTTTTACGAACAGAGAAGCTTTCATAGAACGATCCATATTTAAAAACATGTTGAAGGGGACGTTGAACGGCCCATATTTTTCCACACAGTTGTGGACCGTACGCTTGTAGTAGTACAATCAAATCGATAACTAACTATGTAGCTGTCTATCTGTTCCTCTTTCTTCAATCTGTGTCAGTACATTGCAATCTAAATCCTACTAATATTATAAATGTGAAAGTTTGTGAGGATGTATGGATGTATGTTACTCTTTCACGCAAAAACTACTGAACGGATTTTGATGAAATTCGTTATGGTAGTAGTTTGAGCTCTGGATTAACACATCGCTATTTTCTACTTTTTATAGCCGGAGCCGCAGGCACAAGCTAGTTTTAAATCAAAACCAACTTTAACAGATCAAAATGTCTCACTTACTGACACAATATTTTGGTTCCAATCGATACGACAATTTCTAAAATTACTGTTTTCATAATTCCAAAATTTAAAAAAACAATTTCCAACCATCAAATCTTACAAGACGTATGTCGTATCTATAGTCACAAACACTACGCCCGCAGTGGGTATCGGTGGGTGGGATATAAGGAGGCCGTTTAGCCGGCCCACTTGTTCCGTCTCTGTATGTCTTATGCAGGGTTGGCGGACGTAAGTTTTTTTAATGAAATAGACCAGAAAACGAGCACACGGATCGCCTGGTTGTAACTGACTACCGCTACCCATGAACACCCGCACAGAGGAGATACAGGTGCGTTTCTGGTCCAAAAATCAAATCAAAAATCTGAAATAATTATTGTTATGATTAATTGATTACGAAATTACCGTTTAAATTGTACAACAGATGATTTCTACAAAGTTTGTTTTTTAAGGTGTAAAAACGGCACCCTATTACTGATACTTCCCTGTATGTCCGTTCGTCCGTCCTTCCGTCTGTCTGTCACCACTATATCGATACGGTTAAGGAACCGTGACAGATAAACAGTTTAAATTTTCGTAAATGATGTATATCTTGGGCCGCTATAACACCAAATACTAATAGTTACTCAAGTATCTATCCATCATAGTTACAACGAACACAAAACAAATAACCTAACCTAACCAAGAGCATGTCAGGACATGTCTAAGGAGGGTTCCGTAACTATAAACGCGTAATATGCTTTTTTTTTAATTACTCCAAAAGTTACTGTCCGATTTGGTTCAAAATAGTTTTCCTAAAGAGTTTTTAGCATGATCTATCAGCATGGAAATTTGCAAGTTTCTATCTCCTATAGTTTAAAAATGCTAGGGGGGGGACCAACTTACAAACTACTTTGAAGGCTGATTACTCGAAAATGGTCAACTTTATAAAAAAGTAACGTATGAAACCTTACCTTTATTTTAAAAGACCTATTCTACGATATCCCACACGATGCGGTAGAGTGAAAAAATATTTTTCATCCCCACTTTACATGTATGGAGAGCCACCCCTAAAATATAAAATTATTATTTTTTTATGATCCCGAAACCGTGATCTATACACAATCTATAACTGCACTAAATTTCATTAATTTATATTCATAATTACAGAAGCTAGAGGCGCGGACAGACAGACAGACAGACAGACAGACAGACAGACAGACAGACAGACAGACGGACAGAGTGAAACTATAAGGGTTCCTTAAGTATTACGGAACCCTAAAAACGATATGAAGTATACCACGGGGAAAGACATAGGCTACTTATTATCGCGGTAAATTGTACGGTACCGGTATCTTTTCTTTTGCGCGGACGAAAATATAAAAGCTTTTTGCACTTAAGATGGTGATTCCTATGGGATATTCAAAGTTGTGCTGGAAAAATATTCACGTTGCTTATATATTTTTTAACGAACTTCCTACCTCATTCACACTTTGTGTTAACAAATTCAACTAATATTAACTTAAAATAAAATATCATAAGCTATTTGTATATGTCACAGTAAAATTGTCAAAACCGTTAGATTGTAAAATACTAACGAGATTGTAAAAATATGTCGAAAGATTAAAAACTATATATTTATAATCTAACGAAAAATAATGTGTTAAATTATAGGCAACATATTCGCGTCGGAAGTCTATCAACATTTTACAATTTTATTAGTTTTATAGCTTTTGCCCGCGACTTCGTCCGCGTGGAACAATACTTTGGGATATCGCTGAAATTTACCCGCGACTTTATTTATGACTAACGAAAGCGGAATCCTATTTTTTTAAACGGAACCCTAAAATAAAAGTAGCCTATGTTAGACCCTATAACACCAGCTATCTGCTAGTGAAAGTCCCGGGAAAATCGGTCCAGCCGTTTCAGAGATTAGTCGGAACAAACAGACAGACAGACCGACTGACAGACAGACAGAGGGACAGACAAAAATTAAAAAAAAAAAAAAAAATTGTAAGTACCGAATATACTTTCAGATTCATTATGTAAAAAGCTGTTAATTTGAAGTTACAAACAGACACTTAAATTGTATTTAACTGTATAGATGTATAGATGTATAGATATTATA
The DNA here is from genome assembly GCA_905404095.1 of Glaucopsyche alexis. NCBI lineage: Eukaryota > Metazoa > Arthropoda > Insecta > Lepidoptera > Lycaenidae > Glaucopsyche > Glaucopsyche alexis. The sequence goes on along the minus strand of FR990064.1, from coordinate 2,689,019 downwards.
ATGTATTATATTTTAAGATATTATCAATTTGATGTTTATAAAATAACTAAACTATTTAACTAAACTAAACTAAACATTAACCCGCACGCGCACCCCGCCTTGGTGACGCCCACTTCGCAACGGGCCGTGCAGCAGAAATCGTAATATTTTAATTTCGCCATAACTTCAAAACCAAACGTCCAATTTTAATCATTCAAAGACCAAACTTTATCTACATAAACTGTACTTAGTGATGAAATAATTTATTTTGATAAGGATTAATAACATGAGTAAAATAAACGCGTTTAAATGTAGTCCAAAAAAAATTCAAGATTTCTAAATAAAAAAATGGTTGTTGTGCCTCACTCGACATAGATAGGTATAGTATGTCGCGGACTTTTTTGTAGATATTTATAAGATCTACAATTAATTAGAACATTTTATGGTTCTATCTTTTATAGTTTAGGCAGCGTACGCAAAATAAGTAACTTTTCTGGTTGATTTTTTACACCTTGTGTCCGAAAAACCCAAATATCTTACGGAACCCTATTTTTTTCCAAAATAAAATTTAGCCTATGTTACTCGTGGATAATGTAGCTTTCGAATGGTGAAAGAATTTTTGAAATCGGTCCAGTACTTTTTGAGCCTATTCATTACAAACAAACAAACAAACAAACAAACAAACATACAAACAAAGTTTTCCTCTTTATAATATTAGTGTAGATTACAATCTAACGGATTTTACAATTTTACGGTGACATATATATATATATTTGTACTAGCTGATGCCCGCAACTTCGTTTGCGCAGAACTAACGGAAGCGGAACCCAATTTTTTTTTTAATGGAACCCTAAAATAAAAGAAGCCTATGTTAGACCTCATAACATCAGCTCTCTGCTAGTGAAAGTCCCGTAAAAATCGGTCCAGCCGTTTCAGAGATTAGCCGGAACAAACAGACAGACAGACCGACAGACATACAGACAGACGGACAGATAAAAATTAAAAAAATTGGTATTTTATTGTAAGTACCGAATATACTTTAAGATTCATTATGTGAAAAGCTGTTAATTTGAAGTTACAAACAGACACTTCAATTTTATTTATCTGTATAGATGAACAAAAAGTACGGCTTGTAGATTATACATACGTGTTATGTACTCTGTACTCTATACAATATATACTTTAAACGTAATGAAATACATGTGCAGCCCTGGAGCTAAGTGTCGAATGAATTGTAAATGAAATCAAGTGAGTGGCCGACGTTTTTGTTATACATCTGCCGTAGTGGGTAGTGTACGCCAGGAATACGGGAAGAAATCAATGGCGTGGAATGTATGGATGTTTTAAGACGTTTTAAAATTATTACGACACTGGCTTTTGCCCGCGTAAAAACATTATCCCACATAAATATTGTACTTTTTCGGGATAAAAAGTAGCCTATGTGTTAATCCAGAGGGGTAATTCCGCTAAATAAAGCCTGCATTAATACAATTACAATCAAGTCCCGATACGCTTATACTCCCAATAGGTGTTTTTATGAACGTTAAACCAACGTGAAACGCGCTATTAGTCGAAACGTCATAAAATCCGTTCACGGTAACATGACGATACACTTTCAATCCAAACAAAGTGAAATTGACTGTTTAAATTTTCTACTTTAAATACGAGAATTGAGGTTCAGAGTTCAGTCTTCTCATCTAATCTAATCAAACTCCGTTCAGTAGTTTTTACGTGAAGGAGTAAGTAAAATAAATAAATAATTTATAATAATAGTAAAAACATTTATAATAGTAGGATTATGGATATTACGGTGGTGACTACAAATTGTATAAAGCTGAACCACAATTTTACTTTTATTGAATTATAAAGGAATATCATAAACTATTTTTTTTTTTGTAGTTCGGACCAATCAAAACTGGTTTGACATTGGTGTGACGTTTATGAGAATACTATTTTGCTGTTTTAAAATATCGGGACCGGATCGTAACTGTATTATTGCAGAATTTTGTTAGCAGAATCGATCTTCTGATTCAAACCTTTTTAACCGGCTTCAAAAAATAAGGTACTTTAAAACATAAAGATGAGGAACTAAGAAGCGACGCGAAATTTACTGAAAATGATTTTTTTCCATTACTTTCATAACTTGTAAGTAAGTTTGTATCTAAGTCCTAACCTTACATAAATATGTAACAATTCCATACAATGTAATAATCTATACTAATTATAGGTCTTTACTAATAATAGGTTTGTTTGTTTGTTTGTTTGAACGCGCTAATCTCAGGAACTACTGGTTTAACTGAAAAATTATTTTTGTGTTGGATAGTCCATTTATCGAGAAAGGCTATATAACATCACGCTGCGACCAATAGGAGCGAAGAATCAGCGGAAAATGTGGAAAAAACGGGGAAAAATATTCATCTTTGAGGACTTCTGTTGTTTGTTTGAGCGCGCTGATCTCAGGAAGTGCTATATCGAATAGAAAAATTATTTTTGTGCTGGATAGTCCATTTGTCGAGGAAGGCTTTAAGCTATACAACATTACGCTGCGACCAATAGGAGCGAATCGTTAGTGAAAAATGTTGAAATAACGGGGAAAATTATTCATATTTGAGGGCTTCCGTTGCTTGCGTAAAATATGTATGAAAGAATTATTCCTCTTTAAATGATCTAAAAAATGTCCGCGGCAGTATATATGTCTATCTTTTAAGATTCACTATAACCTTTTTTATGATAATCTTTAGTCGAAATTAATGAATTATTTCGCCGACGCGGACGAAGTCGTGGGCAACAGCTAGTACTAAATAATGACGTCACATTGTATTCGTAGCATATTGCTACGTAGCGCTACGTGATGCTACGTGAATCATTACGTAGGTCTACGTCGGAATTTAGTTCAGCGATCGAGATTTATTTTACACAAGCTTTTATTTTATCCTATGCTCGTTATAACGCCTGTGATATTTTGTCCCGACTACGACGAAGCTAAAAGGAAGGGTGATAGTTTTGTCAGTATGTATGTATGTTTATCCATCGTAGCGCCTTAACTACTGGTCTGATTTTAATTAGTGATGTGTCAATAGATTTGTAATAATAGCCCGGGTAACATAGAAGTAGTTGGGTTATAGTTTTTTTTTTTTAATAAAATTTTTGTTTTTAACTCTAATAGCGAAAAGAATGCAGTGAGTTATCAGTGCAGATGTAACGTCAATGTAACAATCAAGCATTCAAAATATGTAGTTGAGAGCGTCCTTTTATGTATCTGTACAAACTCGACAAGAATTTATGGGCATATTATTATTAAAAAACTTATTAGTTTTAAGTAATGCACTCTTATAAGTTACGAGTAAATAAGAAATAAATGTCGAAATGGCTTACTTCAATTGGTGAATGTGAACACGGATTGAGTGCTATTGGACAAATTTGACATTTGTGCTGATGACTCACTGCCTTATTTACGAGAATATAGTATAGTGACCATAAAATTAAAGAGATTTATAAGAAAGCTATTTCAGTTGCCAAAATTTTGTACTTAAGCTTGTAAGCCAAGGACATTGAACATCATTTGGCATATTGTGTCTCGCCCTGGCAACAATAGGTCGAATGAGTTGAATAATTTTGGGGTATATTGGGTTTTATTAGTTTTTGTAGATGTAATAATAGGCCATCCATAATTAATTAATAATTATTGTAAAAGATAATTATTTATACTAATGTTAATATATTTTTGTTACAGGTAGGAGCAACGATAACGAGTTATTTTATCAACGTACAAGTGAGCGTTAAGGTAACAATCTTCGAAAAAAAAATATTATTTACAATTAAAACTTTACCTACTGCAATAGGGAACATGCGTTTGTTATAAATCAGCAAAATTCTTGTATTTTCCGAAAGGAAACATAAATATGGACTGAAAAAATTTAAAAAGTACAATAATTAGTGCTAAATTAAAAAGTTACAGCACTAACTTTAAAAGTTTCGGGACAAAAAAATAACGACATTACTTTTTTTGCTATGACAGAAAACCAAAATTACTGTTCAAATCCTAATGTTAGTTCTGTCATTTTTTTAATAAAACAATGATATACATAAACGTAGTATATAAGTAACTAAAATCAATTTCGTATTTATTGTGCATAATTTAAATTTTGTATAGATTTTAATGCTCACCAACGAGCTCACTTTTGTGATGACTGTTGTATTTCGTCAACGGCTAATCGTAGATATGCAACTGCATAGATAATACTTATAATATTTATTATTATTTCCTGACTTATTATGTACTTTTCGAAAAGCCAATAAAAAAACTATGCATGTTCCCTATTACAAAAAGGTCAATGCAAGACATCGAAATGATCTTCTACAAACTTCAAAAACTTAGCTGCTCATCATTTTGCCACCAATAAAAAATATTCAGTTCAAAGCAATTCTTCTTTCTGGACTTTATACAAAGAAAAAAAAAAGGATTACAATTAACAATGGCGTAATAAACCACATTTTAGTTAGGTATAATATAGTAGTTATCTATACTCATTTAATAAAGAGGGAGAGTTTTTTAGTTTGTTTGTTTGTTTGCATTGAATAGGCTCCGAAACTACTGGACCGACTTTGATGAAATTTGGCACAGATGTAGATTAGACGTGGGAAGACAAAGTAGCCTACTTTTTATCACGGAAAAATGTACAGTTTTTCCGAAATAAACTTTTGCTCGAACGAGTCGCGAGCAACATTTAATATATTAATAAATTACAAATTTTCACAGAAAAATAGCTCAACTGCATTAGACACTGATTGTTATAAAATACTCCACACTCTACATAAACCTGTCTCCATTAAATGCGGAACTGTAACGTGACGCGAGGTAACCCGACGTCGGCTGATGAGCCGCTCCACAGTAGAGTCACGATTCTACTTTTATTTTATGAGTCCCTGGTAACCGTGATATTTTATTGCAACAAGAAACGCAACTTTAAACCCAGCCGCTTGTTTCTTTTTTGTTTTATCGACTCTATCTTAGCTCTACGTCAGAGAATTCATAAGAAAATTGAACATTCAACGCATTTTTTGAGAATGTTTAGGAGCAGAAAGTTTAACACAAAAGGATTTAACAAAGGTGTCTTTTATATACTGTAAGATTTTTACGGAATAATTTCTGTGTAAAAGTTCGTAACACTACTATCAAATAAATAATAATAGGCTATATAACTGAATTTTTCTAATACATAAGTAAATAGTACTCTTAAAATATGAGTAACTTCTCTGAAGAAAAAGTATATCAAAAGTCAATATTTCCAAAGGTACAACGATTTGTTTACAAAATTTCGCAAGTCTCGTGAAAACACTCCATACTAAAGCGGTACCTAGCTATGACGTCACGCCTAGGCAAGAGTGTAGTTTTTTAATAAGAAGCCTCAGTAATATATTTGTAAATATCTCCAATATTTCTGCATTTAAGTTCATACATACCATAATGAATGTTTTTGTATATAATGTAAGTACCTAAACTAATGATGTAGGTTTTGTTTAATAATAAAGCAAAAAATTTAAGATGCTAGGTGCATCTAAAGAGTACAAAAAACTTTAAATTTACTAAACTACACATAATAATAATATATTTTTTTACGTTTACCAAGTAGTAATGCCTCAATATTTCTGAATATATTAATAAAATATAATCTCCCCTATAACGAGTAAGTAATATATAAATAAAATAATTTAATACGTAGTAATTATTTTATTCTGCTTAAAAATATTTTACAAACATCTCAAAATATAGAAAAGAATATATTTTCGTAGAGCCTCTACGTTGTCGTAGCAGCTCTACGGTTTCGTAGCCTTTGTCTACGAGTTCTTATTTAGTGTCTCGGCGTCTGGCGATGTTCTTTTTTAAAAGCCTCCATTATTTGTCTGAAGAGGACTGTGTAATAATATTAAGAGGGATTCGGAGACAAAATAGGTTTCAATGTTGTATTTTAAATCATTTTTTTAGCTGTACCACGTTTACCTAAATATATACAGCGTGTCCCGACAGCTATATCGGAGCCTTTAGTGGTAAAAAATATGGAATTTTTTATCGACAAATTGCCCCTTAAATTTTATTTTTCTCTCACTTTTGTAAAATGGCAGCCATTTTATTTTTTGGTTACCAAGACCCAGGCTCTCGTATTAATTCGACCACCACTACTCATGTACATGTACTAGGAACACAAAAAAGGTCTCATTTGATAACTAAATATGTGGACAATAATTCACAGTTAAAATGTTTTAATTTTCTTTGAATAGAAAAACAAAAAAAGGTAATTTAAAAAAAATAATAGTTTTTTATCGGTGAACTTTTTAAATTATTTGCTTTTTGCGAAAAATCTAGGCCATTAACCTGCTTGTTTTTTGTTCTAAAACGATAGAAGAGGACGTTTGCTAAAATAAAATACAAACCCCTTTACTCTCAGTGCAATAGTTTAGATGTTATAACAATTTGTTGGTATCATCTCAGGCAGGGGGCCAGCCAGTCGTTTTTTTCAAATTGTTATAACTACTAAACTATTGCACTGAGAGTAAAGGAGTTTAGTATTTTATTTTAGCAAACGTCCTCTTCTATCGTTGTAGAACAAATAATAAGTAGTTATAACAATTTAAAAAAGATGACTGGCTGGCCCCCTGCCTAAGATGATACCAACAAATTGTTATAACTTCTAAACTATTGCACTGAGAGTAAAGGGGTTTGCATTTTATTTAACAAACGTCCTCATCTATCGTTTCAGAACAATAAACAAGCAGGTAAATGGCCTAGATTTTTCACAAAAAGCAAATAATTTAAAAAATTCACCGATAAAAAACTTTTTTTTTTTTTTTAATTACCTTTTTTTGTTTTTCTTTTCAAAGAAAATTAAAACATTTTAACTGTGAATTATTGTCCACATGTTTAGTTATCAAATGAGACCTTTTTTATGTTCCTAGGACATTTACATGAGTAGTGGTGGTCGAATTAGTACGAGAACCCGGGTCTTGGTAACCAAAAAATAAAATGGCTGCCATTTTACAAACCTGAGAGAAAAATAAAATTTGAGGGGCAATTTGTCGATAAAAAATTCCATATTTTTTACCACTAAAGGCTCCGATATAGGTGTCGGGACACGCTGTATACAAATCTATATTATATCAATCGACACATTGTATGTAGACCTCATTTGTTTCAATCCCTACCTTTACGTATACGTGTTTATTTGATTATACCATACTAGCTGTTGCCTGCGGCTCCGCCCGCGTAATTACATTATCCCAAAGGAACACTACACTTTTTAGAGATAAAAAGCTGCCTATGTTTTAATCCTGAGACTTAAATACCAACATACTCAATTTCATTGAAATCCGTTCAGTAGTTTTTGCGTGAAAGAGTAACAAACATCGATTCATCCATCCATCCATTCATCCTTTAATCCATCCATCCATACATACATCCATCCTTGCAAACTTTCACATTTATAATATTAGTAGGATTTTGACTGCTCGTTATAATATATATACTAGCTGATGCCCGCAACTTCGTTTGCGTAGAACGGAAACGGAACCCTCTTTTTTAAATGGAACCCTAAAATAAAAGTAGCCTATGTTAGACCTTAGAGCATCAGCTATCTGCCAGTGAAAGTCCCGTAAAAATCGGTCCAGCCGTTTCGGAGATTAGCCGGAACAAACAGACAGACAGACCGACAGACAGACGGACAGACAAAAATTAAAAAAAATAGTTTTTTGTCGTAAGTACCGAATATACTTTCTTGTGCATTAAGTGAAAAGCTGTTAATTTGAAATTACAAACAGACAGTTCAATTTTATTTATCTGTATAGATGTATAGATTAATAATAATATCTATGGACGTTTTCACATCACGTCAATCTGTTCCCGTGGTAAGTTCTCGAATGACTTGTGTAATGGGTACTAGACAACGGAAATATCGCGGGCTTCAAGCCAGAGGGGCGTATTAAAAAATGCGATTTTTTTATTACGTCAATCATTTCTAAGTTTATCGATACACCACTATCGATACACCACCTCTGTTTTTGTTTTTCATTATCTTCTAAAATAATTTACCCACAGTTATAAAAAACAGAGGTGGTGTATCGATAAACTTAGAAATGATTGGCGTAATAAAAAAATCGCATGATTTTATTACGCCCCTCTGGCTTGAAGCCCGCGATATATTTAATACTTCTTATACTACACTTATATTTAAGATTTTCAATATATATATTTTTTTTTATGAAATATGGGGGCAAACGAGCAAACGGGTCACCTGATGGAAAGCAACTTCCGTCGCCCATGGACACTCGCAGCATCAGAAGAGCTGCAAGTGCGTTGCCGGCCGTTTAAGAGGGAAAAGGATAATAGGGGAGGGTAGGGAAGGGAATAGGGTAGGGAATTGGGCCTCCGGTAAACTCACTCACTCGGCGAAACACAGCGCAAACGCTGTTTCACGCCGGTTTTCTGTGAGCCCGTGGTATTTCTCCGGTCGAGCCGGCCCATTCGTGCCGAAGCATGGCTCTACCACGTTTTATATAATACCCATAAATTTAATACACATCCATGACCCAGGAAAATAGAACACTTTTATTCCCTGGCGGGATTCGAACCCGTGAGGAGGCATGCGTTAACCACTGAGCCACAGAGGTCGCCAATATTTAAGTAATATATCGTAATTATTAGTTTAAGTTTATATAACATTTTACAACAGCTGTGCTTTAAAATAGGTACATTACCAGAAATGCTGATTTGAATACAATTTAAAATACATTCAACGTAAAAATTTAAATTTATGATGTTTCCCATAGAGGGGCAGAAGTTATGGGACAGTTAGTATTACTGTCAATTTGTTCTGGACATAAATTTCATAATTTATTCAAATGAACTTTTTTGTTAAAATATTGTTACACTGTCTGTAAAGGGACGAACACAAATTAGACGAAACTCTCTAATAAATTTTACTTTAATTATAGGCTAGATGTTACTTAATTTTGCAGAAACCGTACAATTTCCCGCGATAAAAAGTAGCCTATGTCCTTCCCTGTGGTTTACTCTACATTTGTACCAAATTTTATCAAAATCGGTCCAGTAGTCCTATCCAGTCCAGAGCCTATTCAATTCAAACAAAACAAACAAATTTTTCCTCTTTATTATATTATTATAGTATAGATATATAATTATCTAGATATATTATATATTTGATGCGTAACATATTTTCTTTCTTTGTCAGTCATCTGGGGGAGGTATTTTGTGAAATATGGAGCGAATGTGTTAGATATAACAGGAAACACTTTCGGTGCCTTGGTAAATTGGCAGTGCAACAATGCTACCAACTGTATCAGTGTAACCCTGTGTAATACAGTTGGTAGCATTGTGTCGTTTTCAAGGTTTTCAAAATGTAACATATACATAGATACTCAGATGTAAGATGTTATATTATACGCATAATTCATCTTTATAAGTTGGCAACAATGCACAGCGCTGATGATGATAATTACCCACTTCGAGCTGCCAGCGCCAAGTTAAATTAAAAATAAGATCATAAAGCCGGCCTTGAGAGCTCATTTCATTTCGTGCTTAACCTATTTTTAAACTCAAATAAATATTTTTAAATGTAGAGTTTACGTTTGATAGAGCGAATGTCGACACTGCAAAAGGCACGTCTAATTCCTGAATGAATTTTAAATAGATTTTTGGAAGCGTGAGTCGCTCGTTGCACATTAAAATAAAAAACGTAGATGATTTATAAGTTTATGTAATGCGTATAATCTATCAATACATAGTTTCGTCCTTAATTTTTATTTGTATGCAAATTAAAAAGTACGTTACATAATATAGTAAGTATGTAAAAACAAATTCTAATTTTCTTTTTTTTTTTGTATCTAAACAAGCGTTGGAGCATTAGGTTGTTTTAGCCAGAGTTATGTCGAGCTCTTTTGTTCAGAAATAAAATAGAGAAGACTCTACATAGAGATATTTTCAGCTGTAAAATGTCCGATAACATTGTAGTGATAATAACGTAAGCTATCTAGACTACGTTGAGCATAATGAGCGTTTTAATATAATATTCAAATGTGCGTGTCGCGGGAATGCGGCGTGTGAGGGGGGTAGAGGGGGGGCGGCAGGCGGCTGGCGCGCCCGGAACTCTGGACGTGCCCCATGTTAGACTCTGCATTACAATTTATTGAAAACTTTATTGAAATTCAATGCGTTTAAATATTTACTTTTTACAATTAAATTAAATAACAATTTTTGAGTATTATATTAAAGATTCCTCTTTAATATAACACTCAAAAATTACAATTTATTGAAAACTTTATTGAAATTCAATGCAATTAAATATTTACCTTTTACAATTAAATAACAATGTTGAGTGTTATATTAACCCTCCGCCCGTCGCGCTTTTTTCGTGACATAAACTGTCGCGTGGGGTCTTCAGAGACCCCAAATATAAAAAGCAAATAATTAATAGTTGAACATACATTTTTGATATTATTTTGACGTACAGTGATTTGATAGGATCATATTAAATCAAAATGTAAAAAATATTACAAATCAGACTTTTATTTATGATAAAAAGACTTAAACAAAAACAAATCACGTATTTTTCTTAAATTTTTACTCAATAAACTTAAAATTAACTTAAAAATAAAAAATATTAGGTAACTTATTTTTATCTTTTAATTATTTAAAATCAATGAACTAAAGATGAAAATAAAACATAAATCAATTATAAAACATAAAATAAAGTATATACTTTTAGTAAATGAAAGTACCCTAATAATTTCTTTAAACATAATCGGTGCATATGGCTTTTGGTGTGATTGGGACAAATGTTACCTTTGCAAAAGTATCAAATCGATTTGAATTTCCTATTTGTACGTCTTGATGCATCGTTTTCTCATAGGTGCCAACTTAGCATCATCAGAAGGCAATTCCTGAAGAGGAGGTACAAATCGTTGTATAGACACTGTTTCAAATCCCTAAGTTGCTTTGGTTGCCCGTGACTGCAATTCTTGTCGACACAGTTCAAACGCCAATGTTTTCAAGTAACATTTCCACTGGATCTTGTTTGATGAGTTGACTGTATCCAATATTAGATGAGCATTGAGTGCACCAAAATCGAGGAAAGTAAACAGAAGCCTCAGAGGCCAGCGGTTACAGACTCGTGCAACTGAGTAGGTACCAACGAGTTTGTCGATGTTGAGTTTTTCAGGACGATCATCTTCTTCGCAATCCTGTTCTGAGTCTATGTTATGATCACCTACTTCATCCGGATAAACAGCAATATCTTTATATCATCCTCTTTACCACCAACAATGTCCTCATTTTCTTCTTCCAACCACCTGAGGATTATTGATAGTCCATTTTAGCATTATAATAAATATCCTAGAACAAAAAATATACAAAAATAAGCACTAGTTACTATTAAATGAATAATAACAGTTTACTTACGCCAATCGTCGCGTGGGGTCTCTGAGAGCCTTGCGCAGAAACACACGTCTGTACCTGTCATCCCGTGCGCGCAAATTAAGTGCCGATAGCTTGAGCATCAAGCGTAATCCTTTTTAGGAGGCTACCTAAAGTTAGGGATCCGTAAACATATTCTAGGAGCACATGTTTTGTCATTTTCTAAGACCTGGGCTTTGAAGGACCCCGCGCGACGGACCGAGGGTTAAAGATCTTTAATTCTTATTTAGTGAGAGCTAGAGAGAAGATTTTTTTATTATAATAGACAGGAATACTTGCTTTGTGTAGAGTCAAGACATTCAAATATATTGGAAATTTTTTAAAATTTAAATGAGATAAAGTTTTTGAAATAACTTTAATATATAGTAGTATGATTTTATATGTATAGAAGAAAAAGAGGAAGAAATAGATTGGTACCTAAAAAGAGCAGGCAGAATACATTGGATAATAAATAAGAAATTGGCATAATGGCAGCATAATGTTTCCAATAAATTGTAGAGATATTACAATTTATTGGAAACATTATTGAATTTTAGTAAAATATTTTTCAGATTTCAAGACAGAGAGAGATAGATAAATTTTTCATTCATGGTTTTTAGAACAATCTTAGATTTAGGACATGTAAAGTTATGCTAATGAATTTAAGTAGAGTTCATGAATAAGCTAATACCGTATGGTATCTCAATGACTTTGAAATGGAAAAAAAAATTCATAATATGATACATTAGCTGGTGTCCGCAACATCGTTTGCGTGGTACTATTAATGAAAAAAACATATTTTTTTTTAAATCGAAAACCTAACATAAAAGAAGCCTAATTTACTATTTATAACATCAGCTATATGCCTGTGAAAATCAGGTCAAAAATCGGTCTAACCGTTTAAAAGATTAGCCGGAATAAAAAGACAGATAAAAAGTTTTCAAAATAAATTTTTTTGTGTAGGTACCGTATAAACATTCATATGCATTTAGTGCAAAACCGTTAATTTGAAATTACAAACCGACACTATTTTATTAATCTGTACGTATGGATAAAAAAAACTAGTAACTAAAACCTCTGTTAAACTAATACTTATTCAATTTATCTAGCCCCAACAAATATTTAAAGTTACTCGTCCTTTACTCGTTCAATTCAATCAACATAAATTTAAATCATTTGTATCCCCGATTTTGAACGTAAAAAGGGTAAGACAATAAAAGCGAAGGAATAAATCGGAATCGCCAAGACTTCCGTCTTACACGCTTTAGTAGAACGCCTGTGTAGAGCTAAGTAACGGCTAGAGCTCTCATAAACTGGCCGGTCTAGCTTTTATAGAGCTACCGAAGAGTAATAGAACGTGTAGACGGACGATATTACAGTGTCAAAGAATGGGTGGAATAGACCCTCCGTGTTTCAGTGGCTTAGAGCTTGTGTCGATAAAAATAACGTCACCAAGTTTGGTCAGGACAATGCAGGCTGATCACCTGATTATTTGACAAGAGAAATGATCCATGCGTCGGATGGTCATGAAAGAAGTCTGACCTGCGCCTGATCTCTTATCAGTCGTGTTGGTCATTCGTCCCACTGGGTTACGAGAGTAAAGGAAAGAGTGAGTGCTCTTGTGTACTGCACACACACTTGGGCACTATAAAATAACTACTGCTCGCCTGATTTCATTTCAACCAGCCGTCGTCTATATCTCTTATGCAGGGTTTTAGATTATAAGAGTATTTTTTTAATGAAATGGATCTAAAATAAGCAGAAGGATCACGTGCATTTCCGATCCCTAAAATCCACAATCTTTGGGCCTCCGGTAAATCTAAAATAATTATCGTTATGATGCCGTAATTTCCATTTAAATTGTAGAGCAGACTATTTGTAAGTTTTTTTTAAATGTCTGACATGTCCCGGGATTTAAAAAATAACATAGTGCAAACTAGGCGTTAAAGGTTCTAAAACTATTCTAGTAGAACATTATAGAAGCAGGCTCGGTAGAGCCCATATCCTGGCGTCAAATGCACGGCGTCAGTAAATTACTTAATGCAACTAGCTATAAAAGATTTAACGCACGCACCCCTCCTCCCTAACCACCCCCCTACCCCCTCTTACACCCTCGCACATGCGCAGTACCCCACCATTTATCGGTTCCTCAAAAATGACTACGTTTTTTAATTACTTACACCAAATCTCGCGAGGATTGTCGAAATATTAAACGATTACAATTATTATGGGAATCGACTTTTGCCGATGACAATGCCGTACCCCGCAGAAGGGAGGGGTGGACGGTCGCGTTAGGGGTGGACGGGGTGCGGGAGGGGTGAGGTAGCATAAATAGGGCGGTTCGCGGCGGAAGGCTTCACTGGTCGCCCGACGCCCGAGCGTCCAGCGCGCATTTCACAATGTGAATTCTTTTCTCTCCTCTTCTCTACTAGATTATACGTATCATTATAATTATAAAAAAATTGGTGCTCAATTATTTAAAAGATATTATATATTTTTTATATTCAAGTTATTGTATAAGGTAGGGTAAGTGAGTCAAGATGAACTTCATAGGTGAGTAAAGATTGCGTTTTTATTTTTGGCTTAAGAGTTCCGTGAATACTAGGCATGTATGAGCTATGAGGTAGTATTTATGTATGCAGAGCGCTATGCGGATGTAAGGAAAGTATTTCGCGAGCGTGTATGAAAATTCTCTACTTAGAAATGTATGATTTCATTCCTATATTACCTACTTTTACTATTGTAATAACTTACTCTTAATTAAGTACAATTCGTGCTACTAATTTCTTAGGTAAGATCTTATCGACTTGAGTATTAATATAATGTAGAGTAGGACATTAATAATAATATGGGGTAGAACATAATTTTCCGGTTCCATAATAATAGTATATTTAGTTACTTGTAATATTTCTAAGTAGCTTTTACTATCAAACCCCGTGTCATAATCGGTTTTTAAAACTATGTTGTAAATAAGAAATTGTCCCCTTGAATCATTCCGTCTGTTAGTGAAATCCGCGTTGGAATCCATTGCGTAGTTTTACATAAGCACTAAGTAATAATGACAATATCTATGGTCGCTTTCACGTCACGTCAATCTGGTCCCTTGGTAAGTTCACGAACGACTTGTGTTACGGATAGCAGATAACGGGAATATGCTTAATACTTTACGATTTTTTTTTGTTTTATACAGGATTTCCCAGAAGTCGACGTCGTCCCTTCGAAGGCTGATAGACCAGCTCATGACTCACCAGAATATCGTAATATGACCTTAGTAAAAAATCTTTAGTTTTCGAGATATTGGCACTTTTAAATAATTTCTTAAAAAATACACCTCATGTCAGTTTTTAGACTGCCGCAACTACAATTTCCCGTATTGTGGGATACAAATTTATATTGCGGAATCCTGACTAGTTCTGCTATTGACCACGGTTATAAACAAAGCTAATAGAGTTTGAACTTTGTAGAAAAAAAGAAAACTTTTCCCTAAACGTGATTTCAAAAACTTTTTCTCCTACCTTTCACTATCCATACTGAACAAAAAATACACCACACTAACCTGGTTTATTACTTTAAAAAGTTGCTCATTTTATGTAGTTTTTCAAATAGTAAAATAGTTGCTATTAATCTACGTCAAATTTTTTTTTGCTATTTTAAGTGCACAGAGAACACATTTTGAATGTTTTTCTTTAGTTAGAATTTCGAACAAAAACACATTGAAATCAGCCAGATGTTTACTTAAAAATTTTACGTTGAAGATAATTAATTAATTAATTAACTTAATTCATGCTTATTAAACTTAGAAACTAAACAGAATACAAGGATTATTTTTTAAACTGTAAGGAGAAATGCAAAGAACGAGAACATATTAATAATATCATTTAATGAGTTAGACTCATTAGAGTGAGAGTAGGTGACGACACGCACGTCTTTTGTTTGTTCTATACATGAGTTTGTTTATTAATTACAAGAACATTACGCTATTGATGTGCATCGTTTTGTTGTTTTCTTACTTTTAACGGATTTTGCATTGTAATCTGGACTTGAGTACCTTAACCTTTTGCGATACAAATTAGCTGCAGCAGCACCGTTGCCTCTGTATTCCCCGTAAATGTAATGCATGTTAGCATAGTGATGTATAGTATACGCCATAATGACTGGTATACTAGACGCGTATCACAGAAACATAAAAGTCCAGAAGAGAGCCATGTCAGTTCTTTACTGTCTCCAAGCACACTTAAGTCCGAGTCACTAGGCAAACGAAGTCCAGATTACAATGCAAAATCCTTTAAAAGTAAGTAAGTAAGTAACAACAAAACGATGCACATCAATAGCGTAATGTACTTGTAACTAATAGACATACTCATGTATAGAACAAACAAAAGACGTGCGTGTCGTCACCTACTCTCACTCTAATGAGTCTAACTCATTAAATGATATTATTAATGTGTTCTCCTTCTTTGCATTTCTCCTTACAGTTTAAAAAAAATCCTTATATTCTGTTTAGTTTCTAAGTTTAGTAAGCATGAATTAAGTTAATTAATTAATGAATTAACTTCAACGTACAATTTTTAAGTAAACATCTGGCTGATTTCAATGTAACGAGTGTTTTTGTTCGAAATTCTAACTAAAGAAAAACATTCAAAATGTGTTCTCTGTGCACTTAAAATAGCAAAAAAAAATGTTGACGTAGCTTAATAGCAACTATTTTACTATTTTAAAAACTACATAAAATGAGCAACTTTTTAAAGTAACAACCCAGGTTAGTGTGGTGTATTTTTTGTTCAGTATGGATAGTGAAAGTTAGGAGAAAAAGTTTTTGAAATCACGATTAGGGAAAAGTTTTCTTTTTTTCTACAAAGTTCAAACTCTATTAGCTTTGTTTATAACCGTGGTCAATAGCAGAACTAGTCAGGATTCCGCAATACAAATTTGTATCCCACAATACGGGAAATTGTAGTTGCGGCAGTCTAAAAACTGACATGAGGTGTAATTTTTAAGAAATTATTAAAAGTGCCAATATCTCGAAAACTAAAGATTTTTTACTAAGGTCATATTACGATATTCTGGTGAGTCATGAGTTGGTCTATCAGCCTTCGAAGGGATGACGTCGACTTCTGGGACATCCTGTATAATCAATATATCCATGACACAAAACTTTTTATTCCGTGGCGGTATTCGAACCACGACCTCCGGCTTGGGTTGCAATAAATGCAAACCCAGTGAGTTATTACCTGTGTAAAAATTACAGTAGAATAATAACATAATAATAATAATAACTCCCCACACCAATCTCGGTGACGGTGGCCGGTTTCATTGAAACCAGGCCAGCTACGCAGGAGTAATTGTATAGTGCCAAGTGTGTGCGCAGTACACAAGAGCACTCTCTCTTCTTTTACTCTCATAATCTAGTGGGACGGATAACCAACACGACTGGCGAGAAATCAGGCGCAGGTCCGACTTTTTACATGCCCATCTAACGCATGGATCATCTTTCTTGTCAGACAATCAGGTGATCAGCCTGCATTATCCTAAAACTTGGAAACAACATTTTTAATATTATTCTACTATTATAATGAAGTAGAATATTCTACTGGCTACGTAGTGTAATATGCCAAAATATAAAATAATATTGCAGTATGTATGTTCTTATAGAGGACGCAACGAATTATTATGGAGCTTTCATGAACAGACTAACGGCCGAATACTGAAACGAGAGTTAAATTAAGTGACGTTCAAGTCACATGCTGTCCTTGTCATTTCGGCTGGCAGAGACAGGGACAGCCTGTGAAAAGGAGGGTTCTTAACTTTCATTAACTTTTCAGTATTTGGTTAGTTATATAACATACGTGGGGAAATCATCTATTTTCGCGGAATGGGCAGGTTAAATTAAATTAAATAAACATTGTTTGATACGTATAAAAGACGAATTCATTTTGAAGAATGTACAAATAACTACAGTATTGTAGTGCCATGAAAAATATTTTGTATTTCTCTTGAAAAAACGTCGAAATTTTTCAACTGTTCTTTTCATCAGTTGATCTTTTGGACACGCACGCAGCTATTTTTTGATATTTTCGGGTAATACCATAATAGCTAGGGGTCTAATTTCGACTATAGGTTATGCGGTTAAAAGTATCGAAGCCAACTTTATACAGCATAGCTAACGCAACGCTTCTCTTGTCAACGGAAATCGAAAGACAGCAGAAAAACCTTTTGTCAGTTTTCAGGGAATTAAAAACAATAACACTATCTTTTTGTATGTTAAAAATCTTGCCTAGTATATCCCTGTAATACAAACACCTTTGAATGTGTTATCCATGCGCGAAAATCGATTTGAATCAAAAGACCGTCGCCAGGAGCTGACATTTTTGCCTTAATATCTGGGTGGCTCTTGCTAGCTCTTGTTATGTCACCGAATTGAGTGTTATTTAGATCATCACTGTGATTTAAAAGTCGATGAAATGAAAAAGAGAGATAAACACATAAATTCATACGATTTAACGTGGATGAAAATGAGATAGGAACCCAACAATATAAACAGTGTAACCCAAGAGTGACAAGAAAAAGATAAAACAACAAAAGTTATCTGAGGAAGGAAATATTTGTAAACGCTATAATATTTAGGCTACTTTTTATCGTAGCATGTTTAGACGACCTCTGTGGCTCAGTTGGTTGAGCGTGTTGGTGCTCAAGCCGGGGGTCGCGGGTTCAAATCCCGCCGAAGGAACAAAAAGTTTTTCTGTGTTCCTGGGTCATGGATGTGTATTAAATATATGTATAATATAATAAAAATCTTAAATATGTGTATATTATAAAAGTATTAAATATATTTCCGTTGTCTGGTACCCGTAACACAAGTTCTTCGAGAACTTACCACGGGATCAGATTGACGTGGTGTGAAGCGTCCATAGATATTATTATTATATTATTATTATTATTATTATTATATATATTATTATATTATTATTATGTACGGTTCCTGCGGGATTTCATATTATATTGCCTTATTACGAGCGGAGCCATGGGCGAAAACTAATTTAATACTACATAGTACATAATATTATACATTACTTTCGGTCTCAAATTGTATAGTTACTATTAAGACAGTAGTTAATATTATACTATATTAAATAAGAATATGACATTTAATATTACATACTTATGTAACATCACTCGGCTATAAAGTAAGACATTATCATTGTTATGATGTTATTGAGGACGAGAAACCTCCCCCGGAAGCCTCCTGCGGGCACGTACAAGCACTCCCTCAGACTAATCTCTTCCGCTAATACAATCTACGCCAATATACACGGGATTTAATTCTGTACTTTTTATTTGATAATAAATATACCGACCTTATATAGGACTAGCTTTTGCGCGCGGCTCCGCACGCGTAAATACATTATCTCGCGGGAACACTACTTTTTTGGGAGAAAAAATATCCTATCTCCTTTCCCGGGACCCAAAGTATGTCCATACCAAATTTTATAAAAATCGGTTCAGCGGTTAAAGCGTGAAGAGGTTACAAACAGACAGACAGACTTTCGCATTTATAATATTAATATAGATATAGAACATTCAGAATGAGAAGATAATACGGGTGTTAGGAAGAACTATGTTACTAAGTTACATAATGGCATATGCTTGCAGTTCTTTTTTTATAATAATAATATCTATGGACGCTTCACACCACGTCAATCTGGCCCCGTGCTAAATATCCGAAGAACTTGTGTTACAGGTACCAGAATACGGGAAGTATATTTAATACTTTTTTTTGTATACATATATTTACGATTTTTATTATATTTAAACACATATTTAATACACATCATCATAGGAACACAGAAAAACTTTTTGTTCCTTCAACATAATTCGAACCTGCGACTCCCGGCTTGGGCACCAAAGCAATGAACCACTGAGCTACAGAGTAGACTTAATAAGTAGTAGTTAATTATTATAACGTTAAATGAAATAACTAGAAACTCGTCTACGTCAACTAATTTTGATGAATGTCACTCTCATGACGAATGGTACCTCTCAAGTTTCAAATGCGACGATGTGTTTAGGCTCTAGAGCGTGCCAAAGAAATATATATGGTCTCCGAAACTCAACTACGGATACTTCGGGCACATGATCCACTACTTGTGTAAAGACGTTTAGGCAAAAAAAATTGTCATACTCAAAGTAAAAAGTCTTCTCTTGTATGGGTGACTCTCCGCAAAACGCAAACTCGCCCATATAAAGAATAAATTTTTTTGTCGA
The DNA here is from genome assembly GCA_905404095.1 of Glaucopsyche alexis. Classification (NCBI taxonomy): domain Eukaryota; kingdom Metazoa; phylum Arthropoda; class Insecta; order Lepidoptera; family Lycaenidae; genus Glaucopsyche; species Glaucopsyche alexis. The sequence goes on along the minus strand of FR990064.1, from coordinate 2,669,317 downwards.
GAATGACAATTATTTTTATGCTTAAACGTCTTTACATAAGCAGCAGATCATATGCCCAAAATATCCGTAGTTGATTTTACCGAACCTTATATATACATACATATATACACTCGAAAAACATAACCGTGCTTCTAGCGCGGTCGGTTAAAAAGAAATCTTTTTACTTATTATGTATGTACTATGTACTAGCTGTTTCCCACGGCTCCGCCCGCGTTAATATAATATCGGGTATCCCGCGGGAATACTGTACTTTTCCGGGATAAAAAGTAGCCTTTGTTTTAACCGAGAGCCTAAATTACTACATATCAAATTTCATTAAAATCTATTCTAATCTATTAAATTCAAACAAACAAATCTTTACTCTTATTTTACTAGTCTTATTATAGATTATTGTATCAACATAGATAAGTATAGGTAATAATAATTGATAACTAGCTAACCCGACGAACTTCGTACCACCATATTTTTTGTCTAATTTTTTAAAATACTTTTTTTATTTCATACAAACCGAACCTGACAATAACGAACACATAAGAGATTTATCGAATTTGGTGCAGTTGGAAGTTGTGCGCGTACAAACATGTCGGTAATTCGTTTTTATTTATAAAACAAAGTTTTCCTCTTTATAATATTAGTGTAGACTAGTTTTTGCCCGCGACTTTATCCGCGTGGAGTTCGATTTTTATACAAAATTTTAACCCCTTTTTCACCCCCTTTAGGGGATGGATTTTCAAAAATCCTTTCTTAGCAGATGCCTACGTCATTACAACTATCTGTATGCCAAATTGCAGCAAAATCCGTTCAGTAGTTTCGGCTGTACGTTGATAGATGAGTCAGTCAAGTTTTCCTTTTATATATTTAGAAGAAGATAGAAAATGCAATAGGGAATATGCACGTATTTTTTTTTTTTTTATATATAGATCTATCTTGTTTGGTAAATCGTATGGTAAATTCAGTTTTTTGATATCATTAAAAATAACTAAGATATGAACGTTTAAAGTAGTCTATTAGACAGAGAGATCGGACGTGTATCGTGACGTCACATAACACGACTTTCATAGAAAGTTCATACTAAATTCCGTTTTGCTAGAAAGAGATAGATTACAAACTTTGACCGCTCATATCTTGCTTATTTATCAACAGATATTAAAAATTTTTTCGCCATTCCCTTTATTTTTCAGTCTAGTAATTATCATATTTTTATGTTTTAAGCTATTTTTATATTTTATGCATATTCCCTATTAAATCGGTCCACCATTGTTGATTGTAGAATTAAGTGCATCTAAACTTCTGTTGCAGTGTAACACGATGCCAAATTGTTATTTCCGAGACCGCCGGGAAGCGGTCTTCACAGAGCTTGTTTATCTTAGTTAGCGGTACCATTTGTACATTGCGAAGGCAAATTTAGTTTGAATTTAAGGAAATATATACACATCTAACAAATACTTTACAATCTTAGATTTTTTAGTACTTATGTCTTTTATGAAATATAAAAAAACTACAACTTGCGATTCGTTCTTAGATAAATATATTTTTTAAACCCCTTACGAAAACAGTTATAAGTTTGACGTGTGTGTGTTTGTTCGACCGTGACTTCTTAGCTCCCAAACGGATAAACCGATTTGGACGTCAAAATAGACACACACCAAGTTCGAGTGTCTGTAGACACCATATCTATCGCTTTTTGTTTGATCATTTATCTCAAATGTGAACGCATATTAAGTTTTAATTCCAAATTATCTTGTGGACATTTTTTTTTTTCTAAGGCAACGCTCATGCAACTCGCCCGTCATCGTAATTTTTTTTAAATAGAACTTAAAAACTTATTTTCTTAAACAAGAAAAAAGGCTTCAAAGTACTAGAAAGGCATAAAATACTAGAGTATTCGTGCTACACACAATAATGAAAAGGAAGAAATAATTAATTCCATTTTTTCTTCGAAAGGTTTCCTTCCGCACGCGATAAATACCAATCGTTTATTTATTATTATAGAACTGAGTTTATTAAATAAAGGCAAGTTTGTTTTACTTATTGTACTAATAATATAAACGTGAAAGTTTGTGAGGATGTGTGTATGGTACTCCTATTAGGAAGAATCGATTTAAAAAACTTTTGGTACAGATATACAGCGTGTCCCGACACCTATATCGGAGCCTTTAGTAGTAAAAAATATGGAATTTTTTATCGACAAATTGCCCCTCAAAATTTATTTTTCTCTCATGTTTGTGAAATGGTAGCCATTTTATTTTTTGGTAACCAAAACCGGGCTCTCGTACTAATTCGACCACCACTACTCATGTAAATGTGCTAGGAACGTAAAAAAGGTCTCATTTGATAGCTAAATATGTGGACAATAATTACTGTGAATTCACAGTTATAATATTTTAATTTTCTTTGAACAGAAAAACAAAAAAAGGTAATTTAAAAAAATATATAGATTTTTTTTGGTGAATTTTTTAAATTATTTGCTTTTTGTGAAAAATCTAGGCCATTAACCTGCTTGTTTTTTGTTCTAAAACGATAGAAGAGGACGTTTGCTAAAATAAAATACAAACCCCTATACTCTCAGTGCAATAGTTTAGAAGTAATAACAATTTGTTGGAATCATCTTATGCAGGGGGCCAGCCAGTCGTCTTTTTCAAATTGTTATAACGAAAGTACCAAATTTCGAATCGATAGGACATGTGGACGACCCCTCATTAACTAATAAAGAAAATATGATCTTCAAACGGCTAATCAGGTCATGGTTTACCTTACCATGTTCTTTAAATATCGTTGAAGTAACACGGTACCAAATTTCGAATCGATCGGACATAAGAAAGTTAGTCAGATCCCCTCATCAACTAGAAAAGAGCTGATCATCTTCAAACGGCTGATCAGGTCATGGTTACATTAGCATGTTCTTTGAATATCGTTGAAGTAACACAGTACCAAATTTTGAATCGATCGCACATTGGAAAGTTAGTCAGATCCCCTCATCAACTAGAAAAGAGCTGATCATCTTCAAACGACTGATCTTCCCACCACCAATTTTCTCATCAAACGAAGCTACGAACACTGTCGATTAAGTCATGAATATTCTCTTTCAGTGTGCTTTCATTTGAGACCTTACTCGAGTATATTTGCACATTCGGATTTTCTTCCCCGCTTTCACCCCCCACAACTTTTAAACGGCTCAACCGATTTTCATCAAACATATCTAAGAACACTCGCATGTAAGTCACCTTTAATACAAAAGAAACTGAATTGAAATCGCTTCATCCGTTCGGGAGCTATGATGCCACAGACAGACAGACACACCCACAGACAGACAGACAGACAGACAGACAGACCGACAGACAGACAGACAGACAGACACGTCAAACTTATAACACCCCTCTTTTTGCGTCGGGGGTTAAAAATGTATGGCGGTAGCAGGCTGTGACGTCACAAATCGTTTTGCGAGAAAGGGATGGACAATATTTTTTATTTGCTTATATTTTTAACCCCCGACGCAAAAAGAGGGGTGTTATAAGTTTGACGTGTCTGTCTGTCTGTCTGTCTGTCGGTCTGTCTGTCTGTCTGTCTGTCTGTCTGTGGGTGTGTCTGTCTGTCTGTCTGTCTGTCTGTGGCATCATAGCTCCCGAACGGATGAAGCGATTTCAATTTAGTTTCTTTTATATTAAAGGTGACTTACATGCGAGTGTTCTTAGACATGTTTGATGAAAATCGGTTGAGCCGTTTAAAAGTTGTGGGGGGTTAAGGCGGGGAAGAAAATCCGAATGTGCAAATATACTCGAGTAAGGTCTCAAATGAAAGCGCACTGAAAGATAATATTGATGACTTAATCGACAGTGTTTGTAGCTTCATTTGATGAGAAAATTGGTGGTGGGAAGATCAGCCGTTTGAAGATGATCAGCTCTTTTCTAGTTGATGAGGGGATCTGACTAACTTTCTTATGTCCGATCGATTCGAAATTTGGTACCGTGTTGTTTCAACGATATTTAAAGAACATGGTAAGGTAACCATGACCTGATTAGCCGTTTGAAGATCATCTTTTCTTTATTAGTTGATGAGGGATCGTCCACATGTCCTATCGATTCGAAATTTGGTACCATGTTACTTCAATGACGTTGAAAGTAAAAAATAATAATGAAAAAAAGAAATACTTTAAAAAGGATAAAATAAAAGTAAAATTAAAAATTTTAAAAACCCCCCGACACAAAAAATAAACTCTAAAAAATAATAAATAATATTTTAAACCTATTATAATTATATTATCACATATAATATTAAGTAAGTTGAAATAATTTTATTTTCCAATCGTCGTCTCGTCGGGGGACCGCTATGTGAAAAAAACACGTGTAGTCGCAGAATGAACAAAATAATTTACTCCGAAAAAAATTTGCTCATACCTACTTAAATGTAATTCGTAATAATAATTAATTAGCTGTTGTTGTAAAAATACTTTATAAACTTTAGCGGTCCCCCGACGAGGCGACGATTGGAAAATAAAATTATTTCAACTTACTTAATATTATATGTGATAATATAATTATAATAGGTTTAAAATATTATTTATTATTTTTTAGAGTTTATTTTTTGTGTCGGGGGGTTTTTAAAATTTTTAATTTTACTTTTATTTTATCCTTTTTAAAGTATTTCTTTTTTTCATTATTATTTTTTTAATCCTGTCACTCTAAATACCTATTTCTTTCAGATTTATGTATCTTTAATCAACAATTTTAAAATTTAATTTGTAAAACTGTGATATTCCACACTAGGCAACATCCAAATGGCAAATCACACTAGGCAAATATAAGGTGATCAGCCTGCATTGGCCTAACCCGATTTGAAAACGAAAATTAACCCCACGACCCAGCACGACACGAGCCAAGCTCTATCACTGGACCACGGAGGCCATATTTGAATAATATAGGGGTGACCAGTAGTGCGTGTACTAGGATGTCATAACAGGGGTGGTGTCAAATGCATCCACAAACACCCTTTCTATCACTACATACAATCTATATATTATGTATAAATGTTATGTTGGTTTGTGTACGCTTCAAAAACTCAAAAAGTTCTGCACCGATCGAGCTGAAATTTTAGCATGATATATAATCCGCATCAAGGATTGTTTTTAAATATATTTTGCATCAGTCACATATAGGCGACCGCGAAAAAACTATATTTACGCGGGCGGAGCCACGGGCAACAGCTAGTATACTATAATATTGTAAGAAGAATGATTTATTTTTAATATATATGTTTGTTTTCATTGGACTTATAAAGGCGTGACTCCTGTTCAAAACATTACACAGAAAACATGAAACATTAGGGCATGGCTATACACATTTGTCTAGGAATAGACAATGTTTTTGTTTTCGGAGACGGACGAACAACATTCCCGCGCGGGTAGAGAGGGGAAGAAATGTTTCATTTCTTAACTAGTGTTCACATCGTTCACATGACACCTAGGTACAGGTTTTTTAGGGTTATAGTTTTGCTTGTTGTGTTTTTTGTGTTTGTTTTTGTGATCGCTCATAATATGCGGCCTGACTTAATTAAAAAACACAAATTTTGTCACTTTTCAATAGAAATGCGTAAAATGGCGCACATATTTATGAGTTGAAAAAAATACTTTTATGAAACACTTAAAGTGGCCTTTTCAGAACCCCTCTTTTCTCCTAGATTCTACACCTACAATCACTAAAACTGTGAGCGCTAATACGTCTTCCTCGTCGGAACTTAGATCGTGTCTGGACAAAATGTTTTGTTTCGACCAAAAACATTTTCTGTAGCTGGAGACAGCTTGTGTATGGAAACAAATGTTTTTGTTTCATGTTTTCTGTGTAATGTTTCGAACAGGAGTCACGCCTTAAGATGCAGATAGACAAACGGACAGACACAACATAAAAAAATATTGATAATACTATGCATTTAGTGAAAATATGTTAATTTAAAATTACAAACAGACTTTTCCGAAATCTATACACAGTACTGTACCAAATTACATCAATTTATATTTATAATTACAGAAACTAGATAAGCGGTCAGACAGATAGAGAGACGGACGTACAGCAGACGGACAGAGAGCGAAACTATAATCCTTGAGTACGACAGAACCCTAAAAATACATCTTATATCCAAATAGAATTGACACAGAGACTTAATTGAATTTGTAATTGAACTTCTGATTAATGTAGTAATTTATTTTCAACAATGTAATATTAATTCATAATTTAGCATGCAGTATATGTTAAAATAATAATATTTCCACGCCCAAGAGGCAGAAATTTTGATTCAAACTAAATTATTGTAAGACCTTGTAACAAATTTCTTGGAAATAAATAAATAAATTCTAAATTTTAAATTCTAAATTCACAAAGTCTTCTCCATATTACGAGTATATATAATATCGCGTCTTGGAGTAAAATTCAATTCAACGAACTTCGGCGTAAGCATGCTACGGCGTAGCACGTCTACGTTATATCGTAGACGGCGCTACGAAAGATATTAATAACTAAATTTTGGCCACGAATTCGTGCGCGCAATAATAAATTCCCCTTGGTGTACTCAATAACTGTGCCAAATTTCATCTAAATCGGCCCATTAGTTTCAGAGCCTATATATTCAATCCAAACAAATATACAACTATTTTCTGTTTTTTATTTATATTAATATAGACTATGGAGATACATAGGTTAACAAAATAAATAAATAAAATAAAAGTATTTTTATTTAGAATAAAAAACAAGGTTTTGTTTTCTGAACGTCAAACAAATAAAAAAAAGAGTTACAATTACCACCGGTTCGGAACCCTAACCCGGCGAGAAGAACCGGCGTAACTTAAATAGCACTAAATTATGGTATAAGTTATATTTTAAGATGAGCGAGAAACACGAGTAACTTTATTTACAAAGAACGTGTGAAAATTAAAAGTTATATAAAAACATATTACCAATTATGCTTCTTTTAACAATTGAACTTTCATATTTTTAACAATAGCTAGATATTTTTAACATTTATTAATGGGATTCCTCGCTTGGAAGTACTGCGAAATTACCAGATCTGTAGTTCCCGGTACTATTGTTGGTTTTAATCAATGCTTTGAGGGTTTCGTGAGCTCCGTGGGGTGTATTGAAATATGCGCCTATAAAACTTAAATTATGCTACTTCCATATTATTATGTTAAGTTTATATTCCAGTTATGTTGTTTATATGAAAATAATCATGCTTCATATTTTATTAATCAAAATTTGAACTTAATTGATGCTACGTGTCGTAATATTAAATTAATTAACCCCTCGACAAAAACAGAGGTGTGCTGTAAGTTTGATCCCACCAAAAACATTCTGTAAAAAACTAGCCAAGTCTCGATGGAGCTGCTTGTTTATCTCAAAAAAGTAATGAAATCTAGACAAAGTCGTGCCAAGTCTAAGGTTCCTTACTGCGATTTCTTTATTATTATAGTTAATATTGTGTGACTTGGCCGTTGCACATTATTTATACGTTAGTGGGTACAAGTCAATTTTGTTTACACGTAATGTTATATCTGTTGTAACTACCTATGTTTGTTACGCGAGATAATAGCCCATACTGGTATTGGTAATTGGACGCTAGTGTCTCGTTTTAGGCTGTTGTTGATTGTACAACACATGTATTGGAGCAATGGTGTCATGGAGCCCCTTTTGTACCCTTCAACGGCCAAGTCACACAACATTAACTATAATAATAAAGAAATCGCAGTAAGGAACCTTAGACTTGGCACGACTTTGTCTAGATTTCATTACTTTTTAGAGATAAACAAGCAGCTCCATCGAGACTTGGCTAGTTTTTTACAGAATGTTTTTGGTGGGATTTCACTTCTTTTTGTAGAAACGTGGGCTTATTGATTTATGTTACTAGATTTTAGTGTAATTTGTTTATTTAATGTTCGAGTAGAATAAAGTTAATCGTTCGACTATTTCTTTTTGTAAACTTGTAAGTATAAGTATAAAAGCCAGTCTAGTCTTATCCAGAGTTTTCCTTTAATTTTATTAATATGCGTATTAAAAGCAGAAGGGGGGGCATTCGCCCCGTAGTGGGGACGCTACGGGCTAGATAAAATTAGAAGATGTGTCCCACTTCGCTGGATTTTTGTAATGACAGTTGATTTTTTTATGTATCAATAGTAGAAGGGGGGCATTACCATAATAACTCTAAATTGAGTTGAGACCAGCTGAGGGTTCTTCATCAGATACTTTAGACCTTCGATTTTTGACATCAAATGAAGTGGCCCACCAAGTTGAATATTTTTTGTAAAGGCGGTATGTCGATCTCTAATAGTTTGGTTGGGCTCTTGTGTTTTCTAATCAGGGTCACCAGGTACTCCAGATCTTCGATTATCCTAGTTTTTATAGTTTTCCCTTTATGTGGCCATTAAACCCTAACTCTGTACCAAATTTCAGCTCTCTAAGTTTAAGGGAAGTACTAGTTCTAATCTGACGATCATGAGTGAGTGACTGAGTGAGTGAGTGTCATAAATGCGAAACTTTGCTTTCGCTTAACTTCGGAACTAAATGACATACATGATACAGACTTAAATTTTTGGATTTTAAGTATGTGATTATAGTTTACTGGATGACAAAAAATTTTGCGTTCTGGTCTTATCCAGAGGTTCTCAAATAGAGGCCTGAAAATGCGGCGAAATGGTTCCAGTAAAGAATGGTACGGCAGTGTTTGCTTCGCGCTCGACTTGGCGGGGGCACTGCCGTGCCCCCAGATCGATTATCCTAGTTTTTATAGTTTTCACTTTATGTGACCATTAAACCCTAACTCTGTACCAAATTTCAGCTCTCTGAGTCTATGGGACGTACTAGTTCTATTTTGATGATCATGAGTGAGTGAGTGAGTGAGTTTCATAAATGCGAAACTTTGCTTTCGCTTAACTTCGGAACTAAATGACCTACAGACTTGAAATTTTGGATTTTAAGTATGTTATTATAGCTTACTGGATGACGAAAATTTTTGCGTTCTGGTGTTATCCAGAGGTTCTCAAATAGGGACCTGAAAATGCGGCGAAATGGTTCCAGTAAAGGATGGTACGGCAGTGTTTGCTTCGCGCTCGACTTGGCGGGGGCACTGCCGTGACCCCAGATTTGTATATCTATATGTGTGTGTGTGTTTGTGTGTGTGTTCGTGGCAACATAGCTCTCAAACGTATAAACCGATTTTAATTTAGTTTTTTCTAAGCTGACATTATCGAGAGTGTTATTAACTCTAATTCATCATTAGCTCGCTCAGCTTGACAATTCTGTAGTTATTTAACATAATATTTTGTTATATTTTAGTTGTCGCTTGCCGTCGAGAAATAACAAGGACCAATCCAAATGCTAAACATTCTAATTACCCAATTGTACAATAAAAGAACGTAATGAAAATTGTTTTTCTGTTTTCCCTGCTTTCGCAAATTATAATAAAATACCCAGAAAATTAGTTAAAGCAAATTATTTCTTAGATGTTTTGTTCTCGAAAGTTTTCTTTTTTCTGTCTGCTTAATAAAAATGTAGGTTTTCTCATCATTGTAACTAGGGTCACAGAAAAACGAGGAGGTTGTATTGCACATTAAAATGCACTGGAAAATATAGCGAGTAATATCACTTAGTAGCATAATAAGAGATAACTTATGAAAATAATAACTGTTTTTATTTTGCTTTTTAGTATTTTCTCGACTCTATAATGAACATAGACTTGGGTTAATTAAAATAAAACTAGAAATAAAACTAGGTATTACAGAAGAGCTTAGAGCACTTCAAAATGGCAAAATAGTAAAACATTTTCTTTAGTTCTTTTTAGGGTATCTTTGCATACAACACCAGTAGAAAAAATAATATTGTCGAGTCGAGTTGTTGTTTGTAAATGTCAAAAACCGACCTAACTTTACTATTATCAAAGAATATAATAAATTAGTAACGTACTATAAATCCATCGGTTGACAGGTCCAATTCAAAATACGTCATCAACTTTTGGTTGACAAAAGTGGAAACAATAGCGCAAAGGCAAGCATGCGGCGGGCGAAAAACGCACCCAAAGAAGTTTGCACTTCAAAAACTTTAAAACCCATTAAATACAATTTCATACATACTATTTTTCATCCCTGAAAATTCATCATTTGAGTCCGTTTCATCTGAGTTCACGAGTTCTGTTTGAACGAACTTCGGAGTGCTAATCTCGGCCGCAAAAATATTCAAACTACCCTCAAACGCACTTGAAAGCCTCCGCAGCTTCATTTGTCCGGTTTCATTGTGATGATCATATTTAGTTTTGTGATCTATTCACTTTTACCTTAGGCCTTTACATCCATTAATGAATGATTTGTACAGTATTCTCCGAGCGAGGTAACCACTCTTGAAATACTGTAGTGCCTGGGACAGTTGGTTTTTAAATGTCGTATGGTTGCCCAAGCACATACGGCATTCTCACAACATAGTCAGCCTAGTCCAGAGGAATGAACTGGTCCATACGTCTGGAGCCAACTATGTGCGGGTTAATTTCCTCACGAAGTTTTCCTTCACCGTTAGAGCGTCCGTATAATGTACTTGAGATCTGAAAAAGTCTCATTGGTACACGCCACAACCTGGGATTTGAACCTGCACTCTCTCGAGTGCGAGTCAAACGGTCTACCCACTAGGCCACGGAGCTCTTGATCTATTCAACATTTGTAGTAAATAAGCACAATCTCAGTGGTTAGTACTGAAGGTAGTTAAATATAATATTTGTACATACCTATTATAATTAGCGGCGATGTGGTTCACCACCCATCACGTCTCGTTTCTTGCGGAGGTGAAAAGCGGACCATGGAGAGCCGCTTCGCTACGTTGAATGTAAGAGGAGGAATGGATGGTAAGAATGAAAGTGAACGAAGCGAAACGAGTATATAAGGATCGTAGCAAGTGGAAAGAAGTGGTCTCTGCCTACCCCTACGGGAAAGAGGCGGTCTCTGCCTACCCCTACGGGAAAGACCCGTGATTATATATATATATATATATATATATATGTAAAGAAAATCAAAACATTAATGCTATCGATTTTCTTAATTTTAAATTTTGCCGCGTAAACCACAGAATATCATAGATGTCACGTTTGACAGTGACACATAACATTTGGACAGTGAAAAGAAAAGATTTCAGAATCCACGTTGTCTGAGGTTAGCTAACAAAATGGCAGATTAATAGGTTAAGAGTTAAAGAATTTTCTACACCTGAAATAAAGGCTTTAAATGTTGTTTTTTTGTCTTTACAGGTATGTAAGTTTATTTATTATGTTAACAAAAACTTTGTATCAAAACCTTTTGATTGTTAATAAAACAAAATTTTGTCTTTACAGAAAAACGCAAATTGTCTTTATTTCACTCATGAGAGTGTGATGATATTATAAAACAACATTTACTGCAGACATAAAAAGTATGGAGAAGTTAAGGTTTGATTTTGCTGTGAAAACTTCGGCAGATGGCAAATCAAATATTATTTGCATAACCTCAATTGGTACACCTCATGGACAAATTTTTGGTGTACCAGCTGAATATCAACCTGCAAGTTTACACCAAGTAATTACATCAACTTCAAACTATACGAAAATTAGAAAAACATTAAATAAAAGGCATCAGACAAGGAAAATATGGATAACTCTAACAGATGAAATATCGAAGATATATTTGGATGCAGAACAAAATTTACAATTTAATGACATTTATCTGGAAGAAATTATGGAAAACACTAATGATTATAAATTACCCAGTGGCTCAAATCAAAACCTGGAAAAATTATTAGAGAAATTACTAGAAGAAAAGCAAAGTAAATCTGAAATTCAGAATTTGGGTAAAATTTCAAAAGATTTTATGATTGAAAAATTCACCGGTAGAAATGCAAATGCTCACCAATGGATTAAGGAGTTCAACAAAGAATGTGAACGATTCCATATCAACGAAGACAAAAAGAAAATTGAAATATTAAAAAATTTTCTGGAATATTCCAGTATAGATTGGTATAGTTGTATGTTATTGAAAATTACGGTTGAAGCAGAGTGGAGTAAGTGGGAGAAAAGTTTCTGCGATACATTTGCAAACAAAGGTTGGTCGCCCATCCGATATGCTCTTGTCTTCAAGTACAAAACGGGTTCTCTGCTTGAGTATGCACTAAGAAAAGAAAAATTATTATTAGAAGTCAGGAAGTCGATTGATACTGGGACACTTATAGACCTTATAGCATCAGGCCTGCCTAACTTTGTGACTGATAAAATTGACCGAGAAACTGTACAAGAAACCGAAGACCTCTACAATGAGTTAGGAAAATTAGAACACCTAGTTGGAAAGAGTAAATATGATAAAAAAAGCTACACATATTCTGATACAAAAAACAAAAATATTGAAGAAAAAAAAACCATGCCAGATCTGTATAACTGAGAAAAAGGGGAAACGTTTCCATACTGAAGAAAATTGCTGGTTTAAAGGGAAAAGTCACAAAGCAGTTGTGAGGAGTGTTAATAATTCTGAATTAGAAATTGAATTAAATAAGGAAAATCCAAAAAACTAGAAGTACCACCATTAATAAAGGTAAAATTGCTAATAAATAATACGCTAGAAGTTTCTGGAATTTATGATTCGGGTTCAAATGTGTCATTAATCAATGCTAAATTACTAAAAATTAAAGAAGAAGATACAAGCAATAAACAACTAGTAAATTTGAAAACTATTAATGGTGAGAAAAAAACAAAAGGTATGGTAACTTTAAAAATAAAAATTTTTAATATTGAAAGAATTATGGATATTTTTGTAATAGAGAGTGAAAATTTTCATTATGATTTTCTAATCGGGTTGGATTGCATAAAAAAGTTCAAACTGATTCAAAGTGAAAAATTGAATATTATACAATGCAAAAATTCAGAGGGAGAGAAGTCCCTAAATGAAGAGGATAGCAAATCTAAACACAGATGTGAAGTGAACTTCAATGAAAACATAAGTTTGGATAAATTTGAAATATCAGTAAACCATCTGGATTTACACCAGAAAACAGAAATTGATAAATTAATAGAAAAATACAAACCAGTATTTGCTAAAGATAAATACGACGTTGGCACTGTACGAGATTATGAAGCTCATATAGATTTGATGGTGGATAAATATTGTTATAAACGTCCGTACAGGTGCACAGCTAATGATAGGAAAGAAATCGAACATCAGGTTTCAAAATTATTACAGAAAAAGTTGATTGAGGAATCCTATAGCCCATTTGCTGCTCCCGTTACCTTGGCCTATAAGAAGGAAGATGAAAAAAAAACAAGGCTGTGTATAGATTTCAGAGAATTAAACAAAATTGTCGTACCACAATCTCAGCCATTCCCCTTGATTGAGGATTTAATGGTAAAAACTGTCAACTGTAAGTATTTTTCTACTTTCGATATAAATTCAGCATTTTGGTCAATTCCTTTAAAAATTCAAGATAGATACAAAACAGCGTTTGTGACACAAGAAGGTCACTTTCAATGGACCTGTCTCCCATTCGGGTTAAAGACAGCTCCAGCAATATTTCAAAGAATATTAAGTAACATAATAAGAAAATACAAACTTTCTGAATTCGCAGTAAATTTTATAGACGACATCTTGATTTTTTCTAAAAGTTTTAAAGAACACATACAACATCTATCTAAACTACTAGAGGCAATCCTAACAGAGGGATTTAGACTGAAATTTTCGAAATGTACTTTTGCAAAAGAATGTGCCAAATATTTAGGACACATAATAGAAAATAACTCAGTTAGACCTATCAAGGACTATCTAACTGCTGTGAAAAACTTCCCTGTTCCAGAAACAAGAAAAAATATACGCCAGTTCCTCGGGAAAGTCAATTTTCATCATAAATTTGTACCGCACAGTGCAATTATCTTAGACCCCTTACACAATTTACTGCGGAAAGATGTAAAATTTATATGGTCCAAAGAATGCCAGGAATCATTTGAGAAAATAAAAGAATTACTATGTTCAAAACCAATTTTAAAAATATTTGATCCTGAACAGCCAATTAAAATTTTCACAGATGCTAGTATTAAAGGAGTGGGAGCCGTGTTAAAACAAGAAGATAAAAACGGGGTCGATAAACCTGTAGCTTACTTCTCAAAAAAATTGACAGAAACCCAAAAGAGGAAGAAGGCGATATATTTAGAATGTCTAGCAATAAAAGAAGCCATAAAATATTGGCAGCATTGGCTTATGGGAAAAGAATTTGTGGTATATTCAGATCATAAACCATTAGAAAATCTAAACATCAAGGCTAGAACTGATGAAGAACTCGGCGATTTGACATATTACTTATCCCAATACAACTTTAAGATAAAGTATAACCCAGGAATATCAAACCAAGAAGCAGACTGCTTAAGCAGAAATCCAGTTCTAGAACCTTGTGAGAATACTGATGATTTTTTAAAAGTTGTGAATCTAATAAACCTAGAAGATATAAAAAGTGATCAATACACAAACCTAGATCTACAAAATAGGAAATCCAAGTTTTTACTGGAAAATGAAATTTACTACAAGAAGAATAGAAAAAGAAATAAAATCATACTGTCAGAAGCGTTCAGTAAGAAACTAATTAAAGATGTTCATGATACCTACTGTCACATTGGAAGAACACAAATGATAAATAAAATAACACCATTCTACACAGCAAAGAATATCTTTATAAACATTAAGAAAATGTGTGATGAATGTGTTATTTGTATAAAAAACAAATCAAGAAGGAAACCAAGATTTGGTTTGATGTCACATTTAGGTCCGGCAACAAGGCCGTTTGAAATTATTTCAATTGACACCATAGGAGGCTTCGGAGGATCACGGTCTACAAAAAAATACTTACATCTTCTGGTCGACCATTTTACGAGATATGCTTACATTTCAACATCAAGAAATCAGAGCTCGAGTGATTTTATTAAGCTAATAAAAAATGTGACTCAAAATTATAATATTGATATGGTTCTAACAGACCAATACCCTGGCATAAATTCCAAGGAATTTAAAGACTTTCTGAAAAAGAATAACATAACAATAGTGTTTACAGCTGTAGACGCACCATTTTCAAACGGGCTTAATGAGAGGCTAAATCAAACTCTAGTTAATAGGATAAGATGTAAAATAAACGAAGGAGACAAGAAAACAGCATGGACAACTGTTGCTCAAAAATGTGTAGCAAAATATAACGAAACAGAACATACAGTTACGAAGTTTACTCCAAAATACCTTCTAGAAGGTGAAAATGTGGATATTCTACCACTCCAATTAAAATCGAGATGCACAAAAGAAGATCTGAAAAGAGATAGAAAGTTAGCTCTTAAAAATTCAATAAAATCACACAACTATAATAAAAAAATGTATGATCTACACAGGGAAGAATACAAATTTGAAGTGGGAGATAGAGTCTTTGTAGAAAACGGAAATCGTCTGAATAGAAGGAAAATGGATGAACTGAGGATTGGACCATACAAAATTTTAAGGAAGATTTCTAGCTCTATGTACGAAGTTGACACTGGGTACAAGAAGGCAGAATCAAATCTCTACCATATTACAAAGTTATCTCCAGTAATAGTTAGCACTTAATCGAACAATTCTTTGGAATTGTTCTCTTCGAGGGTGGGAGATGTAAAGAAAATCAAAACATTAATGCTATCGATTTTCTTAATTTTAAATTTTGCCGCGTAAACCACAGAATATCATAGATGTCACGTTTGACAGTGACACATAACATTTGGACAGTGAAAAGAAAAGATTTCAGAATCCACGTTGTCTGAGGTTAGCTAACAAAATGGCAGATTAATAGGTTAAGAGTTAAAGAATTTTCTACACCTGAAATAAAGGCTTTAAATGTTGTTTTTTTGTCTTTACAGGTATGTAAGTTTATTTATTATGTTAACAAAAACTTTGTATCAAAACCTTTTGATTGTTAATAAAACAAAATTTTGTCTTTACAGAAAAACGCAAATTGTCTTTATTTCACTCATGAGAGTGTGATGATATTATATATATATGTATGTATGTATGTATAATAAAATTATTAGTACCTGGGTAACCGAGCTTTGCTCGGAGCTGTCGGATTAAAAATAATATTACAAAAAAAATTCACCAGGGTTATATATGTTACTTAAAAAATGCGCAGTTTCCCGGAGATAAAACCTACCTAGACCGATTTATCACCCATAAACCCCTCTGTATGCTAAATTTCACGAAAATTGTTGGAGCCGTTTCCGAGATTCAGATTATAGACAAGAATTGCTCGTTTAGAGATATAAGATATCGAATCGGATGAGTGTAATGGATTTTTGCGACTCTTTAACGCAAAAACTACTAAACGGATTTTAATGAAATTTGGTATGGTAGTAGTTTAAGCTCTGGACTAAAACATTTATCCCGAAAAAGTACAGTGTTCCCGAGGGATACTATATTTACGTGGGCGGAGCTGCGGGCAACAGCTAGTAGTTTAAAAATGTAACTTAACTTCGTGCGTTTAATAAACATTAGCTTCAAGAACAAAATCGCATAATGTAGTTCCAGTATAATATTATATTCTCTATTTCACTTTTATATGCCAGTGGAAGCACAGAAGCTCGTAATATAAAAGGTCGCAAGAGAAATATTATTTTGTTGCCTTCAACTGTTTTCTGTTCTTTTGTCTTGTGCATTACAATGGCTGTCACCGCGATTTAAATTCAGTATTTCGTGTACAACTGCACTAATTCAATAATGGTTATGGACGCTTTACACCACGTCAATCTGGCTCCGTGCTAAGTTCTCGAGAACTTGTGTTACTCAGACACGGCGATAAGCCTACTATGAGTTCTACTCAATTATTGTAAAGTGTTTCATTGGAAATAAACATTTCGTAAAAATAAAAACATCTTCACCTACATCTACTACCAGCTACACTTAAAACCTACTCTACCCCTACATATTGTGATTTGTGAAAGAGTTATCGACCACTCAAGGTTAAAGATTTTTACAGTATTAATTATCACTAACAAACAATAGGCAATCGGACTAATTTTTTTTATTGCATAAATGAATAGTACTCCTTAATATGAGTAACTTCTCAGAATTAACCGTATATCAAAAGTCAATATTTTCAAAGGTACAGCGATTTGTAAAAAAATTTCGCGAGCCTCCTAAAAACGCGCCATACTAAAGTCGACCTAAAAATGACGTCACTTGTATATGAAGTAGTATGAAGTAGTATATGAAGTATATGGCCACCGGAATATATTTGTAAATATCTCCCATATTTGTGCGTTTAAGTTCATACTTATCATAATGAATATTTTTGTATATGATGTGAGTAAACTAATGATGTAGGTTTTGTTTAGGTACCAATTTCGCAAAAAAATATTTTTTTTTGGTACTTTTTAAATGTATTTTATTAGTAAACTACACATAAAATAATATATTTTTTTACATTTACCAAGTAGTAAAGCCTCAATATTTCTGAATATATTAATGAAACTAAATATTTCACATGTAGTCCGATCCCCTATTGTGGTTGGTATTAGAAGAGTAAAACCGCCGGAGTTACACCGAAAGAGTAAAGTCGGCCGCAACCTCGTGCACGTTAAAGAAAATCGCGCGGGAATAGTACATTTTTCCGCAATAAAAAGTAGTCTATATCCTTCCCCGTAATCTATTCTATATCTGTCTCAAATTTCATCAAAATCGGTCCAGTAGTTTCGGAGCATATTCAATGTATACAAACAAACAAACTTTTCCTCTTTAATATATTACAGTATATATACTAGTAGTTGCCCACGACATCGTACACGTAAAAGAAAATCCTGCGGGAACCGTACATTTTGCCGCAATAGAAATCTTTCCCCGAGGTCTATTTTATATCTGTGCCAAATTTTATCAAAATCGGTCGAATAGTTTCGCAGCCTATTCATTGCAAACAAAAAAACATTTCCTCTTAATTATATTAGTATAGATTAAATTAGTATAATCTATTGATAACTATACTCTCTATAACTAATCTCAGTTTTAATAGCAGTAATCTACAACTAAGTGATCAATTTCGGAATTAATCGTTATATTTACGACACGAATAAATTAGTCGATGCGATCGTAAAGCGGCCGTAAACCGTGTTGTTCGGTTAGTCAGTGTAAAACATATTTTGGAAATGGATATTGGATTGTATATGTCACCGTAAAATTGTAAAAACCGT
The DNA here is from genome assembly GCA_905404095.1 of Glaucopsyche alexis. Taxonomy (NCBI): domain Eukaryota; kingdom Metazoa; phylum Arthropoda; class Insecta; order Lepidoptera; family Lycaenidae; genus Glaucopsyche; species Glaucopsyche alexis. The sequence goes on along the minus strand of FR990064.1, from coordinate 2,651,104 downwards.
TAGATTGTAAAATAACTAACGAGATTGTAAAAATATGTCGAAAGATTAAAAACTAAATATTAATAATCTAACGAAAAATAATGTGTGAAATTATAGGCAGCATATTCGCGTCGGAAGTCTATCTACATTTTACAATTTCACAACTTTTATTACTATCTAACGGTTTTTACAATTTTACGGTGACATATATATTCTTCTTCTATACTAATACTATAAAGAGAAACGGTTTGTTTGTTTGCATTGAATATGCAACGAAACTTAAAGAAGGAATTTAATGAAATTTCTCAACAGATATAGAGCAGACCGCGGGAAAGGAGATAGGTTACTTTTTATTCCGAAAAAGTACAGGTTTGCCGTGGTGATGTATATAGGTACGCGGGTGGAGCCGTGAGCTTCTACGAGCTATATCTACCTTCTTCTTCTTGTATAATAAAAATTAATTGCAGCATAGAAAATTGAGAGTTACTAAGTCTTATAGTTTAGAAATGCCAGGGGGGACCAACATATAAATCACTTTGGATGGCAATTACTCAAAAATGGTTGACTTTATAAAAAGTTATATATGAAACCTAGCCTTTATTTTAAAAGACCTATTCAGCGATACCCCACACGATGGGGTAGAAAGAAAAACATTTTTTCATCCCCACTTCACATTTACGGAGAGTCACCCCTAGAAAATAAATTTATTATTATTTTATAATTCCAAATCCGATATCGCAATCACACAATCTATAACTATACCAAAAGACATGTTTGATTTTGGGCCAGTTCTATGTACGCTACATAGGTAAATAGGAAAAAAATATGGGAATATAATAAAAATACGAAAAAATTAATTTGAAGAAGGGTACATGCGTACGAAAATAATTATTTGAAGAGTTTTTTATTGCGAGAACACTATTTTTAGGGCGGCCATGACGGTTGTTTTGATTTGACTTTTGACGTAGTAGACAGTTTTACGAAGAGACGACGTCTTGAATGCCATACGTCTTTCTTTGTCAAAAGTCATGTCATTGACAAAATGACATTATTTAGTTAATTTTGATCTGATCCGCCATGTTTTATTTTACTTTGTGTTGCTCTCCTTGACGAAGTTAATTTAAATGTACATGGAAACGAAGTGAAATTAAACAAAATAAATAATAGGAAACGGTTACTATATTATGTAGCTATATTTACATATACTGTATATAGGGCTGGCCCAGGCCTCATACATTTCTTGAACATCGCTTTTCATCCATTTATATTTATAATTACCGACGCTAGAATCGTAGACAGACATACAGACAGACGGACGGACAGATCGAAACTATAAGGGTTCCTCAAGTATTACGGAACCTAAAAAGACCAATCCCGGGTCTTTCAACCTACGTCTGACGTCACAACTATAAAATCAACTACCAAGCGTCCCACATACCGCGTCCGCATTTGGCAACCCACTTGGCGCGGCGCCAGAGGTCGAGGCTCCGAAGGCCCAGTCAGGCCCGGGGCACACCCGGGGCCCCCACCGCGGGGCCTCTGCCGCGGGGCCCCCTACAATAGCCTCATATTTAGTCACGCGTTTTGATGTGAATAGAATTCTGAAAGCGTATTGTACTCGTTGAAAATTAGCGTGTTGGTTATGTAAAAAACGTTTTGAATAACATTATATTTACAGCCTCCGTGGTCTAGTAGTCCGAGCATTGGCTCTCGACTCGGAGGTCGTGGGTTCGGTTCCCGCATTGGATCAACAAAAATGTTGTTTCCAAGTTTGGATAGGACAACGCAGGCTGATTACCTGATCGTCTGACAATAAAGATGATCCATGTGTCGGATGGGCATGTAAAAAGTCGGACCTGCGCCTGATCTCACGTCAGCTGTCGTGTCGGTTATCCGTCCCACTGGATTAGGAGAGTAAAGGAAGAGAGAGTGTTCTTGTGTACTGCGCACATACTTGGGCACTATAAAATTACTCCTGCGTAACTGGCCTGGTTTCAATGAAATCGGCCACCGTCACCGAAATCGGTGTGAGAGTTATTATTTACTGCAAATATAACTTTTTGTGAAATCAGATAAAAAATAATTTAGCCACATATTTTAGTAAAAGCAGTAGCTTATGACGTTTAAGCAGAACTTTTTTTAAGCTGACAAGAATATATTTTATCTAGTAAGGAAACAAATCTTCGCCGTTGAGTCCATTAACCTTCTATCAGCTGATTCTCCTTATTTGAAACCTCTTTTTTGCGCAAAAAGAGATGTTTTATGTACACTACATAGGTAAATAGGAAAAAAATATGGGAATATCCTAAAATACGAAAAAAATTATTTGAAGAAGGGTACATGCGTACAAAAATGATTATTTGAAGAGTTTTTTATTGCGAGAACACTATTTTTAGGGCGGCCATGACAGTTGTTTTGACTTGACTTTTGACGTAGTAGACAGTTTTACGAAGAGACGTCGTCTTGAATGCCATACGTCTTTCTTTGTTAAAAGCCATGTCATTGACAAAATGACATCCTTTAGTTAATTCTGATCTGATCCGCCATGTTTTATTTTACTTTGTGTTGCTCTCCTTGACGAAGTTAATTTAAATGCACATGGAAACGAAGGGAAATTAAACAAAATAAAGAATAGGAAACGGTTACTATATTATGTAGCTATATTTACATATACTGTACATAGGGCTGGCCCAGGCCTCATACATTTCTTGAACATCTCTTTTATCTATAAATAACTAGCTTACAGTAGCTTGTCTAAACACTACGACATAATACAAGAGACTTTATTGTCTTTAGCATAAAGTTAAATCCCACCAAAAACATTCTGTAAAAAACTAGCCAAGTCTCGATAGAGCTGCTTGTTTATCTCTAAAAAGTAGTGAAATCTAGACAAAGTCGTGCCAAGTCTAAGGTTCCTTACTGCGATTTCTTTATTATTATAGTTAATGTTGTGTGACTTGGCCGTTGAAGGGTACACAATGGTACAAAAGGGGCTCCATGACACCATTGCTCCAATACATATGTTCTACAATCAACAACAGCCTAAAATGAGACACTACTCACTAGCGTCCAATTACCAATACCAGTATGGGCTATTATCTCGCTTAACAGACATAGGTAGTTACAACAGATATACATTACGTGTAAACAAAATTGACTTGTACCCACTTGTAACGTATAAAGAATGTTCAACGGCCAAGTCACACAACATTAACTATAATAATAAAGAAATCGCAGTAAGGAACCTTAGACTTGGCACGACTTTGTCTAGATTTCACTACTTTTTAGAGATAAACAAGCAGCTCTATCGAGACTTGGCTAGTTTTTTACAGAATGTTTTTGGTGGGATTTCACTTCTTTTTGTAGAAACGTGGGCATATTGATTTATTTTACTAGATTTCAGTGTAATTTGTTTATTTAATTTGTGTAATGATCGAGTACAATAAAGTTAATCGTTCGACTATTTATTCTTGTAAACTTGTAAATATAAGTATAAAAGCCAGTCTAGTCTTATCCAGAGTTTTCCTTTAATTTTATTTATATGCGTATCAAAAGCAGAAAGGGAGGCATTCGCCCAGCAGTGGAATGCTACGGACTAGATTAAATTAGAAGATGTGTCCCACTTCGCTAGGTTTTTGAAATGACAGTCGATTTTTTATGTACCTAATCAGCTGAAACCAGCTGAGGATTCTTCATCAGATACTTCAGACCTTCGATTTTTGACATCAAATGAAGCGGCCCACCACCATGTTGAATATTTTTTGTAAAGGCGGTATGTCGATCTCTAATAGTTTGGTTGGGCTCTTGTGTTTACTAATCAGGGTCACCAGGTACTCCAGATGTTCGATTATCCTAGTTTTTATAGTTTTCCCTTTATGTGGCCATTAAACCCTAACTCTGTACCAAATTTCAGCTCTCTGAGTGAGTGACTGAGTGAGTGAGTGTCATAAATTCAAAACTTTGCTTTCGCTTAACTTCTGAACTAAATGACCTACAGACTTAAAATTTTGGATTTTAAGTATGTGATTATAGCTTACTAGATGACGAAAATTTCTGCGTTCTGGTCTTATCCAGAGCTCCTCAAATAGGGGCCTGAAAATGCGGCGAAATGGTTCCAGTAAAGAATGGTACGACAGTGTTTGCTTCGCGCTCGACATGACGGGGGCACTGCCGTGACCCCAGATCGACGTTCTGGTCTTATCCAGAGGTTCTCAAATAGGGGCCTGAAATGCGGCGAAATGGTTCCGGTAAATAATGGTACGGCAGTGTTTGCTTCGCGCTCGACTTGGCGGGGGCACTGCTGTGCCCCCAGATCAACGTTCTGGTCTTATCCAGAGGTTCTCAAATAGGGGCCTGAAAATGCGGCGAAATGGTTCCAGTAAAGAATGGTACGACAGTGTTTGCTTCGCGCTTGACTTGGCGGGGGCACTGCCGTGCCCCCAGATCGACGTTCTGGTCTTATCCAGAGGTTCTCAAATAGGGGCCTGAAAATGCGGCGAAATGGTTCCAGTAAATAATGGTACGGCAGTGTTTGCTTCGCGCTCGAATTGGCGGGGGCACTGCAGTGCCCCCAGATCGACGTTCTGGTCTTATCCAGAGGTTCTCAAATAGGGGCCTGAAAATGCGGCGAAATGGTTCCAGTAAAGAATGGTACGACAGTGTTTGCTTCGCGCTCGACTTAGCGGGGGCACTGCCGTGCCCCCAGATCGACGTTCTGGTCTTATCCAGAGGTTCTCAAATAGGGGCCTGAAAATGCGTCGAAATGGTTCCAGTAAATAATGGTACGGCAGTGTTTGCTTCGCGCTCGACTTGGCGGGGGCACTGCAGTGCCCCCAGATCGACGTTCTGGTCTTATCCAGAGGTTCTCAAATAGGGGCCTGAAAATGCGGCGAAATGGTTCCAGTAAAGAATGGTACGGCAGTGTTTGCTTCGCGCTCGACTTGGCGGGGGCACTGCCGTGCCCCCAGATCGATTATCCTAGTTTTTATAGTTTTCCCTTTATGTGGCCATTAAACCCTAACTCTGTACCAAATTTCAGCTCTCTAAGTTTATGGGAAGTACTAGTTCTATTTTGATGATCATGAGTGAGTGTATAAGTGAGTGAGTGAGTGAGTGAGTGAGTGTCATAAATGCGAAACTTTGCTTTCGCTTAACTTCGGAACTAAATGACCTACAGACTTGAAATTTTGGATTTTAAGTATGTGATTATAGCTTACTGGATGACGAAAATTTCTGCGTTCTGGTCTTATTCAGAGGTTCTCAAATAGGGGCCTGAAAATGCGGCGAAATGGTTCCAGTAAAGGATGGTACGGCAGTGTTTGCTTCGCGCTCGACTTGGCGGGGGCACTGCCGTGCCCCCAGATTTAGAATGGCGTACTAAGTCACACGTATTTTAGTTCTAATGCGCCTTATAGATGGCGCTAAATGTAACATAAACAAAATGTCGTTATTGGGTATTATTATAGACAAGCTTTTGCCCGCAGTTCTGCCCGCGTAAATATAGTATCCCAAGGGAATTGCATGATTTCCCGCGATAAAAAGTAGCCTATATCCTTCATCATGGTCTACTCTATCTCTGTGCCAAATTTCATGAAGATTGGTTAAGTAACTTTTTTAAATGAAAGTTTTTACATGAAACCATAATTAACCTATCCCACGGGAACCGTACATTTTCACGCAATAAAACGAATCCTATGTCCTACCTCGTTGTCTACTTTATACCTGTGCCAAATTTCATGATGATCGGGTAAGTGGTATTTACGTGAAAGCTCAACAACCAAACAAACTGACATTTACATCTAAATATATAAAAGGCAAACCTGACTGACTCATCTATCAACGCACAGCCGAAACTACTGAACGGTATTTTCTAAAATTTGGCATACAGATAGTTGTAATGACGTAGGCATCCGCTAAGAAAGGATTTTTGAAAATTCGCTTCTAAGGGGGTAAAAAAGGGGTAAAATTTTGTATGGAAACCGAACTCCACGCGGACGAAGTCTAAAGCTAGTTTTTTATAAAAGCTTACGTGGGTTACCATGCATTCCGCGGAACCCACGGCTCATCCACTGGATCCCAGTATTAGCGACATTAGAACCTCCACTCACAATAATCACCAACAATACCAGATTTTCCACTTTTCTCCCACTCTAAGCAGCTTATTGTGGCCGTAACAATAACACAGCCTTAATGATCTTGGCATAAAACTAATGGTAAGTCCCCCCGAGTTGTAAAAGCGTAGCCGTGTACTTGGTCAGTACATGCGTCCCAATCTTAGGGTCGGTATACAACGAAGCATTTTATAGGTGAATGCACACTTATCCGAGCCGAAAGAATCGAACGAATCGAATTCCACGAGGTCTCGCATACCTATCCGCGCCGAAAGAATCGAACGCATCGAAAGAATCGACCGCACCGAAAGAATCGTTTTTATTTCCTTTCCACCTGTTGCAATGTAACTACATGTGAATTATGATGGATCTTGACAGGGTTTTCATTGTTAGTGCTTTATTTATGGAAGATGAGGATAAGAATCACTCATTTTTGTATTGATAAAAATAAAGAAGTAGCCCTTACTAGAACACAACGCGCGTTGCTTTGTCGTACGCAACTGACAGAATGCAAGCGCATCGACCGATTCGACCGCATCGCTCGCATCGAATCCGGTCACGTCGTCCAAATTCGTCTAGGAGTTCTGGGGTGCTTCCAGATTCGACCGATTCGATGCGGGCAAATGAGCGAGGTTTCATAGGATTTCATATAAAGAATTCTAAAATTCGTTTCCTTCGGCGCGTTCGATTCTTTCAGCTCGGATAAGTGTGCCTTCACCTTTAACATAGCTATTCAAAATTGAACTTAATTCAGTCAAACAACAAGAAGATACACATTTCATTGTAACAGTTTGAATGTCAAACACCACGCTGCGCGCGTGTGCAGCGCGGCGACTTCAAAATTAAGAAGATTGAGTAGAGAAATATTATTAACTAGCTGTTGCCCGCAACTTCGTTTGCGCAGAACTGACGGAAGCGGAACCCTATTTTTATAAACGGAACCCTTAAATAAAAGTAGCCTATGTTAGACCTTATAACATCAGCTATTTGCTAGTGAAAGTCCCGTGAAAATCGGTCCAGCCGTTTCAGAGATTAGCCGGAACAAACAGACAGACAGACCGACAGACAGACAGACAGACAGACGGACAGACAAAAATTTTAAAAATTGGTATATTAATGTAAGTATCGAATATACTTTCAGATGCATTATGTGAAAAGCTGTTAATTTGAAGATACAAACAGACACTTCATTTTTATTTATCTGTATGTATAGATGTATAGATTATATTTTATTTAAATTAAATTTTAGCCAAATTTAAAAGATATATTTAGAAAATAAATTTTATATCACACTTTTTTGTGAATTTTTACTTTGGAAGTCGGTTTAATTTTTTGTTCAAAAATAATAAGTTACAAGATGCTAAAGTTGCGAAAAAATACGAGCCAGGGATCTCAGTCTATAATCATACATTGTAGGCCATTTCTATTTAACGTCATATGAAATATCATATGGGTAAACTTTTACCGTCCCCAGTTAGTTTATTTTAAGATTTGCTATATTCGGTCAGCTATTTTCCTCTATCGTCATATAAAGGATAGAGAAAGATTAAAGTTTACTTAAGCATTTAAGTACACTCGAAAAATGTCTTCCAAACTATGAATATTCATTTCTGTGGGTAGTTGTAAGTTCGTTCTATTTTTAAACATATTATGCGATGAAGCATTTTTCTTGAGAGTTCTAATATAATTGTGTTTGAATAGGATTCTATACATGGAGAACTATAGATTAGAAGAACTATAAAATATGTTTATACTAATATAGTTAAGAGGAAATTTTTGTGTATATGTTTGTTGCATTAAATAGGCTCCGAAACTACTGGACCGATTTTGATGAAATTTGGCAAAAATAAAGAATAAACTACGGGGAAGGAAATAGGCTTTTTATTGCGGTCAAATGTACGGTTCCTTCTAAATTTCCTTTTGCGCGCACGAAGCCGCACTCAACATCTAGATGTAGTATCAGTATAAATTCAAATTACTTTGAGTCTAATACTACAAACTATCACTGAGACTTCGCTGTCTGTCTGTCCGTCTGTCCGTCACCAGGTTGTATCTCATGAACTATGATAGTTGAATAATATATTTTTGTTGCCGTTATAACAACAAATACTAAAAATAAAATAAAATAAATATTAATTAAGGGAGGCTCCCATACAACAAACGTGCTTATTTTTCCCTTTTCTCTAGTCTAGAGTCTAACTCGCCCTTAGCCGTTCCTATTCTAATACGTTTTTCAACAACCTTAACTAAGGGTTTCGCCAGGAATGTCAATCAGCAATGTTGTGTTTTTGTGTTATTTCGGTTTGTTTGTGTGTATTATTGGTGGAATATTAACCATTAGTTATTCGTTGACGTGCAATAGTGTGGAAAAGTGATACAAGTACAAAATGCGTGCTAAATTGGGTTTCCCACCAAAACTCCCAAGGAAGTTTCAAAGCGTCTACCACTTTACTGAAGCGACTGACTTGACTGATTGACTACTGTGACTATTTAATTGGACTTTGACTAGACTTTGGACTTGACGATGGTTATAAGACGCCATATAAAAAAACCTTAACTAAGCTATTACAAGCTAGTAGATACTCCTGCCAAAATGCTAAATTCTGCACCCACTTTTATCAACGCCTAAAACACATCTAGTCAGAAATCTAAATTGGGCTATAATAATAATAATATTATATTCAGCCCAAAATCCTTCCATATCCTAACGATCTAACTTGGCAACTATCCAGAAAATACCTACAAAATTGTGTACGGGGAAATTTAAATCTACTTTCTGTTGCTGTGAGCCTGGTAGTTAGAGTAAAGAAACGCTAAAGTTAAGAAGAATTTTGAATGACCCACAGAAGGCTAGCCCAAGCAAAAGCAATTGACAACTACGTATTCGTAACGTCATCGAATGTCAGTTGTATGGGCGCTGTCATAATTTTCTTTCGATAATACGTAATTTTCAATTGTTCATGCTAGTTCCACTGTAGTGGATTACGTGACTAACCCGGTCTGAACTAAAATTATTGTTTAAATAGGTTTTTTAATTTCCTATCTGTTGCTGTAATCCTGGTAGTTAAAGAAGATAAACGCTCTGGGCTAAGCAACGATAAGAAGATCTCTTCTTCTTTTTTTCGATTTGTTTACTGTCTTGTTATTTGTTTACTATTTTATTTGTCTACTTAAGAAGTTAAGACTGTCCTAATAGACGTAGCAGTCGATGATCATTTTTAATAGCTTATCCGTTCTTATCAGGCTATCCGTTTGTTCGTTTGCCGGTTTTATTTCTTAGAACTTTAACGCCAAATTCAATACAGTCAATCAGGGTAACTTTGAATCATCATCGACATATTTTTTAAACAAACTTTTACTATGTTAAGAATTAGTCAAAAGAGTTTAGTTAATCTGTGCTCTCAGGTTGGTTTTCATGCTATAAAGTTATAAAACGTCTTTAAAAATGACTAATTATATTAAAAACTGGCAATTTTGTCGTGTGTCAAAGTTACCACCTAACTTGGGTAACTTTGACACAGACTAACTTTTAATTATTTTACAGCTTCAGGATAACATTAGTTTATGTTTTTATCAAATATTGATGTAGTGGGGTCATAGACAAGTCAAAAAAACCATAAAGTTATTACATTGCATTATGTTTTTATATACCTTGATAGCAGCAAAGTTAACGAGATTTTTTTAAAAGTTTTGCACTGATTTTTACCCATTATGTTGCGCGCGGTTAAAAACAAAAGTTTTTGATATTATCTTCTTTTGACAGCTGCTTTTTTTTAGATTTCGTTTACGAAGTATGTTACGTACACGAATTGTTATTAAATTTTAAGCGCCAATTGTTTCCCACATAAAACAATAGAAAAGAATTTTGTGAACAAACTGTCAAAGTTACCCTCGTGATTCAAAGTTACCCTGAATGACCGTAATTAAGTAAATCCTTAATCAAAGGACGCTATGTAACTTAAGAGCGTATTTATTAAGGCGTTTGAGTAGTCTCTTACTACTAACTTACTTAGTTTAGTTTTTTAGGGTTCCGTACGTGAAACGTAAAACGGGACCCTGTTACTAAGACTTCGCTCGTCCCTCTGTCTGTCTTTCCGTCTATCACCAGGCTGTATCTCATGAACAGTGATCGTTAGTCAGTTGAAATTTTCACAGATAATGTATTTGTGGTGATGCTTTAACAACAATCTATACAGATAAATATAATTGAAGTGTCTGTTTGTAATGTCAAATTAACAGCTTATCACTTGATGCATATGAAAGTATATTCGATACTAACAACAAAATATCAATTTTTAAAATTTTTGTCTGTCCGTCTGTCTGTCTGTCTGTCTGTTTGTTCCGGCTAATCTCTGAAACGGCTGGACCGATTTTCACGGGACTTTCACTGGCAGATAGCTGATGTTATAAGGTCTAACATAGGCTACTTTTATTTTAGGGTTCCGTATAAAAAATAGGGATCCGTTTTCGTTAGTTGCGGGTAACGAAGTTATGCAAACGAAGTTGCGGGCATCAGCTAGTTAATAATAATAATAGAATTAAATAACCTAACCAAGAGCATGTCAGGACATGTCTAAGGAGGGTTCCGTAACTATAAACGCGTAATATGCTTTTTTTTAAGTACTCCAAAAGTTACTGTCCGATTTGGTTCAAAATAATTTTCCTAAAGAGTTTTTAGCATGATCTATCAGCATGGAAATTTGCAAGTTTCTATCTCCTATAGTTTAAAAATGCTAGGGGGGGGACCAACTTACAAACTGCTTTGGAGGCCGATTACTCGAAAATGGTCAACTTTATAAAAAAGTAACGTATGAAACCTTGCCTTTATTTTAAAAGACCTATTCTACGATACCGCACACGATGGGGTAGAGTGAAAAAATATTTTTCATCCCCACTTCACATGTATGGAGAGCCACCCCTAAAATATAAAATTATTATTTTTTTATGATCCCGAAACCGTGATCTATACACAATCTATAACTACACCAAATTTCATCAATTTATATTCATAATTACAGGAGCTAAAGGCGCGGACAGACAGACAGACAGACAGACAGACAGACGGACAGAGCGAAACTATAAGGGTTCCTTAAGTATTACGGAACCCTAAAAAAACAGGGCTCCCATACAACAAATGTGTTTTTCTTACGGAACCCTTCACGCGCGAGTCACTGGCACTTGGTTTTTTCTTTACCATATTCTATATTTTGTTCTCTCTTTTTCGTGTCCATTCACAAAAGTTATTTTTGCCAGTAAAACTTTATTTGCATGCAAAATTTTATACAAGCACTATCAGGTCAATTCGCCACAAAGAAGCACTTTGGCGGTGGCCCAGAAACGAATTTAACTATTGAGTTTTTGTCTTTTGTTTTAATCTTATTTTAGTAAGCTAGATTAACCTGTTTTAAATATACGTACTTAACGTTACCTTCCAGTCCAGCGAGTTTCGCTGGTTGTACTTTTAGACAGTTTAAAAAAATATATTATTATATTTATTTTATCAATTTATTATAAAAACTGTGCCTGCAAAGCTTTATAAAACTGTCATAAAAAATGTGAAATAAAACTCTGTTTGGTAAGGTCAAACATATTTTTATACTAGCGCTCTGTATGCAAATTATTGGAATATTTTGAAACAACTTATACACGCCGAGTACTGTCAAGCTGTGTTTACTAGGGTATCATAAATAACATAGATAGTGGGTAGTTTATGCAAAACTAGATGTTGCCCGCGACTGCGTGTTTGTCACGATAAAAAGTAGCATGTGTCTGTAATTTCATCAAAATCAGTTCAGTAGTTTTAGTGACTATTAAATGCAAAAGAACAATCTTCTGCACATTGGGATATGTGAGAAGAAGAAAGTCGATGTTGATGATGATGATGGTGAATCAAAATTGCCAGTACCAGGCTCGCATAGCAATCGAGGCTATAACACTAAACAATATTCCCCAATACCCAGTTTATGGTCCATATTTCGTACCCTTTCTACTCTATGTCCGATAGCGGAATTTTACTGTGTACAATCAATATCGGGGTCACGAATGTTGCGAGGTTCAAGTCATAGAAGGCAGCGAAAAGCGAGTCGCTTGCTCTTAGCTGAAAGTGATTTGAATGTTTTTTCCTTCTTTTTTTTATATTGTTGAAAGTTTTTGTAAATATGTAATAGCTATGTTTTGCTTATAGACAATCTACAACTTCTTATAATAATAAGTTCGATTTTAATTTATTTTTTGCTTAAATCCTATGAGCTTGTATACAAGATAGTAAGGCGACGTTGAATCACAAAAGTGACATTACATAATATACAACTATCACGTGTATTATAATATGGTTGTGTGACGTCATTATTGCCATGCGACGTCGCGTGGCAGTTTTGTATTTGAGTTCTATTACCCAGACTCCACGCTGCAGCCTATTCGCTGGGTGCGAAGTACTAGGTGGGGGTATCATAATCGATCGCAGCGCTCATGGTGGCAAAAAGTAGAAATAATGTTGGCTTTGTCATCTGTCAATGCCGAAGCAATCTTTAATTTTCTAAAATTCTAAAAGCGTTTTATAAGGTATCAAAGTTTTAATATTATATATCTATGTATCAAAGAACCAGATGTTTGTCTGATAATGCGGGATTGAAGTATAGAACTCTGTCCTTGTTTTGTTCTTAATAATTCCGCTACATCTCGGACATGTCCAGCAGATACCAACAATTTCCTTTACAAACGGTTTGTGGTTGAAATTTTATATTGAGTGATACTCACAAAATAATATAATATATAAATAATATATAATATAATACTATACTAATATAACACTCATTTAAAATAATACTCATTTTGATCTGAAAACTATATTTAATTTATTACTAAAATTTAATTAAATTAAATTAATTATTATTTAATAAAACCATTAAAGTAGCTTTATCTTCTTGTTTTACAGTAAAACTACAATTTAAAAAGAAGTAAGCAAACCCAGATATAACCAAAATAAAACACACTTTTGAATAGATTTTACATACCACATTTAATTTGAATGCCCAAAAATGATTACACAACACTGTCCACCCAAATCACAGTAATTTTGAAGTTTACATTAATAACACAATAGTATTTTTAGGGTTCCGTAATACTTAAGGAACCCCTATAGTTTCGCTCTGTCCGTCTGTTTGTCTGTCTGTCTGTCCGCGCCTCTAGCTCCTGTAATTATGAATATAAATTGATGAAATTTGGTACAGTTATAGATTGTGTATAGATCACGGTTTCGGGATCATAAAAAAATAATAATTTCATATTTTAGGGGTGGCTCTCCATACATGTGAAGTGGGGATGAAAAATATTTTTTCACTCTACCCCATCGTGTGGGGTATCGTAGAATAGGTCTTTTAAAATAAAGGCAAGGTTTCATACGTTACTTTTTTTTTAAAGTTGACTATTTTCGAGTAATCGGACTCCAAAATAGTTTGTAAGTTGGTCCCCCCCTAGCATTTTTAAACTATAGGAGATAGAAACTTGCAAATTTCCATGCTGATAGATCATGCTAAAAACTCTTTAGGAAAATTATTGTTTTAATATTTTATCACAATGCCGCCAAAAAATTTAAAAACGCCAGAACGGTCAGAGCCAACAAAGTTGCGAACGCTAGGTGGCGCTGAAGTCGTGCACGGAGCGAATACCCTGTACCACACGCATCAGATTATTCGCCAATCTACATGCCGTTGCGTGCCGACCCCTACCTACCCCCTGTCTACCCCCTGCTAGCTCCTGCTACCTCCTGCTACCCTGGTCACAGCACGTCGGCTTATAACACTTGGGTAGGCAATGCTTAAATAAAGCAGTTACTAGTTATACATAATAATATTTTCTGTCATGTATACTTATCCCCCCTTACTAATAAACGCTGTATAAGCTTTGAATAGTTATACAATGTTTTGTCTCCTTCTATCGAATTAAACATGTCACTCGTGTGATGTGAACAAAACACTGTATAACTATTCAAAGCTTATACAGCGTTTATTAGTAAGGGGGCTATACTTTATATTATAAAGAGGAAAAGTTTGTTTGTATGTTTGTATTTTCCCTTTTCGTTCGTTATATTATAATATAACGAAAAAATATACGTAAAATTGTAAGCAGAATGTTTATTTGACAATCTGTCAAAATTTTACAATTTCACTAGTTATATTACAATCTAACGGTTTTTACAATTTTACGGTGACATATACATGTTGTGGGCGCCTATGAACCATTACAATACGGCCGATGTATATTGGCGAGTCTGAACTTCGTGCAGAAGGTTGCGCATTAGCTGTTTCTAAGTGTTTTCGTATTTATTTTATTTGTACTAATTGGTCAACTGTAGTAGGGAAATTTTATTAGTACGTAGGTATATAAAAATAATACAATAACAGTTTTCTTCACGAGTTGTACATGCGCTAAAGTTCGCAGAGCCTATGTTCAGACCCGTCAAGATACAGCGGCCGTAGTGGTGCGTCATGATTTTTCTTAGACAGCACACAACGCAACATGTACACGTGTTGTAGGCGCCAACTCTCAGCTGACGGCTTGTAATAAGAATAAATGTTTTACAATAAAGTGCTTTAGGTTTATAAAATTCTATTCATACGTGCTATCACAGAATACAGAAATCATCCAGAAGCCGTCAACACGCGCGCCGTCACGACTACTCTAAATTGGAATGGTTATCCACACAAAATATTACAGAATAACGGAATATTTTACCCTACTTTTTTTCAATAAATTTTTTTTGAATACCTAATTATTGTCGTAATATAATAACGCGATTTGTTTTGTAAGTAAAAATTTAAAAGAGCGGGCGGGGCGGTATTTCGCCATGGTTTTGGACACAGTACGCTGCATACAAATGTAATCGAACACTCATTCTGGATGTTTGTATTCTGTGGTTGGTATATAAAACAACGTGTAGTGAATATATGTAATATGTATATGTCACCGTAAAATTGTAAAATCCGTTAGATTGTAAAATAACTAACGAGATAGTAAAATATGTCAAAAGATTAAAAACTATATATTTATAATCCAACGAAAAATAATGTGTGAAATTATAGGCAGCATATTCGCGTCGGAACTCAATCAACATTTTACAATTTCACTAGTTTTATTACAATCTAACGGTTTTTACAATTTTACGGTGACATATACATATTTGTTGCACCCCCCTTGTGCCCTAGATTGGCTAAATAGCCAATCTAGGGCACAAGATTAGATGGTAAAGTTGTAATGAGTCTGTGGTTAAACGGTAATTTTCTGTGCGAATAACAATTAAACAGCTAGTTTTTCATGCCATATGAAGGAAAGTACTTCCTATTACATTGATATTAGTATACTTGATATTAGTAGGCTCTGGATAAAAACATAGGTTACTTTTTATCTCAAAAAAGTACAGTGTTCCCTTTTTTTTTATTTGCGCGAGCGAAGCCGCGGGCTAAAGCTCGTATTTTATTAAATTTTATTGTTTCATCGTTCTACTAAAACTCCGAGCAAGGCGATTGGTCTCTATTAGGTATTACATAAGTTATTCCATACAAAAAAACATGTATTTTTCGTTGTATAGATAAAATGGTACGGAACCCTTCGTACGCGAGTGTGACTCGCACTTGGCTGGTCTTTGGCATAATATGATGCTATTTTTAGTTTTAAACTACATACTTACATACTGTCTCAAATACATAGGTACTAATTGGAATCCATTTTTAGTTCTACTCTCAAAGCGCCTTTTTTTATTTGCAGCTTATTCCTCAAGGTAATGCGATCCTAGTACCGGCAAATTAAAACCCGGAGGAACTAATCCTTGTAGTATAAATTTAGACCTTAACTCTAAGTAATACGGTTTAAAATTACGTAGCAAGTGAGTTATCAATCTAAAAAAGACCTTAACTCCCCAGGATAGACTTTAAAATGGAGTGGCAAGAGGGTTATCAATCTAAATTTAGAACTTAACTCGACGGGATAGGGTTTAAAATTAAGTGGCAAGTTAACTGAAAGTGGAATAGATTTTATTAGTGGGTTAGTAGTGTTTTAAGACAATTTTGTGGATCTAGATTCAAGACTTAGTTCCTTTAACTAAACTGGAATTAAAATAGACTACAAGACATCTGACAGAGTTTACTTTTAATTATTATTTTTTTAATCTTTCTTACTACAGTATTGAGTATTCTCTCTGCTATATTATCTCCCTCTTTCTTCTGCTTCTGCGACATGTTCGGCGTTTTGACGCCTTGTCGACTGTCTCGCGCTTAAAGTGAACTGCATAATAAAATGAAAAAAGCTGACTTGACAGACTTTATTCTGCCATTGTCAGAATAAACATGAAATAGATTTGATAGGTAGTAACGGTTATATAGTATGGAAAAGTTTAATTGTTATTTTTAGCTGCTGATCTGTGGATCAAAAGAAAAAAATATTAAAATCGTTTTTGAAAAATAACGGTTGGTGGTAGAATGTATTTTTAATGCCACATCATATAAAATCCAAAATCCAAAATGGCGGCGATGTGATTCGCCACCAATCACGTCTCGTTTCTCACGGAGGCTAAAAGCGACCATGAAGAGCCGCTTCGCTACGTTGAATGTAAGAGGAGAAATGGATGGTAAGAATGAAAGTGGACAAAGCGAAACAAGTATGTAAGGATCGTAGGAAAGAAGTGGTCTCTGCCTACCCCTACGGGAAAGAGGCGTGACTATATGTATGTATGTATGTTAATTATAAAAAAGTGATCTGAATACAATCCAAGAAAACGAACACACAAGACAAACAATAAAACAATTTTCATGCTAATTTTGGAATCTTCCCGAAAATTTGCACAAAATGAAAAAAGTTCCTCCAATTAATTATAAAAGAACAGGAAAAGTGACAAGGTCGGCCCTTCTTTTCGCCCTTTTCCCTTACAACTTCGCCCTTTATACGATTAATTTTCCCTAAATTGATTAAGAATAGATTTATTAATATCAACCATTTGAAAAGTCGTTTAAAATTTGTTAGTATAATTTGAACAATCACTAACTTTTTCCCGCGTAAATTTAGTTTCCGGTATCCCACGGGAATATATTACTTTTTCGGGATACAAATTAGACTATGTTTCAATCCAGAACTTAAACTACTACCGTACCAAATTTCATCGAAATCCGTTCGGTATTTTTGCGTGATAGAGTAACAAATATCCATCCATCCATTCATCCTCACAAACTTTCACATTTGTAATATTAGTAGGATTTTATCTTGAATATGAGTACAGTGTAAAAGTATTGAATATCCCAACTAACATTTTGGTAATAAGAATAAGCGCTAAATGAGCTACTTAAGAGAAACTTAAAAACCTAAGGTCCTATAAAAGGTCTAACAACTAGTGGTATAGCGCGCTATAACTATCTTATAACCCTCGATTGGGCCCACAATTTTAGAGCTTAAAGTGACATAATAGTTGTAGAAAAGTGATAAAAAGGTGTGCATAAAGAGCTACAATAGTGCTATTGAAGTAGTATTCACCATTTTAGGTGTCTTATAAGCTATACACAGGTTACAACTGCACCCTTTAATAATAAATAATTTATAAAATTCATTCAATTAGCTTTTTTAACAACATATGAGTGCTCCTACGATACTATTTATAGCTCGATTGTATATTGTGCATAATATGTAGTAATAAACATCACCCAAACTTTTTTTTTTTTACTTTACGTTTCTATTACCGTCTAAAATGATAAAATATAATAGCAATGCGCATATTCATGGCCGACAATCATGGCCGACATCAATTAATAATTTTATACATTATCGGTTTCATAATTATGAATTCTCTTTGCGATGATAAGTATTCTGTGATAATATATACTAGTTTTCATCTCAATTTTGAAGCGCCTCAATAAAAAATATTTTAAAAAATATAGAAACCGACTTCCAAAGTAAAAGCAATAACATTCTTAAAATCACTAAAAAGTATGAAATAATTCTTATTGTCGAAATAGTTCCCTTTCAAATTCTACTAAAATGTTACTATTTTTCTACTCAATCTTCTTATTTTTGAGGTCGGTACCAGCCAATTTGAACGTGAGTTCTTTAAAATATTATTTGTAGGTATGTATAAGGACGTAGTTGTGTTAAAATTAATATTTTTTATTGAAAGATTATTAGGGCTGGTAGGAGATTGAGTAGAAAAATAGTAACATTTTAGTAGAATTTGAAAGGGAACTATTTCGACAATAAGAATTATTTCATACTTTTTAGTGATTTTAAGAATGTTATTGCTTTTACTTTGGAAGTCGGTTTCTATATTTTTTAAAATATTTTTTATTTTGTTCTTTTCAGTGATATTATAATATTATTAACTAGTACCTGGAAGACAGAGCTTTGTTCGGAGCTGTTATAGGACGATAATATATTCAAAAATAAATAAAAATATAAGAGAAAGGAAATAAAAATAATCACAAAAATATTTAATCTGACCGGGTTTCGAATCCGAGACCAATTCGTTAAAAAGTTGCGGGAAAATTAAAAATTTGTAAGAAAACTTAACGATCATTAACTTTATTACTTAACTAAGACTTTCCTCGATTCCTCATGGATCCCATCATCATCGTTGTTAGGGTATATAAGCTTGGAACAACATATTACTTTTGAGTAGCTCTGAATATTCAAAGAAATCGATGTCGGTGTAAAATACTATGAGATGTATGGTGTGATGATAGTTGTGGTGATGATGATTATTTAATAGTGACCTATGCTTGCAGTTCTTTTAACAATACAGAAATTTTCAAACGTGTACTTTTAAAGACTGCAGAGGAGTGCTCTTGAGCCTTTTTGGATCCAGGGTATATCTTGGCATAATACTGCACTTTTTGGTAGCTATGAATGTTCAAAGGAATTTATATCGGTGTAAAATACTATAAAAATACCTATATCATCATAATATTATCATGATGTATGGTTTGATGATGATGGTGGTGGTGACGATGATTATTATTTAATAGTGACATATGCTTGCAGTTCTTAAAGCAATGTGGAAATTTCCAAACGTGTATATTTAAAGACTGAGGAGTTCTATTCAGTCCTTTTGGATCCAGGGTATACCTTGGCACAACTTTTACTTTTTTTTAGCTGTCAATGTTCAAAGAAATCGATATCGGTGTAAAAAACTATGAGAAACACCTAGATATCAACAAAATATCAAGGTGTATGGTGTGATGATGGTGGTGGTTGTGATGATGATTATTTAATAGTGACATTTGCTTGCAGTTTTATAAACAATACTTAAATTTTTAAACATGTATATTTAAAGACTGAGGAGTGCTGTTCAGCCCTTTTGGATCCAGGGTATAAGTACCTTGGCACAACATTTCACTTTTTGGTAGCTGTGAATATTCAAAGAAATCGATATCGGTGTAAAATACTATGAAAAATACCTATATCATCATAATTTATCATGATGTATGGTGTGATTAAGATGGTGGCGGTGATGATGATTATTATTTAATACTGACATTTGCTTGCAGTTTTATAAACAATGCTGAAATTTTCAAACGTATATCTTCAAAGACTGAGAAATGCCGTTGAGTGCTTTTTGATCCAGGGTATACCTTGGCACAACATTTCACTTTTTGGTAGCATTTGCTCAGTTACTTCAAAAAAAGTCAAAATTACTATCGGTGTCCCTATAAATTTTGAGGACTTCTCTCAATTCCTCATGGATCCCATTACCAGATCTACCATTTGATGGCAATGGGACCAATCCAGGAGTCAATCCTTTACAACAAAAAAAGAATTTTGAAAATTGGTCCACAAACGGCGGAGTAATCGTGTAACATACACACAAAAAAAAACATACACACGAATTGTAAACCTCCTCCTGTTTTTTGGAAGTCGGTTGAAAATAAACAACATTTCATATTATTAGGTAAAATAAATCACTGCCATGGCATTTTATTTTTATTTTAGTTGTGGTTGTACATAAAAATTCTCAGTACGTCTATGTATATTATAATTGAAAACAGTAAATAATGTAAATCAATAAGTCGGAAAATAATATTTTGACCATAATATTTAAAATTTACTTTTAAAATTTTATAGGTTATGTTTATTTAATGGCATAAAATCTACATTACCTAAGGTTCCTGATAACTCTTTTATTCCCAACGCAGTGTTAAAAAAACTATAGCTAGCTTTTTAATGCCACTTGGACTTTTATAATGTGGGAGAAAATCCTATTATACAACCTGTAATGATTTAAAGGTGGTTTCTGACACTTGCAGCATCTAGCTCTATAATACCTATAGTTATCACTTCTTTAACTTCTATAGCTCTATAATACAAATAGTTATCACTACTATAACTTTCTTTTAGCTCTTAGGCCTCCATAGAACTCGTTAGGTGGTACAAGGTATTGACTAACTCCATTTAAGAACTTTAACCGTTTGTAAGTATTAGCAGACACCTTACAATTGGTTCTAGTGGTTTACGTTTCCTAAAGATGTAAGAGTAAGTTATACAAAAGTTGTGACAAACCCAAGTTAGCAACTTAAGTTATATATTTTTCCTTTATTTCTATTATGCCTCTGTAAACTTTAATTATTATTTACTCCTAACGCCGCAGTAGAGTCCAAAGCTATTATCAGAGCTCTTATATGTCGTTTATAATACTTTAAGTGTCAAAAAAGGTTTCCCTTAGCGCCAAAATGTTAGTTGGGATATTTCCGTTGTCTGGTACCCGTAACAAAAATTCTTCGAGAACTTACCACGAGACCTGAACCTCAATTCTCGTATGAAATTACGACTTTCATTGTAATTTTATTTTATTACAAGTGCTTCACTTGTTTATTGTAAACTGATTTTGTGAATTTGAGCCAATCTGAGCGCGTTTCACGTTGGTTTAACGTTTACGAGAATACCGTTAGGTAGTTTTAACGTATCGAGACTTGATTGTAATTGTATTAATTTAGGTTATATTTAGCAGAATTGACGACGTGATGTGAAAGCGTCCAAAGATGTCTTCTTCTAAATATTATATAAAAGGCAAACCTTACAGACAAATCTATCAACGCACAGCCGAAACTACTGAACGGATTTTGGTGAAATTTGTCATACAGATAGTTGTAATGACGGAGGCATCCGCTAAGAAAGGATTTTTGAAAATTCGCTCCCTAAGGGGTTGAAAAAGGGGTTAAAATTTTGTATGGAAACCGAACTGCACGCGGATGAAGTCGCGGGCAAAATCTAGTGTTAAAAAATGTGTAGTGTGGAGTCGCCGTAGTCGGTGCATGATGCATCTATTTCCGGCTCAATCGATACGATCTACTGTCTAGTCACTACATTGGGTGTGTTTCGCGGAAAAAAGCGCTTGCTAGTGCTTAATAGCGCTGAAATAAAAAAAAATAGATTATCGGCCAGGAAACGTTTACTTACTTCAATACCGCTAACCTAATCCGCCATTTTGCATACCTATTTTTTGTTAGCGCTTTTTTCGCGGAACACAGCCAGTGACTCGCTCACGTCTACTACATGATAGGTACATGATACATCGCCGTCCGTAGATAGAATAATTTGTAAACACATTGTCATGACGTAACGTAAACATTGGTGTAGGTTTTTTACCAATTTAGTAAAGGGGTCGTCCATTAATCACGTGATGCCTAAAGGGGGAGGGGGGGTCCGAAAAAAAATCACCAAGTATCACCAAGGGGAGGAGGGGGTATAAGGAGACATCACGTGTATTAATTTTCGAATCTAGTCTATGCATACCGAAATTATTATCGGCTGTAGATTCGTAGTGTTGCTTAAATACTTACAAGACAAATGACTCGTATAGTTTTTAATTGCTTAAATTATTCGATTAAATGGTTTTTTAAGTTAAAGTTTTTCTTCAAACATGACCTGCTTACTATATAAAAAAAATACACGTGATCTTAGGTGGGGGAGGGGGGGGGGTAGTATAAAACCTCACCACGTATCACCAGGGGGAGGGGAGGGGTCTAAAAAGTTGTTAAAAACATCACGTGATTAATGCACGGCCCCAAACTAACTAGCTTGGTCTCGCGGCCCCGCTAGCGTAAATAGTGTTCCCACGGGAATACCGTACTTTTTGTAGAAAGAAAGACTATGTTTTAATCCAAAGCCTAAACTACTGACGTACCGTATTTCATCATAATCCTTTCAGTAGTTTTTGCGTAAAAGAGTATCCTACATCTATTGATACATATTGATCCATACATCCATCTTCGAATTTATAATACTCGTAGTAGTATAATTATAGTAAGAACCTGTTTCACAGTCTACGGACACATGTTAGATAGTTTACAGGTATATGTTTGTCTCGGTCGCTCTGTATAAAGTAAGCAGTTACAAAAACTACTGAATAAGATATCCGACACCTATCTAAATCTAATATATAACATTTCCATGTCACAATGTTAGTTACCGTACTCCTCCGAAACGGCTTTACCGATTTTTACCAAATTTTATATGCATATTCAGTAGGTCTGAGAATCGGTTACTATCTATTTTCCATACAGAAATAATTTATAAGGCAAAACAACGTTTGCCGGGTCAGCTAGTATTATATAAAAGGCAAACCTGACTGACTCGTCTATCAACGCACAGCCGAAACTACTGAACTGGATTTTGCTGAAATTTGGAATACATATAATTGTAATGACGTAGGCATCCGCTAAGTAAGGATCTTTGAAATTTCGCCACCTAAGGGGGTGAAAAGGGGGTTAAAATGTTGTATGGAAACCGAACTCTACGCGGACGACATCGCGGGCAAAAGCTGGTTAGAAGATATGAATTGAAGAATGAACTGAATAAAATTAAAAATTAAAAATTAAAATTAATGCAATAGAGGCTCTAACGCTAATCAAAATTAGAGCCCTCCCATTGTCCCTGTCTCCGACAGCCGAAATGACAAGGACAGCATGTGACTTGAGCGTTACTTACTTTAAATAACTATCGATTCAATATTCGGCCGTAAATAAGACGAACCAATCGGTTGCCATAATTATATTATGTATATGACATATTATGTATTTCCTTGTTCCTTTACATAATATTATCGTACCACCAAAATATGCCAATACGTCATAGTGTGTACAAACCCCGCCCCGCCCTAGCCGCCCTACGCCGCCCGCCCAGACTTTACGAGTTTGTATACGCCGCGTAAACGTAGATTACTTCCACCTCGTAATTATCGACGAATTATGTTGGGAGTGGATGTTATTGGATTATTATGTATGTTGGATGAAGTGGGTGATATTGGATGATTGTGTATGTTGGATGAAGTGGGTGAACATATTACATAGGTATAATATCTGTCTGTCTCTCTGTATCTCACAAAACTAAAATCAGTCACAAGTTAAATCAAAGTTTTAAGTTTGGATGGGCGCGCGGGGGCTGTGAGGTAGACTCGGCAGAGGGGGGCGTTGTGGGGCTTCCCCGCTAATGCAATTGAGTGTATTGATTGACGAGTGACATTCTACCTAGTCATGGGCTCCTGGTACCTACGTGATAGTACTAATAATGACAGACTTGAAAATAGTTTTAAAATTAGGCCAACGACCAAAATTCCCTGATGGTAAGCGATCGCTATCGCCCATGCATGCAATCTGCAATACCGATGAAGTTACAAGTGCGTTGCTTAATGCTTCCATGATGATGGGGAAGGGGTCAAAAAATTAGGAGATAGTGTTGAAGCCAATATTATTACTTGACTATGGCGAAGTCAAAAGGAAGGGTAATTTTGGCAGTCATTGTATGTATATGTCACCGTAAAATTGTAAAAACCGTTAGATTGTAAAATAACTAACGTGATTGTAAAAATATGTCGAAAGATTAAAAACTATATATTTATAATCTAACGAAAAATAATGTGTGAAATTATAGGCAGCATATTCGCGTCGTACCTAAGTCTATCAACATTTTACAATTTCACTAGTTTTATTACAATCTAACGGTTTTTACAATTTTATGGTGACATATATATTATTATGTAGGTATGTATGTATGTGGTTCCACCGTAGCGCCTTAACTACTGGTCCGATTTTAATAAATGATGTGTCAATAGATTCGTAACAATAGCCCGGGTAACATAGGCTATATTATTTACGTAGTCGGGTTTATTTATATTTTTTTTTATTAAAAAGTAATTATTTTTGGAATAGGAAGGATAAATAGCTTAATGGTAAGCTATTACCACCGCCCTCGTATCCGCAGCATAAGAGGAGTTACAGCCTCCGTGCTCTAGTGGTTTGAGCATTGGCTCTCAACTCGGAGGTCGTGGGTTCGATTCCCGCATTGGAACAACAAAAAATGTTGTTTCCAAGTTTGGTTAGGACAATGCAGGCTGATCACCTGATTGTCTGACAAGAAAGATGATCCATGCGTCGGATGGGCATGTAAAAAGTCGGACCTGCGCCTGATCTCTCGTCAGTCGTGTCGGTTATCCGTCCCACTGAATTATGAGAGTAAAGGAAGAGAGAGTGCTCTTGTGTACTGCGCACACACTTGGGCACTATAAAATTACTCCTGCGTAACTGGCCTGGTTTCAATGAAACCGGCCACCGTCACCGAGATCGGTGTGGGGAGTTATTATAAAAGGAGTTACAGGTGTACTACCGATCTTTTGAACACTTTACGCGTCACTCACATAGCATTAAGTTAACAAAGTAATTAAAAAATCTATGACGCTGCGTTTCGCGCCGGTTTTCTGTGACACCGTAGCATCTCCCCGTTTCACGTAGTAAAAACTCGATCATAACAGCCTGGCAACCACTCAAGACTAATTTACGACCTATAATGTCATTATTGTCCTCAATATGGGGTAGAATGGGACTTATATGGGACATTCCTTGGGGAAAATACGTGACAGAACGTGACAACGTGACGACACGTAGCCACGTCACGTCATTATATTTAATGCGTTTTATAAGGCAATAGCAATTGTATATGAAACTTCTTATTAGATATTATGATAAGATGAATTTAAAACGGGGTTTGCCCATCGCTAAGTAACATATTGTTTTAAATAGGAAAAGGAGATATTTGATTTTGGGCCAGCTCTATGTAGGTACACCACATAGGTTAATAGAACAAAAATATGGGAATTTCATAAAAATACAAAAATGATTATTTGAAAAGTTTTTTAATGCGATAGCCCAAATTTTTAGAGCGACCATGACAGTTGTTTGGACATGACTTTTGACGCAGTTGACAGTTTTAGGAAGAGACGTCTTCTTGAATGTCATTATTTGGTTAATTATGATCTGATCCGCCATGTTTTATTTTACGTTGTGTTGCTCTCCTTGACGAAGTTAATTTAAATGTGAATTGAAAAAAAACGGTTCCTATTTTATATAGCTATATTTACATATTATAGTGTACATATTACTGACGCACGCCTCATACATTTCTACAACATCATTTTATAAAAATTTAATTTTCACTATAATAAAAAGCGGACTCCAAAACTGCTGGACCGATTTTGATGAAATTTGTCACAGATTTAAAGTAGAATACGGGGAAGGATATAAGCTACTTTTATTTCGGAAAAATGTACGGCTCCCATCCAAATTTTCAAACTAATAATAAACTAATTAAAAATGGCTTCTAAATAGAATTATCTTTCTATTTAAAAATAAATACGGGTCATTGTACTCTTGAGTAAGGTTTTGTTTTGAAATCTGCGGTCTCTGAATTTCTGAAGAACTTTTATCACAATATTCTTAGTCGTAAAAGTTAATTCTAAACAATTGTTTTTAAAATTATTAGTTTTATTATTCTTTTGTTTAGTAATTATAAATATAAAATATTTATGATACTCGTTTTGTCGAAGTGTAATTGATTTTAATAATTTATGTACTTATGTATGTATGTAGGTATGTTTGTTCTATCGTAGTGCTTAAACTACAGATCCAGTTTTAATTCATTATTGAATTGCGAATAGACTCTTAATAACGGCCCGGGTAACATAAGCTATATAATCTGTTTAGTCTAAACTACTAACTTTCACATTTTTATAGTAGAATAATGTGAAAGTTTGTGAGGATGCATGGATGTTTGTTATCTTTTACGCAAAACCACTGAACGGATTTTGATGAAATTTGATATGGTAGTAGTTTAGGATATGGATTAAAACATAAGCTACTTTTTATCCCTAATAAGTATAGTATTCCTGTGGGAAATTACATTTATGCGGGCGAAGTCGCAGGAATAAACTAGTTTATAATAGTGTTAGGATTTTTTTCTCAAAATTTATATAAATCCTATGTTTGTCTCCTTTTCCTTGATCATGCGAAACTCTTTTACGCACAACAGCTGTATTTTGTAAAACAATCCAACGTTAACACTTCCATTGTGTTGTATAATGTTGCGTAAACGCCAGATGATGCCTCCCAGCGGGGACGGGACGAGCAAATTGTCATCGAAGCCTCGGCGAATGGGCAGATTGACGTGTAATGGATTTTTGTGGCCTCTCGACCCGCTGAACCCGGTTCGAGGGAGTTCGAACGGGCTAAAAGTGGCTAAAACCGGTTATAACTGGTTTGAAAGCATTTAAAACCGGTCAAAAGCGGTTAGAAGCGGCTCGATCCGATTCCATGCAATTTCTAATCGAATTTCAACAGCTTTCCGACGCAGCTGGTCACGGTTTAATCGACAACGAATTCGATGAGGACTCTTATCGGAGCGTTTTATTCGACGTTGTTTTCAAGTATTGTCGCATAGATTTTTTTGTACAGTCGTATGTAATTTTTAGATTATTTAATCTTATTTTAAATAATTATTATCATGTGACTTCTAACGCGCTTGCATTTAAGACATTTTAGTTACAGGCAGTAAACGGCAAAATTTATAAACAGCTTACGTAAGCAGCTAATATTATATTTTTCCACATAAATAAATATTGTATAGCTTATTCGTAAGTTTTGTCACTGCTTCATAGCGAGTGACAGAGATAGTTTTATCTCTGTAAATAAGCTACTTACTAAATACTACCTAAATAAACCATTTAAAACAGAGGAAGATATAATTATTAATGAAATTAACTATTATGGTCATTATCATCAGATAATGACGATAACAACGAAGCAACACATCTATAGAATGTTGACAGATTTTTCGTTGTTGCAGGTGCGGTCGGCGGTGACGGCGACGACAGCGATGATAAGGAGAAGGAAGAAGAGGCGGAGCGCGAGCGGCAGGAAGCCATCCGCGAGGCTGAGGAGCGGCGCAAGGAGAAGCACCGCAAGATGGAGGAGGAGAGAGAGAAGATGCGCCAAGAGATAAGGGACAAGGTGAGTGCAAGCTAAACGGAAAAAAAAGGGAGGAAACGTAGATATGAGCGAGATGAGAATCAAACAGGAGGTATGAAAAGAATACGAAAGAACACTAAGCATAATATACTGATTAGAATTTTTGACGTGACAACTTCTTATAATTCGATGGAGCCGGTTGCACGCACGAAAAAACATGACGTATGCGGCGTTACCTCGCTCTGAGGCGTTCCATATGACGTTGTCACGTTCAACTATCGTCAGTAAACCGACTTTACAAACAACCGATTTTTTTCGTAAAATTGTACCCTAATGTAGTGTCTAGTGATAAATTAAATATAAATAAAATACATAAAAATCATCAGACCTGCTAAGATTAGAAAGAGATAAAAAATAGAAGATATTTAAATAAGTACATCTTATCAAATTACTGCACAGCGGATAGCAATATATTGTATAGATTATATTCATTCAATATAGTATCTGAAATTTTACAATTTGTAAATTACAAACCTACATACACATCAAAACACGTTACGTCATAATGGACGCTCCACACGTCAGGACGCTTCACACGTTATTACGCGAACAATTAGCGATGCGGGTCAACGGCGCTCATGTGAAGTGCCACTAGAGCTGACGTACAAATTAGCGTTTTGTTCTGCATGTGTTTTATATGGATGATTTGTTTTGTGGGTTCGAATTTTTGTATTGCTTTAAGCAATTATTTTTATTATTTGATCTCTTTTCGATTTAAGAAATATGTAGCTGAACATGTAACGTATTGTATTCGATTTTTGTATTTATACAAAATACTAATTGTATGAAAAAAATAATATTTTTATCATCAATGATGAAAATGTTAGGTCCAAGCTAGACTTCTATGAATTGGCATACATACAGCCTTAGAAGGAAGAAGATATTATTGTTATATGATTTAGGCCAAAATCCTTAAAGTAACATTTAAAATGCTTTATCAAAATCCTCTACTCCACATGTCATAGTTTAGAAGTTATAAATTAATATAGTCTTGTAAGTTATTTTTCGCTATTTACGCTAAAATCCCTTAAATGATTTCAAAAGGTCAATGAAAATATTTCCTAATTTCTAGGAATAAGGGCCATTAACACAATATCAATAAAACTTTACACAATGCTCGGGGGTTCCGGAAATAAAAGTCCGAAATTCCGTATTATATCCATTATATTCGCTAACGACGCGGACACTCGCGCCACGCCTTACTTCTGCCGCTGACAAGTTTTAATTGCGGGGCGGGGCCCCACTTGCAGAGGAGCGGACAATGTTCAGTAATTGCTGATACCCCGGTGCCCTCTAATTGATGAGATTTCTTTCGCTTATTCGATTTTAAGACACCTTTGTAATAGAGGGAGAATTATTGGTCTAATTTACTTTTCGACGTCGTTACTTGTAAGAATTCTGTCGAAGTATTAGAAGTTATAATAATGTAGCAACGCATATATTCATTCTTATTTTTATCTATCTTTTGTGTAATGATTTAGTTATTTGGATTAATTTCTTGAATAAAAGTCCTCATTGTTGCTAAGTTTCTAACTTTACTCTGTTTATATTATCATTAGAGTTTATAATTATTATAATAACTATAAATTGTGTATAATTATTATAATAACTTTTATACGTTATTGGCTTCTTAGATTATTTTATAATTAAGATCATATTGTGAACAAGATGTTGCCCGAGACTTCGTACGCACAAAAAGAAATCCCGCGAGAACCGCACATTTTGTTGCGATAGTAGTTTATGTGTTAATCCAGAGCCTAAACTACTACCATATCGAATTTCATCAAAATCCATGCAGTGGTTTTTGCGTTCTAGAGTCACAAATCCATCAATCCATCCATCCTCACAAACTTTCATATTTGAAACAGTAGTAGGTTACAGTAAGGGAGAAGTATCCTATTAAGGAAAACTTTAGTAAGTAATTAGTGAACTGTATATTTACCACGTTAACTCGACTTCCATCACAACTTGTCCGCTGCAAGTGGCACCGCACCATCAGCAGGGCTGCGCTATTAGCTATCAGTGTGCTCGCACCTTGTCCTTTGACGGCGATCTGCCGCCAAATGACATTACGTCGCCTTTGAGTGGCGTCTAATGGTTCCTATTAGCCAGGAGAGTATTTTGTTATAAACTTTCACTAAAATTATTAGTCGCTCTTAGAAGGTAGCTTATTTGCGCCGAAACCACCTTATTGAATAAAATATTTACGCCACGGATACGCGACTCTATGTTGATGTCTTTATCTGACAAGTGGCTTTCCAACGTATCAAATTATCAACGTATCATTTTAATTATTACTAGAAGTTGCCCGCGACTTCGTGCGCGTAAAAGGAAATCCCGCGGAACCGTACATTTGTCGCAATAAAAAGCAGCCTATGTCCTATCTACTAAATAAGTACTCTATATCTAGTAAATAATAAAATAACAAATAAATATAATAATTTAATTTCAATCTAATCTAGATATTAAAGATAAAGACGATAAAATCGTAAATGTTTTAAGTTATTTTTTGCCAAGCTGTACGTGCCAAGGCGTAGCTCCACGGTAAAATACATTATACATTATTCTGGCAACAAATAACAATGCAACTAGAATGTAAAATGTAGGACAGAAAAGGCTTAAAAATAGAGAATTTATATCCGTAAATCCAGGTCTAACCTAATTAAACTAGAAAGTAAGGCGGTACTTTTCAGTAATTACACACATATTTACCGTGCAGCGTGGCGTGGCAGCCATTTTGTGTTAATTAGCATTTCAAGATGGCGGATTTTACGTCGAGTGTGCGCTCCTTGCTTTGTCGGCTTGAGAATGCCTAGAAATAGAAAAAAGTTCTGGGTTAAAAATGTTGCAGGTAGAAGTTTGAAAAGTAGCACGTGGAATTTGGTTACAAAATTTTAGTATATGTAGCATTTTTATGTATGAAAGTTGAAAAAAAGGCTTAAATTTTGGGCCTACATCCAAAGATTTCAAAACTAAATATAGGCTATAACGTACCAACATTTGACAGTAAAAAATCTTCATAGAAGAAAAAGTTACGCGACTTACGCCATCTTGATTTCATAAAAATTGTGGCTCCTTCTTCTTCTTAATTCAAAATGGCTCCTTAGTCACCAATGTAATGGTGTCTACAGACACACGAATTTGGTACGGAGCGTACAGCGGAACTGGTACGCTCCGTACCAGATCCGAGCGTGTGTAGGGCAGTCCGGCGAACATAAGAAGAAGGCGAAGAGTTCGCCGTTGTCCGCATCGGATCTGGTCCGCTCCGTACCAATTTCGTGCGTGTGTAGAGCAGTCCGGCGGTTTAGCGGTACAACGGTATCAGTGTTGCCAACTTAGGGATGTACCCCCCAAAATTAGGGAAAATATCTACGGGGGTTTACTAGGGGATTATGTTTAGAGTTTACTCCTTATGAATCAATTTGTATGTAATAATAAAAATTATTTTAATCCATACTAATATTATAAAGAGGAAAACTTTGTTTGTATGTTTGTTTGTTTGTTTGTAATGAATAGGCTCAAAAAGTACTGGACCGATTTCAATAATTCTTTCACCATTCGAAAGCTACATTATCCACGAGTAACATAGGCTAAATTTTATTTCGGAAAAAAATAGGGTTCCGTAAGATATTTGGGTTTTTTGGACACAAGGTGTAAAAAATCAACCAGAAAAGTTACTAATTTTGCGTACGCTGCCTAAACTATAAAAGATAGAACCATAAAATGTTCTAATTAATTGTAGATCTTATAAATATCTATAAAAAAGTCCGCGACACACTATACCTATCTATGTCGAGTGAGGCACAACAACCATTTTTTTATTTAGAAATCTTGAATTTTTTTTGGACTACATTTAAACGCGTTTATTTTACTCATGCTATTAATCCTTATCAAAATAAATTATTTCATCACTAAGTACAGTTTATGTAGATAATATTTGGTCTTTGAATGATTAAAATTGGACGTTTGGTTTTGAAGTTATGGCGAAATTAAAATATTACGATTTCTGCTGCACGGCCCGTTGCGAAGTGGGCGTCATTAAGGCGGGGGTGCGCGTGCGGGGGGAGTTTAGATCTATGACTTCTATGAGTAATTTTTTTGTTTTGTGTTCGTTGTAACTATGATGAAAAGATACATGAATACCTATTTATTTATTTAGTATTTGTTGTATTGTTAGTCCTGAAGAGTATAGGTATTTCATACGATAAAGTATACCCACCTACTTATTTCATTGAGTTTTAGTAGGTACCTATATTAATTTGTTTCTGTTTGTTTTGACTAAATTTCGCCCGTTTTGTTAGAGGTTTAAAGACATTCTGTAGTATAAGTATCAGTATTGTACCCGTGCGAAGCTGGGGCGGGTCGCTAGTGTGTGTATATAGCCAGGGATATGAAAATGTATTAGGAGTGAAATCAGATTAAGACAAGTTAGTTTTATGTTATTCACGCGTAAGTCTTTATGTTAATCACATAACCTTTCTTTCTAGCTTATTATCTCTTAGACCTGTCAATGGTATAAGTAATCAGGGGTAAAATTTGGGGAGAAATATTTTTTAAAGTGTTGGTATCACTACCCGTTATCAATGAATTGCGGAAATCATCGTCGTCGTTTAAAAACAGCACTGTAAATAGAACTCTGTGCTAATGTAATAGAATATAAAATCGAATACACGAGTGTCAAGCTTCACGGTCCACTGCACCGTACCAAATCCGTGCGTGTGTAGCGACACCAAATTCGGTCTCCGGATATGGTCCGCTGTACGCTCCGTACCAAATTCGTGTGTCTGTAGATAGCATTAGAGTGTGTTGACGAAGACTCTACCAAAATTGTGTCAATGCGGGTTTTTAAATTCGTGACATCTGATAGCTTTTTGACACTACAAGGACCGCCGCGCTACCAGGCGACGCTTGGTGACAGAAAAAGAATCGAAAATTCTTATTAACCGTTTATAATACCACTTACGCCACCAAATGACACTTTGTGTGCGTTGGTTCTGCCCTCTAGCGGCAGAAACATCCTCATTATATGCGGACTGATTCTTCTTCTTCTTCTTTTATGTATGGCGGCCTCAGTGAGTTGCCAATGTCAGAGTGCAAAAACTGCAGAAAACAAATGTCAAAATGTCAAGATGACAAATGTCAAACCTCCACTGCCCCAGATGCCCCCAAAAGTAGGTAGTAGTAGTCTATGTGTGGATTTTCCTCGACAAGCCTCGTCTATAAGTTTCAATTATAATCGTCATTACCTCGCCTTGAAAGATCTACACTTGTGACTCCCTTGGTGTTCCCATCAGGCGATTCACCTCGTTTTCCCCCTACAATTTAATCTGTTTGTCCGTCTGTACAAACGTTACTCGGAAACACTTCGCACAGCAAACACTATTAGATCGCCAAACACTCAATACAACGTTAAAAGTAATTCTAGACTTTTCTACGAACTGGTGTCCCTACGTCTTATGTGATTGCAGCGAAGATTTCAAAACTATGTATGTATATGTGGCTATGAGACTGTTATGACATACATTTAACTAATCTTCATACAAGAAAAAGTTACGCCATCTTTGTTTTCATCATACTTCAAATGTCAGCCATCTTGTTTTCTCTATATTTCAAATGTCAAAATGGCCCCAAAAATCTCAAAATTGGGGCCATTTAATTGGATACAACATGCTTGGTCTATTATAATATTATATACATCTATGGTAGTATATAAATACCAGTACCTGGGTAACCGAGCTTTGCTTGCAGTTCTGATAAATAAAAAAAATATAAAAATAATCACAAAAATATTTTTTTTTTGACAATCTGTCGATATTTTATAATATTTCTAGTAATATTACAATCTAACGGTTTTTACAATTTTACAGTGACATATATACGTAACCGTGTAACGTGTCAGCTGACGCTTTACCGTCGAATTTTTGACACTTTAATTACTAGTCCTACTTCCACTTTCGATTGTACCTTGTCAGTAATTAGTACATGTGTCGAGTCAAATGATATAGAAGAAATTACTTTCTTAAATATTCACTCCCAGTATGCTAAACATGTTCTCATTTGAAAAGTTACTATTGTTTTTATCGAACCCGCGACTACCCACTGGACCAGTGGGGTGTATCGGCAAGTTCAATGTGCTAATGTACACAGTACACGTCTACACGTACGGCTGGCAGCGATGTAATGGACTAGTAGCGTCCGCAGAAAATATAACTTTAAATATTCTTATAAAGTTACTTTTAAAGTAACTCTGGAAATAACTATATTTTTTTATAAAAACTTTAACCCGACCACGTAATTTATGTACCCTATGTTATCCGGGTTATTATGAGTCTATTGACAGCTGGTTCATTAAAATCGGATCAGTGGCTTAGGCGCGACGATGGAACAATTATACATACATTTTGTCGTATGACTACGTCAAAAGTCATGTCTAAACAACTGTCATGGCCTCTCTAAATATAGGGTTATCGCATTAAAACTTTTCAAATAATCATTTTGGTACGCATGTACGCATGTACGTATGTTTTTTCAAAATATATGTCGAAGAGGTTAATATTTTGTTGCTGAATTGACAAGCAAGTCAATAGTACGGAAGTATAATAGACGGGAACACTAGCGCCATGTTGTTTGGCGTTGATAGAGTCCAGTCGGACTAGCTTGCGCGTTCGGTGTGGTGGGAGTTGTGATCACGTTTTCCCTCCAAGGAATGATCATAGAACACTAAGCTACCAGCCGTCGTGGCGAGAGGTTCGGCTCGGGAACTATCGGTGTTATTTTTAAAGTGATAGTGAAATATGTGCAGAGTCGTTATTATTTTAATAGACAGTGAAAAGTAATTAAAACAGTGTGAACTTAGCTTTAGTACTATTGAGAATAGAGGTGAAGTAATGCTGTTTCTTCTCTTTTCATTTTGTAACCGACATTACCCACATTAAGCCCACAGTGTTAATTTTAGAGCCAGTACTTTAATATAGTACGATGTTTGAGGCATGTTTATCCCATTCGACATATATTTATTTTTGTTTTTATGAAATTCCCATATTTTTTTTCTATTTACTGCTATATGGTGTACATAGAGCTGACCTAAAATCAATTTTAAGTTTCAACTCTATAACTTTATACTTTCTTTTGCCCCCTACATTTAAGAATAAATGTAAATATTGTGGCAGACTGACAAACGTGAACGTGTAACAAAATTGTATCTAACAAACGCACGGTAGTGTGTGTTAATAATCTGAGGTTAGTGTGTGTTGTTATTTTTATAAATTTTATCTACATACTTAGGGGCCGTCCATTAGTCACGTGATATTTTAACAACTTTTTAGACCCCTCCACTCCTCCTGGTGATAGGTGGTGGTTTTACTACCCTACTATTTTTTTTACATAGTAAGTAGGTCATGTTTGAAAAAAAACTGTAACTTAAAAAACAATTAAATCGAATAATTTAAGCAATTAAAAACTATACGAGTCATTTGTCTTGTAAGTATTTAAACAACACTACGAATCTACAACCGATAATAATTTCGGTATGCAGACTAGATTCGAAAATTAATACACGTGATGTCTCCTTATACCCCCTCCTCCCCTTGGTGATACTTGGTGATTTTTTTCGGACCCCCATCTTCCCATTTAGGCATCACGTGATTAATGGATGACCCCTAAGATAATATCAAATAATAATAATTTTACTTAAAAAATATAAATATACATATCTATTTTATGTACGTCTAAACATATTATTTAAAAAATATTAGCCTTCTGCACACCTTCTTCCACATAAACTTTAACCGAACAGAATAACTTTCCTCGATTCACATAATTCTCCTAAAACTGTGCTGAAAGTTTATGCCTCATGTATTAATAATATAATGTTTTGACTTTTATATTTAAGCACAAACTGTTTCGCGGACGGTACGTTCGGTTTGACACATCGTTTCAGAGATCACACCCCACAGCAATTTTCCACTATGAACACCGATTTACAACCCCGCACCCCTGGACGAGGGGGTCCCCTGCTCGCCCTGCACCCCCTGCACCCCCGGTACCATTTATTTTCCGTTTTCAATCTTCTCGCGCAAGACTGTCCTTAAGTTATTGGGGTGACTAAACGATTTTTATATGGGAGATAAAACATATAGTACGGTTCAGACGGGTTTACTTGTAATAAATTAAATCTTGTGATACCTAGATAGACCTAGCACTTTTAAATTAAATTACATATCATTTATTTCGGGCGGCATAGGTCCATATTATAAATACCTTATTACAGACTAACATCCATATTATTATTATATACCTAAAACTATACTTTATTACGTGTTGTCGAAGACTTGATGCGAGTGTCGTTCCTGAGTTTCCCCTGGAACCTCCGGTAGACCACACCCGTCGGCCAGAGCTCCTCCACCTCGAAGGTCAACAAAAGATGCGTCGGCACTCTCACTGAAATTGACCTTGTGGCAGACGTTCGACCCTCAAGGCGATGGACACGTCTTCTTGCGAATGTAGTCCACGACGTCCTCGACCTGCATAGACCAATGCAGGCGGGATACGTACAACAGCGTCGCGGGTACCTCGCACCGCAGGCGCAGTTCCGGTACGTAAGGCTGGGACTATATGCACCGGAATCCGGAAAGCCGTAGAGAATTCTGAGCACTGAAAATAGAACTCGGCGCTAATAGAATAGAGTTGAAAATTGAAGTGTCAGGTGTAGAGCTGTCATATTATATGACATTGACGTTTAACTCGACACTCATGTGTTCGATTTTCAACTCTATTGCATTAGCATAGATTTCTATTTCCAATGATCAGAATTCTCTACGGCCTTGCGGATTCCGGTGCGTATATCTCTACCCTAAGGTGCGGTGCCGCGGTGGTTGCGGGCGGCGGGCTTCTTCTTCTTCTTTCTTATTTAGTACCTACTGTTTCTATGGGACGTGCACTCGAACGTTACTCAAGAGGCTCTCAAATGAAATGCTAGTGCTTTTGATGTAATTATGCTAATAACTACAATTTTTATAAGAAAACCATAACCCGACTACGCAAATTATATAGCCTATTTTATCCGGGTTAGTTTTGGTTCTAGGGTGGAACAAACGTACATACATAGACTGTCAAAATCATTACCCTTCCTTCCTTTTGGCTTCGCCGTTGTCGAGTAAAATATCATTCTACTGACTAAGATTGTAAATATTTTAATAAGCAACATTGCTGATTTTCCGAGATATTTTTAAATAGTTTTATAGACAGGTACCTACCAGAGCCTCTAGTCAAGATGCATTCGATAATTTCCACGGCGAACTTCGAAAACAAAATATATAGGATTAGACATAAGGCATCGCGACAAAGGCAAGCGATATGTCACATAACGAGGACTTAATTATGTCAAATCCTATACATTTTTGGTTTCGAAGTTCGTCGTCGAAATTATCGAATGCCTCTTGACTACAGGCTCTGGTAAGAAATCCATGCTTCGGCAGGAATGGGCCGGCTCAACCGGATAAATACCACGACCTCACAGAAAACCGGTTAGAAATAACCGAGTGAGGTTACCGGAGGGCCAAGGGGTTTAAGGATTTTAAGGGCCAGGACGGCTGGTGTTGCGAGTGTCCATGGGCGGCGGTAATTGCTTGCCATCAGGCGATCCGTCTTCTCGTTTCCTGGTGTAGGTATGTTATAAAAAATAACACTTAATATCACTTTTCAATATGATTTCCAGTAAACTAAAAGTGATTGGCCAGTAGATTGTCAATTAGCTGGCGGTAGTAACTCAGTTACAACCTCATCTAGGAGAGATTAAATGTAACTTCATACCTCCTACTGCTGGAGGTATGAAGTTACACTATATAGTCTACTCGCGTTTAGAAGTCAGTAAATGTTAGATAATAAATAGCGATGACGTTTCGTAGGCATGTCAATTGACGCTTTGTAAGAATGCTACAGACGTACCGATTTGGTCTGGAGCAGACCATTATGACACTCGTGTGTTTCATTTTCAGCTTCATTTTGTGCAGTGTTCCAACTCTCAAAAATATTTCTCCCCAAACATAAATAAACTGTTATACAAATAATAAAAAAATAATGTTATGTATTATTATTCGGTCCGTGTTATTCTTTTTTACTTCCAAAAGTTATTATCTACAGGTTGTCTTTTCAAATCGCATGTCAATAGAACAGTTCATTGGCTTAATTTAATTAAAAACAGAAGATACAAGTCTCTAAAAATAACCCTAAAAATTTTCCGCCCTACAGGATTTTTTCCATAATTTTAGGGAGAAAACCATAAGTTGGCAACCAAGTCCGTGGTCTGCTCCGAACCAAATCCGCTCGTGTGTTAGCACTTTAATCTCTGGAACCCGTTTCCTCATCATCATTAGGGGCCATCCACATATTACGTCAAGCAAAATTTCGACTTTTTGAACCCCCCCCCCCCCCCCCGGGGCCCCCATGTCACGCTTTTTAGTATCCCTGTACCTGTATTTAACATGTACTGTCACACTTTGTATGACCCCCCTCCCCCATCAGGTGTGACGTAATATGTGGATGGACCCTTATTCTTCATTAACAGCCTCCTTGGTCCTATGGTTAAGAGCTGGGCTCTCGACTCGGAGGTCGTGGGTTCAATTCCCGCATTTAAACAACAAAAATCCAAGTTTGGGTATGACAATGCATATCCGTCCCACTAGGTATCGAGAGTAAAGGAGGAGAGAGCGCACACACTTGGGCACTATAAAATATCTCCTGCGTCACCGTCACCAAAATGGGTGTGGAGAGCTATTATTATTTCAACAAAACGTTCAGCAAGCATAGTATTTTTTTAAAAATAATTAATTATGTGTAACTTTTTTTAGCTTTTTTGCTATGTAGAGAAGAAATGAATCAAGTCGTACACAGAAGATACACACAGAAGATCCAAGAAGTACACAGAAGATACACAGAAGAGAAGCGCATAGATGTGAAATTGACTCTAGTAGGGAGTCCGTGTCTCATGCGACTCCCTAATCGAGTCAGGTTGACTTCTTTGACGCTAGAACTGCACAGAAGATACGCCGAAGATGGTTAAGAAGACTATTGAACAATAATGATAATAGCACCTACACCGTTTTCTCGACGATGGCAGGTTTCGTTGAAACTAGTACCAGCTTTGCAGGTGCTATTTTATAGTGCCCAGGTGTGTGCACAGTACACAATAGTATGCTCTTCATTTACTCTCTTAACTCAGTTAGTCTGATTCACAAGATCAATTTCAGTCAATTTCTGTCAACAATTTAGTAAAAAAGGGGGTATGTTTTTTTGAAAATATCTCGGGAACTATTAAAGATATCCGAATGAATCCTGGATCATAATTTTCGGTGCCCTTGGATATAAATTCACTGAAATAGATCGTGTGAATCAAAGTGGGATCGATAAATGTTGGTATTTTTATTTATTATAATTTGACTCAAGTGAGAATTTTCGCATAATTTTAATAGCAATATCAGTATAATATACCAGGACATCATAAGATAAAATGGCATGTACTTTATTTAATATAGGCTTAGATATTGAGACGAATATAATAAGATCCCTCGGGTAAGGGGAAGATTTTAAGGAAAACCCGCCCGGACCAATTATATGAAGATTATTATACTTTTTATTATAGGTTTAATATGAGGAGAAAATGTAACGAAAAAACTTATTTAGTTACTGATCAATTAAAAACATTTATTTAAAAATAAGTAGTTAGGTAAATACAATTAATATAAAAACTTACTATCTAAATACAATACGGTGTGGATTTAATAAAATAAAACAATGGAATAATACACTATAGTCTATACCTACCTACTAGTACCTACGAAGCTAGTTACTGATTAAACTTATTTACAGAGAATTTAAACATTAATTCTATTCGGTGTAACAAAAATAAGTGATAATACTTTAAGGTGTGTACGTGTTCCTTATAGAGAGTTCACTGTGAAAGTAACAGCGCTGAAAGAGCAAATTTTTTTTTGCGATTTGTATGGGAAAGCGCTCCAGCGTCGCGAGTTTCCCCATACAAAAGTGAAAAAAAAAATGCTCATTCAGCGCTGCTACTTTCACAGTGAACTCTCTATAAGGAACACGTACACACCCTAAAGTATTATTACTTATTTTTGTTACACCTGTATATTGGGATACATAATTTATACCTACAAATAAATAAATTTGAACCCCCGTACTAATAAACGCTGTATAAGCTTTGAATAGTTATACAGTGTTTTGTTCCCGTCACACAAGTGGCATGTTTAATTCGATAGAAGGAGACAAAACACTGTATAACTATTCAAAGCCTCTACAGCGTTTATTAGTATGGGGGGAAGTGTATATTTGTAATTTTAAATTAACAGCTTTTCACTAAATGTATAATTATCTACGTACGAGTACTAGTACGAGACTGTATCTATATCTATACTAATATTATAAATGCGAAAGTGTGTCTGTCTGTCTGTCTGTCTATTACCTCTTCACGCTTTAACCGCTGAACCGATTTTTATGAAATTTGGTATAGACATTCTTTGGGTCGGGACCCAAAGAATGTCTATACCAAATTTCATAAAAATCTAAATATACCATGTCCTTTCCCGGGGGAAAGGACATGGTATATTTTTTATTCCGAAAAAGTAGTGTTCCCGCGGGATAATATTTAACATTTTTGTGTCTGTCCTTCTTTTTGTTCCAGCTAATCTCTGAAACGGCTAGACCGATTTTCACGGAACTTTTACTGATAGATAGCTGATATTACAGAGTAACTGGGCTACTTTTATCTTAGGATTCCGTTTAAAAACGTAGGGACCCGTTTCCGTTAGTTTCACCCAAACGAAAGAAGAACCAGCTAGTTTAATAATTAATTAAGAATTTTCCGTTTTGCTGTTACTAATTACTTATAAGGTAGTATTATGTTACAATACTAACGTCCACATGGAGTTCGGTTTCCATACAAAATTTTAATCCCTTTTTCACACCCTTAGGGAGCGAATTTACAAAAATCCTTTCTTAGCGGATGCCTACTATCTGTATGCCAAATTTCAGTAAAATCCTTTCATTAGTTTCGGCTGTGCGTTGATAGATGAGTCAGTCAGGTTTGCCTTTTATATAATTAAGATTTGATGTGTAATATTTTTCCTTTTACTTCATTATCTGAATTCTCAAGTTCTCAAGGAGCTTGTACTCGTGAAGTAGGCAGTATTGAACATGTTGTGTAGCCGGAGGTTTTGGCAGCTTTTCTTTTAGTTTTTATTTGGTAGTTTAACTTTCTTTACTAACATTTCCTAGTAGTAATTAAAATTCACTGTTTTTCTACCAACTTTATCCGCTGGCACCAGGGTATCATGTATAATAAGGGATATCTTCCTAAGGGACGGACGGCGGACCCTATTAGGGCACTCCATTTGTCAGAGATAAGGCAGGCTATTTAAATTTACAAAGATAACTCGAGGCAGACGTTGATAAATGAACGCATAATATATTTAACTTAAAGTTCTCTAAAAATAAATAGGTTTTGTAAAATTAAGTTAGCGGCGGATTTCTCAAAAGCTAAAACTCCTAAATTACGAGCTATCGTTTTCTCTTCTTAAAATCTATACTAATATTATAAAGCTGAAGAGTTTGTTTGTTTGTTTGTTTGAACGCGCTAATCTCAGGAACTACTGGTACGAATTGAAAAATTCTTTTTGTGTTGGATAGTCCACTTATCGAGGAAGGCTTTAGGCTATATAGCATCATGCTAAACTCAATACGAGCGGAGTACCAATCAAGAATGTTACAAAATCGGGGGTCTTTTTTCCTTTTGAGAGCTTTCGCTACGTACGCTGCGGAAACGGTTAAAGTTTCGCTAAAATGATGTATGGCAGAATTGTTCCCCTTTAAAAGTTCTAAAAAAAAGTCCGCGACAGTATATGTCTATCTTTTAAGGTTGGCTCACTATAACCTTTTTATACTTACCAAATTTGTTCTAAAAGTAAGCATTATTTGTGAAGGTGTTTTCATAAAGATTATATTAATCCTTATCCAAGTAAATACGTTATTCATTACAAGCATTTAATCTAGAAGAAATTTGCCGTTTACATCATTTGATTTCAATGAGTATTTTAGAAGATATCGCAGTAATAAAATAATCATGCGCGCTATAGTAAGGCGCGCGGAGCGGGCGGGCAGTCGTGAGGTGGAAGCGCTTCTTCTACGTAAATGAAGTCGCGGGTAAATTTTAGCGATATCCCAAAGTAACTATTCCACGCGGACGAAGTCGCGGGGAAAAGCTAGTAGCAAATAAAAATAACTCCCCACAACGATTTCGGCGACGAGTAGTTTTAAGTGCCTAGTACACAAGAGCACTCTCTCTTCCTTCAGTCTCGTAACCCAGTGGGACGAATAACCGACATGACTGGCGAGAGATCAGACGCAGGACCAACTTTTACATGCCCATTCGACGCATGGATCATCTTTCTTGTCAGACAATCGTGATCGATCACGTGAATCGTGATCGATCGCGTGATCAACCTGCATTGTCCTAACTAAACTTGGAAACAACATTTTTTGTTGTTTCCAATGCGGGAATCGAATCTACGACCACGAAGGCTATTTTTCTTAGCAGGAATGACAATGACAGCACGTGACTTCCCACTTGAGTGACTTGAGTATATTTTGATCATTCAACCGTTCGTGAATAACTATATCTCGACTACGTTAATTATATATATATAGCCTATGTTACCCGAGCTATTATTTTATTTATTGACACCTCATTTATCAAAATCGGATCAGTAGTTCAGGCGCTTCGGTGGCACAAACATACTTTTAATAAATATATTTACATACACTGCCATAACCTTCCCTGATAAATATGCAATTCTATGGTGAAAACCCCGGCCAAATCATTTGAAATCGGTAATCCAAATATTTATCAGCATTTTGTTTTTTGGTTTTAGTTATCGCGGACAAACATACATACAAATAGGTCAAACTGACAACCAGAACTTTTGATGTCGGTTAAAAAATAAAAAAAATCATGCCACTTTCGGTCAAATATACCTTAAAATATTTAAGCACCTACCTAGAAACACTAATACAAATGTAAAGGAAATCGGTACACTATAATATGGCACAAGCTCGTAATGAGTCACCCGGGGAATCCCACCATTTCCCCTACACGATTAATATCAGATTTGAAATTACCATACACGATATTATCTACGAAATATGCCGTATTAGTCCAACGGCAATATCCTACTAATATTATAAATGTGAAAGTTTGTGAGGATGGATGGATGAACGGATTGATGGTTGCTTGTTACTCTTTCACGCAAAACTACCGAACGGATTTCGATAAATTCTGGTATGGTAGTAGTTTAGGCTCTGGATTAAAATATAGGCTACTTTTTATCTCGGAAAAGTACTGTATTCCCGCGGGATACCCGTTACTGTATTTACACGGGCGGAGCCGCAGGAAACGGCTAGTAATATTATAAATGTCAAAGTTTGTGAGAATTTATGGATGGATGTTTGTTCCTTTTTCACGCAAAAACTACTGAACGGATTTCGATAAAATTTGGTGTTTTTGCATCGACATACCTCGTCTATAAAATATAGATCTATGATAATACCATAAAATTAGTATTTATAATTAAAAATAATACTACAATTTTAAATTGATTGTAACCAAAGTACAATCATCGAAGTAACTTAAACATCTTTATACATATTGGCAGCCATTTCATCCGGTAAATACATCAGTATTGTGTAGGAATTGTGGCGCTCCTTCGGGAAATTATCCGCCCCGTCGACCGCGAAGAGGAAAATGGAAAAATAACAGAATTGATTCTTATGTAATATTAAAATGGGAGCATAGTGATGTCTAAACACCGGGAGCGTGTCAAGTCATAATACAGCATAGAATCATCGTTATCGTCATGTGTGACCACTTTACAATAATAAAACTCTAGATACCTACTGACCTCTTCAGCTCTGGTATCTCTTCAATCTGATAATGGTTACCGGTTAGGTTGTCTTGAAGAATGTATTTCGTAGCTTATGTAATTAATTTTTAATGTCTATACTAACTTCAGTTGTTACGTAGTTATTATTCTTAAAACTTTCTTTGGGAATCGGAAATTGTACTAACAATACTGTTTTCATTGTTTAAATAATAATATATAGTTACAGAAACTAAAAATCACGCTTTTAAAAGACGTTAATTTAATTATACTTACACAACACTAATTATTATTATTAAAATAAACACTGGCATTGGTTTAATGGTATACCTTATATAAAAAAAGAATTGTTGTGATGTGATGTCGAATATTGACAGTTGACACAATATGACAATTCAGTTATCGCAAAAAATTTCTACGTAAACAATTTTTTGGTAATTATTTAATCCTGGCGATCCTAATCAGGATCTCAACTTATAAAATTTTAGTATTGTCACCGATTCTTAATAAGTGTACAAAGTTTGAATGAAATCTGATCGTTTAAAGTGAATCAAAATCACGCCCAAAGGAGTCGGTTACAAACTAAACTGAAGCTAATATAAAGAGTGTAAAAAACGAATATCTTTAGTAATATTATAATATAGACGAAAATTTTTATTGTTTGTTTAATTGCATTAATTGGCTCCGAAAGTTCTGAATTTTGATGAAATTTGTCATATATATAGAGCAGACTATACCGAACGACGCGGATGAAGTCGCGGGCGAAATACTTGTAATATTTAAAATGTTAAGAATATTATCATCTACCTTTAAATTAATATCAAATTCTTATGTAATTCCAGTACAAAATCCCCAAGAAGGAAGAGATGGTAGAGCAGCAGCAGCAGGAGCCCGACAACCCGCTAATGAGGAAGAAGAAGACGCCCGAGGAGCTGGCGGCCGAGGCCGAGCTGGAGGA
The DNA here is from genome assembly GCA_905404095.1 of Glaucopsyche alexis. NCBI lineage: Eukaryota > Metazoa > Arthropoda > Insecta > Lepidoptera > Lycaenidae > Glaucopsyche > Glaucopsyche alexis. The sequence goes on along the minus strand of FR990064.1, from coordinate 2,606,787 downwards.
CCAGGACGAGTTCACCAGTGAGTAGATAGTCCATGTTAAACTACTGATACTGAGAGTCATGATTCTACGGTGCGAAGCACCACATTTTATAATATTATATAAACATAATTCTGTAAGTCATACCTACTAATAATTGATTTATCAAGAATCTAACTAAATATATGTTTCTCGTTTCAGAGTTGAAAAACACGATCGAGACGCAAGTGAACGAACTGAAATCACAGATCGAGAGCAAGTGTGTGATGCAGTGAGCTCGCACGCAATCTGATTACATGATGTAGCTGCTAAGTCATTGTTAAATTGTTTCACAGTCCGATCACACCCCAGATCCCGAACAGATGTATCGACAGATAACATTCGCTCAAAACGTTAAAGAGTTTTGGATTCTAAATTTTTTGGGAATGTAGATGGTGGCGCGTTGGTGCTTGATAATAAGCAATAATATTTTTATACATTGTGAAGAGCGACCCTCGAACACAGGAAACAGAGCGTTAGGTCAAAAAGTCATCACCCGAGTGGTCCCGAGTGTGGAACAAATTCACGGTTCACATGTTGACGCTTGTGATATATTGTTATTTATGTGTAATGAATCGAACATGTATATGGATGACCTTTTAATTTCCAGCACGCGTGGTACTCGACTGTCTCTCGCCTCTAGATGTTAACTTACATTGAAATAACAATGTATTCGATTTGTTTCATCCAAATTCCGCGTAGCTTCGTGTCTGCCTCCCGGTGATTCTCGCTCCTCGCAAGTTTCAGCTCTTCGACTTTTGCCTCTAAATCTTTTGCATGCGTGCTTATGCGTACTTATTGTGTCATTGTAATTTATTTAGGTGTATATAACTGTAATAACCTAGCCTTATAATCCACATCGAAGATATAATAGGTACGATATTGTTACTAGTACCAGGGACATGTCCCATATGATCGTTGTCATTCTGTTCTTGCATGTTTGATATAAGTCGATGTTCGTTTAGAGTAATGTAAGTAGTTAACGAGATCTCGTTGTTTTACCGTTGATTCAATTTAGAGTAGTCGATGCGAGTTTAAAATTTTTATCGATGTGTTATGCTTAGGGTTATAGTGACAATGTTTGAGAACGTTCGAGCTATTAACGCGTTTGGAATGTAGGAATCCACAACCGATAGATTGAAATACGCTTCAATAAATTCCACATGGATTTGGGCTGTGTAGGAGTTGCTAATGGTTCGAACGTTTTCTCCACTTATTAAGCTGCAAATGCAAAAGATTTGTTATCGTCAAAAGCTGTGATATATGAATAAAATAAACTAAATGCGCCAGAGCGGTCGGCCGCTCGCGCCGTTGACTACCATTTAGCATCTTGATATTTGACTCTTTCACTTTCTCACTAAGATCGTCTAACTTCACTCGGATTACGATCATCCACTCTTCTCGTAGACTCTTCTCTCGATTTTGATCAGCACATCATGTATGACGAATCATTTTTGACGTTTAATCAATATCTAGAGAACGCTTGCAAGTTTTTTGAGATCATTAATATTGCCTACTTTTATGTTACGCGTATCCTTAACTAGTCCTCGCTATACAGATCTATAACTCTTCAATATACACATATTGTAAATATGAAAATCGATAATTTCTTATCAAACTATTGGAAATGCTATCTATTTTCTGAACTATAGAACGATATTTTCTCGCACTCTACAGTACATTGAAATGTATTTTCATAGCTTCGATAGAATTACTTTATGCACATCTAGCTATCATAGACTCGGGTCTGAGTACAGCAGCATTTGAGGAGCGAACATTCTTACCTTTTCGACCTCTGAGATGTTCTGCTCCTCCAATGACGGTGCACATAGGCCGTATTCGCCGGCGAGTTTACATACTTCAAATGTATCTAAGTCGTCCAGTTTCCTCGTTCAATCTTCACAATCTTGGTAATGTTAAGGTATAATAGTTCACCGTGTACGTGTGTTAGGCTAGGTTTCATGTATTACAGTACTAGCTCTATGTATGTGCATGGCAATTCTAGCTAAACTGTTGTTCGTAGTAAATAAACAATAATAGTCGTAAGCGTTTACTGGACCCGTTTTTTATATAATTTCAACAAGACCAATATTCACTTCACCTGCCTCAACACGAGGCTCATGAACTATTCTGTCTTCTCTGGCCTGTCGTAGTGATCTAAAAATCTTCGTTGTTGGCTCTCACGTAGTTGTTAGATTTAGAAGATATTTTGGGTACGTAGCGCGATTAAGTAATAAAACGTTTAAACTTTATGCTGATTGTCACTAAATTAAAAAGCGATGTTAACTGGTGTTGCATGAGTGAGTACTTGATGTGTGTCGTTTTCTCTATCGATGTTTCTATCAATGATAAGTGCTTGAGGCTTTTTAACTATAGGCTTTCGGTGTTCGAATACTATTGTTAGTAAACGTGGCTTCAAAACTCCAAGGAATTTGGGTGATATCAAACGTTACTTGCTTTTCACATTCTATGAAATTAATTTAGCTAAATAAGTTCGAAATGATAGAATTTACTAAGAGGTACATACAAGGTAGATGTGTAGATTAGACATAATTGTAAATTGTTTATGATGCATTACACACGGCAGTAGGATAAGCACTTTTTCGACCAATGCAGATCCTCATAAGTATCGTATAATTTTGATAATCGATCTTATGACTCGAGCACCCAGGGTAATATTAGTTATGTTAGATCGTTTAGGACGTGACTTTTTGGCCTGCGATGGCGTCATGATTTACTTAGGTTAGCGAGATCCCGATTTTGTTACTGCCACTGTGAAGGATTGTATTACGACTGCAGTGTCGCCAATTTCTTTGAACTTGACTGGAGCTGTAATGTGTGTGGATGTGCTTCATTCCACCCATAAATAAGGTTGTGTTACAGTGGTGGTAATTTGCTGTGATTGATTGAATATATTACCTTTGAACACTTTTTACATAAAAATGATTTTCCTTTTTGACTTGTCAAGAAACGGAAACAACAAAATCTGTGACCAAAAGTTTTTGAAATTTATAATACACGGTCCCATTTAGATTATACTCTTACAAGACTAAATTCGATCTCCGTCGATTTTGCTTACTTACACACAACCCAAATTCTACGTCGTAATCAGATTTTTATTATTTTTATCATAAATAGAGACAACGACACTCACACAAGAGCTTTCATACATACGCCAGTATTACATGTTACATTTTGTATATAAAAGTCTTTCGAAAAGTATAGACATTATTTTGACTCGAACTGACGTAAGTGCCACAAGAGTTGTTGTACAAGTTTTTAAAACAAAGTCTTATCTTAATCGTCTAAGAGGTGAAAAGGCTCGTGCGAAACTCCGAATTAAAAGAGGAGATGAAATTAAAGAACATCAATGTTGATTAAGTTACATAAATGCTGTAAGTGATTTCTAATCATGGATCTTTGTAAAGAATAAGGAAGTATTTTCTCTTGTAATTAAGTCAAAAGACCTTGTCATAAATTGTGTAATTATCTAAATTACAGCAAAGGCTACAACCAGAAGTAAATAAAAATACGTCGATTTCTGAGCCACAATTCTTTTTCGCCTCAAATGATATTAAGTTCAAACAATGATTTGTTATTTTATCTGCCTCTAGCATTTAACCTTGAAATGATATTTACTTTATCATCAAAGTCTTTACTGATGTATATGATTTTACATCTTGGTGCAGATAAAATGACGAATCTAAAACACTAATGTTACAAGTATTTCGTCCACTTTTTTTTGTACTAACACTAGCTTTTAATATTAGTGACATCTAGTGTTAAAATGTGCAACTTTTACCAAATAATTAAAAAAATGTAAAGCAAATGATAAATCTTGGACGTGGTTGATTGTTAAAGAAAAGGGGTTAGAATTTTATCCATTACATTTAGAATATCGGGGATATGAGAAGTTATTGTTGACAATGTTTTTAGGTATTAAATTGGATTGAGCTGTCAATCAAATATTGTTATATTTTTTGTTCTCGCTTCACTCTCAACTAGTTTTGTTATTCTCACTTCCGTAGTGGTAGGCTTGTTCGCTGCGTTCGTTTCTAATGTTGCTGATTGTTATATGATTTAAGAGGTCCCTATTAGTTACGTAAAAAGTTTAGTGGTCGCTCGCGTGCTGCGGGCCGCCAAAAATGTTGTTAAATAATAAATTACATTGTACCACCATGACGTTGTTTTATTCTATACCTTTAAATTAATATATTAAGTTTCAATTTCGTTATACATGATGTTTACAATACATATAATATTACACTCATCTGTATATTCTTCTGCATCCGTTTGTTTGACTATTACATTAGACATAACATAACAGCCTCCGTGGTCCAGTGATTTCGAGCTTGGCTCTCGACTCTGAGGTCGAGGTGGGTTCGATTCCCGCAATGGAACAACAAAAAATGTTGTTTCTAAGTTTGGTATTGCCCTACAATACAGGCTGATCACCTGATTGTCTGACAAGAAAGATGAGCCATGCCCGACGCAATGGCATTTAAAAAGTTGAGCCTGCACCTGATCTCTCACCAGTCGTGTCCGTCATCCGTCCCACTCTCTCTTCCTTTAATGGGAGTAAACCCATTACGGTAGTAAAGGAAGAGAGAGTGCTCTTGTGTACTGCGCACACACTTGCCAACTATAAAATAACTCCCGCGTAACTGGCCTGGTTTCAATGAAACTGGCCACCATCACCGAAATCGTGTGGGAAGCTATTATTATTACATTAGAACATAGAAAAAAATATAAAAGAATCCTAATTTTACTTCAAAACATTGAAAATAAACCATATACGGATGAGGACTGATGCATTGGTTCTTTTCAAAGTCTAAATAATATAATAAGGATGATTTAATAAAAGACAAAAATAATTACTAAATATCTATTTACATAATATACACTTATAATTAAGATCACTTACAAGTTTCAGTTAAGGACAGTTATTGCACTCCAAAATCTGTTAATCTGTTTGTTTAAATCACCCAAAAGACCCATTATGTCCTGCAAAGTATTCTTCAATAATCCCGAATGAGATTCGTCTTCTATTCTAACCATAGCGCTGTCGTCTGATATTTTAGTATTGAGTGTTAAACCATCTAACACATCGTCATAGTAATCATAGTTTTCCGTTCCTGCTACTATTTTAACAGGCATTTCTCCTATTTTCTTGACTTTATGTAATATTTTTTCTATATGATGTAGCTCGTTACCTTTATCTATTTTATTTTCTGATATATGTCCATCATTTTCTGTAACTTTTTCGTGTTTATTTAAAATGCTTCGTCTACTTCTACTGTGTGTGCTAGAATCTTCTGCATTTGGTACTTCCTCATTTATTCTCTCATTTAACCGATTATTACTTTTGCTTTTTCTAGATTTACTTTTTTGTCTATATGACTCTTGTTTTTGTTTATAACGATAGTCATTTATATCCATTTTAGGTCTCCGTTTAAATAATCTTCTGGAGTTTCGTTTTACTAATGACGATAGTTCTTCTTTTTTCTGTCTCAGTCTTTCAAGATTGTCTTCTTTTATTTGATTTATCCTCTCCATTAAATCTCCACTATAGCTTAAAGGTAAATTAACCTTCGATAACAGGTTATCAAATATTGATTCCTTATCATGATACCGAGATTCTCTATTAAAAATGTCTCTGCGAACTCTTTTTATATTGCCATTTCTCTCAGTCTCACCATCTCGCACGACTTTCAGATTACTATTTATTTCATCTATTCTAGCTTTGAGACCTTTATATACTTTACTATTTTCTTGTACGCTGGTCGTATTATATGTATCCACAGATCTTTTTACTAATTCTACTACTGTATCTCTGACTTCTTGTGATTTTTCTTCATTATCATTATCAACGTTTTGACAAGCCTCAACTTTTGTGTTAGCGAGAACCCAGAAGCCAAAAGATTTGGAAGGTAGATTGAGAAGTAGCGTCTTGTATGGACGAATTCTTCTAACTACTGGCTTAATGTCTCCTTCATAGTACATTGGACGGCCATTTACCACGATATTCCTGAAATAACAACAAATTTTTATAGACACCAATATTGATAACAAATATACATATTTTTTTAATTCATAATAGCTTCTAGAAGTAGTAAAAATATTAATAAAATACTTTGGTTATCGATTAAGTTAAAATCGTAATAATATGTGAGCTCATCGTATATAGACTTCATTTGTCTCAGCCCCTTTTTTTATTAAAACGGATTATATCATCCTCATCATCATCATAACCCACCCATTATGATCATGTCCCAATATAAACTGTAGCACGTCTCCGCCTTCCTCCATCTGCGTCAGCTTGATAGAGAACCGCGCCGGCTCATCTTCCATGTTCACCCCGTACAGCGTGACAGCTCCGGGGACAGGCTTGTGACGGAGTGTCGTGCAGTGCGCGAATATCACCGCTTGGGAGGCGTCTATGTCGACGCTCAGCACCCGCTCGCCGACGAGGTTCTTGAAGAGGAGGGCCATGTAGAAACTCTGGAAGTGTAAATTATTCGTTTAATAACAATAACTCCCCACAACGATTTCGGTGACGGTGGCCGGTTTCATTGAAACCAGGCCAGTTACGCAGGAGCGTATGCGCAGTACACAAAAGCACTCTCTTTACTCTCATAATCCAGTGAGACGGATAACCGACACGACTGACGAGAGATCTGGCGCAGGTCCGACTATTTACATGCCCATCCGACGCATGGATCATCTCTCTTGTCAGTCGTCGTCGTCGTTTCAGCCTGGTGACGTCCATTGCAGGACATAAGCCTCCCCCATAAATTTTCTTGTCAGACAATTAGGTTATCAGCCTGCATTGTCCTAACCAAACTTGGAAATTTCTTGGGAATCGAACCCACGACCTCCGAATCGAGAGCCAATGCTTGAACTACTAGACAACGGAGGCTGTTAAATGTTTTTCTCATAATTAGATAGATAGACAATTACAGTTTATACTATTACTCTGGTAAAATACAAACATTATGGCATCTGTAGATATACCTAGACGCTGTCACACCACGTCAATCTGGCCCCGTGCTAAGGGTCCGAAGAACTTGACGTGTTACGGGGACCAGGCAAAGGGGAAGTATATTTTATAATATTCATATGAGATTTTTATTATGATTAAGTAGGTATAGATAATTATTTATTACGATCTCTATATATCTACGATCCAAAAACACAGAAAACTTTTGTACTCTCGGCGGGATTCGACCTCCGGCTTGAGCGCCAACGCACTAACCACTGAGCCACGGAGGTCGTCGCAACTGTATTGCTGCAGAATTTATTTAGCAGAATCGACCTTTATATGGTTATCACTTGCCATCAGGAGATCCGATTTGGCTTTCACATAAAACTCACCAAAGTAGGTTCATACAGCTCCTTCTCTAGCAACTCTCGATAGTGCACCGAAAACCCATTCCTGGCAGAGTAGCCCAGGCTGGTCATCCAGTCAGCTGCTCGACCCAGCTCGTTGACGACCTGGTCTGCCTCCGTTAGCCACAGCGGCGTCGTGGACTGGGAGAGCAGACGCAGTAGGGAGATGCGATCCTTCTCGGACAAGCGCTCTAGTTCGCGGGACGAAGAATTCCTAGAAGACAGAGAGAATTGTATTTAAGGACACAATCGCTAGTTTAACAGGAACAAACAGAAATTGTAATTACCGATTCCTAATATTCGAAAAGGTTACCAGTTTGGATGTTTATTTGATCATAATAATAGGTAGGTACAGCACAAATACATTATATGAATATGATAAAAAAATCTTCACATTTTATGTATTATGTAGGTACTAGCTTTTGCCCGCGGCGTCGCCCGTGTAAACACAGTATCACACGTATGTGTAAATCCAAATCCGTTCAGTAGTTTTTGCGTAAATAAGTAACGAACATGATGGTTGTTTCCTTACAAACTTTCACGTTTATAATAGTAGTAGTATGTCTTTAGGGTAACTTCGTTTTCGATACATCGTCACCAGTGGCGTGAGGATCCTATAACTCCATTCATATCTGCTTCACTCACCACTTACCTTTTGAAAACCCTCGTTCAAATCCCTCTATCTAATATGCAGCAGTCTAAGGCTTCCCTATGTAAGAACCAGCTTTCGCCACTGATCACCACTGCTATAAAAATACGATGATTGCCGAGGGACATTAAGAAAGTGTTCTACGTACCCATTCAACAATATAGCGTCCATTCTATCGTTGGCCAGAGTCACGTAGTCCTTGAAATCGCTCCTCGCTCGGAGACAAGGCGAGATGTCTCCGCCCACCACCTTACCCGGGCCAGATTCTACCAGCAGACGCAGGGCTGCCAGGTCGCTGAGGTACTCCTCGATGGACTGGTTCGCACATTCTGGAAGTTGAATAGTGGTCAGTGTTGAATTAACGTATCGTCGAATGAATATATTATATCGTATATATTTCATAACATTACTAGTAGGGGCACAAAATAGAATTATTTTAGTTTATGTCAGCCTGGTGCAGTAAAGCTTTACTGAATATACCAGGCTAGCAAAAACCATAAGAGTTATATTTTTAGCAAGGAATCTTTGTCAGAACCTATATCTGTCAGAGAGCCGTCATGCTGACCATTCCTTGCTAAAATGAAAACTCTTTCTGTTCATGTTAGGCAGGTACGATGATGTCAAATTACGACGGTGGGCCGTATACTCAAACTCTACTTAAGGGGGCTCTTAAATTTATAGGCTGCTCTTAACTGACTTCAGTGTATTATGTAGAGAGTATTCGGGCGGCGGTTAGATTTTTTGATTTTAAGAAGAAATCGGACTGCATAATTTAATAGCGATTTTCGAGTCAGCTCTACTCCCCGAGATTGCAGAAATCGCATTACAGAAAACCGGCAAAGAAATTTCATTATGTGTGTTGACGTCATGGGATACTCATCCTAACTTACCTGTCCGGTAGTTGTGGTATAGTATACGGGTATGCGACCCCGGCTTCTCTAGCTTTCCTATATCCCTCTAACTTACCAATCTTCCTTTCCACACTACCTATCCTTCCCTTTCCCTATTCCTACCCTCTCCGTCAATCCGTGGGAACGCAATGGATAATCATAAAAACATTTTAAATATCCAAAATGGCGGTGATGTGGTTCGCCACCACGTCTCGTTTCTCGCGGAGGCGAAAAGTGGCCCATGGAGAGCCGCTTCGCTACGTTGAATGTAAGAAGAGGAATGGATGGTAAGAATGAAAGTGGACGAAGCGAAACAAGTATGTAAGGATCGTAGCGGGTGGAAAGAAGTGGTCTCTGTCTACCCCTACGGGAAAGAGGCGTGATTATATGTGTGTACGTATGTGTGTAATGTTTTTCAAGGGTCAGGCAATGGACTCCCTTAGTCCCTGATCTTACCGTAGCCCAACTGCCAGTACACATCTCCCGAGCGTTTCACCATTTTCTCCCATCCACTGCGGCCGCCCACCGCGAGCACCAGGTGGAACCCGGAGTTCCTGCCCCATCTGATGAAGCGATCCCACTGCCTATGGGATACAGACAGGATGCGAGAACCTGAATAAGAATGAAAATAATTTAGAAGTGTAATAGGGAAAATAAAAAGTGTTTAATGAAGTACAAGGTAAAGAGAAGCTAAGAAAACTTATTACCTAACCAAGAGCTTGTCAGGACATTTCTAAAAACTCTCGTGTCATAGTGTTAGGGGACACACTCCTCCGCTTGACCGATTCTTATGATTTTTTTGCATATATTCGATAAATCTGAGAATCGGTCGTAATATCTACGTTTTCAACCCCTAAATCATAAGGGTCACCCCTAAATATTTTTCTTTATTTTTTCGACATTTTTTATATAATGTGGCATTTAAAAAATCTCGTGTGCAGTTCACGCGTGGTAGAAGTGAAACCTATAATGTCTATCTCATAAATATTTCATTCCTTAGATAATTTCTGTTTTTTTTTTTTTTTAATCACTTTTTTGTTACACTGTATAATTCCTATCTCATTTTCTCCCACGTTAAATGTTATGAATTTATGTGTCTGTCTCTTTTTACTGTCGCTTTTTCGTTTCATCGACTTTCAAATCACGATGAAAAGTTTTCACTTCAAAAATACATACAATGGCACAACAACGTTTGCGGGGTCAACTAGTATTATGTAGGTAATATTAATTAAGTAGGAAGATTACCACTCACCGTCATCATACTCATCATCATCAAGACCAATACTGTTGTTTCTCCATACCAGGCGTTCAGTGCTCGGACCAGCCACGCGGACGTACGCTGGGGAAAGAGATGTCGCCATGCAGAGGCATTCCTTGCTGAAAAAGAATTCTTTTAGTTCATGTTAGCCTGGTATGAGGTATCACTCTTTAACAAGAATTAGTTGGAGACATTTTATAAGGTATGAAGATTTTTTTGAAACAGTATTCCTTCAAAACCGAGACCTAATATAGTATATATACAATCTTGAACTATACCAAATTTCATCCATTTATATTCATAACTAGTTGTTGCCCGCGGCTCCGCCCGCATACTGTATATTACTCCCACGGGAGTGCTGTACTTTTTCAGTATAAAAGTATTCTATGTTTTAATCCAGAGCTTTCACTACTACCATCCCAAATTTCATCAAAATCCGTTTGGTAGTTTTTGCGTCAAAGAGTAACAAACATCTATCCATTCATCCATCCATATAGCCTACTAGCTGTTGCCCGCGGCTCCGCCCGCATAAATCGACGGTCCCTACGTATAAAGCGACATGTCAAAAGTGGCGGTTTACAGGAGAGCGTAGTAAAGGTTCCAATCGTATTACAAATTATGCTATGTACAAATATGAATATATTTTTATTATTTTGTTTTATTATATTTGTCAAGTTTAAAGTCATATTTATAAATATTAGATTTTTATAGATTTTCTTGATAAAACCGACAGATGACCGTTTCTACATTGTCATCAAAATAATATTTTAACAGACAAATATAAGATAACCGTCTTTACGTAGGAAATAAAAAAAAATTTTGTTCAATGAAAATAAAGAATACTGTTATTATTTTCATAGTTATATTGTAGTAAGTATAATGAATTAACATATCTAAAAAACAATGGCGTTACGTTTGACAAGACCGTGTTCGCGCCAAATGGCGCGCATTTTAAAACACAGTACAAACGGATACCTCTAGATATCCGCATCTACGACACTAATACTTTGTAATTATTGTATTTTAAAACACAGTGCAAACGGATACCTCTAGATATCCGCATCTACGACACTAATACTTTGTAATTATTGTATTTTAAAACACAGTGCAAACGGATACCTCTAGATATCCGCATCTACGACACTAATACTTTGTAATTATTGTACTTGTTCTCTTATACGTTTGGCAAATATGCTAAAAAACATATTTAAAAATAATAATAATAATTAGGTATGAGCGTATGGACAATCTAAAGCAATAGGCAATCGGACAATTTTTTTTTATTTCATAAATGAATAGTACTCTTAAATATGAGTAACTTCTCAGAAGAAACCGTATATCAAAAGTCAATATTTTCAAAGGTACAGCGATTTGTATAAAAAATTTCGCGAACCTCCTAAAAACGCTCCATACTAAAGTCGACCTAAAAATGACGTCACTTGTATATGAAGTAGTATGAAGTAGTATATGAAGTATATGGCCGCAGGAATATATTTGTAAATATCTCCGATATTTGTGCGTTTAAGTTCATACTTACCATAATGAATGTTTTTGTATATGATGTGAGTAAACGTATGATGTAGGTTTTGTTTACCAATTACGCAAAAAAAAAAAATTTTTTTTGGTACTGGAGCGGAGCGAAATTCTGTATACAAATCGCTGTACCTTTGAAAATATTGACTTTTGATATACGGTTTCTTCTGAGAAGTTACTCATATTTAAGAATACTATTCATTTATGCAATAAAAAAAAATCAGTCCGCTTGCCTATTTATGAAATAAAAAAAAATGTCATTTTTGACATGACTTTTTGTACGTAGGGACCGTCGAAATACAGTATATTTTTGCGAGATAAAAAGTAGCCTTTGTTTTAATCCAGAGTCTAGACTACTAAGATACCAAATTTCATCAAAATCCGTTCAGTAGTTTTTTCCATGAAAGTGTAACAAACATCAATCCATCCATACATCCATCCATCATCACAAACTTTCACATTTATAATATTAGTAGGATTACAGAAGCTAGGGGCGCGGACAGACAAACAGACAGACAGACAGACGGATGGACGGACAGAGCGAAATGTTGCGAGTATCCATGGGGCGGTAATCGGTTACCATCAGGAGATCTATCTGCTCGTTTCCTGGTTGATCATGGCCAAACATTCACTTATGTATTATGAGTACCTAAAGACTGACAACCGCAATCGGCTAGCGTGGTCACTGATGGAGCTTCGTTACCGGCTGACAGTGGCGTAGCGTGGGTATCTGCCGCCCGGGCGGACGTCAATTTTGCCGCCCCCTTACTCGGGTTTTGCTGCCCTCTTACTTAGGTTTTGCCGCCCCCTTACTTAGGTTTTGCCGCCCCCTTAGAAGTGCCGCCCGGGGCGCCGCCACCCCCCCCCCCCGCCCCTACTGCGCTACGCCACTGCTGGCTGACGATGGTAATGATGTCACAATACTTATATCCTACTAAAAATATCCTACTTCCTATTATAAATCTAAAAGTATGGATGGTTGAATGGATAGGTGGATGTTTGTTACTCTTTTACGAAGAAACTGCGGAACGGATTTTGCTGAAGTTTGGTATAGTATTAGGTGGTAGTAGTTTAAGCTGTGGATTAACACAGGCCACTTTTATCCCGAAAGAGGAGTGTTCCCGTGGGATAATGTATTTAAGCGGGCGGGCAAAAACTAGTACATTTATATAACACTCACGTCTTATACTTCTCGCTCTCGAACAAGAACTTCGGATCCACGGTGAAACTCAGGAATCTTCTGTCCACTAAGTTCACATGGTGCTCCGTGCTCACGACCACGTTGTAAGTATCGCCGCTGACCAGGCAAATCACTGGTAGTACTAGCACTAACGGTAGCAGCATTTTGCGTGCTTAACCTCAGTGAGTGCTACTTATAAATTCGTACGTGTCGTAGGTGTAGTGTGAATGTAGGCGAATGTAGTAATGTCTGGGTAATATTATACTAGCTGTTGCTCGCGGCTCCGCCCGCGTATATACAGTATAGGGTATCCCAAGGGAATAATGTACTTTTTCGGGATAAATAGTATGTCCAGAGCCTATGTTTAAATCCAGAGCCTAAACTACTACCATACCAAATTTAATCGAAATCCGTTCAGTAGTTTTTGCGTGAAAGAGGAACAAACATCCATCCATACATCCATCCTCACAAACTTTCGCATATATAATATTAGAAGCTGTTGCTCGTGGAGTAGCCCAAAGGAACACTGTACTTTTTCGGGATAAAAAGTGGCCTATGTTTTCCAGAGTCCGTACCATACCTTTCATCGAAATCCGCTCAGTAGTTTTTGCGTGAAAGAGTAACAAACATCCATCCGTCCTCACGAACTTTCACATCTATAACATTAGTAGGATATAAGTAGGATAACGGCTACATTTTTGAACTAATTTCGTAACATTTTTCCGCAATATAAAGTAGCCCATGTCCTTCCCCTTGGTCTACTCTGTTTGTGCCAAATTGCGTCGAAATCGGTCCAGTAGTTACGCAGCCTATTCAATGCAAACAAGCAAATATTTCCTCTTTTAAATAATATTAGTACTTAGTATAGAAAACAGAACCTCAATTCTCGTATTTAAAGTAGATAATTTTAACTCATTTAAACAGTCAACTTCACTTTGTTTGGATTGAAAGTGTAGCGTCATGTTACCGTGAACGGATTTTATGCCGCTTCGACCAATCAGAGCGCGTTTCACGTTGGTTTAACGTTCATAAAAACACCTTTTGAGAGTGTAACATGTCGAGACTTGATTGTAATTATATTAATGCAGGTTTTATTTAGCAGAATTGCCCCCCTGAGCTCCGTGGCTAGACTGTTTGGTTCGCACTCGAGAGAGTGGAGGTTCGAATCCCAGGTTGTGGCGTGTACCAATGAGACTTTTTCAGATCTCAAGTGTAATATGATACGGACGCACTAACGGTGAAAGAAAACATCGTGAGGAAACCCGTACGTGGTTGGCCTCAGACGTACTGACCAGTTCATTCCTCTAGACTAGGCTGACTATGTTGTGAGAATGCCGTATGTGCTTGGGCAACCATACGACATTTAAAAACCAGCTGTCCCAGGCACTACAGTATTTCAAGAATGGTTACTTCGCTCGGAGAATACTGTATACATCATCCATTAACGGATGAAAAGGCCTAAGTTATAGAAAACTTTAAAAAAAATTAAGAAACCCCCTAATTGTCTAGCAGTCTGTGAGCTGATGATGATGAATTAAGAACACTCGATCGCGTCAGCTTTTAAACCAAAGAACGGCATCGGATCGCAATCGGACTACTCGTTTAGGAGCTGCGATGCTACAGACAAACACATTAAACTATATCACCCCTCTTTTTGCGTCGGGTATTAAAAATTAATGTTTTTATATTCAATGTTACTAATATACCTACCTAATTACCTATACTCTTGTGGAACACCTAGCAGATTTTATTATGTATAAATCGTATCTTCCAATTACAATCCTCCTAAATGTGAAAGTTTGTGAGGATGGATGGATGGATGGATGTTTGTTACTCTATGGATGATGGATGGATCACTCAAAAACTACTAAACGGATTTTTTTGGTATGGTACTTGGTAGTAGTTTAGGCTCTGGAATAACACAGGCTACTTTTTCCGAAATTTTGTAAAACATGTTCCCGTAGGATAGGTACTATATTTACGGCGGCGGAGCCGCGGGCAACAAGTCAGTATTATTATAGCCAACGACTTACTTTGACATGATAGTAAAATTGGCACAAGCTGCTAAACTGTACATAATATTTTAGTAAATACTAATCATTTATGGTAACTAAATTCATTTTGTCTATCTCGATTCTGTCTGCAACATAAAGCTGCTAACTTGCAGTTTCGTTTACGTGGTATTTGTTTTGTTATAATTTGTTGACTGTATTCACACAAACCCGCGTGCTATCACGTCAGTCGTCACCGTCTCGATCTTACGTGATCATCATGATTCATCATCATCAATACCAAGGCTCGATCTAGATTGAACGATGATAATGAAAACGAGTAACGACATAAAAATATCCGACGCATGGCCTATATATAAATAGAAACATAGATATATAATATTAAAAAGAACTAAATAGAAAGAAAATATTTCTAATTGAAAAAAGTTGCCAATGGTCGTATGTCCTCGTTTTGAAAGCATACCCATAACTGTCTCCTCCAACATTGGAATACTTGGTGTTAACATATCGAGCGAGGTCCAGTTCCGATATCATCTGGAGGGTAAGGCCAAGTTAGCCTCCAAGAAGCTTGGTGTTCTGAACAGGTCAAAGCAGTATTTTAGTCCGGTCCAACGCCTACAACTCTATAAGGCGCAGGTTCGGCCTCACATGGAATACTGTTCTCATCTCTGGGCAGGGGCACCAAAGTACCAACTTCTCCCTCTGGATCGTATCCAACGTAGGGCCGCCCGAATTGTCGACCGCCATAGTGTTTCAAACAGGCTTGACTCCTTAGAGCTACGTAGAGATGTAGCATCGCTCTGCATCCTCTATCGGTTATATTATGGGGAGTGCTCCGAGGAATTGTTCGGACTTATACCTGCTGCAACTTTTCGCCACCGCTCCATGCGACAAAATATTTATCATCCTCATCACCTTGATGAGTGGCAGTCCTCCACCGTGCGCTTTACCCGAAGCTTTCTGCCGCGCACTGTAAAACTCTGGAATGAACTGTCGCCAGCAGTATTTCCGGACCATTATGACCTGCAAACCTTCAAGAAGGGAGCGTATTCCCTCCTAAAAGGCCGGCAACGCACTTGCAACTTCTCTGATGTTGCGGGTGTCCATGGGCGACGGTAATCGCTTTCCATCAGGTGATCCGTTTGCTCGTTTGCCCCCTAGTTTTATAAAAAAAAAAAAATTAGATATTATGTATACATACCTATATTATATTTTTTATTTATTTATGAACACAAAAAATCATATTTTACAGCCATTAGGTACATAAATCGCCAAACTGTGGAGCAGTTTGTTGGCGGTGAAATGTAGGTAAATGTCAGTTTGTTTATTTGTTTGTTACGCTTTCACATAGCCGATCATCAAGAAATTTGGCACAGATATAGAATAGACCAAGTAGTTAAAGCAAGTACATCTATCTATACTAATATTAGTATAGATAGATGTACTTGCTTTAACTTTAACTTGCTTTGTCCGCGTAAGTATAGTATTCCAAGGGAACCGTATAATTTCCAGCGATAAAAAGTAGCCTGCTCTTCCCCATGGTCTATTCTATATCTGTGCTATATAAAGCTGAAAAGTTTGTTTGTTTGTTTGAACGCGCTAATCTCAGGAACTACTGAATACTGGTTCGAATTGAAAAATTCGTTATTTTTTCCTTTTACGCTGCGGAAACGGTTAAAGTTTCGCTATAATAATGTAGGACAGAATTGTTCCCCTTTAAAAGTTCTAAAAAAAAGTCCGCGACAATACATGTCTATCTTTTAAGGTTGGCTCACAATAACCTTTTTATGCTAACCAAATTTGTTCTAAAATTAAGCATTATTTGTGAGGGTGTTTTCATAAAGATTATATTAATCCTTATCCAAGTAAATACGTTATTCATTACAAGCATTTAATTTAGAATAAATTTGCCGTATACATTATTTGATTTCAAATTTCAATGAGTATTTTAGAAGATATCGCAGTAGTAAAATAATGGGGCGCGCGGCGGGCACTCGCAGGCAGGGAAGCGCTTCTCCTTCAACGTAAATGAAGTCGCCGGTATATTTTAGCGATATCCCAAAGTAACTGTTCCACGCGGACGAAGTCGCGGGCAAGAGCTAGTATACTAATATTATCAAAGCTGAAGAGTTTGTTTGTTTGTTTGAACGCGCTAATCTCAGGAACTACTGGTTAGAATTGAAAAATTATTTTTGTGTTGGACAGTCCATTTATCGAGGAGGGCTTTAGGCTATATAACATCATGCTAAGCTCAATACGAGCGGAGCACCAATCAAGAATGTTTCAAAATCGGGTTTTTTTCTCCTTTTGAAAGCTTTCGCTGCGTACGCTTCGGAAACGGTTAAAGTTTCGCTAAAATGATGTATCTGTGACAGAATTGTTTCCCTTTAAAAGTTCTACAAAAAAGTCCGCGATTGTATATATCTATCTTTTAAGGTTGACTCACTATAAATAACCTTTTTATGCTAACCAAATTTGTTCTAAAATTAAGCATTAGGTATTTGTGAGGGTGCTTTCATAAAGATGACATTAATTCTTATCCAAGTAAATACCTACGTTATTCATTACAGGCATTTAATTTAGAAGAAATTTGCCGTTTACATTTGATTTCGATGAGTATTTTAGAAGATATCGCAGTAATAAAATAATCAAGCGCGCAACAATGATGTACGGCGCGCGGCGGGCAGTCGTGAGGGGGAAGCGCTTCTCCTTCTACGTAAATGAAGTCGCGGGTAAATTTTAGCGATATCCCAAAGTAACTGTTCCACGCGGACGAAGTCGCGGGCAAAAGCTAGCTACATAATAAAAGTACTGTCTAGTGAGTCTTCTACGAATATTTTTGCACATTTTTAATGCCCGAGTGCTTTTATTCTGTTTTATTAATACAATGGTCTGGATTTTATTTGATTTTAAGTAGTTAAACCAGTGAGTTAAACAGTACTTATTAAATTTATTTTAAAATTTTCGTCTTTATAAAAGCATAAAAGTATGTAATTTTTTATTATTTTTCTCATAGATATATAATATTCACTGATTTTTCTTCTTTGTCTGGGACTTTATCCAGCTTAGACTTAGATCATATAGGTACTACGGGATACGCCTTACATGAGCTTTCCCCTCTGCCGAGGTATAAGATTTTTGAATCTAATGCGTTCATAAAAACTATTTGCGTAATCGATTTTAATCATTATGTGCATCGGTATAGCATCGAAAGGACGTCCGAAATGCTCCGCTAAAAATGCCGATTTGTGCTCTTATGTCCTGTAAAAACAAGTCCAACACGTCGAATCTTAAAAAAGATGGAATAACCTTTCATTTATGAGTATTTTCTTATTTAATTATTGTATATTTCTATTTAAATGTAATTTCGTAAAAATTAACGATGTATCGATAGCTGTGTACACGAGACAGATAATCGTAGAATATTCGATTGTGGCGTACTCCCCACGAGACACGCACTCGTTGTTGTTAGATATAGAATTTTAGTCTTTATTTCCTATGTAATAGATTCGAATTTTACTATGGCACTTAATTCTCGAAACATGGCGGAATTTTTTTATTACTTTTTGAGTGACGTGACAATCACTAGAATAACAATGTCGATAAAAATATTTTTTTTTCTTGGTATACTAATTTTATATTTTGTGATGTAAAAATATTGGATTGCTTTTACACTTTATACAACAGATCAAGCAAGGAGTATAAAGTGTGCATGTATGTACGTGATGTTTATTATTTACCCCACCGCAACTTGAAAGGCTAAACAGGTTATTTGGATGTTTGAAATATGGACTAGGGTATCGTTATAAAATCAAGATGTTCCCAGCCAGAGGGACACAAGTATTCCTTGTTTGAAGCGCAGTTCATTTTTAGGGTTCCGTAATACTTGAGGAACGCTTATAGTTTCGCTCTGTCCGTCCGTCTGTCTGTCTGTCCGCGCTTCTACCGTTAGCCTAAGTATGAATATAAATGGATGAAATTTGGTACATTCATAAATCACAGATTAGTAATAGGTAGCTAGATCATAGATTGTGCATTATAGATCTCGGATTTGGCATCATAAAATAATAATAATTTTAGTACCTGGGTGACTGTTTATTGTAATATGGTGGTGTTGAGGTGATAATCTACATAAACTTAAAAAGTAAAATGTGAACTGACAATTATTACTATTTTCAATCGAATTCTGTGTAGATCAGGTGTTTGATCTCAAACATTAACTACATTTTTTTAAACTTGTCTGAAAACAATAAAAAATAAAAAAATATAAATATATAAACTTGAACATATAAAAAAAACAAAAGTAAGGCACCGAGCAGGTTTCGAACCCGTAACACTCGTTTCTTGCCTTTGGCGTCTTAACCCGCTGCTGGACCAAACGAACAGCGGCCGGCAGGACGAAATTAACGACCATATTCTGCGTGGAAAGAAAAACACGAACACGCATTTTCCCAAACATAAGATTAATCTAGATCGATTGTGTACCCCCGAAAACCCCCATATACCAAATTTCAGCGAAATCGTTAGAGCCGTTTCTAAGATCACGGTTATATACCTACATATAAATAAATATACAAGAATTGCTCGTTTAAACGTATAAGATATTCTTGGTGTGGCTCTCCATGCATGTGAAGTGGGGATGAACTTTTTTTGACGACCTCTGTGGCTTAGTGGTTCAGCGCTTTGGTGCTCAAGCCGGAGGTCGCAGGTTCAAATCCTGCCGAAGGAACAAAAAGTTTTTCTGTGTTCCTGGGTCATGGATGTGTATTAAATATGTTTATAATATAATAAAAATCTTAAATATATGTATAGTATAAAAGTATTAAATATACTTCCCGTTGTCTGGTACCTGTAACACAAGTTCTTCGGATACTTAGCACGGGCCAGATAGACGTGGTGTGAAGCGTCCATAGATATTATTATTATATTTTTTTTTCGTTTAATAGGTATTTTAAAATAAAGGCAAGTTTTCATACAAAACTTTTTTATAAAGTCAACCATTTTCGAGTAATCGGCCTCCAAAGTGATTTATAAGTTGGTCCCCCCTAGCATTTCTAAACTATAAGAATTAAAAACTTACAATTTTCTATGCTGATAGATTATGCTAATAACTCTTTAGGAAAAATATTTTGAACCAAATCAGACAGTAACTTTTGAAGTAATTTGAAAAAATATTACGCGTTTTTAGTTACGGAACTCTCCTTAGACGTGTCCTGATATATTCTTGATTAGGTTAGGTTATTTTTTGCTTTGATGTTTGTAAAAAAGGAGAGTTGTATGTTAGTGTTGATAATAATATCTACGTATGTGAGTATTAGCGTATATATGTGCGTATGTGCAGTCTATAGTACCTATACGTAGAAGCTATGGCGGTTTTAAAAAGCTTCACATAGATAAGTGGTAAATACAGCCTATAGGTACGCGTTAAGTTTGCAGTGAGTCATCAGTGCAAATATCTAGAAAGCAATGACGCTTAGCTCGTGTTCACGTTTGACAATAAAGGTAAGCCAGTTTAACATTTGTAAATTGTACCTACTGACGACTCACTGCAATGTAGGTATGTAAAGTTTTCTATTGCTGCCATAATTTTTCGTGTAATATAATATAATATGTACCTATATCGGAATTATTCGGAATGGTTTTATTTCAACAAAATACATTATTTTCAAATAACGAAGATGTTACCAATACAAATTCATATCGACAATATAAATCGATATAATTTGTATTTGTAACATCACTTAGCATGCCAGTGTATTAGTGCGTACGCTACACTGTTATATTAGCGCGAGTCTTATTTGTGTTAAATAAATAAGCTAGTGTTGCAGTTTTATAAATGTGTGAGTTTGTAACGATTACAATATTTTTGTGAATGTGTGATTTTGTTTTCATTGTAGGAGTTACCCTCCCCGCACCAAAATTGGCAGAAAGTTTTGTTTGAAAATTTCCCCGCGTGCCTTATCCTGTAGTATATAATCTAAAGCATTAACCAGATATGTTTTCGCAGTGATAACGTCCGCGTCATTAATAAATTAAAATTATCTTTGTTTAGAATATACCACATATACCTAGGTAGGTAGGTACCCAAAGACTTCTACTCAAAGTAGGTAGGTACCTATAATTTGGCACCTATTTTTTTTTAATAATAAATATCTATGTTGGCACCTGTATTTTCTTACAGCAATGTGTTAGGTACCTATGTCGTTGCCATTAAAATATTAACAGTAACTCTCTCGGTTTCATCTCAATGTACTTTCGACGATTTATAATTGGATCCAAAACCAATTATTCTGAACTTAATTCAACAACGATATAAAAATTTTAAACTTGCATGAATTTTTTAAATAAAATCTAATCATCACATTGACACTTAGGCTGTTTGCAATAATTTCTTTGCGCCTGTCATTTTGACAGAAAAATAATGTGAGTCACCCGATGCGAAATATCAAATTATGTCTGGAGCAAGGAATTTGTAAGTATTATATACAACAGGAAAGAGTACTTCAAACTTTATTTTCTTTTAATTCAATCAAAAATGATCTTTACTACTCAGACTTAAAGCTTATCACGTCCGCAATAAAAAAACCGGTCCCGGTGAGATAGCTATAAGTTATCCCTGTGTCTCGTTCTGACAAGTAACCTAGTGTAGCCAGTTTATATCTTTCCTTAAATTTTAGGTTTGGTAGATTTTATGTGCGATATAGTGTATAAGAAAGAAATACTAATAAACTCGGTTAAATATTATGTTATTCATAATCTGAGAGAGAAATGTAAAATAAAAATCACTAGTTGTTTAGAACCTACCTACTAACCGATAATTAGAAATTTGTTATTTATTTTTTGATTATTTGCATTTTGGTAGAGTAAAATGGAAGAAATGAAAATAGAATAGTTGCAACACAAAACGCCGTGTATTTCCCTTGGAACATTCTAAATGTTCGGGTGACAATATGATTTAATAGGTAATGTAGGACATTTATATTATTTTACCTACCTTCATGATATTGTGAAGATGAAACCATTGTATGTTTGTATGTTATTGATTATTTCTGAAACCTAACAGATTTGAAAAATTCTTTCACTGGTAGAAAAAAATCTTAATCCCTGAGTGCTTATTATGTGCGCATAGTTACGTGAGAACCTCGCGGGCGGGCGGGCGACATCAGACAGACAGAGTTATAATATTGGTAGGTTTATCTGTATAGGATGACTTATAATATAATAATAACATTTATGGACACTTCGCACCACATCAATCTTGTCCCGTGGTAAGTTCTCGAAGAACTTGTGTTTAATTTTATAAGCTTTTATTTAGTTTCACCTGTCCCGTTGTCGGTCTGCAATGGATTCTTGCAAGTTAAATTTGATCCACTTTCCGGTTTCCGATTGAGTTGAAATTTTGCACGAATATGTAAACCGCATGACAATGCAATATTATGATGACGTGGAGCTGATCTGATGATGGAGCTGGAAGGTGGCCACAGGAATTCCAAAATAAAACCATATAGTCCCATTGAATTTGGGCTCGTTTAGTTCGTCTTGACAAGTACTTTGATACTATATGGTAACCAGGATCTGATGATGGAGCTGGAAGGTGGCCATAGGAACTCCGTAATTAAACGACGCAACCCCATCAAGTTTTGTCTCGTTTAATTCGTCTTGACGAGTACTTTGATACTATATGGTAACCAGGGAGCTAGAATATGGCCATAGGAACTCTGTAATTAAACGACGATGGGGTTCCATCGAGTTTGGGCTCGTATGATTCGTCTTGACGAGTATCTTGGTTGGCGTGAATATGCAATCAAATGAAAGGGCTTGCTGTGAATAACTCGAAAATCCAACATGGCGGAACATCCAAGATAGCCGCCAAGTCATTTTTAATGCACTCCTACAATATGGGTATCAAATGAAAGGGCTTGCTGAGAATAACATGAAAATCTAACATGATGGAACATCCAAGATGGCCGGCAAGTTATTTTTAATGCACTCCTACAATATGGGTATCAAATGAAAGGGATTGCTGAAAAAAATTCGAAAATCCACATGACGGAACGTCCAAGATGGCCGACAGTCAATTTTAATGTAATCCTACTATATGGGTATCAAATGAACGGGCTTGCTGAGAATAACATGAAAATCCAACATGATGGAACATCCAAGATGGCCGGCAAGTTATTTTAATGCACTCCTACAATATGGGTGTCAAATGAAAGGGATTGCTGAGAAAAACTCGAAATTCCAACATGACGGAACGTCCAAGATGGCCGACAGTCAATTTTAATGTAATCCTACAATATGGGTATCAAATGAAAGGGCTTGCTGAGAATAACTCGAAAATCCAACATGATGGAACATCCAAGATGGCCGACAAGTTATTTTTAATGCACTCCTATAATATGGGTATCAAATGAAAGGGATTGCTGAGAAAAACCCAAAAATCCAACATGATGGAACATCCAAGATGGCCGACAGTCAATTTGAATGCAATCCTACAATATGGGTATCAAATGAAAGGGCTTGCTGAGAATAACTCGAAAATCCAACATGGCGGAACACCCAATATGGCCGACACGTTATTTTTAATGCACTCGTACAATATGGGTATCAAATGAAAGTATGGTGTGTTGGGGTTTTTTGAGGTCCTTACTGAGTAGAGTAAAATCTCTAGGAGGTCTCCTGAAGAGCTTGACTGTACTAAATTAACCGGCAAACGACCTTGCAATAATGATGCGTTAAATGAGATCAACAGACTGAGAAACCTATCTAGCGATAACTTAAAAGTAAAAAATAAATTAAAAGTAAAAAAAAAAAACTTTTTTAAAAACAATATTTTATTTGAATGCGCTAAAAAGAATAAAATATTTTTTCCTTTAAAACTTTTACTATCAACTTACAACGTAATAACACAATTTATATGATATAAAAGCTTATCGAGAATCAAACAAATCAAAGAAGTAAATCAAGTAACTTGATCTGATAGATTTATGAGACAATTTATTTGATTCTCGACAAGCTTTTATAACATATAAATTGTGTAATTACGTTATAAGTTGATAGTAAAAGTTTTAAAAGAAAAAATAGCGGAATTCGAACCAGCGACCGGCTTGATTACCAACATGCTCAACCACTAAGCCAATGAGGTCGTCAAACTTTTAATTAGTGCAAAATATACTTTACCACGTGGTAGTGCTCATGATTACAAACTTTCCCAAAGGAACTTTTTTATTTAATCCACCTCAACTTAACATTGGGTAGCGAATTAAATAATAATAAAAAACAACGGGTTGCACTTCGGGAGTGCCGGTAGAAGTGAAAAATTTCAAAAGTGGGGCCATTTAACTAGACACTTTTCTCCTTAGTGTTTTCACTATACGTCAAATTTCAAAATGGCCCTAAAATTTTCAAAAGTGGGGCCATTTAACTGGAGACACTTTTTTCTTCATAGTGTTTTCACCATACGTCAAATTTCAAAATGGCCCCAAAATTTTCAAAAGTGGGGCCATTTAACTGGAGACACTTTTTTCTTCATAGTGTTTTCACCATACGTCAAATTTCAAAATGGCCCCAAAAATCTCAAAAGTGGGGCCATTTAACTGGAGACACTTCTGTTCACCATACGTAAAAAATTCAAAACGGCCCCAAAAATCTCAAAAGTGGGGCCATTTAACTGGAGACACTTCTGCTCTCCATGGTGTTTTCACCATACATCAAATTTCAAAATTGCCCCAAAAATCTCAAAAGTGGGGCCATTTAACTGTAGACACTTCTTTTCTCTTAGATAATGATTCCACCGTACGTCAACTTTCAAAATGGCCCCAAAAATCTCAAAAGTCGAGCCATTTAACTGGAGACAATTTTCGTGGGGGGACAATTGGAGGTAAAGGCCAATGTAAGGGTAAATGTGATGGGGATGATTGGCGGTCAAGGTCAAGGCCAAAGGTCAATAGTTAGGGTCACAAGTAAATACGAACTAAAATAGTTTCATGCTCGCGTAAACCAAGACAGCAAACAATTGCAAGTTGCATTTTATGACTTTTCAATCAGATTCACGTGTCCTGCTCGAGTTTAACAGTTTTTACCCATTCCAAGAAAAATGCACAGTGCCGCTAAAGGAATTTTCACTTATAATAAATGCTCTAAAAAGTTTATTTGGGTAAGATGTTTGTTATCATGAGCATTATCACGTGGTAAAGTGTTTTACACTACTTAGTTAAAAGTCACTCTATAATATACGTTTCAGCAACTTGTATTATCATTTGTGACGTATTATTATTTTTAAACAAAAGATTAAACCGACTTCCAAAGTAAAAATACACAAAAAAGTATGAAATAAAACTTATTTTCTAAATAATTCCCCTTTTGAAGTCGATACCAGCCCAAACGATATTCGACAATATTTTATAGAACTCACGTTCATATTTGCCGGTACCGTGGTGGTGGCTTAAAGTTCATATTAAGAAGATTAGGTAGAGAAATACCCAAATTTAAAAGGGAAATTATTTAGAAAATAAGTTTTATTTCATACTTTTTTGTGTATTTTTACTTTGGAAGTCGGTTTAATTTTTTGTTTAAAAATAATAATTTCACCCGTTTTAGTTATATATTTTGTTAAGTTGTTATTAATACGTCTTAAGAACGTCTAAAATAAACGATCGAATGTATAATTGAATACGCGCCAAGCTTCCGTTAGGTATTGTTGTTAAGGTGATGATGATGATTACTGTAAGTTACAAAGTGGCATATGCTTGCAGTTCTTTAAACAATGCTGAAATTTCCAAACGCGTATCTTTAAAGACTGAGGAGTTCTGTTCAGTGCTTTTGGATCTAGGGTATACCCTAGATACAAAAATAAGATGTTGAAACCAAGGGATACCTTGGTTTCAACATCTTATTTTTAGGAGCATATGCTCCTAAAAATAAGATGTTGAAACCAACCGAGGCATAATTATGCTTGCAGTTCTTTAAACAATGCCGAAATTTCCAAATGGATATCTTTAAAGACTGAGGAGTTCTGTTCAGTGCTTTTGGATCCAGGGTATACCTTGGTACAATATCTTATTTTTTTGTAGCATATGCTTATGTTACTTCAGTAAAAGTCAAAATCACTATATGTGACGATATAAATTTCGAGGAGTTCCCTCGATTCCTCATGGATCGCATTATCCGGTTTCCACCTTAGTGACTAAATGACCAATTTCGAATTAAACCCTTTACAACAACAAATGAATTTTTCAAATAGGTCCATAAACAGCAGAGTAATGTTCAAAGATCTCCGTGTTAGTGTAAAATACTATGAGAAGTACCTTTTATATCATCATAATGTGATGATGTATGGTGTGATAGTGGTGGTGATGATGATGTTTACTCTAATTGACAGGGTGGCATATGCTTGCAGCTTGCAGTTCTTTAAACAACGCCGAAATCCCCAAACATGTATCTATAATGAGTCAGGAGTTCTATTCTATACTTCTGGATCCAGGGTATACCTTGGAGCAAAATATTACTTTTTGATAGCATGTGCTTGGACTTCTTTAGAAAAAGTTGAAATCACCATATGTTTCCAAACTTCAACTAATTTGTCCCCAAATTAAAAATATTGTTGTCACCCTTGTTAAAAAGAGACGGAGCGGTTTGTATTGTATCTCCCTCTCGGCACAGATTTGATGCCGAGAGCTCTTTCCAGTTGTATATAATTGTGGTGGATTTGTCCACATGTTTTATAAAAAGTTTCGTTAAGTTTAAAAATGTATTATTTTTCTATGTGACATACTTGTCACATAGACTTTAGTATGAATATTCTATCCATACGAATGTAAAATAGTTAAAATAATTAAAATAAATGGTTCTAACCACCGTGAGTCTTTTAGTGTTAATATAATATTAAGTAATAGCCACATTAGATTCACAACATCTGGCGACCGTGATAAATAATAATATTAAAACTACACGTTTTAAGCTATTGTCGAATTTTGTGGAAAATATAATATTAAGTAATAGCCACATTATATTCACAACCAATCGGACGTGATAGTTAAAATGGATATAGCGAAGTCCGAAAGAAGACATTGCCGCCACAAATTCACTTTGGTAGTCAATAGAATTTCTGAACAATCAAAAGATCCCGTAATTAATGTGCTTGCTATAAAAGAAGACCTTAACCTACTACGTGAATATTATGAAGAGTTATGTGTCGCACAAGAAAATGTTTCAAATCTGTGGGCGGTTAATAATAATATATTTACCGACGACGACGACGAAGGTATGGAAGACTTAGAGTTGGAGGCGGATATAGAATATAGTCTAAAGTTCTACATGGTAGAGTTAGAAGTCAAAGAACTAGTAGATACTTTTCCGCCGTATGGTAGCAATTATGAGGAAAGAGTAGAGAAATTCAAACGTTTAGCAAAAGATGAGCTGAGCAAAGAGAATGCTCGTGAAGTATTGGCCAGTAACCAAGGGTGTATAGCAAAAACGTTTTCTGCTGATCCAACTGCTGCACCCTCGGTTTCACGCTTCATGACTGCAGATATTATTCAAAATAGCTCTGCGGTGAACTTATCAAGTAAGGTGCAATGGAGTATCAAAGGCTGTAAGGACCTCAATACAATGAGTAGAAAGGAGGAGGTGGAGGTTGAGATACCCTTTATGTTTAAAGGGAACAGTTATGACAAAATTTGGATTTTAAATAAAAACTATGGCCTATCAATTCAGAAGGAGTTTTGCGCCAGAGTAACTAAATAGGTGCCAGGGTTGAATAAATTGGTGACATCGAAGAGTCCGATTTCACGGCTCGTTAGCCTATTTGAACTAGAGAAAAGCAGCTTAAAACAAAGGATTTTATGGCGCTTTATAGTCCCATCAGCGCCATGGTGGGGAGGATTTCGGGAATTGTTGGCTGTCAAGAAAATGTTCTACCTCCTATTATACTTCTGACATGCACAGCAGACAATACTTTTGATTGATTTATTTTTGTTTCTGTTGCGTTGTTTCTTGTTTTTACTCTGCCTTGCAATTTTTTGAATTTTTTGTATGCCTTGTTGTATTTTCTATGTGTAATGTATTTAAATTTGTTTTGTGTTCCTTTTGCAACTTAAGGCACGTCGCAAGGCGGGGAGGATGTGGTGGATTTGTCCACACGTTTTATAAAAAGTTTCGATAAGTTTAAAAATGTATTATTTTTCTATGTGACATACTTGTCACATAGACTTTAGTATGAATATTCTATCCATACGAATGTAAAATAGTTACAATAATTCAAATAAAATGGTTCTAACCACCGTGAGTCTTTTAGTGTTAATAAAGAATAAGTAATAGCCACATTAGATTCACAACATCAATACTTACAAATTCCTTGGTCTGGAGTTTTTGCCGGGAAAGTCAATCAGCAATGTTGTGTTTCTGTATTATTTTTCTAAATTCGTGTTAATTCGGTTTTTAATGTGTTATAGTGGTGGAATATTAACCATTAATTATTCGTTGAGGTGCATTAGTGTGGAAAAGTGATACATTCTACAAAATGCGTGCTAAATTGGGTTTCCCGCCAAAACTCCCTAGGAAGTTTCAGTAAGGCTGGGACTATACGGCACCGGAATCCGTTGGACCGGGAAAATTTAGTTCCCGGCACCCCATCAACTACACGTGGCCGGACGGAATGCGAGAAATATATTTACTTTTTTTTTTTAAAGATTTAAACGGTCTGTAACAAGTCAACTAAATCCTTCATCATTAATAATATAATATATTATTAATTATGAAGGATTTAGTTGACTTGTATGTAATGTAAACTAATTGGAAAAGCAATAAATGGAGCAGTTCTATGTAGGTTTCAATTAATTTATTGTAAAATTTTTCATAATATTATGGTCGCGGTAACTTCAAGTGCCATATTATTTTATCTTGCAATAATCCTAGCTTTGTTTTGCGTTTTTTTGTTTAGTGTAATTTATTTATTGAAAACCGTTTAAGTTTTTAATATACCTGTTTACCCCAAAATAAGATTCCATGAAGATAAATTTTTCGAATATTAACGAATATCAGTCAATTCCTTAAGAATTAGGTAGGTAGTATAATTTATAAATTATTGCATAGGGTTTAAGCCCCAACACTGCGTTGTGACTTCACGTTGTGGCGTCTCAACTCTAGAATCAAGCAGATAGATTAGATTACTTGGAATTTTTAGGATTACTCTTGGTTAGATAAAAAAGAACACAAATCACATAAATTTTTATTAAATTATATATTTTATTACAAATAAAAATTGTTTTATTCTAAAATTTATAATATGACAACAAGTAGGTACAAATTAGTCTTTGTAAAACTTCCTGCAGAAATATGAATATACTTATGTAATGCTTTTTAAATAAAATGTCTTTATTTAACAAGTGGGTGATTTGTTTTGCTATAACATACCTACTGATTTTTATTAACATTTAAAATTACAAATATTCTAATACAATTAAGTATATAAAAATTATATTTTATTCTAAATATTATAATATGATAAAAAGTACAAACCAGTCTTTGTAAAACTTACTGTAAAATATGAGATCTAATCACAAATATTAAAATACTTATATTGTATTAACCAAAGAATAGAAGAAACATAAGATCAGGATCATTTTCTATCAGGTGCAGGTTGAATGAAATCATCTGCTTTATTTTCTAAAGCTTTTTTATTAGAGCTTTCGAATGCCTTTGCTTGCTTGCTTGAGTTTGTTTGAAGTTTTTTGTTATTGTTGGGAGCAGTATTTGATGTCGAAGATGATGTTACTTTACTGACATCGGTAACAAGTGTATTGCTTGCAGGTTATGGTTCAGTATTTTCGTAGTTGCCACTGGTACTAAAACAATTATAGGGAAAGTTAAGTAGGTATTACACCATATGATAACGGCACAATCTATAAGAAATATAATAGTAAGAAACAATATCTGGAAGGTAACTGTGTGCAAAAAAATTGAGGTAAGAGCTTGGTTTCAGCATTTTATTAACTTAATCTACCTTTAAATTTTATAAGCACTTACTTTCTGTGTTCTTATAGTTAGGTACGGGTTGTAAAAATTGTAGAATATCAGCAAACACATATTTTTTTCGCTTTTTTGCAGCCTGGCCAGTTTTAACGTTTTTCTGTTGATATATTTCTTTATTATAATAGTCTCTGATGATGTTCCACTGCTTTTTGATATCATTTACTGAAAATATAATTATATTATGTACTTTAAATAATAAGTAGGTACATACTAGGTACTATACAAACTGTGTCTTTAAATTTAAAGTATCTAGTCTCATAAGTTTATATTTGGTTTTAAATAGGTTCAATTTTGTCAACTTATTTGTCAATATATTTTAATGTAGGTATGTACATACCTACCTACCATAAGTAGGTACCTACTTAGTTGCTAATAAAGTTCTTAGAGTTTGAAGCTCAGGTTAAAAATATCTGGTCTCCACAAGTACTCCTGTCTCTTAAGTTATATAATATATTAAATGAATAGAGAACTAAAGTTTAAAGGATAGTTGCCTGTAATTTAATAAAACCTGTAAATGTGTAATATAAAAGTAAAATTAAAAATTTTAAAAACCCCCCGACACAAAAAATAAACTCTAAAAAATAATAAATAATATTTTAAACCTATTATAATTATATTATCACATATAATATTAAGTAAGTTGAAATAATTTTATTTTCCAATCGTCGCCTCGTCGGGGGACCGCTAAAGTTTATAAAGTATTTTTACAACAACAGCTAATTAATTATTATTACGAATTACATTTAAGTAGGTATGAGCAAATTTTTTTCGGAGTAAATTATTTTGTTCATTCTGCGACTACACGTGTTTTTTTCACATAGCGGTCCCCCGACGAGACGACGATTGGAAAATAAAATTATTTCAACTTACTTAATATTATATGTGATAATATAATTATAATAGGTTTAAAATATTATTTATTATTTTTTAGAGTTTATTTTTTGTGTCGGGGGGTTTTTAAAATTTTTAATTTTACTTTTATTTTATCCTTTTTAAAGTATTTCTTTTTTTCATTATTATTTTTTACTTTCAACGTCATTGAAGTAACATGGTACCAAATTTCGAATCGATAGGACATGTGGACGATCCCTCATCAACTAATAAAGAAAAGATGATCTTCAAACGGCTAATCAGGTCATGGTTACCTTACCATGTTCTTTAAATATCGTTGAAACAACACGGTACCAAATTTCGAATCGATCGGACATAAGAAAGTTAGTCAGATCCCCTCATCAACTAGAAAAGAGCTGATCATCTTCAAACGGCTGATCTTCCCACCACCAATTTTCTCATCAAATGAAGCTACAAACACTGTCGATTAAGTCATCAATATTATCTTTCAGTGCGCTTTCATTTGAGACCTTACTCGAGTATATTTGCACATTCGGATTTTCTTCCCCGCCTTAACCCCCCACAACTTTTAAACGGCTCAACCGATTTTCATCAAACATGTCTAAGAACACTCGCATGTAAGTCACCTTTAATATAAAAGAAACTAAATTGAAATCGCTTCATCCGTTCGGGAGCTATGATGCCACAGACAGACAGACAGACAGACAGACACACCCACAGACAGACAGACAGACAGACAGACAGACAGACAGACAGACAGACACGTCAAACTTATAACACCCCTCTTTTTGCGTCGGGGGTTAAAAATGATTGTAATACTTACGTTTAGATTTTTTTCATCTTCACATAAATTGTTCCAATCTCTTTGCTCTTTACAGACAGGTCAGGAGGAATCTTTTAAGTTCCTGTTATGAATTATCAATTATGAGTATTGCAGCAAAGACTTTAAGATATATACTGCAGACTTGTGTTCCACAAGCATTCAAAATTCTGCACAACAATATATTATTCTTTCTGATTCTGAATCGACCATTGTGCACTGCATTATTTTGAGTTTTGTTGACACATCACACAATGGCGCCGCCGCCTGTCGCCACACGTCAAATTCGCCGTAATTCCGTCGCTATGTAGTCAGCTCCATACAACTGCATACAATGTTGATAAGCTCCACCCCTTTCGCTGAATAAATTCCGACCGGGTGCCCGGCGAGAACCAGGACGTCCGACGGTTGCTTACGGGGAAATTTCCGTCCCGGCCCGACCCGGCGGCAATGTAGTCGACGCGGGAAAAATTCATACGATTGTTTGACAGACGGATTGGTACCGGAATTGATTTTCCCCCGGAGCAACGGATTCCGGTGCCGTATAGTCCCAGCCTAAAGCGTCTACCACTTTACTGAATCGACTGACTTGACTAATTGACTACCCTGACTACTTATTTCGACTTTGACTAGACTTTGGACTTGACGATTTAGAAATAAGACAAAGAAATCCCACCAAAAACATTCTGTAAAAAACTAGCCAAGTCTCGATGGAGCTGCTTGTTTATCTCTAAAAAGTTATGAAATCTAGACAAAATCGTGCCAAGTCTAAGGTTCCTTACTGCGATTTCTTTATTATTATAGTTAATGTTGAGTGACTTGGCCGTTGAACATTCTTTATACTTTTGTGGGTACAAGTCAATTTTGTTTACATTTGTAACTACCTATGTTTGTAAAGCGAGATAATAGCCCATACTGGTATTGGTAATTGGACGCTAGTGTCTCATTTTAGGCTGTTGTTGATTGTACAACACACGTATTGGAACAATGGTGTCATGGAGCCCCTTTTGTACCCTTGTGTGCCCTTCAACGGCCAAGTCACACAACATTAACTATAATAATAAAGAAACCGCAGTAAGGAACCTTAGACTTGGCACGATTTTGTCTAGATTTCATAACTTTTTAGAGATAAACAAGCAGCTCCATCGAGACTTGGCTAGTTTTTTACAGAATGTTTTTGGTGGGATTTCACTTCTTTTTGTAGAAACGTAGGAATATTGATTTATTTTCCTAGATTTTAGTGTAATTTGTTTATTTAATTTGTGTAATGTTCGAGTAGAATAAAGTTCGAGTAGAATAAAGGGGCCTGAAAATGCGGCAAAATGGTTCTAGTAAAGAATGGTACGGCAGTGTTTGCTTCGCACTCGACTTGGCGGGGGCACTGCCGTGCCCCCAGATCGACGTTCTGGTCTTATCTAGAGGTTCTCAAATAGGGGCCTGAAAATGCGGCGAAATGGTTCCAGTAAAGAATGGTACGGCAGTGTTTGCTTCACGCTCGACTTGGCGGGGGCACTGCCGTGCCCCCAGATCGACGTTCTGGTCTTATCTAGAGGTTCTCAAATAGGGGCCTGAAAATGCGGCGAAATGGTTCCAGTAAAGAATGGTACGGCAGTGTTTGCTTCGCGCTCGACTTGGCAGGGGCACTGCCGTGCCCCCAGATCGATTATCCTAGTTTTTATAGTTTTCCCTTTATGTGGCCATTAAACCCCAACTCTGTACCAAATTTCAGCTCTCTAAGTTTATGGGAAGTACTAGTTCTATTTTGATGATCATGAGTGAGTGAGTGAGTGAGTGAGTGAGTGTCGAAAATGCGAAGCTTTGCTTTCGCTTAACTTCGGAACTAAATGACCTACAGACTTGAAATTTTGGATTTTAAGTTCGTGATTATAGCTTATTGGATGACGAAAATTTCTGCGTTCTGGTCTTATCCAGAGGTTCTCAAATAAGGGCCTGAAAATGCGGCGAAATGGTTCCAGTAAAGGATGGTACGGCAGTGTTTGCTTCGCGCTCGACTTGGCGGGAGCACTGCCGTGCCCCCAGATACCTCAAACGACAGACGAGGCAGTATGGTCTAAGACCTTAGCCTGTTCCATTTCGGGACGAATTAAACAAAAAAAAAAATCAAATTATGTCTATTTTGATGTCGATTGTCGAAATGTCGATCGTTCATGTTATTTTATCAAAATATTTTTATCTTGTTATCGGCTCATAACTACAGAATTGGCGAATATTATTCACTGCAAATCGAGTTATCTCATTCACATGGTAGACAATGATAACAAAAGTCACTTTTGTGGGATCAACCTTCATGGTTGCACAATTTTTTTGTTTATCAATTTAGAGTTCGATAAAAATGGATAGTGTAAGTGATAATAGTAAAAAAACTGAGGACTCTAGTGCCCATAAGAAGGAATTGTCCGCTTTGCAAAAGATTTGTTTAGTGTGTGGTGACAAAGCTTTAGGATATAACTTCAATGCTATATCTTGTGAGAGTTGTAAGGCGTTTTTCCGTAGAAATGCATTAACGAGTAAAGAATTCAAGTGCCCGTTTACGAACAATTGTAAAATAACAGTCGTGACTAGAAGATTTTGCCAAAAATGTCGATTGGAAAAGTGTTTCTCTATAGGAATGGTGAAAGAGTTTATAATGTCAGATGAAGACAAAGCGGAGAAAAGAAGAAAGATAGAAGAGAATAGAGCTAAGAAACGCCAGTTAAATGACTCAGACGACAGCGTCACAAGTTCCAAAACGTTCAGAAAAGAGGAAGAAAACAGTTATAGTCTTCCTATACAAGATCCTTCACTATTACAGTATGATGTACTAAATAGTACAACGTGCAGTCCAAACAGCACTGTACAGTCCCCGCAGAGCACAGATCTAGAAAGTTCCTTAAATTCTCCACCTGTCCACAGTCAGTTTGTGCCAAGTCATTCTGAACAGTACATGAAAAATTATCCAATAGAAGAAAAATATATTCAAATTAATCAAGCAATGTACGTGCAAAGGTTGCTAGATCCGTACAGCGAAGGCGTGGACAGCATATACACAGAGCTGCCAAAACAAGATACTATCAAGTAGGTAGTCAC
This sequence comes from Glaucopsyche alexis, assembly GCA_905404095.1. Classification (NCBI taxonomy): domain Eukaryota; kingdom Metazoa; phylum Arthropoda; class Insecta; order Lepidoptera; family Lycaenidae; genus Glaucopsyche; species Glaucopsyche alexis. The sequence goes on along the minus strand of FR990064.1, from coordinate 2,572,072 downwards.
TATGTCTTTGTAAATAATAAAAACATCTTTATTAATAAATAATAATATCCATGAATGCTTCACACCATGACAATCTAGTCCCGTGGTAAGTTCTGAAAGAACTTGTGTTTCGGGTACCAGACAACGGAAATATGTTTAATATTTTTAGTATAATAAATACATTTAATACACATCCATGATCCAGGAACACAGAATAACTTTTTGTTCTTTAGGCGGGATTTGAACCTGTGACCCCCGGATTGAGGCCTAATAATTCCTTGCAACTTTGTTGATAACAGCAATAAATACAAGCCTTGTAGATTTTGAACTTCAAGGACATTGGGAATTTTACTATGGAACAATCATTCACAGCGACGCATATTTGTATCTGAATATTATAATGTAATGGCATAGGTTGAATATTGGCAGGAGATAGGGTAAATACTGTGATATTTTAACTAATTTCAACCAATATATTATAAATATTAACAATTTATTATCCACTTCTCCTTGAATTAATTATAATTGTATGTATGTTTCAGGTGGTAATTTCTTTTTATCAACAACTTATTAAATAATAATCATTTATCAACTACGTAACACAAAGTTTCATAAAAAAATAATAGAGACTTAGAATGTCATGAAGTATGAATATTATATATCACGGGCGTAGCCAGGTTTTAGTTTCGGGGGGGGGGTTCAAGAAAATAAAACGACTACGGGGGGGGGGGGGGGGGTAGTATCAAAGTTCTGATTTAGGCTGTTGATTATTTTTCTAAAATAACTTCAAAAATCAGATAGGGTTAATGGGGCGGCAAAATATGTTAATTGGCCTCGGGCGCAAAATTTCTAAATACGCCTCTGTATATTGGTCAGATCTTTGTATTAAATATACCAGCCGGCCCATTTCGGGGGGGGTTTGAACCCCCTAAACCACCCCCCTGGCTACGCCCATGTTATATATACTATGTAAACTACTATATAATACTTCGTTTATAGAATATAATACTTAATTTACTATACCATGACTCATGAGTCAGGGTAACATGTGTAAAGCTAATCTTATGATCAATAGGCCTATCTTATCTGTAACTAATGTACTAGAACAACTTTAGCTAACAATGTATTATTTACATTGATTTATTAAGGAAGTATTATAAAATTAACTAGGTACAGTGTAAACTCTTTATTAATGTCGTTTGTTATAACGAAAAACTCTCTATAGCATAGAAATGAGTTCAATTTGGTTGGTTTACCATAAAACCCGTACATTAATTCACTCTTTATATTCGCAACAGCCATTCTTTATTACAAATAAATATTTTCATATTTAGACATCAACAACATATTTAACAGTGTAGTTGTTTTTATAATCAGCTTACAAAACTAATCTTTTGAGAAGTGCCGAAATTTCTAAGAAAGATACCTGAGGTCATGAAAAGCCATCTCGCTTTTGTTATTGTTAATTGCCTTAATAAGTTTGCCATTATATTACATTGTGTGTAGGCAACTTTGGTCTGTGCAATCAAGTAATCAGCCTGCATTGTACTAACAACATTTTTTGTTGTTCCAATATGGTAAAAGACTCCTGAGTCGAGAGCCAATCTTTAACCACTAAACTATGGAGACTGATATATGTCACCGCAAAATTGTAATATAACTAGTGAAATCGTAAACTGTTTATAGACTTCGAACGCGAATATTCTGCCTATAATTTAACACGTTTTTTTCTTAAGTAACACATTTTTGTTTCTTAAGAAAAAAATGTTGAAAAAAAAAAGAAAAATATGTTGAAATATTCATTACTTACTATAAAAAGAAAAGAGAAACACTTATAGTAATGAATATTTCAACATATTTTTACAATCCTGTTTAGTTATTTTACAATCTAAAAGTTTTTACAATTTTACGGTAACATATAATTATAATACCCATACAATGAGTCAGTGAATAAAATAAGTAACTCCCAATTGTGATGATGAGTAACAAATGGAGGATTACTATCGCTAATCATTGCAGTACAAATGACTAATGTTGTGGGCAGTTTTCTTTAATTATTATTTTTGTGGTTTTGTTTGTACGATATCATACCGTTATGTATGATACTAAACATAGCGCTGATAAAATAGGTAAAAGTTCATTTACAATATTAATAAATATCTCCATGTTATTGTGGATATATATTTTTTTAATATCTATGGATGCTTTTACATTAGTCAAACTAGTCCCATGGTAAGGTCATGAAGAACTTGTGGGTACCAGACAATGGAAATATATTTAATACTTTTATACTATACCAATATTTAAGATTTTTACTATATTATACACATCCATGACCCAGGAACACAGACAACTTTTGTGTTCCCTGGCGGGATTCGAACCCGCGACCTCCGGCTTTAGCGCCAACCCGCTAACCACTGCACCACGCAGGTCGTCGAATTAAAATAAATACTTTTCTTTCGAATCAAAAAAATATATATTTTGCCCACGGCTCCACCCGCGTAAATACAGTATCCCACTGTATCACTGTTCTTTTCAGGGTTAAAAAGTAGCCTAAGTACGTTTTAATCCAGAGCCTAAACAACTACCATACCAAATTTCATCTAAATTCGTTCAGTAGTTTTTGCGTGAATGAGTCACAACTAACAAACATCCATCCATCTATCCATCCTCACACACTTTCAAATTTATAATACATAGTAGTAGAATTCAGAATCAGATGCATGAAGCATTATTGTTTTACTTTAAGTCCTTAGTTCCTTACCTTTGAGAAACCGGCCAAGTGCGAGTCGGACTCGCGCAGGAAGGGTTCTGTACAAAACAGCAAAAAAAAACACGTACAATATGATATGGAAGCCCATAGGAAGCCCCACTTAAATATTTAGTTCATCATCTCTAAAAAAATTAACTGAGTAGCTATCTTCACCAGATACAGCCTGGTGACAGACACACAGATCTGTCACCCCCTACATTTCTAAACTAGGTATAAGAACGTCAAATTCAGGTCGAAGGCAAAGTTTCCATACAAAACACGCTTAGCCCACACACGTGCTTAATCTTTCAGATTCTTAAATTTCAGTTGGAACTTTAAGAACACTACAGCATGTATGTGACATGGTGTCTGAATATTGTCTATGCATTAAGATTCCTAAATTCAGGAACGAATTCAGCACGTCTGTGGCCAGGCTAATGCTGATTTACGGAACCCTCCTTAGACATGTCCTGACATACTCTCTGTTAGGTTATTTGAAATACAATAAGAATTATGTATCTGTGTATGTACTGAAAAATTTACACTCAGCTTCAGTGGCGAAGGCTGCTTCTCCTTCATAGGGAAGCCGGAATGGAACCGGGAAATCCCGGTCCCGAAATTCCCGGGAATTCCCGAAATTTTGAATCGCTCTGAGAACCGGGAATCAAAAATTGAGAACATGGAATTTCGATACTTTCGGTACCGAACAAAATATATTAAAATTTACAAGTTCTTAAGTAAACTATCATCGGTAATTGTAAATATTAGCTAAAAAATAATTTTTAATCATTTCCGAAAGCGAATTAAAGACAAAAATGATAAATATATAGAATGAGTAGTTCATATTAGAAAATAGATTCTGTACATAAAAGTTTACTGTGAGCGGTGCGAGGAAATAATAAACATAATAATATGCCGTATTTAATATTAATTATGTAGTATGATAGCACCACACATCGACCGACATAGTAGCCAATACTGGAGCCAATGTTATTGACGATTAAATAGAACATCTTGGGACTTGGCCTACAAGGTCTGTGTGGCGTCTGTTTTATTCGTCTGTTTTTGATAAATATATACGTATATATTTGTATACCTACTAATATGCATCATATATGCTTTTGGGGTGGTGAGCAGTTTAGATGGATATTACCTATTGTTCTTTAAATACTCTTTATTGACCTTATGAAAATAGTTACGCATTATATTAATTTCAAATTTTAAATTGGAGCATCTGTAGGATTCACTGAAAAAAGAAAACACACCCTTTGAACTTCTGACACTCGAGATTTTTTATTTTTTCCCCTCCCCACCTTTCACGCAAATCGTCAGAATAATTTTATATACTTCATATCAGAGACTTCTTTGCGCATGAAAAACACTAATTATAATCTGACGCGTTCAGCATATCCATGTCATGGTCTTTTTACCCGACTGCGCGACGCAAAGGAGTGGTAATGTGTTTATCAGCCTATGTATGTATGTATGTATGTATGTTCCTTTGAAGCACTATACAGACCAAACGCCTGGGCCGATTTTTATGATTCACACGTCAATCGATTCCTCTTAGTCCGGCGAGTGTCACTAAAGACATGACGTTAGTGAAAATTCAATATGGCGACTACTGGACGCCATATTGTGAAAATGAAAAAATGAAAGTCAACAAACTATATCAAGTGGGGTATCGTTGAATAGGTATTTAAAAATCATTGTTAGTTTTCTCTCAACATTTTTCGATTCGACTGACCGTTTAGGATCTATATCGATTTAAAGTTGCGTAACAACCATTCTCACATTCCAGTGATGTAGTACTGATGCTGATAGGAAATCCAGTCTGGTAAATAGCTAGCTAGGTACTCATAACTAAAAAGTATAAAATAAAAAATTATAATTTAAAAAATTTAAAAACCCGACTGCGTAAAAAGTGAACCAAACTAAGTAGGTACATAATTAAAACTGAAAAGAAAAAAACAAGCACTTAGATATCCGGTGGTCTAGAATTCTATAATATATTATTGAATTAATACTATTGGAACATAACAACTGAACAGTCGGGATCCATTATTCGACAGCCAATCTAATTTTTCAATGGATCCTGACTGTTTAGTTGTTATGTTCCAATAGTATTAATTCAATAATATATTATAGAATTCTAGACCACCGGATATCTAAGTGCTTGTTTTTTTCTTTTCAGTTTTAATTATGTACCTACTTAGTTTGGTTCACTTTTTACGCAGTCGGGTTTTTAAATTTTTTAAATTATAATTTTTTTACAACTTTGTAACTACGCAGGACGACGACTGCTAAAAGCTGACACAGTGTGTCAGCTTTTGCCAGTGTGTCACTTCTAATAGGCTACCTAGACGTTCGAGCATTTACACTAATAGCATTCTGGGCACCCTAACTATTTGATGTTTTGCAAAAATCAAATAACTTGAAGTAACATACCTATTTAAAAACCACCAATAAATGCTAATAAACTACGGCTTTCTATCGCCAGTAATATTGTCATTAATACAGCGGTGACATGTTGGCTGATGTGTCGAGTTGCCATAAAAACCTTATTTAATTTGTAATCTATACTAATATTATAAAGCTGAAGAGTTTGTTTGTTTGTTTGAACGCGCTAATCTCAGGAACTACTGGTTCGAATTGAAAAATTATTTTTGTGTTGGATAGTCCATTTATCGAGGAAGGCTTTAGGCTATATAGCATCATGCTAAGCTCAATACGAGCGGAGCACCAATCAAGAATGTTTCAAAATCGGGGGATTTTTTTCCGTTTGAGAGCTTTCGCTGCGTACGCTGCGAAAACGGTTGAAGTTTCGCTAAAATTATGTATGACACAATTGTTACCCTTTAAAAGTTCTAAAAAAAAGTCCGCGACTGTATATGTCTATCTTTTAAGGTTGGCTCACAATAACCTTTTTATGCTAACCAAATTTGTTCTAAAATTAAGCATTATTTGTGAGGGCGTTTACATAAAGATGATATTAATCCTTATCCAAATAAATACGTTATTCATTACAAGCATTTAATTTAGAAGAAATTTGCCGTTTACATCATTTGATTTCAATGAGTATTTTAGAAGATATTGCAGTAATAAAATAATCAGCGCGCAATAATGATGTGCGGCGCGCTGCGGACAGTCGTGAGGGGGAAGTGCTCCTCCTTCTACGTAAATGAAGTCGGGGGTAAATTTTAGCGATATCCCAAAGTAATTGTTCCACGCGGACGAAGTCGCGGGCAAAAGCTAGTTGTACTATAAAATGTTAATCATATATTTTGAATTACTTTTTAGACAGTAATCACACTTGGATTTCATGCCTTAACACCAGTCCCGAAATTCCCGAATTTCCCGGGAAATCCCGGTTCCGAAATTGCCCAGTCCCGAAATTCCCGGTTCTCAAAATCAGACCGGTTCTTGTATTCCCTAAGCCGGAGCCTGTATAATAGGTAGGGATTTCTATGAAGGTTTGCAAAAGGTAAGTGACAAGGGAAGCCGATAGGAATGGAGTTATAGGAACCCTTCGCCACTGCTCAGCTTATCAAATCAATTTATTGCAAGTTCATACTTATCATTCATGAAACATTAATGCAGATAAAGATTAGATCAGATACAAATAGATCGCATAAGACGAAACACTTCCGCACAGTCAATAAATGACCATATTGATAATGTTTTGTCTGGACAAGGACATTTAAAACATGTGCACTAAAGTTCATGATACTACGTGGCCAGACTGACGTGGTGTGAAGCATCCATAGATATTATTATGATTAACAGCCTCTGTGGTCTAGTGGTTCGAGCAATGGCTCTCGACTCGGAGGTCGTGGGTTCGATTCCTGCATTGGAACAACAAAAAATTTTGTTTCCAAGTTTGGTTAGGACAATGCAGGCTGATCACCTGATTGTCTGACAAGAGAGATGATCCATGCGTCGGATGGGCATGTAAAAAGTCGTACCTGCGCCTGATCTCTCGCCTGTCGTGTCGGTCTGTCGGTCATCCGTCCCACTGGGTTACGAGGGTAAAGGGAGAGAGAGAGTGCTCTTGTGTACTGCGCACACACTTGGGAACTATAAAATTACTCCTGCGTAACTTGCCTGGTTAACATGAAACCGGCCACCGTCACCGTAATCGGTGTGGGAAGTTTTATTGAAGTAAATATAGTGCGGTTCAAATGAGAATAGGATCGAGTCGGCGCCATATTGTTTCGAATTTAGACTGTTATGATAGTTAAATTGATGTTTAGATAATTGATTACTATTTAACGTTTTTATTTAAATTCGATGCAAGGCTATTAATATTTATATGCACATAAGTTTTTCTGAAAATCGCACTTTTCAAGTGATATTTGACAGATAAAGGTCATTGACGTTCCTATTCTCATTTGAAACGCATTATACTGCTTTAGCGGCGCTGAACACTTTTCTTGGGATGGATAAAAACTGCTAAACTCGCGCGACAGTTAAAATGCGTAAGATTCACATGCAATTGTTTACTGTATTGGTTTACGCGAGCATGAAACTACTTTAGTTCGTATTGACTTTAGACCCCAACCCCCCAACACCAAGACCTTTGACCTTGACCTTTGACCCCAACCATCCCCATGACCATGGACCTTTACCTCCAATCCAAAAAAATGCACAACGTTAGTATTCAAGTTTTTACTTCTGTCGGCACTCCCAGAGTGCAAACCGTCTTTTTTTTTATTAACATCTACCGTGTTCCAGGTCCATCCTCACCAACGGCTCGTCTCCCCCCGAGCCCCCCGGCGGCGCGGGCGAGGGGGCCCACGTGTGCGAGCAGCTGCCGTCTACCAGCACCGACCCCGACGTCAACAAGGCCCGGGACATACTGCAGGACGTCGAGAGGTGGGTCCGGGTGAATGGTGTTATCGGGATAGATTATGTTGTATTTTCCAAAGTGGGCGATAACACCCCCTTGTGGGCGCTGGAGGACTAGAGGGGGGTGGTAAGGGGCCCAGAAAAATTTGGGGGGCGCTGATGTGAGTAGTATTGTCATTGCTCAATGTTGATTATTATTGGTTAATTTTGAGTAGAAAAAATATACTCTCCAGGCGAGACTAATATGTTATTTAGGTTTTAAATGTTAAAAAAAAATTGGGGGGCGCTACAAAATAACTAATTTTCAAAGTGGGCATTATACGGAATAAGTTTGGGAACCTCTGCTCTTATCCAATTATTGTATGTCTTTGGATCGGTTTTGAGATATAATACCTATAGATATGAACTAGAATATAGCTGATGATGGTGATGATTGTAGCTATCTACATCAATGCACTCTATATCTATACTTCTATACTAATATAATAAAGAGGAAAAGTTTGTTTGTTTGCATCGAACAGGCTCCGAAACTACTGGACCAATTTGGATGAAATTTGGCACAGATATAGAGTAGACCACGGGGAAGGACATAGGCTAAAATATACGGTTCCACGCGATTTCCTATAAATACCCATAAATAATTCTGCTGCTGCTTGTCGCACTATCTCAGAGGTGCGTCTAGGGCACTTCATTCATGAAAAGGACTTTACCTTTAGTCAGTTAAGGGTCTTGTTACTTAATTGGACACGTCTTGTGTTAAGCTCCATTAAATATTATAGTCATGACATAATTATATTACCAGTTACTGTTAAATATTATGAACAAACAAAGCGTAGAGTTTCCACTTCCAAGAACAACTGCTAAGAATATTTAAGACTTTAAATGGAATGGTCCAGGTAACGAGCAGACGGGTCGCCTGATGGTAAACTTTTATTTATTATTTATTTTATTTATCTACACTAATATTATAAAGAGGAAAACTTTGTTTGTATGTTTGTTTGTTTGTTTGTAATGAATAGGCTCAAAAAGTACTGGACCGATTTCAAAAATTCTTTCACCATTCGAAAGCTACATTATCCACGAGTAACATAGGCTATATTTTATTTTGGAAAAAAATAGGGTTCCGTAAAATATTTGAGATTTTCAGACACAAGGTGTAAAAAATCAACCAGAAAAGTTACTTATTTTGCGTACGCTGCCTTAACTATAAAAGATAAAACCATAAAATGTTCTAATTAATTGTAGATCTTATAAATATCTACAAAAAAGTCCGCGACACACTATACCTATCTATGTCCAGTGAGGCACAACAACCATTTTTTTATTTAGAAATCTTGATTTTTTTTTGGACTACATTTAAACGCGTTTATTTTACTCATGCTATTAATCCTTACCAACATAAATTATTTCATCACTAAGTACAGTTTATGTAGATAATATTTGGTCTTTGAATGATTGAAATTGGACGTGTGGTTTTGAAGTTATGGCGAAATTAAAATATTACGATTTCTGCTGCACGGCCCGTTGCGAAGTGGGCGTCACCAATGCGGAGGTGCGCGTGCGGGGGGAGTTTAGATCTATGGTATTTCATACGATAAAAGTATACCCACCTACTTATTTCATTGAGTTTTAGTAGGTACCTATATTAATTTGTTTCTGTTTGTTTTGACTAAATTTCGCCCGTTTTGTTAGAGGTTCAAAGACATTCTTTAGTATTAGTATCAGTATTGTACCCGTGCGAAGCTGGGGCGGGTCGCTAGTTTATTATACTTTTATTAATTTATTTTATTTTTTAAAAACGATTGACGCCAGCCATGGACATTCAGGACACCAGAATTTTTTGGAGAACAAGGTTTTATACATGACTTGTTTGAATTGAGTAATTCAAACAAGTCATGTATAAAACCTTGTTCTCCAAAAAATTCTGGTGTGACCGTGACCGTGTGACCGTGACTTTATTTTAAAAAACCTATTCGACGATATAGGATAACTACCCCATATCGTATGGGATGGGGACGATGGGGTATACAACACCCCTAAAATATGAAAATATTATAATTTTATGACCCCAAAACCGAAAATTGTACACAATATATCTATACCAAAGTTCATAAATTTATATTCATAAATACATAAGCTAAAAGGGCAGACAAACAAACAGACTTTCTTTAGGATATACATATAAACTAACCTAACCAAGAGCATGTCAGGACATGTCTAAGGAGGGTTCCGTAACTATAAATGCTTAATATGCTTTTTTTTTTAATTACTCCAAAAGTTACTGTCCGATTTGGTTCACAATAATTTTCCTAAACAGTTTTTAGCATGATCTATCAACATGGAAATTTGCAAGTTTCTATCTCCTATAGTTTAAAAATGCTAGGGGGGGGGACCAACTTACAAGCTACTTTGGAGGCCGATTACTCAAAAATGGTCAACTTTATAAAAAAGTAACGTATGAAACCTTGCCTTTATTTTAAAAGACCTATTCTACGACACCCCACACGATGGGATAAAGTGAAAAAATATTTTTCATCCCCACTTCACATGTATGGAGAGCCACCCCTAAAATATAATATTATTATTTTTTTATGATCCCGAAACCGTGATCTATACACAATCTATAACTGCACCAAATTTCATCAATTTATATTCATAATTCATAATTATAATTCATAATTCATAGCTCCTGTGAGCTAGAGGCGCGGACAGACAGACAGACAGACGGACAGAGCGAAACTATAAGGGTTCCTTAAGTATTACGGAACCCTAAAAACGATACTTAAGATACAAGATAATGATTTTGTAGCTTCTATTTTAATTATTATTGTATAAATAGTTTGTTAAAGATAAGTAAGGTATATTCTTACTAATATTTTTATATTGTATGTTTTCCAGGATAGAGCCCAACTCTATGGAGTCGATACTGTGCGAGGCGATCAAGTTGGAGTTCGAGGCGTATACCTCTGTGAGCAGTTGTAGCGGATCGTCGAGAGAGTTGAATGAGGTCTGTAGCATTCTACTATTGCACATTGACACACAATAATACTGGCTCGTCAATGTTCTAGCCCACACGCCCTGCCCGCTTGGCTTCTCTATGAAGACTGTCACTGTGACACGTCTACTGTCATCTGTGGCTAGAGCACTCGAGATAGTATGACATATATGTTTACATACACAGCCATACACTACAAGGTCAATTATAATAATAGCTTTTGCCCGCGTTAATACAGTATCCCTTTTTAGGGTTCCGTAATACTTAAGGAACCCTTATAGTTTCGCTCTGTCCGTCTGTCTGTCTGTCTGTCCGCGCCTCTAGCTCTTGTTATTTTGAATATAAATTGATGAAATTTGGTGCAGTTATAGATTGTGTATATATTCGGGATCATAAAAAAAATATATTTTAGGGGTGGCTCTCCATACATGTGAAGTGGGGATGAAAAAAAATTTTTCACTCTACCCCATCGTGTGGGGTATCGTAGAATAGGTCTTTTAAAATAAAGGCAAGGTTTCATACGTTACTTTTTTATAAAGTTTACCATTTTCGAGTAATCGGCCTCCAAAGTAGTTTGTAAGTTGTTCCCCCCCCAGCATTTTTTAACTATAGGAGATAGAAACTTGCAAATTCCATGCTGATAGATCATGCTAAAAACTCTTTAGGAAAATTATTGTGAACCAAATCGGACAGTAACTTTTGGAGTAATTTAAAAAAAAAGCATTTTACGCGTTTATAGTTACGGAACCCTCCTTAGACATGTCCTGACATGCTCTTGGTTAGGTTAGTTCTAGATGAAAAGTAGCCCTTGTGTAAATCCATATCTTAAAGTACCATACAAAATGTAGATAAAATCTGTTCCGTAGTTTTCGAGTAAAATAGTAATAAACTTCCATCCGTCCGGTACATCCATTTTCACAAATTTTCACATTATAATAGAAGTAGGATTACTAATTAGAGTAAAAGAAGTACCTTCTCCGTACACGAAAAAGTGTCTGTAAAAGCGCGCGCTAAAAGTGTCTGTAATAGAGGGCGCTACTGTCGCAAGGGTGTCAAGCGGCAAAACTTACACGGAGAATTAAACTTTAGCGTCTTCTTCGATTATATTTCCAACAATATTTTCGACTACGCGAGTAATTAGAATTGTCATGATTTTCTGAATTAACAACTAAAGTGAAAAGTCGCACAGTGTTCTATTTGACTCAAAAAATTTCCCTATGCTGTTTATTGCATAAATTGATGCAGAAATGCATTTTAAATGCAAGAGTAAAACACCCACGTGTCTATTTCAAATACTTTTTTTTATAAAAAATAATTTATGTTTCGTGACCTCGACGTAAAAAAAAGACTTAATAAATTCTGTAAGCGTGTCTGATCAATATATATTTTTTTGATTAATATGGTTTAATGAAGGACCTTTAGGCGCATATTTTCCATGTTTTATTTTTTGAAGATCACTTCTGGTTACCGAGTTATTAATTTTTATTCAGTTTTTTGTTTTTATTTTTTTTCTCCCAAATAACTCAAAAGTGCGACTTGTGACTGACACTGAAAGATTGACCTTTAATGCGTCTATCACTGATAAAAAAATCAAGTTGTGCTCTAAAAAGTTTATTTGGTTAAGATGTTTGTTATCATGAGCATTATCACGTAGTAAAGTGTTTTACACTAATTAAAAGTCACTCTATAATATACGTTTCAGCAACCTGTATTATCATTTATGACATTCATTATTTTTAAACAAAAAATTAAACCGACTTCCAAAGTAAAAATACACAAAAAAGTATGAAATAAAACTTATTTTCTAAATAATTTCCCTTTTAAATTTGGCTATTTCTCTACTTAATCTTCTTAATATGAACTTTAAGCCACGGCCACGGTACCGGCAAATATGATCGTGAGTTCTATAAAATATTGTCGAATATCGTTTGGGCTGGTATCGACTTCAAAATTAAGAAGATTAAGTAGAGAAATAGCCAAATTTAAAAGGGGAATTATTTAGAAAATAAGTTTTATTTCATACTTATTTGTGTATTTTTACTTTGGAAGTCGGTTTAATTTTTTGTTTAAAAATAATGAATGTCATAAATGATAATACAGGTTGCTGAAACGTATATTATAGAGTGACTTTTAATTAGTGTAAAACACTTTACTACGTGATAATGCTCATGATAACAAACATCTTAACCAAATAAACTTTTTAGAGCATTTGTTATAAGTGAAAATTCCTTTAGCGGCACTGTGCACTTTTCTTGGGATGGGTAAAAACTGTTAAACTCGAGCAGGACACGTGAATCTGATCGAAAAGTCATAAGATGCAACTTGCAATTGTTTGCTGTCTTGGTTTACGCGAGCATGAAACTATTTTAGTTCGTATTTACTTTTGACCCCAACTATTGACCTTTGGCCTTGACCTTGACCGCTAATCATCCCCATCACATTTACCCTTACATTGGCCTTTACCTCCAATTGTCCCCCCACGAAAATTGTCTCGAGTTAAATGGCTCGACTTTTGAGATTTTTGGGGCCATTTTGAAAGTTGACGTACGGTGAAATCAGTATAGAGAAAAGAAGTGTCTCCAGTTAAATGGCCCCACTTTTGAGATTTTTGGAGCCATTTTGAAATTTCACGTATAGTGAAAACACTAAGGAGAAAAGTGTCTAGTTAAATGGCCCCACTTTTGAAATTTTTCACTTCTACCGGCACTCCCGGAGTGCAACCCGTTGTTTTTTATTATTATTTAATTCGCTACCTAATATTAGGTTGACGTGGATTAAATAAAAAAGTTCCTTTGGGAAAGTTTGTAATCATGAGCACTACCACGTGGTTAAGTATATTTTTCACTAATTAAAAGTTTGACGACCTCTTTGGCTTACTGATTGAGCATGTTGGTGATCAAGCCGGTCGCTGGTTCGAATCCCGCAATTTTTTCTTTTAATCAAAGAAGTAAATCAAGTAACTTGTTCTGATAGATTTATGAGACAATTTATTTGATTCTCGACAAGCTTTTATATCATATAAATTGTGTAATTATTACGTTATAAGTTGATAGTAAAAGTTTTAAAGGAAAATTATTTTATTCTTTTTAGCGCATTCAAATAAAAGCTTGTTTTTTAAAAAAGTTTTTGTTTTACTTTTAATTTATTTTTTACTTTTTAGTTATCGCTAGATAGGTTTCTCAGTCTGTTCATCTCATTTAACGCATCATTGTTGCAAGGTCGTTTGCCGGTTAATTTAGTACAGTCAAGCTCTTCAATAAGGAGACCTCCTAGAGATTTTACTCTACTCAGTAAGAACCTCAAAAAACCCCAACACACCATACTTTCATTTGATACCCATATTGTACGAGTGCATTAAAATAACTTGTCGGCCATCTTGGGTATTCTGCCATGTTGGATTTTCGAGTTATTCTCAGCAAGCCCTTTCATTTGATACCCATATTGTAGGATTGCATTCAAATTGACTGTCGGCCATCTTGGATGTTCCGTCATGTTGGATTTTTGGGTTTTTCTCAGCAATCCCTTTCATTTGATACCCATATTATAGTAGTGCTTTAAAAATAACTTGTCGGCCATCTTGGATGTTCCATCATGTTGGATTTTCGAGTTATTCTCAGCAAGCCCTTTCATTTGATACCCATATTGTAGGATTACATTAAAATTGACTGTCGGCCATCTTGGACGTTCCGTCATGTTGGATTTTCGAGTTTTTCTCAGCAAGCCCTTTCATTTGATACCCATATTGTAGGAGTGCATTAAAAATTACTTGACGGCCATCTTGGATGTTCCGCCATGTTGGATTTTCGAGTTATTCACAGCAAGCCCTTTCATTTGATACCCATATTGTAGGATTACATTAAAATTGACTGTCGGCCATCTTGGATGTTCCGCCGTGTTGGATTTTCGAGTTATTCACAGCAAGCCCAAGCCCCAATTCATTTGATTGCATATTCACGCCAACCAAGATACTCGTCAAGACGAATCATACGAGCCCAAACTCGATGGAACCTCATCATCGTTTAATTACATAGTTCCTATGGCCATATTCTAGCTTCCTGGTTACCATATAGTATCAAAGTACTCGTCAAGACGAATTAAACGAGCCGAAACTCGATGGGGTTGCATGAGTTCCTATGGCCACCTTCCAGCTCCATCATCAGATCCTGGTTACCATAATGTATCAAAGTTCTCGTCAACATAAATTAAACGAGCCCATACTCGATAGGGTTGCGTCGTTTAATTACAGAGTTCCTATGGCCACCTTCCAGATCCATCACCAGACCGGTTACCATATAGTATCAAAGTACTTGTCAAGACGAACTAAACGAACCCAAATTCGATGGGACTATGTGGTTTTATTTCGGAATTCCTGTGGCCACCTTCCAGCTCCATCATCAGTTCAGCTCTACGTCATCATAATATTGCATTGTCATGCGATTTACATATTCGTGCAAAATTTCAACTCAATCGGAAACCGGAAAGTTGATCAAATTACAGACCGACAACGGGACAGGTGAAACTAAATAAAAGCTTATAAAATTAAACACAAGTTCTTCGAGAACTTACCACGGGACAAGATTGATGTGGTGTGAAGTGTCCATAATTATTATTATATTATTATATTATTATAAGTCATCCTATACAGATAAACCTACCTACTAATACTCTGTCTGTCTGATGTCGTCCGCCCGCCCGCGAGGTTCTCACGTAACTATGCGCACATAATAAGCACTCAGGGATTAAGAATTTTTCTACCAGTTAAATAATTTTTCAAATCTGTTAGGTTTCAGAAATTATCAATAACATAAAAACATACAATGGTTTCCTCTTCACAATATCATGAAGGTAGGTAAAATAATATAAATGTCCTATATTCCCTATTAAATCATATTGTCACCCGAACATCTAGAATGTTCCAAGGGAAATACACGGCGTTTTATGTTGCAACTATTCTATTTTCATTTCTTCCATTTTACTCTACCAAAATGCAAATAATCAAAAAATAAATAAAAAATTTATAATTATCGGTTAGTAGGTAGGTTCTAAATAACTAGTAATTTTTATTTTACATTTCTCTCTCATATTATGAATAACATAATATTTAACCGATTTTATTAGTATTTCTTGCTTATACACTATATCGCACATAAAATCTACCAAACCTGAAATTTAAGGAAAGATATAAACTGGCTACACTAGGTTACTTGTTAGAACGAGACACAGGGATAACTTATAGCTATCTCACCGGGACCGGTTTTTTTATTGCGCACGTGATAAGCTTTAAGTCTGAGTAGTAAAGATCATTTTTGATTGAATTAAAAGAAAATAAAGTTTGAAGTACTCTTTCCTGTTGTATATAATACTTACAAATTCCTTGGTTATACCTTCCACCTCTAGCGCCATCATGGTCAGTTTGGAACTACTATTAGTTACTCTTGTCGAACACTTTTTAACGTTTTTTGGCACAAAGCACGCGAAAGCCACGAAGTATAGATACCAGGAGTCCGAACGTAATGTTAAAATAATGGTCTCAATTTAGGGGACAGATTTTTGCCGGGAGAGCGCGCCATTGTTCAAAAAGTACCACGAGTGGTTCAGGACTGTGCGCTGATTGGTCCCCCACAATAGCATCGGTACGTCCAAAATTCTAGCGCAGCTAGTGGCAGAAAAGTGAACTAAAATCTGGGTTTATTATTGTGTACATGAATACTATGGAAAAGCCGTTTGGACTCCTGGTATCTATACTTCGTGGCATAAAGAGTCGGTCCTTCTTTACTCTTGTCTCCATGATAGCGAGATTGTAAAAGCGCCATCTGTTGTTCGCCCACAAACATCACAATAACATATCTATTTTCAGGTGGAGCGAGCCAAACTCAACGAGCTGATCGTGGCCAACAAGGCCCTGCACGCGCCCATCGACGACGACGTGTCCATGTTGATCGGAGACTCGGGGGGTGTGCTGAAGGTATAGGTTTTAAGAATTAGGCCCCAGCAGGCCCGGAAAAATTCGGAGCATTGAAAATAGTACTCTGCGCTAAATCAATAGAGTTGAAAATCGAAATGTCGAGTGTCCAGCTGTCATATGTCATATATGACAGCTGGACACTCGACATTGTTGACATTCGACACTCGTGAGTTCGATTTTCAGCTCTATTGTATTAGCGCAGAGTTCTTTTTTCAGTGCTCTGAATTTTCACCGACGATCCGGATTCTGAAGCATATAGTCCTAGCCTAAGTATAATATAAATTTATGTAAAGTAGATAATTAAATCATCAAATAATAATAAATAAATACGTAAATTTACCGGGAAAGAGACACACAAGAGTGGTTTAGAGCTTGTCTCTCGACTCGGAGATCGTGGGTTCGATTCCCGCGTTGGAACAACAAAAAATGTTGTTTCCAAGTTTGGTTAGGACAATGCAGGCTGATCACCTGATTGCCTGACGAGAGATCCATGCGTCGGATGGGCATGTAAAAAGTCGGACCTGCGCCTGATCTCTCGCCAGTCGTGTCGGTCATCCGTCCCACTGGATTACGAGAGTAAAAGATGAGAGAGTGCTCTTGTGTACTGCGCACACACCTGGGCACTATCAACAACTCCTGCGTAACTGGCCTGGTCTCAATGAAGCGGCCACCGTCACCGAAAGCTAGCTATATAAAGTTTGGTAAAATCAACTACAGATACTTCGGGCATGTGATCTACTATTTATGTAAAGACGTTTAGGCAGAAAAATAATTGTCATACTTAAAAAAATTTTTTTTTCTTTATATGGGCGAGTTTGCGTTGAGCGGAGAGTCATCCATGATGTGATTTTTTTCTTTGAGTATGGCAATTATTTTTTTGCCTAAACGTCTCTACATAAGCAGTGGATCATGTGCCCAAAGTATCCGTAATTGATTTTAGAAGACCTTATAAACTTATGCCTTTACATCCGTTAATGGATGATTTATACAGTATTCTCCGAGCGAAGTAACCACTCTTGAAATACTGTAGTGCCTGGGACAGTCGGTTTTTAAATGTCGTATGGTTGCCCAAACACATACGGCATTCTCACAACATAGTCAGCCTAGTCCAGAGGAATGACTGGTCAATACGTCTGGAGCCAACTATATGCGGGTTTCCTCACGATGTTTTCCTTCACCGTTAGAGCGTCCGTATAATGTACTTGAGATCTGAAAAAGTCTCATTGGTACACACCACAACCTGGGATTCGAACCTGCACTCTCTCGAGTGCTAACTAAACGGTCTACCCACTAGGCCACGGAGCTCTTAATAATATCTACACTAATATTATAAAGAGGAAAACTTTGTTTGTATGTTTGTTTGTTTGTAATGAATAGGCTCAAAAAGTACTGGACCGATTTCAAAAATTCTTTCACCATTCGAAAGCTACATTATCCACGAGTAACATAGGTTAAATTTTATTTTGGAAAAAAATAGGGTTCCGTAAGATATTTGGGGTTTTCGGACACAAGGTGTAAAAAGTCAACCAGAAAAGTTACTTATTTTGCGTACGCTGCCTAAACTATAAAAGATAGAACCATAAAATGTTCCAATTAATTGTAGATCTTATAAATATCTACAAAAACGTCCGCGACACACTATACCTATCTATGTCGAGTGAGGCACAACAATTTTTTTATTTAGAAATCTTGATTTTTTTTTTGTCTACATTTAAACGCGTTTATTTTACTTATGCTATTAATCCTTATCAAAATAAATTATTTTATTAGTAAGTAGTATGTAGTTAATATTTGGTCTTCGTATGATTAAAATTGGACGTTTGGTTTTGAAGTTATCGCAAAATTAAAATATTACGATTTCTGCTCTACGGCCCGTTGCGAAGTAGGCGTCACCAAGGGGGGGGGGGGGGGTGCGGGAGTGGAGTTTAGATCTATGAGGTAGGATTAGTATCAGTATTGTACCCATAGATTATACAGATATATACATTGTACCCGTGCGAAGCCGGGGCGGGTCGCTAGTGTTATATACATAATAATATGTTTGTATGTGTCAGGGCGGCGGGGGCTCCCACGACCCGCGGCTGATCACGATCGTGAACCTCACGGCGGTCGCCATACGGCGGTTCATCAAGATGGCGAAGAAGATCAACGCATTCAAGAACATGTGCGAGGAGGATCAGGTGATGTTACAGTTCATTTGTTCTCATTTATACAAGTATGGGTTCAACAGCTGCCCTACTAGGAACTTCCCCTAACAAGTGGGTATTAGCTTAATTTTGACGTTTGAACTTTTTAAAACACAATTTAAAGGTTATAATGTCAAAATTTTGACATAAGAACATTTTAAATTGTGATTTCATCTTCAGTAGATCCAATATTGACGACCTCGGTGTCTCAGTGGTTGAGCGCGTGCTCAAGCCGGGGTCGCGGGTTCGATTCCCGCCAAAGATACAAAAATCTTGTCTGTGATCCGCGGTCATGGATGTGTATTAAATATATGTATTTATATAATAAAAAAATCTTAAATATGTGTATAGTATAAAAGTATTAAATATATTTCTGTTGTCTGGTACCCGTAACACAAATTCTTCGAGAACTTACCACGGGATCAGATTGACGTGGTATGAAGCGTCCATAGATAGATATAATACAAAAGTATTGATTAAAATTACAGCCGCCCATAGACACTCGCAACAGCAGAGGAGTTACGCTTGTAACTCTTTTGGTTTTGCGACTTGCGTTCCCGGTCCTTAAAATGCCCAACCCCCCTTGGGCCTCCGGTTACCTCTCTCACACGGCGAAACACACAGCAAGCGTTATTTCACGCCGGTTTTCTGTGAGGTCGTAGTTTTTATCCCATTCGTGCCGAAGGGTGGCTCTCCCGCTTATGTTATTATATTATTACCACTGTGCCAAATTTAATTGTAATCTTAAAGAATGAAATACAGTCAAACATACAAACTTTCTCATTTATAATGTGACAACTATAGATAGCTCTGCTGAAGGGCGGCTGCATAGAGATGATGGTTCTCCGCAGCACCATGACCTACGACGGCCAGGCCAACCAGTGGAAGGTATGTACTGTCAGGGAATGTAATTCAGAAGCTACCTGCTTCTAGAGTGTTATTATAATTTATTTGTATAGACAGACAATGCCATCTAGTTTTGGAGCGCTGAACTACGTTTTAATTTTATTTATTTTTATCTAATTTTAGGGTTCCGTAATACTTGAGTAACCCTTATAGTTTCGCTCTGTCTGTCCGCGTTTCTAGCATCAAAAATTATGAATATGAATGGATGAAATTTCGTATAGTTAAAGATTGTATCTAGATCTCGGATTTGGCATCATATAATAATAATAATTTTATATTCTAGGGGTGGCTCTCCATACATGTGAAGCGGGGTGATTTTTTTTTCTTTCTACCCCATCGTGTGGGGTATCGTTGAATAGATCTTTTAAAATTAAAGGCATGGTTTCAGCGCCATTTCCTCGCGAATAATCTCGGTGTGAAACGTGAAACGAAAACTAAAAAGTAAAAAAATGCGACAGAGGCGCGCGGCTACGGCCTTTGTATCGTTTACTCGGGGACAGGGAGCGAGCTCCATAAAATCGCTCTTGTAACACAATCGATAGAAAAATAATGGCACGCTTGGTTTCTATACAAACGATGAGACTTGCGTGGTCTAGTCAATGTCCATGCCCCCCCCCCCCCCATGTCACGCTTTTTAGTATGTCTGTCCCTGTACTTAACATGCGCTGTCACATTTAGTATCACCCCCCTTCCCCCATGCGCTGTGACGTAATATGTGGATGGACCCATAGGTGCCTGTGTTGTGAGCCCATTCAGACAGCCGTCTCTGCCCGCAGCTGCCGCACAGCCGGCGGCAGTTCGGCTCGATCCGCACGGACGTGCTGAAGCTGGCCGGCGGCGACATCTACCGCGCGCACGAGCAGTTCATCGGCTCCTTCCACCCGCGCTGGCGGCGCGACGAGCAGCTCATCCTGGTGATGAGCGCCATACTGCTGTTCACGCCGGACCGCGCGCGCGCCGTGCACCGTGACGTCATCAAGTTGGAGCAGGTACCGGGGGCGTGGGGTTCCTATAACTCCATTCCTATGGGCTTCCCTTGTTACTTACCTTTTGCAAACCTTCATAGAAATCCCTACCTATTATACAGGCTCCGGCTTCCCTATAAAGGAGAAGCTGCCTTCGCCACTTGCAGGTACCGCAGGCGGCGGACATTAACCAGAACCCACGATAGAGAATGATTATCTATACTAATATAATAAAGAGGAAAAGTTTGTTTGTTTGCATTGAATAGGCTTCGAAACTACAGGACCGATTTTGATGAAATTTCGCACAGATGTAGAGTAGATCACGGGGAAGAACATAGGCTTTTTATCGCGGAAAAATGTACGGTTTCTGTGCGCACGAAGTCGCGGGCAACATCTAGTGTACTAATATTGGATGAATTGATGTATGTTTACGCTTTAACGCAAAATCTACTGAATGGATTTTGATGAAATTTGGTATAGTAGTAGCTTGAGCTTTGAGGGTCAATTCTACTAAATAAACCCCGCAATAATACAATTACAATCAAGTAGAGGTGGGCGCCGTGCCGCCATGCATGCGCCGCCGCCGCCGCCGAGTATCCAAAAATTCGCGCCGATCGATGTCTCAAAAAAAAACAGGCCCGCGCCGGGCGCTAGGCGCCGGGAGCGGGCGGGCAGCAGGGCACTGGGTGCTGTGTAGTAATGGAAATTAATGCTATTTTTCATTAATATCATTAGCATGCTAATTTTCATGTCTTAGCATGCTACGTGCTATTGCTATGCTATTTGCTAAAATCGATTTTTAATAATCATAAATAGCTGTGTTTTGTGAAATGATCATGTTTTTTCATTACGTCGCGTCGCTCATTAAGTATTAACATACAATACGAAAATATTATTAATAACTAGCGACCCGCCCCGGCTTCGCACGGGTACAATACTTATACTAATACTACAGAATGTATTTAACAAAACGGGCAAAATGTAGTCAAAAGAAACAGAAACAAATTAATATAGGTACCTACTAAAACTCAATGAAATAAGTAGGTGGGTATACTTTTATCGTATGAAATACCTATACTCTTCAGGACTAACAATAAAACAAACACTAAATAAATAGGTATTCAAGTATCTATCCATCATAGTTACAACGAACACAAAACAAAAAATTTACTCATAGATCTAAACTTCCCTCTCACACGCGCACCCCCACCTTGGTGACGCCCATTTCGCAACGGGCCGTGCAGCAGAAATCGTAATATTTTAATTTCGCCATAACTTCAAAACCAAACATCCAATTTTGATCATTCAAAGACCAAATATTATCTACATAGACTGTACTTAGTGATGAAATATTTTATTTTGATAAGGATTAATAGCATGAGTAAAATAAACGCGTTTAAATGTAGTCCAAAAAAAAATCAAGACTTTTAAATAAAAAAACCTAACCAAGAGCATGTCAGGACATGTCTAAGGAGGGTTCCGTAACTATAAACGCGTAATATGATTTTTTTTTAATTACTCCAAAAGGTACTGTCCGATTTGGTTCGCAATAATTTTCCTAAAGAGTTTTTAGCATGATCTATCAGCATGGAAATTAGCAAGTTTCTATCTCCTATAGTTTAAAAATGCTAGGGGGGGACCAACTTACAAACTACTTTGGAGGCCGATTACTCGAAAATGGTCAACTTTATAAAAAAGTAACGTATGAAACCTTGCCTTTATTTTAAAAGACCTATTCTACGATACCCCACACGATGGGGTAGAGTGAAAAAATATTTTTCATCCCCACTTCACATGTATGGAGAGCCACCCCAAAATATGAAATTATTATTTTTTTATGATCCCAAAACCGTGATCTATACACAATCTATAACTGTACCAAATTTTATCAATTAATATTCATTATTACAGGAGCTAGAGGCGCGGACAGACAGACAGACAGACAGACGGACAGAGCGAAACTATAAGGGTTCCTTAAGTATTACGGAACCCTAAAAATGGCCTCTTTTTGTGCCTCACTCGACATAGATAGGTATAGTGTGTCGCGGACTTTTTTGTAGATATTTATAAGATCTACAATTAATTAGAAAATTTTATGGTTCTATTTTTTATAGTTTAGGCAGCGTACGCAAAATGAGTAACTTTTCTGGTTGATTTTTTACACCTTGTGTCCGAAAAACCCAAATATCTTACGGAACCCTATTTTTTTCCAAAATAAATTTTAGCCTATGTTACTCATAGATAATGTAGGTTTCCAATAGTAAAAGAATTTTTGAAATCGGTCCAGTACTTTTTGAGCCTTTTTTTTACAAACAAACAAACAAACATACAAAGTTTTCCTCTTTATAATATTAGTGTAGAAAAACAACTATTGAATAATGGAACCTAAACGTATGCAATTAACTTTATTTTGAAAAAAAAAACTGCAGAAATCTGACTGAATTCGAATGTATTTTCTCTTCTCACTCGCTCGTATTAATTCGTGGAACATCGCGGCATCGTGAACTCTCGGGTCGCGTCGCGCGTCGAGTCAAAATTATTTCGCATCGCAACTAGCAATAGCACGATAGCCAGTTAGCACACAGCGCCGCGGTGCGAACCAGCGCGAAAAATTGCGTTTTTTTACAAAAACAGCTACGCCGCGGCGCGGCGCCGCCACGCCGACCAATTTCCCCCGGCGCGCCGCCGCCGGCAAATTTTAGGTCGGCGCCCACCTCTACAATCAAGTCGCGACACGCTAAAACTGTCAAACCGGTATTCTCGTAAATGTCAAATAAACGTGAAACGCGCTCTGATTGGTCGATACTTCACAAAATCAGTTCATTAATTCATGATAACATGTCGCTGCACTTATAATAATACAATACAAGTAAAATGAAAGTCTACTTTAAATACGAGAATTGAGGTTCTGGATTAAAACATAGGCTTCTTTTTATCCAGAAATAGTACAGTGTTCGTGGGATACTGTAGTTACGCGGGCGGATCCGCGGGCAACAGCTAGTTATCTTTGATAATGAAAATAATTCTTAATTCAATTAATTACTAACTTATGTGTTATTCGTAACTATATAATAACAATTTCACTTGGTCGGATTATAATCTAGCGTCTGACACATGAAGTCTCAACTGTAATAAGGACGAGAAATAAAAATACGTGTAGCTCGAATTAGAATATGTATTCCAATATATGAAGATAAAATTATTGACAACATAAGTCAAAGTATTAATTCACTTTTTAAAATGATAACAATACAGAGGTTTTATTAATTGGAGTTTTGTAGATAACAATATCAACGGTACCTAAATATTTATTTACATTTGACTATAAACAGTGGACCACACTGGAAATAGACTCGAGCACTGACCATAATATCATATCAATTGTAGACGGTAAACTGACCATAGAACTGACCATAATATCATAGACTATAGACATCAACTGTAGATGGTAAACTGACTATAGACATAGATAATAACAATTGACAGATAGCGACCGCAGGCAAAAAACTGCCTTGCACGTCCTGGTTTGAAATTTTTGTAACAAGACTTTTTACCCGACTACTTCACTACGCCGCAGCCAATAGGAAGGGTAATGATTTTGGCAGTCTATGTGTGTATGTATGTATGTTACACCGTAGCGCCTAAACTACTGATCGGATTTTAATAAATGAAGTGTCAAAAGATTCCTAATAATATCCCGGGCAACATAGGCTATGTACTTACGTAGTCGTATTATAAAAAGTTTTTATATTTTAATGTAGTTTGAATACAAAAAAGTCGATAGTTTGAATACAGAAGTGTCGATACGATCATCTACAATCTTAACTAATGTAAACCCCTGAACTTCATAATTAGAGGACGTCGAATAGTAACTTAATCACGCCTCTTTCCCGTAGGGATAGGCAGAGACCACTTCTTTACACTTGCTACGATCCTTACATACTTGTTTCGCTTCGTCCGTTTTCACTTCATTCATTATTCCCTTCATACATGCTCTCGGCTTAGGGTACTCTTGACCTGGCCTTTTTTCAAGACGTCCCTGATTTGGTCTCGAAACGTCCGCCTAGGTCTACCCCTTCCAACACTTCCATTCACACTCGCCTTATACACTTTTTTATCAATCGTTCTTCATTCATTCTCTCGATATAGCCAAACCTTAATACAGTGCAACCTTAATATAACGTACCTCAATATAACGACTTCCTCGATTTAACAAATTCTTCGTAATCCCCTTGAATTTTCCATAAGAGTCAATATAAAATATACCTTTACATTGCGAACATTCTTTGCGTACAACCTCTTAATAACGAATTTTCAACTATCAAGAAAAAGTATTCATACCTCTAATTAACGAATTTTGCCAAACCAAAACCTTTATACAAAGTTTCCACCAATAATATAACTCTTAATCTTATAATGTGATTCATGTCTCGACAAGTTTCGACACGCTTTTGTTTGTAAAGTAATCATTGTTGTTTTGATGGAAAGTAATGTAAACACCTCTGCTCGTCACTATTGTTAAAGATTTAAGTTAAAATGGCTCAGAAACAGAAAAGGTGTTCCTTATCGGTCGCAGAAAAGCGAAACATCATTAATTATGTTGACCAAAATCCCATGACGAAAAAATTAGACATAGCTAATAAGTTCGGGATTCCCGCAAGTACATTGGCTTCAATTTTAAATAAAACTATTCTTTTACTTCTTTATAACGAATTTTAGACCAATCTAACCTCAACATAACAAACCTCAGTTCAACGAATTACTTGATATTACGAATATTTTCTTGTTCCCCTCCGATTTGTTATATCAAGGTTGCACTGTATAACGCACTTAATGTATTTTTTTTTTTTTCAGAATTCATACTACTACCTCCTACGTCGGTATCTCGAGAGCATCTACCCCGGATGCGAGGCGAAATCTACCTTCCTGAAGCTGATCCAGAAGATTCTAGAACTTCGGAAGTTTGCTGAAGAAGTCACTGGAGTGTATCTCGATGTGAATCCTATAGAGCCTCTACTGATGGAGATATTCGACTTGAAACAGCCGCAGGCCTCATAGGGTAGGTGGAAACAGTACAATAGTAGTATTGCAGAACCATAAGACGTATGTCCAGAAAGCGCGATAACAAACGCACGTATGTCGCGCGAGTCGAGGTACTAGGCCCCCATACAGGCGTCCAGAACGCTACGCGCGTTGTAGATTTTATGACATTTTGTCAAAAAGCTAGGCCGATGCGCGTGTCGAGGTACTAGGCCCCACATTGAGTCCAGAAAACTACGTGTATATTTTTTTACTAACGCGTTTTTTTTTTTAATTAACACGCGTATCATAGATTGCGTGACATTTTGTCTAGAAGCTATGTGCATTACGCACGTAGGTTTACGCGCGTAATTGGCCTTTCTGGACAAGGTTTTAGGGTCAGCTCAAAACGAGATGCGGGGCAACAAGACTTGGCACGCTATTTTTAAGATAGCGATACAAAATTGAACTTTATTCACTAAACAAGAAGATTGCAAGAGCAGCGGGCTTATTTACGTATCTTGCAAAAACCAAGGAATAGCAAAAATAGCGCAATTTTGCGCAAAAATCGCAAATTCGTATTACGTATCTGCAAAAACCTAGCAGAAGCGACCTAGCGACAGTACTGCCTCTACCGAACAATCGAGAAACTAGAGGAACTCTTCACTGCTGTCTAATTTTTCGTATTACGTAAAAGACTTTTACAGCAAAGCGAAAGCAATCAGCGAGCGATTTGAACTGTCAGTTAGCATTAATAAGCGAAAATGAAGCAAAGTGCATTCAAACACAACAGCGAGCGATTAGCAATCGATCGCATAGGTAATACGATTTTATTTGACGTTCAGCAATCGATTGCGCGTCTATCGCGCGATGACTGCAAGATTATTGCTAATCGCTATTTTTATGTAATACGGCGGCGGTGCCGCGATACCCAGCTCGGTGCAACTCGAAATTCAAACTCCTGCATAAAACCTTGTGTACTGAATAAAGTTAAAAGCGATGTTCAAAAAATGTATGAGGCCTGGGCCAGCCCTACGTACAGTATATGTAAATATAGCTACATAATATAGTAACCGTTTCCTATTCTTTATTATGTTTAATTTCACTTCGTTTCAATGTACATTTAAATTAACTTCGTCAAGGAGAGCAACACAAAGTATAATAAAACATGGCGGATCAGATCAAAATTAACTAAATAATGTCATTTTGTCAATGACATGACCTTTGACAAAGAAAGACATATGGCATTCAAGACGTCGTCTCTTCGTAAAACTGTCTACTACGTCAAAAGTCAAGTCAAAACAACTGTCATGGCCGCCCTAAAAATAGTGTTCTCGCAATAAAAAACTCTTCAAATAATCATTTTGGTACGCATGTACCCTTCTTCAAATTATTTTTTTCGTATTTTTATGATATTCCCATATTTTATTCCTATTTACCTATGAAGTGTACATAGAACTGGCCCAAAATCAAACATGTCTTTTTTTAATCGCTATCTTAAAATTACAGCCCCGCGTTTCGTTTCGGTATGAATAACAAAACGAGTACAAAAGTGCAGCATTAAAAATACAGTATATGGCCGAAAAGAATGCACGTCGTTGAAAAGAGATGTTCTGTTGACGATACTAACCGAATATCTCTGAGTGAAAGTTAAATCACATGAAAATATGTCACAATAAAGCAATAAACTAGCTTTAAAATCATCACAATAATGGAGTCTGGCAAACGAAAGCTGAACCTAGGTCATTTGCAATATTTTAACTTGGCAACTCTATACGACCTTCAAAGTCATTTTGACAAACAAAAATTAGACAAAAAAAAACAGTGGTTTTTTCTTGAAAGAGTAAAAAACGTTTATTTCATAATTTATTAATCATATTATCAAGTAGCTCATCAGCTTATTTGATTTTTTTCATAGGAAAAGAATGTTGCCACCCTTAGATTTTTTAAATTTGCCGCCATTTCTCAGGTTTAACTTTCGTTTGCTAGACTATGTCCTGACTCCTATGTGTTTTAGTCATCGTTTCTGAATAAAATCTTTTACAAAATTCGATTGAATGTTCGATCATTGGCTTAAAAAGCAATGCATATCATTAAAATGTTTTGCTATACAGGGTTATTTTTTCACCAGTACAATAAATCAACATACGTAATAGTTGTCAAAAATAAAAAATACTAGCGATTTTTGTTACTACCCCTTTGGAACAAAAAAACAAAATTATCAATCCCCGAACTTATCCGCTAAACTAATACAAAATGTGGATACGTTACGCATCTATCGATGCTTTGTTGCCAACTCGTGCGCCGCCCGGCCGATCGCTTACCCCACCTCGCCGCCCCCTACCTCATACCGCACCTGTTGACGCCTTGTAGTTAGTGCGCACATGCGGTATTAGATTGGTTATAGGATAAAATAATTGAAATGAAAAGAAAAAATATTTTTTTTTAATTGAGAAATGTACTCTATTATCGATACCAATGACGAGGTAAAATTTATTGTACCGATGAAAAAGTATTCCTGTATATTGTAGATAAATAAATTTATGAAATCTATTCAAATTACTGATTACATTATATTATTAGATTGTTGAATAAAGTGAATTTTTAGTACCGTCTTTTGAAGTGGCAAAAATGTCTTGTAAAAAAGACGAAGAAGTATTTTTTGTTTCACATTCGGTTTCCCGCCAATTTCGAACCGTCAATGATTAGAGAAACTCTTGATGAAGTTTTATTTATATTTTATTGTTACTATATTTTAGACTAAAGAAAATTTTACGTTGCTAGATGAACTAGTTATTATATTACAATATTATAATAATATTGTGTGCTATATTTTATAGATTTTAGCTTACGACATTTTAGTATGTAATCACAGAATATTCTAGAAAGGACCAAAACTGAAAGGTCACAAACTTATATTATTATTTTCGATTATTTTTAGTTATATTTCTTTTAAATGTTTTAATTATAATATTTTTTATTTAGTTCTATTTGTAACTAGAACATAATGTTATCTATATTATTAATTTTATGAAGCAGACAGGATTTGAATACCTATATCAATTATTAAAAGAAGCTTTAAAATGGTACCTATATTGTTGTATACAATTATTTAAACAATCCACTTTTTAAATAAGCATTAAGAGCATTGATCGGCGCGAGACTCAGATTTCACGAAAAACGCTACTTTTCAAATGCATCTATATCTAACAAAAACTGGTTATTCTGATTTTTACATGTAAAAAAACACTAGAAAATATTGTATTCTAATTTTTCACTTATCATTTATTTTAAAATAATTTCAAACTTTTGAATAAAACTGACAAAACTAACCAGGAGTTTTTACAACTTTAGGTTCAGGGGCAATTTCAAAACATATAATAGCTAAAACCGCTTACATTTTTTAAAAACAAAAAATTTTTACAAACTTGTTGGATCCTCTTCTAGATTATCTATTTGTCAGATTATTTTTATATACGTTTCTGTCTCATAAAAATAAAATTTAAAGAATGCGAAATTATCAGGAATTATAGTTATTTAAAATGATGATATTTATATACTTACTTGCTCGTTTTGTTTCTTACTTACATAATCTATGAGAAGAACCTTTTATCTTTAATATGCTATTTAAATTTTAAACTAAATTAGTTTGACGAATTTTATATGAATTTTTAAAACTACTATATAAATCGAGGCGCACGAGCGTTTACAACAGTATTTGTAAACGCTCGTGCGCCTCGATTTATATAGTAGTTTTAAAAATTCATATAAAATTCGTCAAACTAATTTAGTTAAAAATTTAAATAGCATATTAAAGATAAAAGGTTCTTCTCATAGATTATGTAAGTAAGAAACAAAACGAGCAAGTAAGTATATAAATATCATCATTTTAAATAACTATAATTCCTGATAATTTCGCATTCTTTAAATTTTATTTTTATGAGATAGAAACGTATATAAAAATAATCTGACAAACAGATAATCTAGAAGAGGATCCAACAAGTTTGTAAAGATTTTTTGTTTTTAAAAAATGTAAGCGGTTTTAGCTATTATATGTTTTGAAATTGCCCCTGAACCTAAAGTTGTAAAAACTTCTGGTTAGTTTTGTTAGTTTTATTCAAAAGTTTGAAATTATTTTAAAATAAATGATAAGTGAAAAATTAGAATACAATATTTTCTAGTGTTTTTCTACATGTAAAAATCAGAATAACCAGTTTTTGTTAGATATAGACGCATTTGAAAAGTAGCGTTTTTCGTGAAATCTGAGTCGCGCGCCAATCAATGCTCTTAAGCATAGATAAAGGATATTATGCCTAGGGACGGCTTAATACCATTGCTAACTTCACATTTATTTTATAATCTTGCTTGCCATATTATTTAACAAAAAGTGCTTTTATTTTTCTTATATTTAATAAAATATTTAAGATGGTAAATGAATTAGGTAATTCAACAGAAACATTATAAAAAAACATTTTTTTGTCATTTCTAAAATTACAAGCAGGAAATGTTATCCAATATAAAGAAACGTTTATTTCATAATTTATCAGAATTTTATATTATTTAGTTATTTGTAAATATTAAATTTGTAAATAAAATTATTTTTGTAATATTGTTACATAAATGTATAAATTGTGTAGTTTGTGGATGGAGTATGAAATATAGTCATTTGTTATAAGTTTTGGGTTTTCATTTTATATCAAAATGTGTTTTCTTTAATTTTAAGATATGTGTCATTAAAAAAACACCTTTTTTTCAATAAATAATATTTACTGAACAAATTCGCGACCCTCTGCACAAAGTATTACTGTAACTATATCCTACTTTAAAATCTAAGAAGAAACAGAATAATAGAAAAAAAATTAGACATCTACCAAATAAGTCTAGTAATTTAAAAAAAATTTTTAGTGAGGCTTCTAATCTAGTTCAGTGGTTCCTAGTGCTAACTTCATTTCTAGAGTGTAGTTTTCATTTTTTCTTTCTACAATCGTCACTTCAACACAATCTTCAAATACTTCTTCTTCTTTATTATGTCTATCTTCATCACCAACATCGTTTTCATTAGTATTGAATTTAGTAATACTTTTAGTGCCAATCTTAGAATTTTCTGTGGTTTCTTCTAAAAGACTATTATCTTTAGAGATATCAACGAAAACTTTTAATGCATCTGTGGCCTTATTTTCTGCTACAATACCGTCTTCTTCAAGTATATTATCTTTGTCATGTATAACAACATTCACTGCCTTGTCTCCGTCATATTTTTGATCACTAGTCTCAGTATTTTCAAGAGAAATATTGAAAATACCAGAATCATCAGCTTCTATACACTTGTCCTCAGTAAAAGTATCATCCGTGTCGACATAATCATTTGGAGTTAAAGTAGTATCGAAATCTTCTTCATCAGAGCTTGGAGAGTAGTAGACGAACGACAATTCAGACATTCTACGGCGGGAACCAACTATGTGATTTTCGAGAACAGTCGATACTTGTTCTAGCTGCAAAAAAATATTATGTAAATGTCTTTCAACCGGTTTATAGTACGTTCTGATCTACTCTATAAGTAATGTTTCTTGAAATGCTGGCAATGCACTCAAGACTTCTCTGGTACTTTTTGGGCGACGGTTAATGTTTTCCATCAGGCTATCCGTTGACTTGATTGCGGTTAAAAAAAATAAGAAAGAGGCGCAGATTTCTAGGTCCCCTAGGGTCGAAATTATACTACCCACAATTATGATTATTTGGTTCGATGATACTCACAGTAACATGTTCCAAATTGTCCGTAAAGTGTTCGATAATCTTGTTTGTCTGGTTGTCAATTCTGCTGGCTTGTCTCGTAAGTAGATTGAGGTCGTCGTAGATCGCATGTTCCTCATTTTGTTCGTCACAGACCAGCATATCTGCATCAATACATTCAATGTTACTAATATCTGTATCCGTATCACATTTATTTCCATTAGTGCATATTCGAAAACTATGACTTTCTTTTTTATTATTGCAACCAGTTCCAACCTCTTACTTAGTAGCTTTACATGCTTGTTTTTAATAATTTAGGTTTAATTTTCATTCTATATTTTTGCTGTATCTTACCTTGTTTCATGTTATCCTCAACTTTTAAGTCTGCTAATTTAGTATTTTCGTCTTCCATGGCTACATCTTCATTAGCTTTATTTATTGATTCAGAATCTGATTCTACACAAATCATTATATTATTACTGTCATTACAAAAATAAATATTAAAACATACCTTTTCATTAGACCCTTATTATATTACCTTTTGTTTCATAGTCAGTTTCGTCTTTCAGCTTAGGTAAGACAACTTGATCCTGGTTGTTAACATATTCGACCAACGTCGCTCCAGGAACACGGGTAAGTTTCACTTCTGTTTCATCTAAAATATTATTTTCACCTACCAACATTCTATCTTGAAAAATACTTTATAGTTATAGTACAACTATGTTCTTAATGTCTTTTGCAAATGGTCGTTTTCAATGTCCACAGAAAAACTATGATTGCCGAGGGACATTGAGAAATTAGTTGCGCTATACGTAGATAAAGATTTAAATGTAATATTAATTATAGTAATTAAGGTCAGGTACAACATAAATATAATATAAATATCATTAAATTGCTCTTATAATAATTAAAAAAATGGAGACAAACCAGTGTGCTCAAATATACGTTGGCTAAAAGCGATGCGATCAAAGGCGTTGTCGGTCCTATATTTTGTCACATAGTTTGGTTCCGTAACTTGGTGGGCTGGCGTCATTTCCTCGCGTTGATAGAACGCATCCATGGTCTCCTTGTGATATAATTTCTACAACAAAACGTGATAAATCTGCTTATTTTGTTATATTCATATTATAAATAGAACGTTTTGCGACTTCGCATCAATTTTCTACACCAAGCCTAAGGTCAGCTACATTTGTATCTGTAATAACCCTAGCATATTTAGAAGACTCACCATTGGATCTACAGCTGGCTCTCCTCTTGCGATTCTCGCTTCCCTTTCCTTCTGTTCTTCTTCTAATTCTTTAAGTATTTCCAGATCTTCATCATTAGGTTCAACATCTTGGGGGTTACTTGAATTCATTTGTTTCATGTACTCTACGAATGAAACACTGTCGTCCGCTGAAAAATTAAATTACGGTAATTCTTTATCGAAACTTTCTTTAAAATAATTTTTTCTATACAACCTACCCGCTTGATTGTTTTCTTCTATTTTATGGTCCTCTGTTTTACACCCGGATCTTATATTAATTTTGTCATCATTTGTAGGTTCAGTTTTGGTATATACATCAATGTTTTGTAAGTCATTCGATTCCTGATTTTTGATTTGTTCTTTACGTAATTCAATTTCTTTAGAATCTTCGGCGTTTTCATGTATTATATTACAAGCAACTTTCTTATTTTTAACGTCATTATCTGTTTTCGTAGATTCATCAACACAATCATTAATTATTTCAATCAAAGGCCTTTTATGCGTATCGAGTACCACTTTTTCATAATTTTGTTCTGTCTTAATATCATGATCGCTACTATCATCTGTAAAATTAATGTTGTCAAAATTACAACAAGTTATAGAAATAATTCTAAGTATTTTAACAAATAATTTACCTGGTGAGATTTCTGTTATCATTATTTTGCTTGTAGTGGTTTCTTTCCTATCTGATTCCTTTGTGTTCCTAAATAGCAGATCATTTATAGCTAAAATATCACTTGCATTGTTTCTGAAACGTGTTAATAAACGATTAGACAATTTGAAGTTTAAAACTATTTTTAATTGCAAAGATGTTTTTCTTACTCGTTCCTAGTTGTCTGATGAAATCCACACCACTCTTCTTGCACTACTTTATTATCATCAATCTCCTGAACGAGACGTTTGTTACAATCTAAAGCTGACCATTCAATGTTTCCTATTGCATGCTCTTCTACAAATTAAAAAAATGATTTTATGATCTAAATATCATTTCTTTTAAGCGTAAGCGTTTTATTAAATAAGCAACCAGTATTGTCTACTGAAGTATTTCAGGACGATTACTGATTTGCGTCATGTAAGGTGATTAGAAATTTTCATACTTTTTTGTGGGTCATAATCATCACTTGAATCTTCACTGCTGCTAGAGTCTTCTGCTTCAGATCCTGTCAGCATATCTACAGCCACGCCTCCTACTGTTTTTACTTCTGCGCCAAACCTTTGTTCTGCGTTAATTTCTTCTTCATTTGCGTCATCCTAATAAGTATTAGTTTGGAAATAGGTAATTTAATTGTGATCATCAACGTCATTTGTATCAATACATACATACATACATACATATAATCACGCCTCTTTCCCAAAGGGCCTACCCTTTTCCACTTCTAGAGACCACTTCTTTACACTTGCTACGATCCTTACACACTTGTTTCGCTTCGTCCACTTTCATTCTTACCATCCATTCTTCCTCTTGCATTCAGTGTAGCGAAGCGGCTCTCCATGGGCCACTTTTCGCCTCCGCGAGAACGAGACGTGATGGGTGGCGAACCACATCGCCGCCATTTTGGATAATTAAATTATTTTTATGATTATCCATTGCGTTCCCACGGATTGACTGAGAGGATAGGAGTAGGGAAAGGGAAGGATAGGTGGTGTGGAAAGGAAGATTGGTAAGTTAGAGTGGGAAATAGGAAATGTAGGATATTACCGCCCAGGAGGGCAAGGGATAGGACAGTAATAGCTAGGGAAGCCGGGGTCGCATACCCGTATACTATACCACAACTACCGGACAGGTAAGTTGGGATGAGTATCCTATGTAGTGTCCGACCGAAAGTTCGGTTTCGGTTTCGGCCGAGTTTCGGCCAAAAATCAAGTTTCGGCAGCAGTTTCGGTTTCGGCCAAAAGTGGCCGAAACTTTTGCCGAAACCGAAACTGATTTCGGAAGTTTTCGTGAACGCTCGCCTAACTTCGTTTCGGCAACGCTTTGACAACGCAACTGAATTTGAAAACAAAATTATAATAATATAATTCATATTTTTTTAATACTATATTAAATAAATGATTAGAGGTCTACCAGAATCTGATGGCATTTTAAAAAAAAATAAAAAATGTGATTTTCATATGGCAATGTCAAGTATGACCCGTCAAATCAAAGTACGTGATCTGTCAACCGCTGCTAAAATTTTGTGATTATGTTCTTGGAATTTGTTGTTTTTGTGAAAATATCCAAAAAGGCAATTCGATCTCAAGCGAGAAATATTGTTTTCTATGTCTATAGTAAAATACAGAAAGAAGAAGGTGTAAATCGAACTCAATCTTATAATTTAAAGCTCGTCGTAGAGTTGACCGGTAAGTTAGAGTGAGTTGTTTTGATACTTTTAGTTTTTTTATATTTTCTTAGGTAATTTGACGACTCTGTGGCTCAGTTGGTTGAGCGTGTTGGTGCTCAAGCCGGGGGTCGCGGGTTCAAATCCCGCCGAAGGAACAAAAAGTTTTTCTGTGTTCCTGGGTCATGGATGTGTATTAAATATGTATATAATATAATAAAAATCTTAAATATGTGTATAGTATAAAAGTATTTAATATATTTCCGTTGTCTGGTACCCGTAACACAAGTTCTTCGAGAACTTACCACGGGATCAGATTGACGTGGTGTGAGGCGTCCATAGATATTATTATTATTAATTATTGTGACTTCTTTAAAGGTATTTCCAGTATTACTATACGGTGAATCGTAGCTGATGGCACATGAATGATGGTTTGTTTTCCATGCCTGGTAAAAGGAGGAGAGGAGGAGAAAAGAAAATCAACATAAGACAGTTTCGATTTATAGTTGATTAGGAATAAAGTTAACGAGTTCTATATAGTTCGGAAGGAAATTCCAACATTAAATAAACTGTTGCCAATTTGTTATAATATGTTATTTGTATGTATGTTATTCGTAATAAATAAGTATATAAAGTAATTCACGATTGATTTATTTTTCATGAAATATCATTATCATTACATAGTATAAAACAAGTCGCTTTATCTGTCTGTGTTTAAATCTACGCAACGGATTTTGATGCGAGTTTTTTAAATAATAGTCTTTAAGTATTTAGTCTTTAAGATATAAGATTATGGTAAAATTTATATTCAAGTGCGATAAATATAATATTATGTAAGTATATTATCAAGTAGTCGCGCATATCGTGTCGAGGTGATATGGTCCCATTTTTAACAATTTGCATTGGGCAAACCTAAAAACATTTTCAATATTGTATCAGAAGTATATTGCTGTAAGTAGGTAGAGAGTTATTCGCCGAAGTAGTTTTTTCTCCAAGAACACTATTCCACGCGGGCGAAGCCGCGGGCAAAAGCTAGTTTTCTATATTATACACCGAACATTCTTCATTTAATTATAATTCATGTTCAATAATACTAAAAACATAATTAAAAATTAACCAGTATCAAGATCGTTTAATCCTGTTTCCCCAGTATTGCACACTACAAAATTTTATTTCCCTATTTGCCATGAGATTCTGGTACACCTATACAACAAAATTAATATACCGTGTTTCCATTTCATGTCCTAATTAATGCAGAATAATAGATAAAATGCACCAAATTTCAGTATTTTATGGAATTTTCTACTTGACCACGTGAGTTTCGGTTTCGGTTTCGATTTCGGCCGAAACTGAAGCCACGGCCGAATATTCAGTTTCGGTTTCGGCCGGAAAACCAGTTTCGGTCGGACTCTAATCCTATGACCTATCAATGGGCTTTTAAATAAAAAGGTACCTTAGAAGTAATCCCCAATTTCTCTTTTTCCTCGTTTTCCCTCATTTCTCTTCGCGCCTTGTTTTCATCTCGCAATTTTAGTAGGCAACGGACGCTCTGCATTGTTTTCTCGTGTTCTTTGGCAATCCATCTGTTAAACCCATAATAATATCTATGGACTCTCTTACACCACGTCAATCTGGTTCCGTGGTAAGTTCTCAAAGAACTTGTGTTACGGGTACCAAAAACAGAAATATATTCAATACTTTTAGTATACCATACTCGTATTTAAGATTTTTATTATATAATACATAATATAATAGACATACTACAATATATAGACATATACATGTATTTAATACACATCCACGACCCAGGAACACAGAAAACTTTTTGTTCCCTGGCAGGATTCGAACCCGCAACCTCCGGTTTGAGCGCTAACGCGCTAACCACTGAGCCACAGAGGTTGTCAAACACTTCACTATCACAGTCTTTTACTTTATTTGCATGTCCCATGGCAGTTTTAGAATTTTCTTGCGATTTTCTTACGCCGGTTCTCGGCGGGTTAGTGTTGAATCGGTGGTAGCTTTTTCTGTTGACTTTCCGAAAATAGCTTGTTAAATTTAATTTGGAAATAAAAAAAATCATTTTCATTTTCTAGGCCTTCTAACATTTTTGCATGTGTAATTGGAGTACATAATTTTACCGTTTCCTCTCAGCCACCTCCTCCTGTATCCCGCCGCGCTTCCACGCCTCGGCGCACGCGCGGTCCCTCGGGAACACCGGTCTGTTGTCCAGATTCAACAACTCCTTGAGACGCAGCGTAAGAGTCTTGCGGTAGGACGGGATGTTCTTGACTACTGGGTTACCAGTTAACACTAGTACTGAGGAGAAAAACATATTTTACAATTTACATAATCATCAATGGCATCACCGTGCACGAAAATCGCTGCTAGGTCTGAGGTATCTCATAATTGCAAGAATAAT
Organism: Glaucopsyche alexis; assembly: GCA_905404095.1. Taxonomy (NCBI): domain Eukaryota; kingdom Metazoa; phylum Arthropoda; class Insecta; order Lepidoptera; family Lycaenidae; genus Glaucopsyche; species Glaucopsyche alexis. The sequence continues at coordinate 2,534,744 of FR990064.1, read as the reverse complement.
AAGATGTAGTTTTTAAACACGCCAGCCAACTACCGATTGCAGTTCAAGAAATCTTGAATAGGTACTACGCTACCGACGAACTTAAAGAATATGCTTGCAAATAAATTATTCACCTTTCAGGGTCAACATGTCTGCCAGAATATCCACAATCACAGGATCCTCCAGTCTATTGTAAGATAAGTCCAGCACGGATAGGTTCTTGCACAATCGCAAATGCTCCAAGTCGACTGAAAAAAAGTACAACTGAGTAGCCACTTAATAAAACTACATTTTATACACTATTCGGGTTCAATTTTAATCTAAACATAAACAAAAGGTGAAACTCGACCAAATTAATTTGTCATTGTATATTTTTATTGCATGGTAAAAAGTGACTATAATGTGTATAGTGTATCGTTGTTTACGTTCAGATCCGTCTCATTACTTCATCACATTTTGAGTCCAAGGCTTACTTACCAACAGTGGCAAGCATATTATGTGCAATATTCAAAGTATTCAAATCAGGAACTACATCTAAATTCTCGATTTTTGTCACAAAATTATGATCTAAATTCAATGTATTCAATTTTGGGCATCCCTGAAGATTCTCGATCTTTCTGATTACATTGTAGTGCAAATAGAGGCATCTCAGTTCGGCCAAAGTGTCCAGGCCTTCCATTCTTTGTATGCCATTATTTTCTAAAAATATACACTTCAATCCAGTGTACTCTTCTAAATTTTCAATTTTCGAGAAACCCTGCAATTGTAAACTTTGGATTTGAAATTTTATAATAAATTTTCATAGACAGTAAATAGTACTGAATTGCACTACATGCAGTCGTGTAGTAAAAATCGTATTTCGTGTATATCTTTCTACGTTATTAAAATATCACTACCTATATCAATTTCTACCCGTGTTACCTTGAAATGCAAGTACAAGATATCGTTCAAATACGGTGTCGAATAAAGTTTGTTTTGTTTGCAATGATCTTTTATAAACTGCTTTGTCATTTGTGGGCCACGATTCCTTTCTTCTCTCTCCTTTTCTATTTTCTTCTGGTATTCTGTTTCAAGTTTCTTCTTTTCTTCATCCTTCCTACTTTTCTCACTCTCCTTCGCATCTAAAATAATAATTAAGTTTCATTGCTTGTAGTCTTATGTATTTACCCTTACCTAATGTAGGTTAGCTCTTCATTGTATTTAATCATTTTATCATAGCTCTAGTTATTACCTTTAGAACATTCATCAAGTGATGGTATTCTTTTTACTTCAGCAGTGTCAACAATTTCTGTAATATTAGTCTTACTTCTTTTGTAATCTCCTTGTGCTTGTAAATCACTGCCAAAAATTGCATCTGTAATATTAGAATTGTTTCCATTACTATTATTAATATATTTTGTATTTAGTAGGTTATCAGTCATCCGCAAAACGTCTTTGTTGTGTTTCATATTGTCTTTTATTGTACGTAATAATGCATCTACTTTTTATTGTTTTCTTCAAAATCAAATTTATTTTCAGTATATTTTTGTCCTACGTGCATATTTTCATTAGTTAAATATTTTATACCTTGGCTCCGAATTCTGATTTGGTTGGTTTCCGTAGGGTGTAATATTTTTTTAGACTTATTTAAAACATGATCTATTTCTGCAATAACATTTTTACATTGCTGATTTCTTAAGTTATAAGTTTCTGCACAACGCTCAACTTTATTTTCATGATGTTTAATTTCGTTCTTCAATAAGTTTATCGATCCGAAAATATTATCTATTTCAGACTGAGAAACCGAACTTTTGACTACATCATCAGAGTTTTTTGAATCGTCGTTTTCGTTAGCCTTAGCATCCTTCTCAGTGCTTTCAGGCGTTGAAACTCTCTTACTTTTTTCCCTTATCAGATTTTGATATCTTAAATTAGATATTCTAGATTCTTCTAAGGCTTCATTGACTTCGCCTAATAATTCATTCATACTATTAAGCTTATTTGTTACATCTTTGTTTATAAGCAAACTCAAGTTTTCAGCATCTTCAACAATATTACTAATAAAATTTTCCATTTCCTTAATTTCAGCTTCATTGTAGTTTTCATCAGTCGGTGCGCTTGGTATTACGTCTTGAAAATTATTAAAGCCCTTACATGTTTGCTGGAATGATTTCTCAGAATCCGTTACATTAGCTAAAATTTCATTTGAATTTATTTTTATAATATTCGGTGTAATATTTGTAACAACTGAATCTTCTTTATTCTCATTTAGACCTGACATGTGCAAAGAATTGTTTTCAACATCATTTGTACTAACACTAGTAAAATTACTGAGAATACTATCAATGTCACGTAGGACACTTTCAGTTTTCATAAGTTTCAATTCAAAGTTCTTAGGAATAATTTTATCGCTACCATTATTATTGTTATCGTTGCTAGTAATTTCTGTGTTTTCTTCTTTTATCGCCTCTAAACTAGGAGAAAGTGAACTTTTTCGTAAATTCAAATGAATAGATCCAGTTTTAACACCACATTCTGTTACTTCCTTGGAGATAGATAACGAGTTATCACTATTACAAATACCAGAATTTTCTTTTAGACATTTTTTGGCTTCAATTTTATGTACGTTGTTAGCGCTTTCTTCAGACCGATTGGTTTTTACATCGATGCCTTGAATTTCTCGCAAAGTTTCTTGATAACGTACTTCATATGGTTTATTAGTGTACTGCGTTACAATTTTATCTATTGCTTCGAATTCTTCATCATCGCTTACAGAATCTTCGTGAATTTCAATGTTCTCAATTGGTTTCTTATTAACGTTGATCTGGTTCTGTTCAATGTAATCCTCAGAAGACTTAACTAAAGCCTTCATGTGCCTATATTTAATTTCTTCAATTTTACTTTTATCATTACCGGATGCTTCGATTTCTTTAGTTAACTCAGCGTATGAAGGTATACATAACTTATCTATAGGTATGTTTTGTCTTTTCACCTCTAACTGACTTAGAATTTGAATCTGTCTCGCCTTCTCTGCAAGCACTGAACTATCTTTTATCTTATCTTTTATTTCTTCTGTTGTGAGAGGCTTTGAGTAATCATCGACCGTAGTAAATGGCTGTCCAGTCATGACTTCATATTCTGATTTTATTTCTGAACTCGAGTGAGCTGAAATGTATGGCATATTCTTTTCAGTGTCATGATGGGGAAGTAACTCATTTTCTATGATTCGATCGATTACATCTTGAGACAAAGATAAATCCTTGAAGAACACTTTAAGCTCCTCTCGTTTTTTCTGTTTGTAGTCTGTATCACTCAATTGTGTATTTACAGAAGGATCCATTATTTATTGTCCAACAGTTGCTCTGAAAATTGTCACGCCCTTGTAACGGTTGCTAGGATATTTGTTTTGTCAATATTTGAAATTGGAATTAATTACTATGCACGATAGTAAACTAAGGTATTTTTTCAAATTCTTTGGTTCACTGTCATCTCCGTCATTCTGTAATAATTAAACCTCTATCTATTGTATGAAGAAGGTATGAAGCGCCTAACTCACGGTCCAGCGTGCAATTTATAGAGCTAGAGCTCAACGTCGTCAAAAAATGAGGTCATCGAGCTCGACACCTGACACTTCTATTTTCAACTCTATTGTATTAGCGCCGAGTTCTATTTTCAATGCTCAGAATTCTCTACGGCCTTCCGGATTCCGGTGCTTATAGTCCCAGCCTTAAGGGCCATACTGACCATTCAGCATGTAAGCTCAAGGCCGCGGATTTGTAGGCAAAAATTTTATATTATTGACACTAATGATAGCTATCAGTACCAGTGTTGGATTTGCTGGATGCGCCGTAGGGTCCGTAAGTATGGCCCTTTAGCTCTGAATAAAATATTATTGTTTTTTGGACTTTCAGTAACTACTCTGAGAACTTTCATACACTGTTAAAAAAATCAATGTCATTTTTATTTTGACAGTATTGAGAAATTCGAAATCGAATCCAAAATCGATTTTTGACGAAATAATTAAAGTTCGAATCAAAGGTTCGAATAATTGATACGAGAAGTGTCAAATATAAAATCGATTTCTTGACTACAAAATATTCTCAACACTCAAGAGTAAAAATTTTAATTTCAATTTGGAAAATTAATATAATTTGTTGTTATCCTTCGTAAATAAGAATTAATGTGACTGCAAAATAATGGCTCATCTGCAATATATGCCTGGCGATCCGCGTTTGGTAGATCAACTTGTCTACGAACTGAAATCTAAAGGAATCTTCGATCAGGTAAATGTTTTAAATTAAAAATAAATCTAACTAAATCATAATATACTCAACATAAACACTAACTTAGAATATATAATATCATCCTATTCATTAATCATATAAGCTTGTTTAATACATATCGATTTGTAAAATTCTCCATTGAAAAATATCATTAGAAATTAATATCATTTTATTACGTCGATACATAAATTTACGATATACACCAAGGTTAATTATAAAATTTAAGTTATCACAAGGTTTTACTGCATTTAATAATAATAATGTTAAAACTTGACTAAAATTATATCAAGAAGACAAATATAGGTATTTCACTATTAAACATAAAATGGTAAGTATTATTTAACTGATTGTAAACTGCTATAGCTCGTTATAACCAAAACTTTAAATGATTATTAACTTTTAAAATCTAAATGCAAAATTGCATATATTGTGGAACCCATTTTAATCTTTTTTATTTATTAGTGTCATCACATAATTTTATATTACAAAAAACATTATTAAAAGTCAATAGGAAACAAAAAATAATTATTTAATATGACACTACTTAGCTAGGTTTCTTCAAACTAAACATTTTTGGTAGTAGAAGTGCTTATATCTTTAAAGAAGGTTTTAACTGATTCAAAATATGTCAGTACACTTAATTAATAAACTAATAATACATTGTTATTTAACATTATAGTGTATATGTAATAATAATAATAATCTTTATTGCACACCACAAAAATATACAATTATCACAATAAATACAATAGATATATAGAAATGTAATTTGTATTTAATTTGTACGTAATTTGAAAGAAGAGTAAAGACTAGGAACAAATATTTAAGATCTACACCTCAAATGATGTAGAAAGTTGTCTAACACTTAAAAAAATTATACAGAAATGATTCAAAACTCAAAAACTAAAATTTTTATTTCCAAATAGGTTAATTAATAACACTCATAGAATTGTCCTACATGATCATCCACTCGAAAGAAAATAGGTTTTTTTTTTCAAAAAAATATGTTTTCACTATGACTATCAAAAAAGTACAAACCTTTAAAAGATTAGGATCCATTAAGCTTTGCCTTGGTTTAGTTTGATGAGTATTTTATTGAATAAATTACTATGTGTTATTTTATTATTATCAGGGTGTGTTACTCAACTTATAAAGTAACCAAACTAAAGTAAACCTACACCAATTTCGGAGATGGTGGCCAGTTTCATTAAAACCAAGGCCAGTTACAAGGCCAGTTACGCAGGAGGAATTTTATAGTTCCCAAGTGTGTGCGCAGTGCACAAGAGCGCTCTCTATTCCTTTACTCTCATAACCCAGTGGGACAGACCAACACGACTGGTGAGAGATCAGGCGCAGATCCGACTTTTTACATGTCCATCTGATGCATGGATGATTCTTTCTTGTCGGACAATCAGATGATCAGCCTCCATTGTCCTAACTAAACTTGAAAACAACATTTTTTTGTTGTTGTTACAATGCAGGAAGGGAACAACCACAACCTCCTAGTCGGGAGCCAAGCTCTAACCACTAGTCCACGGAGGCTGACTTGTCATAAAACTGCTTTAGTGTTGTACAATTTATTGTACTACACATAAAAAGCATGTAATACTAACTTTATCCCACGGCTCAGCCCTCGTAAATATAGTATCAGGTTTCCCACAGATATACTGTACTTTTTCGGGATAAAAAGTAGCCTATGTTTTAATCCAGAGTGTAATCTACTACCATACCAAATTTTGTTGAAATCTGTCAAGTTTTTGTGTGAAAGAGCAATAAACATACATCCATCTATCCTCACAATCAAAAATGTCTACAAACTGAAATAAAGTAAAAGTTAAATACTAAATGTCAACATGCATCTTTCCAGTTCCGCAAAGACTGCATCTCAGATGTGGACACAAAGCCCGCTTATCAGAATCTCCGGCAGCGTGTGGAGAACTCGGTGTCCACATTCCTGGCTCGGCAATGCTGGCAACCTGACTTGAACAAGAATCAGCTGAGGGAGAAGCTGAGGAAGCATATACTTGAGTGAGTGGCAGTTTTATATTAGACGACTTCAGTATTGATTGAATCACCCAAATTGAGTGAGTGAGTGGCAGTTTTATATTAGTCGACCTCACTGCCTCAGTATTGATCATGTAGCCCAAAATTATGTTATAGGTGTAGTTTGAATTAATAGTTCAACTTACATATTTGTTGGGAGGTTTGTTTTCTTATGGTTCCATAGTACTACAAGGAACCCTTATAGTTTCGTTTTGTTAGTCTGTCTACCTGTCCACCCTTCCAACTTCTGTAATTATGAATATAAATGGATGATACTTGGTATAGTTATAGATTGCGTTTAGTTCTCGGTTTTGGCATTTTGGCAACGTGAAGTGGGGATGTTAAATATTTTTTCATTGTATCCTATCGACCAATACGAATTAAAATAAAGGCAAGGTCATATAAGACTTTTTTCGAAGTCAACCATTTTTGATTAATCGGCCTCCAATGTGGTTTATAAGTTGGTCCCCTCCCCCTTGGCATTTCTAAACTATAGGAGATAGAAACTTGTAAGTTTCCATGCTGATAGATAATGCTAAAAACTCTTAAGGAAAAAAATCTGACAATAACCTTTGAAGTAATTCAAAGAAAACCTATTGCACATTGATAGTTACGGCACCCTTCTTAAACATGTTCTTGGTTAGATTATTATTTTTATAAACAACTTCACATGGCTAATACAAAGCCATTGTATTGAAATCTAAAGCATGACTATCGTCTTGAGACTATATAACCATAATCCTCATAGTGTCTGGTGCGGTTCCCTATTTTTTCGCATAAAATCATATGTCATAATTTTACTTGGCATAATTTCATTTGACCTAATAGTAGTTTCGCATAATATTCATTTGTCATAACTTTCTTAGCATAATTTTTTTTCGCATAATTACTAAAAGCATAATAATTGTTAGGCATACTTATTGTAAGGCATATATTTTTTTATGCATAATATTCATTAAGAATAATATTTTTATGCATAATATTAAAAAGCATAAATATATTTACGCATAATGATATTTAAGCATACTATTATATTTACGCATACATCTTTGTAGCATTTTTTTTTTTCACATACAAATGAATGATAAATTCTACTGGGTATGCGAGTTAAGACGAAATAAGCATTATAATTGTAATTTTCTACTGATAACGAAATTAAACTCGGACAAAAAACACGAACTGCTATCTAAGAACATGCCAAGCTAATTATTTTAAACATGTTAGCGGCTTACGGGTGGCCCAAGGGCCACCCCGCCGCAACTTAACCTACTGTTACACATGTTATACTAGGTATATGAGTGTAATACCTGCTTTTAATGTTTCATAAATATGCGCTTAATTACCTTAACCGTGTTTTCATTATGTCGTTTCATTTTATGCATATTTGTGCCTTGTGACAGAATGCCTTGAATTTATTATGACAAAAAATATGCCTAACGAGTTTATGCCGAAAAACAATTATGCCAAAGTATTATTATGACAAGAAAAATTATGCCTTACGAGTTATGCCTTATTAAATTAGGACAAACAATATTAGTCTAAATGATATTAATGCCTAATGATGTAGTATGCCAAGAAACCATTATGCCAAAGTATTATTATGCGTAGTAAAATTATGCTAAGTGAGGTATGCCAAATAAAATTATGCGAAAGAAGAGGATCCCGTCTGGTGCATTAGGTTTTCATCTTTGCATACTACGGCTATTATTGTCTATATACAGCTATTGTTATTGTCACCAGTGTCTGAATAATCCTTAGACTTTAATTTTATTTGTCCTTAATTTAATTGCAATTCATCTATTTGTAATACAAATAGATAAATCGCGTTTATTTTCTACTGTATTAGGTATTTATAAGTCAACTTTTTTGGTATAAACAATAAATAATTATAGAATAGATAAATTATAGTAGAATATTTAATACAGTTAAAAGGAGTAAAAAAAATTACCTAAACTCTAACATGATATCACATGGCTTATTTAAAAAACAATGTTTGAATTTTTTCAATAATAAACGGTTTTCATTTCAGTGGCAACTATTTGGAGCAGGGTGTAGAGAGAATTGTGGATCAAGTGGTGAATCCTAAAATTGCATCCGTGTTCATCCCACAAGTGGAAGACTTGGTGTACAGCTATCTGGGCATCTCCAGGAAGAAGAATGATGAGACTTCAAACGGACCAAAAGTTGAGGATCTTCTCCCTAATGACTTAGAAGCTGTGAGTCCAGGCTCAGTCAACAATGATGATAAAGAAGAACCTATGGAGGTTGAGAAAGTAGAGGAAGGTAATGAGCAAAACGAAGAAGAAAAAAAAATTGAACCAAAAGATGAACCGACAGAGAATGATAAAGAAAAAAGTGAAGATTCTCAAACGAGTGAAATGACGGCACAAGACTTGAATACTCTTGATAAAGAAAATATTCCATTCCCTCAAGAAATTGTCGTTGAAAATATACCGCCACCAGAAAACAGCCCGCCTAAAGTGGAAATAGAGAAGATAGAACTACCTAAAGATACGTCTGCGAATATTCCACTACCAGATGAAATGTCAGTGGACATACCACTGCCGGATGAAATTAAAGACAAGGACAAAGAAGAATTCTTCAAACCCATAAATACTGATGATGATGATTCCAGCTCTGACTCATCTCTACGTAGAAATATGTCGCCTTTGACCCCTATAAGAAATTACAACAACGAAAATTCTTACGACGCCCAACAAGCATTTGAAAATGATTCTACAGATATTAAAAACGATGATAAAACAGAACCTAGCTCGTTTCGGTTTACGATCGAAGCGAAATCATCCGAAAGCAGCAACGAGGCCGTCAAAATAGAGAAAAAAGATCCAGAAGCTAATCTCTCTTATCAATTTAGTAACCAAGTTAATATAAATAATTTTAATACACCCCTTTATGATGATAGTTCCAACAGTCACATGTTGCAAATCGATTACGAAAGTGACGCTAATAGCAAAGTAAATGTGGAAGCTAAGACAGAAGTCGAACATAATTCTGAAGATTCTAAAAAAGAAAAGAAACCAGAGGAAAAGAAAAGTAGTCACAAAAGTTCGCAACGCTCCCGAGATTCCCATAAACGCTCCAGTAGCAGTAGAGACAAGAAATCGGAATCTAAGCATTCCAGTTCACGGGATAGTAGTCGCCACGACAAATCTAAATCGTCAAAAGATGATAAGTCTAAGTCGAACGATAAAGAAAAGCCTAAGGAAAAAGAAAGAAGCGACAAAAGGGATACTAAAGATTCTTCGTCTTCTAGACACAAAAGTTCTCACAAGTCGAGCCACAAGGATTCAAAGTCACATAGGAGTAGCTCGAGCCACAGACATTCTAGTAAGCATGACGAAAAGAAATCCTCCAGTTCGTCTAGCCAACGCGACAAAGAAAAATCTTCAGATAAGGATAGAAGTTCGAAAGATAAATCTAAAGATTCTCGCGCGAGCTCTCATCGATCTGATAAAGATAGAAAATCGAGTAGCAGCAGCAGTAAAAACAAGAGTGATGACAAAGAAAAAGATAAGAAAAGTAAGAAAGAAACTGACGATCATTACAGTTTGTCTGGTCGGGGGAATCCAAATAGACGATCCACAGATAGAGACTCAAACGATGGCAGCTCATCCTCAAAAGGTTCAAACAACCCACCCAGTTCAAAATCCTCGCAAACTAAAGCCGACAGTAAAAGAAGTTCAAAATTAGACACTACATCTACAAGCGGAGATTCCACGAGTCCCAGTGACAAAGAAAACATTGCATATGAAATCGGCACTCAAGCAAGAGATCTATTGAAATTTAGACCCATCGTAAGAATCGAGAAAAACCTCGAAACGCCAATATCCTCCCCGCCTCGCTTACCTTTTGTGCCCGAAGTGATTCTTAGAAAACCAAAAATTGCAGCAAACTTCGAGGAAGCAAAGAAAATTATGAAAATGAGGAAATTCCTCGAGGAAGAACAGAGGCGAATGAATCAAGAAGCTGCCCTGCTTTTGGAATTTCAAGCTAATGTGAGACCGAGTTTGAGCCAAGTTTATTCCAGTGTGCCCGGACCGGAATTAGAGTTTGCCTGTGTAAATAATATCACTGAAATGCAAGACAATATAAAAAGCATACAAAATCCAGAACATGTAAAAAGCGAAAGTATACAAAATAAATCACCTCATGAAAATAAACAAGAAGGTGTATCAAACAAACAGTATGAACAAGACAGTAAAGTGGAAGAAAATACAGATAAAGTTAAAATTGATTATATTGAAATGAAAAGTACTGAAAATATTATACAAGAAACAGTTAATGACAATAACAATATAATCAATGAAACGAAAGTTGAAGTAAAAGACGAAACAAAGAAAAGACATACAGAATTCTTCGAAGTTACTGTTATAACAGAAGAATTATCAGAAAATGATGAAATACAAAATAATGAAGCTATAGAAGAAGATAAATCTGATTGTACAGACTCTAAACCTAATGTTGAAAGTGATGTAAATACTAAAGAAGAATTAAAATACTTTGGGGAACATGAAAAATATGACGCCGAGTTGGAAAGAGCGAAATTCAGTGCTTTCTTTAAGACTATAACACAAAAAGAACTAAACAACAAATTGTATTTGATCAACTGTGATACATACTCAGAAAATATATTCAGAGAAGCGTCCAGAGAATTTGGAGATTTCGATATAGTAAACTATCATAGAAACGGACATTTAAAGATCAATAAACCCACAACTATAAAAAATTTAAACACAGAAGTGATTTTGCCACTAGAAAACTTTGATGCAGTTAAATCCTCTCCTCCTCCCTCCTCGCCTCTCGATATATTCAGTCCACAGAAATCGGACTGCTCGTTTGAATTATCGAGTGATTACAACGAAAAATTGCAAGAAATGGTAAATAAGACATCAAGGCAAGAAATAATGGAAATAATACTCGGTAGTACCACTGACACAGATATACCCAAAATAGATTATTGCACTGAATCTAATATCGATGTAACAGAATACAGAAAGAGGAAATCTGACGATAGTGATTATTCCATAAATAATAACAAATGTGTGCTCAAAATAAGGAGATTGAGTAGCGAACACATATCGTCTACTACACCGGGTAAGTTTTTTTTTTTAAGCTATTGCATAGATTTTATCGCGGGCTTTGAGCGCGGCGACCGAATCAAGAAATTCCGTAACGAAAAAACCTAACACCGCTGAGCTGGGGTGGGGGTCTGATTAATTTGGTTACAATCGAGCCGCTGGTACTGAATCGCTTTCCGTCTAGTGTAACGTGAGCTATGTGTTATTTAAATTAGTAGCAGGAATACTGAATTATTACAATGGTTTCGCCATCTATGTGTTCAAGCTTAAACTACGACGTGTGTATGTTCCCTACACATTGCTGAAGATAATGAAGTACTTGATTGGTAGATGGCGTTGTACTTTTAAATAATATGTATTTTATTTTAAAGTACAATGGAATGGAAAAAAATGCTATACTATTATTGTATTTATATTTTATGCAATAGCTTTACTGCGGCAATCCCCGAGTGTCACACATCTATTCTATTTTTAGATAAAACTACTTTTGGGCACCTGCCTGGGTCTTACGGATTTTTACAAGCGGAATAGGCGATCAGACTTTTTTTTAAATTGTATAAATAAATAGTACTCTTAAATATGAGTAACTTCTCAGAAGAAACAGTTTATCAAAAGTCAATAATTTCAAAGATACAGCGATTTGTATACAAAAATTCGCGAGTCGCGTAAAACGCTCCATACTAAACTCGTGGTACGAGTGACGTCACTTGTAGGTTAAGGTGTATAAAGTATATGGCCGCAGGAATATGTTTGTAAATATCTCCGATATTTGTGCGTTTATGTTCATACTTACCATAATGAATGTTTTTGTATATGATGTAAGCAAACTAATGATTGTATTTAATTAGTAAACTATACAAAATAACATTTTTTTACATTTACCAAGTTACATGCCTCAATATTTCTGAATATATTTATGAAACTAAATATTTTAGATGTAGTCCGATCCTTTTGTTTCAAATTCAAATCTTTTATTTTACTGTACAATGCAAAACAGGGCAATAACTAAAACTAAAATGATGCTTACATCAAATTGATATGCGATAAATTCTGTTTTGTGTTGCAATATTATCATTAGCAAAAGAATCCTATAAAATTCTAGTTTTATAATTTTATAAGACTAGCAATTGCCTAACTATGGTGGAACCCTTCCCGCGCTACACACAACCTGTCACTGTACTTCATCGGAGTTTATGAATTTTTAATTTTCGTAAAATCTATGGTATATGAAACTTTCCTCTTAAAATAGTTCAGGGGCTAATTAAAAATAATAGGTTGGGGAAAAAGTCTTTTCGCATTATAGTATGTATGAACTTGTCATAAAATATCTTGGGCTATACCAATTGTATCTGGCTGATTTTGGTATCATTAAAAAGTTTTAACTTTACAGAAGACAATTCCAAGTTCAAATTAGGTAAATTTGAGATTTTCATTTGTTTTTCTTATTGTTAAAATGAGTGATTCTTATGAAGAATTTCGATACATTTTAAAATTTTATTACAAAAAAGGTAAAAATGCAACACAAGCCGCGAAAAAAATTTGTGATGTTTATGGACCTAATGCAGTATCTGTGAGAGTAGCGCAAATTTGGTTTAAGCGTTTTCAATCCGGAAATTTTGATATCAAAGATGCACGTCGCTCTGGTCGCCCTGTTACGGACAAAACTGTTGCCATTTTTGAAAAAGCAAGATCGGCATATTAGTAGTTACGATGTAGCTGAAGAACTGGGGATTGACCACAAAACGGTTTTGGCGCATTTGAAAAAAGCTGGGTACACAAAAAGCTCGATATTTGGGTGCCTCATGAGCTCACTGAAAGAAACCTAATGAACCGTGTACTCATTTGTGATTCTTTATTACGACGTAATGAAACCGAACCATTTTTGAAGAAGCTGATAACTGGTGATGAAAAGTGGATCACGTACGACAAGAACGTGCGAAAAAGATCGTGGTCAAAGGCCGGTCAGGCTTCACAGACTGTGGCGAAACCCGGGTTAGCTCGCAACAAGGTGATGCTGTGTGTGTGGTGGGATTGGAAGGGCATTATTCATTATGAGCTGTTACCGCCAGGCAGGACCATCAATTCTGAACTGTACTGCGAACAACTGATGAGATTAAAGCAAGAAGTTGAGAGAAAGCGGCCTGAATTAATCAACAGAAGGGGTGTGGTTTTTCACCATGATAACGCTAGACCTCACACATCTTTAGCCACTCAGAAAAAATTACGGGAGTTTGGCTGGGAGGTGTTAATGCATCCGCCGCATAGTCCTGACCTTGCACCTTCAGATTTCCACCTGTTTCGGTCGCTGCAGAATTCCTTAGGCAGTGTCAGGTTGACATCACAAGAGGACTGCCAAAACCACTTGTCGCAGTTTTTTCATCAGAAGCCCCAAAAATTTTATAGCAATGGGATCATGTACCTACCAACAAGATGGCAAAAAGTTATCGAACAAAATGGCACCTATATACTTTAGTCACTTGTAAATAAACTTTATAAAAAAACCTTTTGAATTTTTATATAAAATGCGAAGAAACTTTTTCCCCAACCTAATAAAAGAATCGTTATTTCTCCCGTTCCTAGTTTGATTGGCAATAGAAAAAAATCCTGAACAAAGAAACTATCACAAAGTATGGTTTAGTACAAAAAACAATTTCGGAAACAACTTAGTATCGAAGAAAAAAAATCAAGTTTGAAAAGTGAAAAAAATTTAATATCTCTAAAAGTACTCAAGTGGCAGAAACGTAATAAAGTATAATAAATGCGCGTTTAAATGGTGTATCGAACAAAGTATATAACAAGTTTACAACGCCTCGCAATTGACGTAATAAATTAATTTTATGAATCGATGACTTGAAAAAATGACCATCTTCCAAATTATTTATCTCAAAAACTAAGTAGAATCGGCACACGGGTGTTCTACTCTTAAGGCTGCGCTAGTCGGTTTTTTCCCCATACAAAAGCTGTTGGTGATTTACTCCAAAGTCAAACATTGTAGACCCAAATTCTAGCGTAATATCGATTTTTATGACACTTATCTAGGTCGGTATTTGCTTATATTTCTGAAATTCAAATTAGTGTAGAAGATAATAGCCTCCAAACATCGCATTTTTAGCGCAACTTTGAACGTAAATAAAAATTAAAGGAAGAATGATAATAAAAAAGCAAGCAAATACCGACACGGTTCGATTATTCAGCAATTGAGATAATTTTACTTCAGACAAAAATATTATATAGTTTTTTCATAAAACACCAACAGCTGAGTGTCGATTTGCGTAATTTGAAGACGCCTTTTCTAAAATACTATACACAGCTGCATAAATGTGTGCAGTATAGCTTCTCTTATAAGTATAGATTACTATTTTATGGTTATATCCTTTTTTCCACAATATTGGGTGAAATAAAAAGCATTTTCCCCGCGCGCAGCACTGAGTTCGAGCCGTTGACTAGCGCACTCTTAAGTTTGGAATACAAGACGGCATCGACCTATGGCTTTAGTTTAGAAATGTCCGATTTTGTGGATTTCTAAAACACTGTGCGCCTCAGAGCGAGGTAACGCCCCATCATGTTTTTTCGTGGGTGCAGCCAGCCCATCGAATTATAAGACGTTGTCACGTCAAAAAGTAGGGTGTTCCCGTGGGATACTGTATTCACAAGGGCGAAGGCCGGTAACTAATAGAGCTGCCATAACGTTTCAGAGTCCGAGACTCCGTCCGACAGTGGCGCCGTGCTGAACACGCGGTCCAAGTACCTCGGCCGCGCCGCCAGGGTGGGCCTGCCCAAACCCAGAAGGACACGTGAGTGGTTTAAACTATCATCTTCACATTCACACACCATTGTTTTTTTTTTAAATCTATTTTTATTTAGGGATTTGTATCTAAAGATATGTAGATCCCATTGTACCCTATACTTAATATATTCCACACTATACTATCTTCGAAACTGGCAAAAGTTCTATAGAGCATAATAGCTTGTTCCGAAGCTGGGTCGGAAAGGATTACCTGTATAAGCCCTACATCATACAGATTACAATTCAATTTTTGGAATAGTAGTTGTCTCTTACTGTAATACTTGACACATTCCATCAAAATATGCTGTACATCTTCGATCCGATCACTCGTTTCACAATTTGGTGAGTTAACCACACCATTGTTATGGTAGGATGTATAAGAATTTTTTTTATTCAAAGTTGGTATTTTTATACTCTTTTTGAACGTCGATTTACATGGTGCCTACCACCGGTTCGGGAACTAACCCGGCGAGAAGAACAAGCGTAAGAAACTCGCGCGGGGCCATCTTTTACCAAAAATATGGAAAATTGTTCTTTGAGAATATGAAAGGTATATAACAATGTTATATTGGTTATAACTATAACTACATAACAAGAGCACAATAGTACCTTGCAGGTTGGCCATCCTATTCCGAGGTATTAGGTGTGCGATCGTCAATAAAATCATTGACCCTTTAATAAGCTTTAGTGTACAAACACACTCGTCGACACTCACTCACTCACTCACTCACTCATGATCATCAAAATAGAACTAGTACTTCCCATAAACTTAGAGAGCTGAAATTTGGTACAGAGTTGGGGTTTATTGGCCACATAAAGGGAAAACTACAAAAACTAGGATAATCGATCTGGGGGCACGGCAGTGCCCCTGCCAAGTCGAGCGCGAAGCAAACACTGCCGTACCATTCTTTACTGGAACCATTTCGCCGCATTTTCAGGCCCCTATTTGAGAACCTCTAGATAAGACCAGAACGTCGATCTGGGGGCACGGCAGTGCCCCCGCCAAGTCGAGCGCGAAGCAAACACTGCCGTACCATTCTTTACTAGAACCATTTTGCCGCATTTTCAGGCCCCTTTATTCTACTCGAACTTTATTCTACTCGAACATTACACAAATTAAATAAACAAATTACACTAAAATCTAGGAAAATAAATCAATATGCCCACGTTTCTACAAAAAGAAGTGAAATCCCACCAAAAACATTATGTAAAAAACTAGCCAAGTCTCGATGGAGCTGCTTGTTTATCTCTAAAAAGTTATGAAATCTAGACAAAATCGTGCCAAGTCTAAGGTTCCTTACTCCGGTTTCTTTATTATAATAGTTAATGTTGTGTGACTTGGCCGTTGAAGGGCACACAAGGGTACAAAAGGGGCTCCATGACACCATTGCTCCAATACGTGTGTTGTACAATCAACAACAGCCTAAAATGAGACACTAGCGTCCAATTACCAATACCAGTATAGGCTATTATCTCGCTTAACAAACATAGGTAGTTACAAATGTAAACAAAATTGACTTGTACCCACTAAAGTATAAAGAATGTTCAACGGCCAAGTCACTCAACATTAACTATTATAATAAAGAAACCGGAGTAAGGAACCTTAGACTTGGCACGATTTTGTCTAGATTTCATTACTTTTTAACCCCCGACGCAAAAAGAGGGGTGTTATAACTTTGACGTGTCTGTCTGTCTGTCTGTGGGTGTGTCTGTCTGTCTGTCTGCTGTGGCATCATAGCTCCCGAACGGATGAAGCGATTTCAATTTAGTTTCTTTTATATTAAAGGTGACTTACATGCGAGTGTTCTTAGACATGTTTGATGAAAGTCGGTTGAGCCGTTTAAAAGTTGTGGGGGGTGAAAGCGGGGAAGAAAATCCGAATGTGCAAATATTATACTCGAGTAAGGTCTCAAATGAAAGCGCACTGAAAGATAATATTGATGACTTAATCGACAGTGTTCGTAGCTTCATTTGATGAGAAAATTGGTGGTGGGAAGATCAGCCGTTTGAAGATGATCAGCTCTTTTCTAGTTGATGAGGGGATCTGACTAACTTTCTTATGTCCGATCGATTCGAAATTTGGTACCGTGTTGTTTCAACGATATTTAAAGAACATGGTAAGGTAACCATGACCTGATTAGCCGTTTGAAGATCATCTTTTCTTTATTAGTTGATGAGGGATCGTCCACATGTCCTATCGATTCGAAATTTGGTACCATGTTACTTCAATGACGTTGAAAGTAAAAAATAATAATGAAAAAAAAATACTTTAAAAAGGATAAAATAAAAGTAAAATTAAAAATTTTAAAAACCCCCCGACACAAAAAATAAACTCTAAAAAATAATAAATAATATTTTAAACCTATTATAATTATATTATCACATATAATATTAAGTAAGTTGAAATAATTTTATTTTCCAATCGTCGTCTCGTCGGGGGACCGCTATGTGAAAAAAACACGTGTAGTCGCAGAATGAACAAAAGAATTTACTCCGAAAAAAATTTGCTCATACCTACTTAAATGTAATTCGTAATAATTAATTAGCTGTTGTTGTAAAAATACTTTATAAACTTTAGCGGTCCCCCGACGAGGCGACGATTGGAAAATAAAATTATTTCAACTTACTTAATATTAGGTATATGTGATAATATAATTATAATAGGTTTAAAATATTATTTATTATTTTTTAGAGTTTATTTTTTGTGTCGGGGGGTTTTTAAAATTTTTAATTTTTTAGAGATAAACAAGCAGCTCCATCGAGACTTGGCTAGTTTTTTACATAATGTTTTTGGTGGGATACAATATAATATTAATGTAGTTCAATCATAGACTTATATTGTAGGGTGAAAACATGATGGCTGACATTCGAAGTATGGTGAAAACCACGGGCGTAGCCAGGTTTTAGTTTCGGGGGGGTTCAAGAAAATAAAACGAAAATTTCTAAATACGCCTCTGTATATTGGTCAGATCTCTGTATTATATATACCAGCCGGCCCATTTCGGGGGGGTTTGAACCCCCTAAACCACCCCCCTGGCTACGCCCATGGTGAAAACCAAGATGGCGTAACGTTTTATTGTATGAAGAAATCTTTGAGTTAAATACAATTTGATAAACAAACACGACATAAAACTAGAAATCTTTTGCTCTAAAACTTTTTTTGCAATTGTTATCCTAAAGGTGCTCCCTCACCTGGAGCATTCGCGTGTAATATATAACCTAACCCATCGTTTCTCAACCATTTTTATGTCGCGACTTACAAAAAAGCCAAAAAGTTAAGTAAAAAGTCTTGCGACCCCGTCACTATAAAATTATAAGATGTAGTTACCTACACAGCGCGCTATTTTTATTAACCCCCGACGCAAAAAGAGGGGTGTTATAAGTTTGACGTGTCTGTCTGTCTGTCTGTCTTTCTGTGGCATCATAGCTCCCGAACGGATGAAGCGATTTCAATTTAGTTTCTTTTGTATTAAAGGTGACTTATATGCGAGTGTTCTTAGACATGTTTGATGAAAATCGGTTGAGCCGTTTAAAAGTTGTGGAGGGTGAAAGCGGGGAAGAAAACCGAATGTGCAAATATACTCGAGTAAGGTCTCAAATGAAAGCGCACTGAAAGAGAATATTGATGACTTAATCGAGAGTGTTCGTAGCTTCGTTTGATGAGAAAATTGGTGGTGGGAAGATCAGCCGTTTGAAGATGATCAGCTCTTTTCTAGTCGATGAGGAGATCTGAATAACTTTCTTATGTCCGATCGATTCGAAATTTGGTACCGTGTTACTTCAACGATATTTAAAGAACATGGTAAGGTAACCATGACCTGATTAGCCGTTTGAAGATCACCTTTTCTTTATTACTTAATGAGGGGACCTGACTATCGTCCACATGTCCTATCGATTCGAAATTTGGTACCATGTTACTTTAATGATGTTGAAAGTATGTATATGGTAAGGTAATCATTATTAATACCTACTTTAAAAAGGATAAAATAAAAGTAAAATTAAAAATTTTAAAAACCCCCCGACACAAAAAATAAACTCTAAAAAATCAATACATATAAAATCCTTTGTCCTGAATGACTGACGGATCAACGTACAGCCTAAACCGCTGATCGTAGAGACCTGAAACTTGCAGAGCTTACTCATTGTAATGCGTAGGGGCTTTTAAGGGGGCGGCAAAATCTCACTCTTCTATGTACACCTACTTAGGGGTCGTCCATTAATCACGTGATGCCTAAAGGGGGAGGGGGGGTCCGAGAAAAAATCACCAAGTATCACCAAGGGAAGGAGGGGGTATAAGGAGACATCACGTGTATTAATTTTTGAATCTAGTCTATGCATACCGAAATTATTATCGGTTGTAGATTCGTAGTGTTGTTTAAATACTTACAAGCCAAATTACTCGTATAGTTTTTAATTGTCTAAATTATTCGATTAAATTGTTTTTTAACTTAAAGTTTTTCTTCAAACATGACCTGCTTACTATGTAAAAAAAAATACCCGTGATCTTATGTGGGGGAGGGGGGGTAGTATAAAACCTCACCACGTATCACCAGGGGGAGGGGAGGGGTCTAAAAAGTTGTTAAAAACATCACGTGATTAATGGACGGTCCCTTACCTGTAAAGTATTGCTTGAGTTTTGTGATGAGGTAGCCGCCCTGGGCGGCAGACACGCACGCTACGCCACTGAAAACAGTCCGTCGAGTGACAAATTTACCCGTGACTTAATTTACGTACAAGGAGAAGCGCTTCCCTCTCACGAATGCCCGCCGCGCGCCGTAAATTATTATTGCTTGCTTGATTATTACTGCGATATCTTCTAAAATACTCATTGATAATTATTTATTATCAAATAATGTAAATGGCAAATTTCTTCTAAATTTAATGCTTGTAATGAATAATATTTATTTGGATAAGGATTAATATCATCTTTATGAAAACACCCTCAAAAATAATGCTTGATTTTAGAACAAATTTGGTTAGCATAAAAAGGTTATTGTGAGCCAACCTTAAAAGATAGACATATACAGTCGCGGACTTTTTTTAGAACTTTTAAAGGGAAACAATTCTGTTATAAAAATTTTAGCGAAACTTTAACCGTTTCCGCAGCGTACGCAGCGAAAGCTCTCAAAAGGCGAAATAAAACGATTTTGAAACATTCTTGATTGGTGCTCCGCTCGCATTGAGCTTAGCATGATGTTATATATCCTAAAGCCCTCCTCGATAAATGGACTGTCCAACACAAAAATATTTTTTCAATTCAAACCAGTAGTTCCTGAGATTAGCGCGTTCAAACAAACAAACTATTCAGTTTGATAATATTAGTATAGATTTATTGTATTATTGTATCGTTTCTATTGCAGACATTCAGAACAGTCCGTAGAGTGACAAATACGAGTATTATACTTTAAAATTATAAAATTTATTGTATTATTGTATCGTTTCTATTGCAGACATACAGAACAGTCCGTCGAGTGACAAATCAGTGGAGAACTACGAACACAACGCCCCCGTCAACGGTCGGGTCCGACGGCAGAAGGTGCAGCGTTACGACACGTCCGACCTGTACAAACCCAAGCTGCACTACCTGAAAAGAAATAATATAACATAGACAATGTCGTTGGTATTTTATTTATTATATGCCATGATTGCTATATGTCATGGTATGTGACCAGTGGCATTGTTAATGTATGACTATATGCCATGCATGTCTAATACACCTTCGCTATGTCACTTGTGGGGTGTATAATTCTATATGTCACCGTAAAATTGTAAAAACCGTTAGATTGTAATATAACTACTGAAATTGTAAAATGTTGATAGACTCTGATGATGATGCTGCCTATAATTTAACACATTATTTTTCATTGCATTATAAATATATATAGTAATGAATCTTTCGACATATTTTTACAATCTCGTTAGTTATTTTACAATCTAACGGTTTTTACAATTTTACGGTGACATATATATATATTGTGGTATGCAACATTAATATTATGCCATGTTACGTCACTCGTGGGGCACTGCACATAAATAAGTATGGCATTTCATTTTGTGGCATATATCTGATTTTTGTATGTAAAATATTGGACAATAGTACGCAATATATGCCACACAAAATATGTCGTTTACGTAACAATATTTGTGGCGTAATATGCCTAATATTGGCAAAAGTAACATGTTGGAATATGAGTGTAAAGAGATTAGCTGTGTTTAGCGGAAAAAAGGTCTTGTTAGCGCTAAAGAATGAAAAACAGATTATCGGCCAAGACCTAACTTCAATACCGCTGACATAATCCGCCATTTTGCTTATTTAACGCTTAGCGTTTGCCATTTTTACGCTTTTTTTCGCTGAACACAGCCATTGCCTAAAGCTGCCGGATTATGAGGGTTGGCAACTTATGGGTGGCAAAGATAAGTTTTGCCGCAGTTAACAATTTATACTCTGGTAATTTATATACCAGTTACCACGCGCAACTTAACAGTTGCAACACTGAAATAGATTTTTTGTGGTAAAGTTTTTAAGGGTCGAATCACAACAAAACGTTACGCGATTTTAAGATAACTACTCAAAATTATGAGTATAAAAAAGCGTATGTGCAGTATATGACATCGGTCATAATATGTATATGTCACCGTGAAATTGTAAAAACGGTTAGATTGTAATATTACTAGAGATATTATAAAATGTCGACAGATTGTCAAATAAAAATTTCTCCTTACAATTGTACGCATTATTTTTCGTTATATTGTAATATTTACCTACCGTGCCGATTGGTTAAACGACAAGTGTCCCGCGCCGCCATATTAGTTTGATTTTTCATGATATTAATAATTATAACGAAAAATAATGCGTACAATTGTAAGGAGAAATTTTTATTTGACAATCTGTCGACATATTATAATGTCTCTAGTAATATTACAATCTAACGGTTTCTACAATTTTACGGTGACATATACGTCGCGGAGTGAACTAACCCTTAGGCAAAGAATTGCCATAATGTTTTCGTGGTACGCAAAATAAGTTGCCTTAATTTGCTAAGCTGATAGATGGCTGAGTTAAGTATGTTTGATAGAAAATGCATCAGGATAGACGATTTCCTGCACCTATTAAATAACTTAGTATTGTATAATACTACGATATATATGATGAAAATAAAAAGCTAGATTTAAACTTTGGTTAAGTTTGTTTTTATAGAGTTACTTGTAAAATGACGGTAATGCTTTTGCTTAAAGAATGAGAATGACAGAAATAATGTCTACAAATTACCGAAGATCATGTTCGACGACCTCTGTGGCTCAGTGGTCGGTGAGGTGGGCCGGGGGTCACAGGTTCGAATCCCGCCGAAGGAACTTAACGTTTTTCTGTGTTCCTGGGTCATGGATGTGTAAGACTGTCATAAAAACCTAAAACATATGTATATTAAATATTTAATATACTTCCCCTTGACTAACACAAGTTCTTGGGCTGCTTACCACGGAGCCAGATTGACGTGGTGTGAAAAGTCCATAGATTATATTATATATAGAGTTTATTTATCTCATTCCCGTTCCTTATGCAAACGTGTATCTTCATTTATGAACTGTCGTAATGATAATACTAAAGTATGTTCTAAAATATCTAAACTAATACAAATTTTATTAAATGTAAGAAGAAAACGTTTTGTTTGTAAATATTATATGAAGATATACTACAAATACTTGTATATATGTTATACTTTAGCATAATATGTTGAATCCGTATTTGGCCATACATGCTCAAGTATGGCATACATACAGAATGTAGTTATAAGCTTAGAATGTAAGTTTTAAATGAATTATATTACAAACGATGATTATTTTATTTAAATATATTTTCATGCGAGAGTACGTTATGTATTTACTATTTTGCAATATGTACCTACCTACACGCGTGTAACATGTAAGGGGTCGTCCATTAATCACGTGATGCTTAAAAAGGGAAGGGGGGAGGTCCGAAAAAAATCACCAAGTATCACCAAGAGGAGGAGGGGGATATAAGGAGATATCACATGTATTAATTTTCGAATCTAATCTATACATACCGAAATTATTATCGGTTGTAGATTCGTAGTGTTGTTTAAACACTTACAAGACAAATGACCCGTATAGTTCTTAATTACTTAAATTATTCGATTAAATTGTTTTTTAACTTGAAGTTTCTCTTCAAACATGACCTGCTTACTATGTAAAAAATACACGTGATCTTAGGTGGGGGAGGGGGGGTAGTATAAAACCTCACCACGTATCACCAGGGGGAGGGGTCTAAAAAGTTGTTAAAAACATCACGTGATTAATGGACGGCCCCTAAGAAACCTTCATTTCAGTACTAAAATATAATGTCCCCGAAAATCAATAACGGATACTTCGGGCACATGATCCACTGCTTATGTAAAGACGTTTAGGCAGAAAAATAATTGTCATACTCAAAAGTAAAAAATCATCTCATGTATGGGTGACTCTCCGCAAAACGCAAACTCGCCCATATAATTTTTTTTTGTCGAGTATGACAATTATTTTTCTGCTTAAACGTCTTTACATAAGCAATAGATCATATTCTCAAAATATCCGTAGTTGATTCTACCGAACCTTATATTGTTAATATATTTTATATTCTCTTTGGTTTATTCCCAAAAAACCCAGTGAAAATAGGCTATATTTCTGTCGTCAATATATTCTATTCTTTAATATGTATTGTTAAACATTTGACGCATATGTTAGTCCTTATGATTTTTCATAGAGATTGCCAGATTCGTTTATAGTTGCACTTGTAAGTCCTCTGGTGTTGCGGGGGTGTGTAAAACGCTTTCCATCGGGCGATCCAATTGCTTATTACTTGTTTGCCACCCATATCATAAAGAAATGATCCTTGTATAAAATACTTATCATACCTATATAGATAGGTATACTAGCCACTAGGTAATATAAGAATAATTATAATTTGTTAATTAATACAAATGTTTATTTAATACTCATCACTCAAATATTTAGCTAGTACAACCAATCTTTGCTAATAATATTATAAACGCGAAAGTTTGTATGTATAATAGGCAAGCGGACTGTTTTTTTTTTATTGCATAAATGAATAGTACTCTTAAATATGAGTAACTTCTCAGAAGAAACCGTATATCAAAAGTCAATATTTTCAAAGGTACAGGCGATTTGTATACAAAATTTCGCTCCGCTCCAGTACCAAAAAAAAATTTTTTTTTTTGCGAAATTGGTAAACAAAACCTACATCATCAGTTTACTCACATCATATACAAAAACATTCATTATGGTAAGTATGAACTTAAACGCACAAATATCGGAGATATTTACAAATATATTCCTGCGGCCATATACTTCATATACTACTTCATATACAAGTGACGTCATTTTTAGGTCGACTTTAGTATGGAGCGTTTTTAGGAGGCTCGCGAAATTTTTTATACAAATCGCTGTACCTTTGAAAATATTGACTTTTGATATACGGTTTCTTCTGAGAAGTTACTCATATTTAAGAGTACTATTCATTTATGCAATAAAAAAAAATTGCCGATTGCCTATTGTTTGATACTCTTTCACGCAATATTTACTGAACTAATTTTGATGAAATTTGGTATGGCACTAGGTTAGATTCTGTATAAACACACTGGCTACTTTATAGCTGCAAAATGTAAGGTTCCCGCACGAAAACTTTACAAATACGAAGTCGCGGGCGACTTCTAGACTAGAACTTATGATATAAAGGAAATTCATAAAACATTGTATCGGCGTTGTGTTTTTGAACATGAATCTAATAAATTAATAACAATTTCAAGTGTTTGAACCATAATAATATAATGTCAAGACTATAGTTGTTGCAATGGCCGTGTTCCGCGAAAAAAGCGCTTGTTAGCGCTAAAGAAAAACAGATTATCGGCCAGGACACATTTGCTAACTTTTATACCGCTAACATAATCCGTCATTTTGCTTATTTAACGCCAGCGGTCGCCATTTCGCTTACGTTTTTTTTGTTAGCGCTATTTTCCGCCGAGAACAGCCATTGCATTTATGTAACAAAACGGCTCAAGTCAGGTTTCGGGCATCGCTTCCCATTAGGCGAGCAGTGTGCTTGTTTGCCCATAGATTACAGAATTGAGAAAACCTATGCCATGCTGCACAGTAGGTACCTTGACCTTAAGGTCTGGATAAGGTATAGTTATGTACCTATAGGAACTGAAACGAAAAATACATTTTACTGACAGTTATAATAAGTATGTAGGTAGGTATAGGTCGCGCAACGAATTAAGATCTTTCGACAAAAGTAGAGGGGGTATGCGCAGAAGTCAGTTTTTGGGTGTGTTTGGTGGTAGCGGGCTCGAGCGGGGAGGTGTGGATGCGCCGAACGCATGCCGAACATGGCTGCCGACACGCTATCGGTACGTTAGTAACATATATTCTTTGCTATTGGCATAGACAAATCAAATTACTACTATTGGCATAGCTATTGGTCACATGCGCGAACGATCCCCTCCACTTTCACTGAGCGCTCATAAACCGTTGCGCGACCTGTACCTAAGTAAATTATAATATTTAAAATAACATGTTCGAAATTTGACTTTGTATAAAAACCTGTTTGGTGAGATTGGTTTCTAAGTATTTCGTGAACCAGTATCGGATAATTAATTATATTTATGTTGAATTCTAATAAAAAATACATTTGATTCGGTATTCTTCTTCTCCCTAATGAGATAATGACACAACGACAAAAGGTAGATATTATGCGAAGCGTCGAAATGATTAGATGTTTCGCATTAAAAATCTAGGTAGTTAGTTTGTTCAAGTCTAATTTATGTAAAATAGATGTTGCGCGCGACTTCGTGCGCGCTAAAGGAGATCCCGAGGGAGCCGTACATTTTGCCGCAATAAAAAGTATGCTCTTCCCCGTGGTCCACTCTATATCTGTGGCAAATTTCATCAAAATCGGTCCAGTAGTTTTGGAGCCTATTCGATGGAAACAAACAAACAAACTTTTCCTCTTTAATAAATTAGTATAGATGTAAAAATCTTTACTAATCCTACTACGAGTACTACATACTATTAATGTGAAAGTTTGTGAGGATGTTTGTTACTCTTTCACGCCATAACTACAGAACGGATTTTGATTAAATTTGGTATGGTACCTAGTAGTTTAGGCTCTGGGTGGATTTTGTCGCAGCTGTTAAGATTCCCGCCAGAATTCAAGGCGTAAGAAGTCGCAGGCAACATCTAGTCTATACTAATATTATAAAGCTGAAGAGTTTGTTTGTTTGTTTGTTTGTTTGTTTGAACGCGCTAATCTCAGGAACTACTGGTTCGAATTGAAAAATTCTTTTTGTGTTGGATAGTCCATTTATCGAGGAAGGCTTTAGGCTATATAGCATCATGCTAAGCTCAATACGAGCGGAGCACCAATCAAGAATGTTTCAAAATCGGGGGATTTTTTTCCTTTTGAGAGCTTTCGCTGCGTACGCTGCGAAAACGGTTGAAGTTTCGCTAAAATTATGTATGACACAATTGTTACCCTTTAAAAGTTCTAAAAAAAAGTCCGCGACTGTATATGTCTAACTTTTAAGGTTGGCTCACAATAACCTTTTTATGCTAACCAAATTTGTTCTAAAATTAAGCATTATTTGTGAGGGCGTTTTCATAAAGATGATATTAATCCTTATCCAAATAAATACGTTATTCATTACAAGCATTTAATTTAGAAGAAATTTGCCGTTTACATCATTTGATTTCAATGAGTATTTTAGAAGATATCGCAGTAATAAAATAATCAGCGCGCAATAATGATGTGCGGCGCGCTGCGGACAGTCGTGAGGGGGAAGCGCTCCTCCTTCTACGTAAATGAAGTCGGGGGTAAATTTTAGCGATATCCCAAAGTAATTGTTCCACGCGGACGAAGTCGCGGGCAAAAGCTAGTATATAAATAAATTGTTGGATACTCAAAGATAAATTGCGACTTATTCAGACAAAATAGAATTTATTTAAGAAAAACAATATTCCTAAGTAACTTAAAACACAATGGATAATAAATTAATGATCTTGAATGTATGCTGGTCATATTTAAAATGGAAATAAATTAAATTCAAATACTAAATAATACTTTTAAGCCCTATATCCACTAAGCAATAATTGACGAACAAGTCGCAACACGAGACGCTCAATATGTTTGGCAACATTGCAAAGCGACACTCGAAATTCTGACGCGCAACTAGATTAGCAGTAGAGGCGTAGACAGATGATACCGAAAACTTTCAACATGTCATGCGCTAAATGTTGCCTAGTGGATACGAGGCTTTATAATAATTCCATAATTAAAATCAATAGTATTGATTAAAGTCAATATTAAAGTGAGCAAAATATTTGTTAAAAAAGCAATTACATACTTGATTTGTAAGTTATTTTTTCTTTAAACTAAGTCAAAATACAAAGTCTATACAACTATGATGAACTTTTAAGTACGGGCAAGTATTATGTTTATATTGTTGGCATTACAAGGAAAATGATAAAGTAATTTTTTTACGCTTACAGATAACAAGTAGACGGTATTATCTTATGAGAATAAGATAAAACTGTCTACTTGTAAAAACACCTTATGTACAGATTGACTCTTAACATAATGACATGATAATATCATAACCATTTTCCACAGAATTACTGAAAAATCCAGAAACCGTCAACACGCTTGAAAGTGAGGCCGTCACAACCACTCCAAATTGGAATGGTTATCCACACATAATATTATGTTGCCACAGAGTAACGGAATATTTTACCCAACTTTTTTTCAATTAATATTTATTGAATACCTAATTGTCGTAATATAACACCGCGATTTGTTTTGTAAGTGTAAAGAGTAAAAATTAAAAAGTGCGGGCGGGGCGGTATTTCGCCATGGTTTTGGACTCAGTGCACTGCATACAAATGTGATCAAACACTCATTCTGTATTTTTCTGTATTCTGAGCCATTTTCCCAAGGTCATCTTTTTGTAGTATCATTTTCTACAAAATGCAATTCTATTAGGGACCTGTGGGGCTAGCATGAACAATTGAAAGTATATATTTGTAACATTAACGAAAGAGAATTGTAAAAATGTTATGAATTAGCACCGGTCAAATGTTTGTGCTTACCCCTCAGATTAATATTAATACTATTAAGACACTATCATATTTACAGTGACTTTATGAATGACATTGGTGACTAAACATCTTCAAATATTTGTTTTATTGTTATGAGGTTTTTTGTTGATTCATAATGGGTTTTGTTTAGGCATTTTCCAGTAAAATTGCATTATACAATATACACATAATATTATAGTTTCAGCTAAATAGGAATAAATGATAATAAAACTAAATTGAACAATACATGAACATCACATAGTTTGTATACGATCATTAGTATCTGTTTCAAGTCCGTACTTAGTTTTGTGCGGTCTGCTTCTCTAGACCTGCTGGGTCCATGATCGGTGCCTGCTTCTTTACGATTCCGGATAGCAGGGTTTTGATCTGAGCGATGGCGCGACCAGGGTTCAAACCTTTCGGGCAAGTTCGGGTGCAGTTCATGATGGTGTGGCATCTGTACACGGAGTACGTGTCCTTCAGCTTGGAGAGGCGTTTTTGAGTAGCGTCGTCACGGGAGTCAATGATCCATCTGTATGCTTGCATGAGCACAGCAGGGCCTAGGTACTTGTCGCCGTTCCACCAGTACGACGGGCAGCTGGTGGAGCAGCAAGCGCACATCACACACTCGTACAGACCATCAAGTTTAGCTCGGTCCTCTACATCCTGGAGTAGCGGCTTCTCGCTACCCTTGGCTGCCTCATTGTCGCGCTGCAGCCAGGGCTCGATCGACTGGTACTGCTTGTAAAAGTTAGTCAAGTCGGGAACTAAATCCTTGACCACGTACATGTGGGGTAGCGGGTAGATCTTGGTGGGTTTGGACAAGTTCTGGTCGATATGGCTGATGCAGGCGAGGGTGTTTATGCCATCGATGTTCATGGCGCAGGAGCCGCAGACTCCCTCCCGGCACGACCTCCTGAAGGTGAGAGTCGGATCCATCTCATTTTTGATCTTCAAAAGAGCGTCCAACACCATAGGAGCGCAGTCGTCCAAGTCGACTTCGAAGTTCTGTGTGTAGGGCTTCTTGTCCGGTTCATCGGGGTTCCAGCGGTATACGGCGAAGGTCTTCACTCTCTTGCCCAGAGCTGATGACGTAGCGAAGCTGCGCAGCTGCCCGAAGGTGCCAGTCGTCAACCTCAGCAGCGGCATTATGTAATATTTTTCAAAATATTAAGCAACAATAATATTAACACTGAATCTTTTAAATGTATTGTTTGTATTTAGTCTAGCACAGTCGTAATTATATTCGTTACAAATGTCGCTTTATTGAAATTTCGAGGTCACTCAGCCCGAGTTCCCAAATATTTTTTGACTTTTTTTCCTTTTTAATTTTGGGCCGCTTGTGAGTTGTGACATGTGATGTCAGTTGTCAAACGAAAAATGTCAGTGTCAACTGTCATTAGAATGTAATTTTTTTTTTGGCGTCGGCTTATAACTATTTGTCAGTATCAAGTAAAAAAGGCGGGAAATTGATGGCGAGCAAATTTCTCTAGTGGCGGATTTCGGAACTATCCTATGACTGGTTTTATCTCTATATCTCTGGTTTTGTAGTAAAATATTAAGAAGAGCCGATTTTATTTTTATTTTGAAATAATTCTTTGAAAGTGCGTCATGCTTTCATTTTTGGACATCTACGAAGTAGTAATAATACTAAAAGACCACTTTGTGAGGGTGCACAGTATTTTAAAAGTGGAATGCTATATTTTTGTGTTGGTGTAAAAGAACAAAAAGAAGAAGTGAACTGAAGAAGTTAGGTGTTAAGGCTTAGCTGTAAACATTTCTAGTGTATTAATTGATTAATGATTATCCACATGAAGTGGAATGTTATCTGGACACATCGAAACCAGAAGGGACTTTTTCGTAATACTTTATACTATACCTATCTCATAGACGTATTTGACCTTTTGGGTTGGGTTTCCCGCCAAAACTCCCTAGGAAGTTTCGGTTAACGCATAACCGAAACTTCCTAGGGAGTTTTACCACTTTATTGAATCGACTGACATGACTGATTGACTACCCTGACTATTTATTTGGACTTTGACTAAACTTTGGACTTGACGATTTAGAAATACGGTGACGAAAATTTTAAATAATATTCTATTTCTCGCCTTTATACTTGACACTATAATTATATGAATGTTAAGAAAACGAAAGTGATGGTGTTTGAAAGAGATGAGGCAGTGACAGACTGCAATATCGTGATTGGAGATATGAATAAATTGAACAGGTGAATGATTTTGTGTATCTGGTTTCAAAGTTTACAAGAGATGAAAAGTGTGAGAGTGATATTGAAAGAAGAGTGAATGCAGGAAACATGGTAAATGGAGCTTTGCACTCCTTCATAAACAGTCGGAAGGTGTCTAACAAGGCTCGTTTGGCTGTGCATGCGGGGGTGTTGGTTCCGACACTCATGTACGGAAGTGAAAGTTGGGTCACTTGGGTATGGCAGAAGAAACACGAAAGCAGAATAAATGCAGTTGAGATGAGAGCATTAAGAAGCATGATAGGAGTTAAACTGGGTGACAGGTTAAGAAATAGTGAGTTAAGGAAACGTTGTGGTCTGAAAGAAGATGTAGTGACAAAAATTATTGAGAAAGGTATGCTGAGATGGTTTAGCCATGTTGAGAGAATGAATGAAGAACGATTGACGAAAAAAGTGTATAATGCGAGTGTGAATGGAAGTGTTGGAAGGGGTAGACCTAGGCGGACGTTCCAAGACCAAATCGGGGACGTCTTGAAAAAAGGCCAGGTCAAGAGTACGGAGTACCCTAAACCGAAGAGCATGTATGAAGGGAATAATGAAAGTGGATGAAGCAAAACAAGTATGTAAGGATCGTAGCAAGTGGAAAGAAGTGGTCTCTGCCTACCCCTACGGGAAACAGGTGTCATTAGGCTGGGACTATATGCAACGGAATCCGGTAGGCCGTAGAGAATTCTGAGTATTGAAAATAGAACTCTGCGCTAATAGAATAAAGTTCAAAATTGAAGTGTCAGGTGTCGAGCTGTCATATATGACATTGACGTTTAACTCGACTCTCATGTGTTCGATTTTCAACTCTATTGCATTAGCATAGATTTCTATTTCCAATGATCAGAATTCTACCGGATTCCGTTGCATATAGTCCCAGCCTTATATGTTACATACAGTATACTTGACACTGGCAAATGGTTTTTAAGCCGACGCCTTTAAAAAAAAAACCTTAAAATTTTTAGGCGGGAAAAATATTTGTTTGATTTTGACATAAACTTTTGTTTTGAACTTTGAAGTGAGTCTATCAACAAAAAAGTGAATAGAAAATTTTGAAATTACACTTTGGACAATGTCCAAAAATACAAATTCAATTAAATCTAATAGAAGCGAATCACCCAAAACTCCGGGGGGCATAAGTATTTCTCTACTGACACCTTGTAGACGAGTAGGTTTATCCAGAAGCTGGCGCAAAAAAGGCCCCTCGCCTTTTATTTCTCCATTATCTAATTCTCAACGTAATACCGACGAGGAACCGAGCACTCCGCGGGAGAAAACTTCAAGGAAAAGAAAAAAATCACCACAAAAGGATAGCCAAGGAGACGAAGATGATAATGGTGATAATACCAGTGCTATAAATCCTTCAGAAACCGAAAATTCACAAACACCAACAAGGACTTATGTTATTCGTAGGAGATCTAAGAATCTACTGAGCAAGGTAACACAAGAAAGTAACTGTGAAGTTCCTATGCAAAATACAGAATGTGAGATAAAAAATGATAATGAAATAAATAATTACAAGCATAAAGAGGAGTTAAACGCACATACTAAAATATCTAGGCTATCTAGAAAAAACTCAAAGATTAAAAATATCCAATCTAATTCTCCACAAAAACAATGTTTTGATAAAGAAAATAAGTTAAAAGAGATTACTTCTACACCAGATATAAGTGAAAAAGAGCAAAGTAATTCCGACAAAACAAAGAATAAAAGTCCTCAAAATCTAACTACAGAATGTGTAGTGGTTATACAAAAAGAAATATTTAAAGGCAAATTTAGTCCAGAAGTAGACAACAAACTAGATAAGGATCCAAAGCCTTCACAAGGGCTATTTGATTCAGACTCCGACGATATTCCACTATGTCAAATAAACAAAAATACAAAAGACATTGCAGTTAAAAATGATGCAAAGAAAATGGCAAAAGAAATTACAAATAACACTTATAGCACACAAGTAAATAATGATACAATGAATAACAAAGTAGGCAAATTGGAAGATAAAAAAACATCAACTACAGATTTGATGAAAACTGTGACCAAAAAGTGCAAATTATCAAGAAAGAATTCGAAACCAGAAGAAATTAAAATAGAATCCAAACCACCGTTACAGAGTTCTTTCGATGATGAAGATGATGATGATTTTGATCACAGGAGGACAATAATTATTAAGAAATCTTATGGTAAAGTTGCTGAACCATTGAAAGCTAAATCTACGGGCTCTATAACGGACAGAGATATAGAGGAATTAAAAATTAGAATAGAAGTTAAAAAGAAATTGCTTTTGGCAAAATCTCTAGACCCAGATACTAAAGATTTGAGAGATCTTATTAAAAAGTGGCAAAAAGGCTGTCAGGACGCATTAGTTGAACTAATGGAGTTGATGAAGAAGAAAATGCCAGATCAACCCAACATGGACAATGCAAAGATATTAGAAATGTTGAAAATACCCGCTGATCTAGTTGGCTATGACTCTGAAAATGATTGCTTTAGTTCACCCAACGATACTAATATAATTTTATCTAGTCTTAAAATATAAATAGTTATATATTTATGAATTTCATATTATTACTAAGTTTCGAAGTATAAAATATAAGCAAAAACCATATATTTATAAATGTGTATTTTACTCATTACCTACTATGATTCAAACTTACTGTATTATACATACTGTACATCTTATTTGGTCATGAGAAGGACTGTTACTTTTCAAAGAAACAAGTAGAACAAGTGCTAAGTGCATTGATGTTTTAGTCGGGGGTCGCGGGTGGATTTGAACCCGCGACCCCCAACACACCAGGGGACAAAAACAGTTTTCTGTGTTCTTGGGTCATGGATGTGTATTATATAATATCCCCCTTACTAATAAACACTGTTTAACCCATTCGCTGCGGCGGACGCCCATCGGCGTCTTTGGACGTCACATTCAGGTGCGGCATACGCCCATCGGCGTCTTTTTTTAGTAGCTTATATTTTGGCTAAAATAAATTATAAAAGTTTATACCTGCAATATGTGCTCAAGTTTTGAAAATACAATAAGATAATGCACGCCGTTTCAACAAATTCAACTTTCTGCAAAATGGCCAATTCCTTTTTAGATGCGGAAGACGCCTAAAGGCGTTTTCCAGCTATTGACAACCTTTGGTTTTAATAAATTTTTCTTAAACTTTTCAGCCAACTGTAATACCATATACATCTATAATAATATTATGTAATATTATTATCTATATTCTATACTATATACCTACATATAAGAGGTAACGCCCGGGCTGTGACTGATTGACTACTGACTGATCTATCAATGAAACGCCGAAACTACTGGATCTAAAAATCGTGAAATTTGGAACATAGGTTATTCTTATAAATTAGGCGAGAATAGAAGTAGGTAAGGATATTAAATTACCAAAAAAGCACTAAATATGTTTTAATTCAAAATGGCGGACACGATTTTTTTTAAATACCGAAATGGGTACAATTTTCAAGGTTTATGGGGGTGCTGATTACAAAATTAAGATTCATTATTGAATCCAAGATGGCGGACACGAGTTTTTCTAAATTACCGAAATGGGTGTCAATTTCAAGGTTTATATAGGCGTGCTGATTACGGAATTAACACTCATTTTTAATCCAAGATACGGAGTTGGTAAAAAATACCGACATGGGTAACAATTTCTGGGTTCATGGGGTGCTGAATACGAAAATACCACTAATTTTTAAATCCAAGATGAGAATTTACAATAGTTTTTAAGTTTGTGTGGGTAAAATAAACATTATTTTCTGTAACAGGCCGAAATCCACGATGCCGCGGGCAAATACAAAACCATGGAACCAATTTCATTCATAGCCAATGCTTAGCTTTAGTCAATGAACATTAATTGTAGTTGCGAAAAGTCCAAAAAATATTCCGATATGTTAAATGAGTTTTTTAACGCCACCTGAAGGAAAAGAATTTGAAGTATTTAAAATAAATGCAATTTCCTCCGATAAAAACATATAATGCTTTGTCTTAATGAATGAACACTTTTGAACATTTTTGAAATGAACAACATATCACATTACACATACATAAAAACTTAAATCTAGGTAAGAATTAAGTTTAATTATCTCAAAATTAATTAATACGATGATGTTATACGATATATTTATAAAAAAAGAAACAAAAAATATGCATATATTATATAAATATATTATATATTCCCTACTATCTCAAATCTAAAAAAAAATCATAATGTTATCATAATTATACTCAGGTAAATTTAGACATGAAAATAGGGGTCAAATAACAAAAATTCCGACAGAGCCAAATTTTGGTGGGGATCTTGGGTTTACCCTAAAATATAAAAATTTAAAGAAGTCCCCATGAATCCCATGTGAGCTAATAAAGTAATGTGAGGTCAAAGGTCAACATTTCAGGTTTTTTGATTTTTTTTTTCAAAAACGGTAAATTTTATCAAAAAATACTACCTACAGTCTAAAATTGTAGATCTCAAAATTCTCTACAAAAATGGTCCTAATGTTTTTTCTCTAAGTATCATTGTTCCTGAGATATCGTGATTGTAAGTAACGTGATACTTACTCTCTACATTATATGCACATATTTGCTACATATATGTATACATACTAGCTGTCCCAGCGAACTTGGTACCGCCTTAGAATTAAATTTGTTAACGTATTGACAGCAGCGCCACCTACTGGGTCCAATTGCAAATCTAAACCATTCTTGAATCCACTTGAACAAACACAAAAAAAATCATTAAAATCTGTCCAATATGAATAATTTTCCCCGTTTTTGTAAAATTTTTCACTGATGCTTCGTTCCTATTTGTTGCAGGTTAATGTTATATAGCTTAAATCTTTCCTCGACAAATGGACTATCTAACACAAAAATATTTTTTCAAATCGATCAAGCAGTTCCTGAGATCAGCGTGTTCAAACAGACAACGGAAGCCCTCAAAGATGAACAATTTTATTTTTTTCCACATTTTCCACTGATTCTTCGCTCCTATTAGTCGCAGCGTGATGTTATATAGCCTAAAGCCTTCCTCGACAAATGGAGTATCTAACACAACTTTTTTTTAAATCGATCAAGCGGTTTCTGAGATCATCGCGTTCAAACAGACAACGGAAGCCCTCAAAGATGAAAAATTTTCCCCGTTTTTTCCACATTTTCCACTGATTCTTCGTTCCTATTGGTCGCAGCATGATGTTATATGGCCTTAAGCCTTCCTCGATAAATGGACTATACAACACAAACATATTTTTTCAATTTGAACCAGTAGTTCCTGAAATTAGCGCGTTCAAACAGCAAAAAGACAACGCGAGGATGAACAAGTCAGTACTTCAAAAGTAAGTCCACCTCGCACTAGAGCGCACTTGATATCTCAGTAACGGTGATAATTAGGGAAAAAAACATAAGAACCATTTTTGTAGATAATTTTGAGATCTACAACTTCGGTCTGAAGTATTATTTGATAAAACTTACCGTTTTCGAGAAAAACCCAAAAAAACTGAAATGTTGACCTTTAACCCCGCATAACTTTGTAAGCTCATATGGGATTGATGGAGACTTTTAAATTTCAATTTATTAGGGCAAACCCAAGGTCTCCACCAATATTTGGTTCTGTCGGAATTTGTGTTATTTCAATTGTCTAAATTAATCGGAGTATTAGCTATGTGTGATCTGCGTAAGATGCTTACGGAAATTAAGAAAAGGTTTGCCACCCCTGTTATTAATTTGTTATTAATTTATACTGATCATTTTGCTATTCTTATCGCTTAAAATTAAAATATATGAAATGTTAGTCAAAAAAAGAAGCATAATTTATTTAATTAATACAATTTACTTAACATTTCTCGCCATATTCATCCAATTTTCACCATATTATCAATTGAAGCCCAATAACTTCACACAAATAATAATTTATGCCGTAAGATTAATTTTTACGCCAAATACGCTCTTGAACATACCACACGTTTGACATAACTGAAGATTTTCCAATGAATTTAACGTAATAATGATTAATTTTTTAATAGTGTGCTGAAAACGCCGATCGGCGTCTTATTATTACCCTTTGAGGTGCGGAAGACGCCCATCGGCGTCGCGACGAAAATCGTCCCCGCACCTGGGTAATAAGTGTAGTTTTTATTGCCGCATGGAATGGGTTAAGCTTTGAATAGTTATACAGTGTTTTGTTCACATCACACAAGTGACATTTTGAATTCGATAGAAGGAGACAATACACTGTGTAACTATTCAAAACTTATACAGCAATTATTAGTAAGGAGGTATGTGTATAGTATAAAAATCTTATATCCCCCCTTACTAATAAAAATATTTACACAACGGATAGCCTATACAATGCTGCTATCTTTGTCTGATATGTTGGAAAAGTCACCTGACAGACAGATGGCAATGCTGTTTAATTTATCCGTTGTGTAAATGTTTTTATTAGTAATGGTGTTAATGTATAGTATAAAAGTATTAAATATGTTTCCGTTGTCTGGTACCCATAACACAAGTTCTTCGAGAACTTACCACTGGACCAGATTGTGAAACGTCCACAGACAATATTATTAATGATCATGCACTGAGGGAATGCAAGTGTTTCATTGTCATTTGTTTGTGTATGTAAATGAAACCCAAATCAAAGCGCTACAAATGCATGAGAGTTAAGTTTCTGTAGTATTGTTATTAATAGCTACACAGTAATTAAAAAATATGTTTGTAAAATTGTCTATACAATGGTAAATATTATACTGTTTTGTTTTGATTTGTAGTATCCATACTAATATTATAAATGTCTGTCTGTTTGTCCATCTTTCACGCCAAAACTACAAAACCTATTTAAATGAATTTTGGTACACAGATAGTAACCTGAGAAAGGACATAGACTACTTTTTATCGTGGGGAAATGTACCCGTGGGTACTTTATTTACAGTGTCATGTAAAACTTATACTAAACCGATTATCATGAAATTTGGCACAGATATAAAGTACATATGCTACTTTCTATCGTGGGACATATAAGATTCCCGTGAGTTACTGTATTTACGCGGGCAGAGCCACGGGCATCAGCTAGTGTTAACATAAAAGAAGCGGTAGACAATTTAAAAGATGGACAGATGAATTAATAGAGATGGCAGAAGGGGCCAAGGCCTGGACTAGATTGGCGTACGATAGAGAGGAATGGAGGAGGTTAGCGAGTCCTTTCCCTGAAGGCTTTAGAGAGCATATAAAGAAGAAACTATCACTGTATAAAATAAGAAAAAAAAAGTCTGTTAAAAAGGCTATAAATATGTTAATAAAACACAGAATTATATCATAACTTATTTATTTAACAGCATTAACTACAAAAACTACTGAAATTAACTAAAACCTATGATATCGGATAGGGTTTTCGGGATCAAACAGTTTTGGGTCTTTCAAGAATGTTTTATCCTTATAATAATAAGGCATGTAGGCGCAGTTTTGTGCTTTAGTAATTTCACTCTCGACTAATGCCTGTTTCGCTTTACACAGACCAGTAATATGTCTTCCGTATATTCTCCCTGTGTATGGACTCTGAAATTGTGACAGCAGTCTATAGTTCTTATAGTCTGGGGTTATTTTTAATTTGCATAGAATGCACAGACGCCGTTCCTTTTTATAAGGATTGTCCATTTCGACAGGAGCATCGTCAGTTTCTGTCTTGGAGGAAGACAATCTTATAGAATTTACGAATGCTCGATGCGATGAGGTAACTGAAACAATATATTTTGTCAGTAATATAACAGTCGTATAACTCTAATACGCACAACAAATTTACTATGAAAGTAATAAAATCGTACTTATAGAACGCAAAGAAATAGTTTTTAACAGAGCCATATTTCTAGTTCTTCTATTATTAAATTGTAAACATAACCTCAAATCTGTGAAAAATAAACGTCAACTTCGAATTGTGTCAAATGTAGGGTTGCCACTTACCTTTTTTTTTTTTAAATCTATGACTGAACAACATTTTCAATGGAATAATTGATTAATAATTCAATCATTTCAGTATTCAATGTATTTATTTTAATAAAATATCATTATTAATATTAAAGTATTTTATAATAAAATATTATTATTATTATTATTATATTATCAATGATGTAGATATGTCAACATTTTATTTTAATAATATTTTATTTCTTTGATTGTCCTTGGATGCGAATAAAACCTCAAGTAGCCAGTACCACTGAGCATCCAACATAAAGTTGGATTAATGCTCCTGGCTCACGTTGGGCCAATGCAAATGTACGCCACGATCACTTGGTGTACAATGGCGCATGGCTCATTGCAGTCCAGCGAAACAATCACGATAGAAGTGGAAGTAGTTATTTATATACTATTTTATAGTATTACAGAAGTGTGCACCACCACAAAGTTATAAAAAAACGCATAAGACGATGGTGGATTCGTATGTCATCTAGTAATTACGAATCACTAGATGACATACGAATCGCCTTTTTGCAAAACTTTAACCTCCAAAATATCGTGAATGTTTGTCACTTTGATTTAAAGTGTTTTAAATGGTTAAGAAATAATACATAACTAAATATAAAAATATGAATAAGACTCTGGGAATAGTCAATCACATGATTTCTTTTGCTTTATGTAATAAAAATGAACTGGAAAAGTGACCCAAAGCCTCTGATTACAAGATTCTGCAGATTTTAGGCGTCACAGGTTATTATTATGTATTTGAAATTGATAACTTTTTGTCTCATAATTAATTTTTGTTTTTTATTATAAAAAAGTGTTACCGCCCGAACAGGGACTTGAACCCTGGACCCTTGGATTAAAAGTCCAATGCTCTACCGACTGAGCTATCCGGGCATGAAACTGTTGTGTGAAATACCCGTATAAACCTATAGAATGAAGAAAAGGATGGAAACAATTAACAAAATATAACGACTACGATATTATTAGACGATTGACACATGATACGGTATTAATGTTATCATTACGAGACTCAATCTCTCTCTTTAGCAAAAACTAGAAGACATATTATATTACTTATTTTACTTATAAACGGGAAAGATAATAGGTAATTAGTTATTAGTTTGTAGTAATAGCAGGCCTGTCTCACTCCCCGTGTAGGTATAGAAAATGCAAGTACGCGCGGCATCCCGCTCTGCGTGGACAATCAGTAGGTAGGGACTTACATGCGAGCAGTGAGAGACGTACGCGCGAGATTTGTTCGTAATTATTATAATTTTACGTATTATTTTAAAAGTGGGTATAATGCGTACTATAATATTATAAATATTAAATAACAATATTATTATAAATATAGTTTGAGCTAATGCTATTAGTTGAGATTTTGAGAACCAATATTAAGTTTTTAGGTGTTGGCTCCTGAACTACCTGTTCGCGTCATAAACGGTCATTCCGATGCAATGTGAATTGTGATACGATTTGAAAAGTAATTTGTTGACAAAAGTACCTAGAGTAATAGTAAGGCGGCGTGATTCAACATCTTTGAGTAATATCAGGCCGTAAAGGTATCGAAAACGCTTACGTTTACACTTTACGCATAACTACTTATACGTAGGTATGCGCAAATTTATTAGAGTTAAAGTACCTAACACCTACCTTAGGTTTACTTGGAAAGTAATTCGTTCACTAAAGTACCTACAGTAGGTAGGTACTAGAAAAAAAAAGTTGTATTTAAATAAATTATTTTCTAAACCGAGACAACCCCGATTTCGTCACAATTATGCGATATGAATAAGAGTTATGCGATAGAAAGAGACGCAACTTGTAGGTAAATATAATCGTAGGCGATCGCGCGCTGCACAAGGTGAATTGAACTTAATGGTATAGTAGTAAGAGTCCCTATTTCTTCTAATGACTCTTCGATTTGGTGCTTCTGTGGTAACTAATATCTATTCTGTGGTAATAGAAACTACTGCACCTGTTTTAATGAAATTTGGCACAGATGGATATAGAGTAGTTTGGTTTGATGCTCTAACGGCCGGTTTCAATAACCTATCTACCAAAAACTATTTGTTATAATTTGTTATAAAATTCAATCATTTGCCGATTTTTTGTGATACAAAGACGTTTAAACGTCTTTGTATCACAAAAAATCGGCATCAAATCTAACCAATAACTATGTGTTAATTAATAACACATAGTTATTGGTTAGATTGGTTAATAAAACGGGCCGTTAGAGAGTAGGCCATGCGGAAGGACATAGGTAATTAGGTAGATACCTAGGTAGGTACCTAATTAGTATATAATATGTAATAGGCAATCGAACAATTTTTTTTATTGCATAAATGAATAGTACTCTTAAATATGAGTAACTTTAAAGGTTTGTATAAAAAATTTC
Source organism: Glaucopsyche alexis (assembly GCA_905404095.1). Taxonomy (NCBI): domain Eukaryota; kingdom Metazoa; phylum Arthropoda; class Insecta; order Lepidoptera; family Lycaenidae; genus Glaucopsyche; species Glaucopsyche alexis. The sequence goes on along the minus strand of FR990064.1, from coordinate 2,493,828 downwards.
GCGAGCCTCCTAAAAACGCTCCATACTAAAGTCTACCTACAAATGACGTCACTTGTAGGTTATAGTATATGAAGTAGTAGGTATATGAAGTATATGGCCGCAGGAATATATTTGTAAATATCTCCGATATTTGTGCGTTTAAGTTCATACTTACCATAATGAATGTTTTTGTATATGATGTGAGTAAACTAATGATGTACCTAGGTTTTGTTTACCAATTTCGCAAAAAAAAAATTTTTTTTGGTATAAAGACTCGCGACATTTTGAAAATATTGACTTTTGATATACGGTTTCTTCTGAGAAGTTACTCATATTTAAGAGTAGGTACTATTCATTTATGCAATAAAAAAAATCAGTCCGCTTGCCTATTTAAAAGGGGAATTATTTAGAAAATAGGTATTATTTCATACATTTTTGTATATTTTTACTTTGTTTAAAAATAATAATTTACTACCCGTTCAATGTTCATAAACTTAGTCCGGTTTTGGGCATCAAAATCCGAGATTTTCGCGCGTCTTGTCCTAGTTGTCAAATTTTAAAAATGGCCACGATTTTTTGTAGTGCGATTATTTTGTCGCAGAAATGCAACGTATGGGTTTTTTTGTCTGTGCGAAGAAATGTATGTAACATTTCTGCTACAAAATAAGCGCACATGGGTATGGTCGCCAAAAATTGTACTTATAACATTCATGACATCGTTACATACATACACACGTTACATACATGACCGAATGTTACGTACATGACTATTATAAAGCTTAGTCCATTATAATATTATAATCCGTCGTCGCAAAATTTCATTCATATCGGCTTAAGTAGTTTTTGCGCGAAAGAGTAACAAACCCCAAACTCAAGACCCCCTCTACCCCCATCTAGACCCTTTTAACCCCTCTACCCCTCCCCCCCTCCAGAGCCCCCTCTTGACCCCTTACTGACTACCCTCTAGACCCCCTCAAGACCGATGGGTCCTGGATGGATGGATGCTCCTGACTCTCCTCTAGATACCCCTCTCCTGACCCCTCTAGATCCCCTCTAACCCTCTCCCCCTCTCTAGCCTATGTAGCCTATGTCTTTTCTTATAGTATGTTCTTACCCTCTTCCAAATTTCATCAAAATCGGTTTTGACGTAGTCCTATATAAACTTTCAAGCTTTATTTCAACCCCTTCAATGCGAAAAAAGTCGTGATGAAAGGTAGCCTATGTTCTTTCTGAGGGTCTGTTCTAACCCTGTTCCAAAGTTCATCAAAATGTATGTGGTTTAGGCGTGAAAGCGTAACAGATAGACATACAGAGTGACTTTCGCATATTTTATAATATTAGTAAGGATTTATCATCACCGATTTTTATTATCATTATTATTTTAAATATATCACTTAAACCTTAAAAAATAACCTAACCAAGAGCATGTCAGGACATGTCTAAGGAGGGTTCCGTAAATGTTGAATGTTGATTAATAATCAAAATATATATAAGTGAATAGTAACCAGATGTTCTTTAAGAATAAGTTTTATTCGATTTCTATTTAATATTCGCATTTCGCTAATCACATAACATTTGAGCATATTATTTTAATCTATTACGATATCGCCTATCACAATCAAAGAAAATATTTACTCTAGCGCACTCTAGCGAGACGTCAAAGTAGGTACGAAGAATACAACCAGATACTTATAAAAATTTTAAAGTGCGACACCTGAGAGGTTATACATATCAGCGATGTTTTTGATAGTGTGATACAGAATTTAAATCCAATAACACAGCGACATCTAGTATTATTTATCAAAAACAATCCACGATTTAAACAGGAGACTAGCGCCATATACCTAGTTTTCGTAAAGTTACTAGCAAATTGAAGCTTTTAATATTAAAGGTAGGTATTAAATTATAATAAAAAACAATAATACTATAGTAATTGATAACATAATTATATTCATGTATTTTTAGTGTTATTAAATTATTGTAATAATTGGTAAAAGAGGCACATATTCGTAAAATTAATTATTAATTAAAATTTTACGTGTTTTAAAACTTTGCTCTAATTCTGGTAAAGAAACGTAAATTCGCAATAATCAGTATAATTACTGTAGCTCAGTTATTCATAGTGTTTGTCCTTGGATATAGGTTCAAACCCGACAGCATGTTTTATTTATTATTAATTTAAGTTATTTTTATTAATTGTTAATTTCAGTTTTTTTTTAATTTTGCAACCAGTTTTGAAACATTATTTTAAATGATAATTTCACATGATGTATAATTATTCTGATTTGCTTTAATATGTTAATTTGTTTTTCTATAATTGCTCTAGAAATAGAAATTATGATGCGATTTCGTTCAAAATAGTTTTCCTAAAGAGTTTTTAACATGATCTATCAGCATGGAAATTTGCAAGTTTCTATCTCCTATAGTTTAAAAATGCTAGGGGGGGGACCAACTTACAAACTACTTTGGAGGCCGATTACTCGAAAATGGTCAACTTTATAAAAAAGTAACGTATGAAACCATGCCTTTATTTTAAAAGACCTATTCTACGATACCCCACACGATGGGGTAGAGTGAAAAAATATTTTTCATCCCCACTTCACATGTATGAAGAGCTACTCCTAAAATATAAAATTATTATTTTTTTATGATCCCGAAACCGTGATCTATACACAATCTATAACTGCACCAAATTTCATAAATTTATATTCATAATTACAGGAGCTAGAGGCGCGGACAGACAGACAGACAGACAGACAGACAGACAGACAGACAGACAGACAGACAGACAGACGGACAGAGCGAAACTATAAGGGTTCCTTAAGTATTACGGAACCCTAAAAAAACTACCACCTGGCCCAACACATTGGCCAGGTTCAGTCAAACAAACTGCGCGGCGCCGTTGTTCATTATTAACATACAAAAATACTTCTTATTGAACATTTTAGTAGGTATATTATATTTTCAAGTGTAGTCTCCGCCTTAGAACTGGTCATGACTGTAACGTTACACATTTCGTTACACATTGTAACATTCATGACGTAAAAAAGCGTGCGACATAACCTAAAATCCAAATATCACTTCATTCCAATCAACTATAGAGTTGGACATATATTTACCGTATTCAGTAATAATGAATCTTTTAAATCTTGTTAACAAAAAAACACAATAAGCCGTACTTAGCTTTGAATCAAACACTCAATAGACAATATTTTTTAGCGACAAATCTTCAAGTGAACACAAATCTTAATTTTACTTACGCAAACAAGTATGGCCGATGTTTCTTTCTGAATGTTAGCATTTCGCTCGACAGGTATGCCATATGAAAATAGCAAAAACTACCAAATTACTCAAAGAACATAAAGAAACAAACGTTATATTCATGACGTTACACACTCATAAAAAAAGTGGACACATTTTTGAAATCGACTGAAATGGTAACTAAAGCGATATTTTTTATAAATTCGTTTAGGAAACGTAGAAAAAGTATCATAAAGCGTAATAACAATTTAAAAATACGAGAAACAAATTCAGTTTTGGAAATGTTATAAATTTTTCATACAAAAGCAGCAGTTGGACAAAAAAATTTTATATGGGAGTAAAACCAGTACTTATAGAAAAATATTTAAAAAATAAATGTTTAGGCATACTGCATTTCGTGGACATTCAATCTACACATAAGAAGCTCGTTATTTAGAACAATGTACAAGAACTCAAATTTATCAAAAAACTATCAAATTATTAAACAAATAAAATTGGGACAAACGAAAAATAATATTTGTACAATTTTTGCCGACCATACCCACATCGAAAAATGGTGGTGCGTGCTTAGCCTTAGACATCTTAGGCTATTTTTTATTGCGGCAAAATGTACGGTTTCTTTTACGCGCACGAAGTCGCGGGCAACGTCTAGTTTCGTCATCACAATAATAATAATCATCATAATCACGATCACGAGTAACGGCTTAAATACCGCTAGTGTTCCCAATCCCCATTATTTTGAATAAAATTATCCTAATAGTCAGCGGTTAGACAAATAGGTTCCATATATTCTTAGATACGTTATATCCTTACAAAACTGACAATATTTCTGTGCCACGACACACATTGACATGGGACGCGTGTCAATGTGTCAACGTCGCATAGTAACACAAAACACGCTATTACTCGCGGAGCACACTAACCAAAATTGGCCCGACGTCGGGCCAATTTAGGTCTTCACTTTTTACGCGCAATGCCATATCTACCTCTTTTTAATATAATACATCTTTGGGTTCCATATTACTTTTTTTTTAAATAAATTTAAGTAATAATAATACTGCCGCGGCCGTGCTTAGCGCAAAAGCGGTACCTATCTCAGAAAAGGAAGTTTTGAAAAAATGAAGTGATTTAGTTATTTCTTAGTGATTTCTTCTTAGTGAAACTTTCTTAGGGTTTTTTGTAATTAAGATATTGCTATATTGCTTAGTTCATTGAATGCGTATTTTTTTTAAGCTACGCATGACATAAAATAAAGTTTTTTTTTTTTTTAGATACCGCTTTTGCGCTAAGCACGGCTAAACAGTAATTAATATCACAAGTGGCGCGGCCCGCGCGGCAGTATATAATATTTAAAAAAAGTTTTTGCGATTAATCGAAAACACTGGCAAAAACCTCCCCTCTACCGTGTCATTTTCCGTGAAAAAAAAAGTTTCGCAATGTTATAACTACCCACATATTTGTAAAGTGTAAAATTATTGTTTACAAATGTGTTGCGAAAAACGGACAAGAATTTGCTGTTCGGTTACAACATGTCTAACAGGTAAGTGAGGAAATGCGAAGGAATTTTCCTACCACTTACCTACGGCCAGTTTCAATAACTTATCTATCTATAACTATTTGTTAGAAACGTCCAATTTGTATCGCGAAAAACCGGAAAATTATTGAATGACGACGTTTTAACAAATAGTTATAAGACTGATAGGTTATTGAAACGGGTCGTTAATAATTTTGGTAATTGTTCACAAGTGGGGCTCCACCTTGAAACGACTGCAAATTTTTTTTATTGCATATTTTCATTATAAAACAGTCTATTATGCAATATTAAGGTGGCGGAAGACAAAAAAAAATGTAAAAAAAATAATAATATAAAAAACATGTCAACCTCAAAAATACCCAGCGTAAAATAATGTTTGTGTAGTTTTGGGTTAGGTTAGTTAGGTTAGAACTTTTTTATCTTGTTCAAAACGTCTTCGCAGTGGTAACACGGCCTCACAAAAACCTGGCGTGAAATAACGTTTATGTAGTTTTGGGTTAGGTTAGTTAGGTTAGAACTTTTTTATCACGTTAAAAACATCTTCGGGGCGGTAACACGGCCTCACAAAAACCTGGCGTGAAATAACCTGTGTGTAGTTTTGGGTTAGGTTAGGTTAGAACTTTTTTATCACGTTAAAAACGTCTTCGGGGCGGTAATTTCTTTTTTTTTTTACATTTTTTTTGGTCTTCCGCCACCTTAATATTGCATACAGACTGTTTTATAATGAAAACATGCAATAAAAAAAATTGCAGTCCTTTCAAGGTGGAGCCCCACTTGTAAATATTTACCATAATTCTAGTCAAGTTATTTGGTTGGATTCCCTGAACTCTACATTTTTATAGGTAACCAGGCTAGATACACAATGTTAAGTCCCCAAGTATGTGCGCAGTACACGGAGGACTCTCTCCCTTTAGCTTTACTCTCGTAACCCAGTGGGACGGATGACACACATGACACACGAGTGGCGACTGGCGAGAGATCAGTCGCAGGACAGTCAGTCCTGCCACTGATCTCTTTCGACTTTACTTGCCCATCCGACGCATGGATCATCTCTTGTCAGACAATGATGACATCAACCTAACCTAACCTAACCTAACCTAACCAAACTTGGAAACAATATTTTTTGTTCTACGCGGGAATCGAACCCACGACCTCCGAGTCAAGATTCAAGCTCTAAAACAACTGGACCACTGAGGCTGTTATAGATAGAGAATTAGTAAAATACTAGCTGTTGCCCGCGGCTCAGCCCGCGTAAATACAGTATCCTTCGGGAAGTCTGTACTTTTTCGGGATAAAAAGTATTAATCCAGAGCCTAAACTACTACCATAACAAATTTCATCGGAATCCGTTTAGTAGTTTTTGCGTGAAAGAGGAACAAACATCCATCTATCCATAAATCCTCACAAACTTTCACATTTATAATATTATTAATAGGATATATAAATAATCTGGGGGCACGGCAGTGCCCCCGCCAATTCAAGCGCGAAGCAAACACTGCCGTACCATTCTTTACTGGAACCATTTCGCCGCATTTTCAGATCCCTACTTGAGAACCTCTGGATAAGACCAGAACGTCGATTTGGGGGCACAGCAGTGCCCCCGCCAAGTCGAGCGCGAAGCAAACACTGCCGTACCATTCTTTACTGGAACCATTTCGCGGCATTTTCAGGCCCGTATTTGAGAACCTCTGGATAAGACCAGAACGTCGATCTGGGGGCACGGCAGTGCCCCCGCCAAGTCGAGCGCGAAGCAAACACTGCCGTACCATTCTTTACTGGAACCATTTCGCCGCATTTTCAGGCCATGGAGAGCCGCTTCGCTACGTTGAATGTAAGAGGAGGAATGGATGGTAAGAATGAAAGTGGATGAAGTGAAATAAGTATGTAAGGATCGTAGCAAGTGGAAAGAAGTGGTCTCTGCCTACCCTTACGGGAAAGAGGCGGTCTCTGCCTACCCCTACGGGAAAGAGGCGTGATTATATGATTATATATTATATTTGAGAACCTCTGGATAAGACCAGAACGTCCGATCTGGGGGCACGGCAATGCCCCCGCCAAGTCGAGCGCGAAGCAAACACTGTCGTACCATTATTTACTGGAACCATTTCGCCACATTTTCAGGCCCCTATTTGAGGAGCTCTGGATAAGACCAGAACGCAGAAATTTTCGTCATCCAGTAAGCTATAATCACACACTTAAAATCTGTAGGTCATTTAGTTCCGAAGTTAAACGAAAGCAAAGTTTCGCATTTATGACACTCACTCACTCACTCATGATCATCAGAATATAACTAGTACTTCCCATGAACTCAGAGAGCTGAAATTTGGTACAGAGTTAGGGTTTAATGGCCACATAAAGGGAAAACTATAAAAACTAGATAATCGACATCTGGAGTATCTGGTGACCCTGATTAGAAAACACAAGAGCCCAACCAAACTATTAGATATCGACATACCGCCTTTACAAAAAATATTCAGCTTGGTGGGCCGCTTCATTTGATGTCAAAAATCGAAGGTCTGAAGTATCTGGTGAAGAATCCTCAGCTGGTCTCAGCTGATTAGAGATATGGTAATGCCCCTCTTCTACTATTGGTACATAAAAAAACGACTGTCATTACAAAAACCTAGCGAAGTGGGACACATCTAATTTAATATAGTCGCTGCTTTTGATACGCATATAAATAAAATTAAAGGAAATCTCTGGATAAGACTAGACTGGCTTTTATTATTTATACTTATATTTACAAGTTTACAAGAAGAAATAGTTAAACGATTAACTTTATTCTACTTGATCATTACACAAATTAAATAAACAAATTACACTAAAATTTAGTAAAATAAATCTTGATATGCCCACGTTTCTACAAAAAGAAGTGAAATCCCACCAAAAACATTCTGTAAAAAAACTAGCCAAGTCTCGATAGAGCTGCTTGTTTATCTCTAAAAAGTAGTGAAATCTAGACAAAGTCGTGCCAAGTCTAAGGTTCCTTACTGCGATTTCTTTATTATTACAGTTAATGTTGTGTGACTTGGCCGTTGAACATTCTTTAAACGTTAGTGGGTACACGTCAATTTTGTTTACACATAATGTATATCTGTTGTAACTACCTATGTTTGTTAAGCGAGATAATAGCCCATACTGGTATTGGTAATTGGACGCTAATGTCTCATTTTAGGCTGTTGTTGATTGTAGAATACATGTATTAGAGCAATGGTGTCATGAAGCCCCTTTTGTACCCTTGTGTACCCTTCAAAGGCCAAGTCACACAACATTAACTATAATAATAAAGAAATCGCAGTAAGGAACCTTAGACTTGGCACGACTTTGTCTAGATTTCACTACTTTTTAGAGATAAACAAGCAGCTCTATCGAGACTTGGCTAGTTTTTTACAGAATGTTTTTGGTAGGATATTACATTACAATTTACAATACAGTATCAGGGAAAATAGTTACATTGAATAAATTAATGTAAAACTATTCGAAGATAGTATGAGAACATTATGTCTAATAAGAATTATATATTATATTGTATTTTAGATTTTTTTTTTAAATATTAATAGTTTATAAACTATTAATGAAAAACAAAAAACAATTTTAGAGATATTTAATTGTACGACCTACTTACAAAAAATAAAAAATGTAACGATTTTCCTAATTCCTAGTTTATTATTTCAGGAACTCTACTTTAGATAAGTAGTAACTAGTATGTGAGGTTTGGGTAAACCTTGGGAAATGAAACATTCTTAATTGACCTCACATTCTCATACGATCTTCAAATAGTTTTAAACACATTCGTATAAGAAGTTCTCTATTTTTAACAATTGAAACTTGTTTCAAAAGCCTGTGAACTGTGATAATCTATATAAAACTACCATTTATAACACGACGAATCGGAATTTTATGTCTCAACATTACGAAGTTGCTTTCTATGTTGTGTGACGACGTAAACAAGAAATCTGTAACCTACTGAGTCCCCACAAGCCACAACGGTTGAAGCCGCACTCCGCTTCGAACGTCGCGGACGGCCATTTTGTTTTTCGTTTCATTTTCAAAACGGTGAACAATTAGAAAAAAAAAGAAAGTGTTGTGTGCCAGCAACTTGTGACGTCATTTTGTGTGTGTTTGTGAACGAATTGGATATATTTTCTGAATTGTGGTGAGTATACAGTACCTATCTACTGACCACAGCTGACCATTAAAACCATTATTGCATTGCTATTAAATTTAAAGTTGCAAGTTGCAACAAAATGAATACTATGTATATTGTACCTAAGCATTGGCTGGAAAAACTCGTTTAAAATACAAAATTTTCGTCACCGAATGGTTTAAATGTTAAATAATAATGAATATTTAATGTAAATTAACTGGTCAAACGGGTATTTAAGGTGGTTCGTTTCCTATACAAAAAAACAATGGACATTATTTAGGTAATTTCATACTATTACTACATAAATTTATATGCACATCTATTTATTTTGCAATACAATTGTCGCAAAATACATTTAAAATACTTTATTTCACACAGAAGTCACATTTTTATTGAATTTTCGACAAAAAGTGACATTTGTAACTTATGTCACTTTTTGTCGAAAATTCAATAAAAATGTGACTTCTGTGTGAAATAAAGTATTTTAAATGTATTTTGCGACAATTGTATTGCAAAATAAATAGATGTGCATATAAATTTATGTAGTAATAGTATGAAATTACCTAAATAATGTCCATTGTTTTTTTGTATAGGAAACGAACCACCTGTAAACCGCTTTAAGGTTTTTTATAATTATTATTGTAAGGGCATTGTATAACGAGGTATTTGTCATTGGCGGAAATATAAAAAAAAAATAAAGTAACGAATCACACTAGGAATTTTCAATGTTTTGGTCGCGGGAAAGTAAAAGTTCAAAATTGGAATCGCAGCGTTAGTAGGTAGGTACTCGTAGGAAACGGCTGAGAGAAAGTAACACAAGCGCGCCGGAGTTACCGATGACGTTTAATTTTTTTTACGTCACGTACCGAAGCCAATGATTAATTAATTAGCTATGTCATCATTTTAAAGATATTTCCATTGAAAAATTCCATTGGCTTGGGTATTCCTATTGTTTATTATGTCTTATTCTAGTAGTGTTGTGGTTATACTTAATTACCTATAACTGTAGAACTACTATCGTATTGCTCACTAGCTGGTGCCCACTGCCCGCAACTTTATTTGCGTAAAACTAACTGAAACGAATCCCTATTTTAAAGGAACCCTAAGAAAAATAACCGGCCAAGTGCGAGTCAGACTCGCGTACCGAGGATTCCGTACAAACCTGTAGTGATTTTGTTACAGCATAAATGTATTAAAGACCTCAGTATTTGTTATGAATTTTAATTTAATACCTCTACACGTTCATGAGGAAGGGGGTAGTAAGTTTAAAATTATTATAAATATTTTTATTATATGTTGTAACTAAAAATTTACGGTTTTCACAATTTTTTCTTTATCTGTGCTATGGCCTATAAGACGTTGCTTCTTACCAAATTTCAAAATTCTGCGTTCACGAGAAGTATATCCTGTAGGTTTTGATTCCCTTGCGAGTGTCGAAAATTTTCTGAAATTTGCGGCTTAAATGGCTGTATCTTTTGACTGCGTTGGCTTAGAAGTTTGATATTTTCACAGCTCCAAGGGACAGTAGACCTGAGTATTTGATATAAATTCCAGCTTGTTACCTCCACGTGTTCCTGGGAAAAAGGGTCTTGACAGAAAGACGGACGGACAACAAAGTGATAAGGGTTCCGTTTTTCCTTTCGAGGTACGGAATCCTAAAAAGTACCACTATTACTACTTAATCCTTATAAGATCAGCTATCTGCCAGTGAAAGCGCCGTGAAAATCGGTCCAACCGTTTCAGAGATTAGCCGACACAAACAGACATACAGAAGAACAGACTTTTTTTAATAATATAAATACCTACTTTTATATGCATTTTATCAGATTTATTTACTAACAATTACAAACAGTTCATTTATACGAGTAATTAATTTGTCTATACATCTATACATCTATACAGATAAATAAATTTGAAGTGTCTGTTTGTAATTTAAAATTAACAGCTTTTTCACTTAATGCATATGAAAGTATATTCGGTACACACAATAAAATACCATTTTTTTTAATTTTGTCTGTCCGTCTGTCTGTCTGTTTGTTCCGGCTAATCTCCGAAACGGCTGAACCGATTTTCATGGGACTTTCACTGGCAGATAGCTGATGTTATAAGGTCTAACATAGGCTACTTTTATTTTAGGGTTCAGTTAAAAAAATAGGGTTCCGTTTTCGTTAGTTCTATGCAAACGAAGTTGCGGGCATCACCTAGTATTAATATAATCTTACATACTATAAAAATGTACGGTCTCAGTTTCTTACTTATGGAAATTATTTCACAATTGAATATCTCAGAGACGCCGGAAGTTGGAACTTACATAACTTAAAACCCATATTGTTCTAAGCATTTATGATTGATTTATTTACATTTGATGATTACCCGAGCATTTTAAAAGGCGATCTCCAAAGTTACATAAAATGCTTTGTTTTCGTAATCTTGAAGCAATCTTGAAAGCATTGGAGGGGATTGCGTACTTATTAAAACACAATTAATAATAGGCGATCGGACATTTTTTTTTTATTGCTTAAATGAATAGTACTCTTAAATATGAGTAACTTCTCAGAAGAAACCGTATATCAAAAGTCAATATTTTCAAAGGTACAGCGATTTGTATACAAAATTTCGCGAGCCTCCTAAAAACGCTCCATACTAAAGTCGACCTACAAATGACGTCACTTGTAGGTTATAGTATATGAAGTAGTATTATGAAGTATATGGCCGCCGGAATATATTTATAAATGTTTCCCATATTTGTGCGTTTAAGTTCATACTTACCATAATGAATGTTTTTGTATATGATGTGAGTAAACTAATGATGTAGGTTTTGTTTACCAATTTCGCAAAAAAAAAATATTTTTTTTGGTACTTTTTAAATGTATTTTATTAGTAAACTACACATAAAATAATATATTTTTTTACATTTACCAAGTAGTAATGCCTCAATATTTCTGAATATATTAATGAAACAAAATATTTCAGATGTAGTCCGATCCCCTATTGTAATTTAAATATGAGAGTAAACAATTGATTTTAAACTTTCATTTGTCACGGTTCATGAATCTCATGAACCGTCCGTCCGTCTGTCACCAATCACTGTGCCTGGTGATTGGTGACAGACGGACGGACAGTGAAGTCTCAGTAATAGGGTTCCGTTTTTATTATCATTTGGGTACGGCCCTAAAAATGCTCTTTTGACAAACAAGTGTTTTACTACCTAGTTGAGCCGAGAGTGGTATGGTCGATTGAATGATTTATGTTCACGAAAAAAAATAGAGCCTACTATACAAAAATGTTTTATAGAGCCCGACTATACGATAATAAGCTAAAATATTCCTAAACTAGCTCTTGATAGAGTGTCTTTAAACTTGTGGCGTAATATGTAAGTAATGTATGTATTAGGTTTAATGAGTCAGTAATAAACGTAACTTTAATTGGGAATGTAGTTTAATGTCCCATCCTCACCTGAGTATATGAGTCTTTATCTCTAATTAAAAGATTCGAACGGCTATGGAACGTTAGTAATATATTATATTCTTTGGCTATGGACTAGTAATTAAATAAATAAAAAAATCTAAAGTATTTAAAACTAGTTGTTGCCCGCCACTTCGTACGCGCAAAAGGCACTTCCTCGGGATCCGTATATTTACCTGCGATAAAAAGAAGCCTATGTCCTTCCACGTGGTGTATTCTATATCTGTGCCAAATTTCATCAAAATTTCTTCGCATTTTATATAAAAATTCAAAAGGTTTTTTTATAAAGTTTATTTTCAAGTGACTAAAGTATATAGGTGCCATTTTGTTCGATAACTTTTTGCCATCTTGTTGGTAGGTACATGATCCCATTGCTATAAAATTTTTGGGGCTTCTGATGAAAAAACTGCGACAAGTGGTTTTGGCAGTCCTCTTGTGATGTCAACCTGACACTGCCTAAGGAATTCTGCAGCGACCGAAACAGGTGGAAATCTGAAGGTGCAAGGTCAGGACTATACGGCGGATGCATTAACACCTCCCAGCCAAACTCCCGTAATTTTTTCTGAGTGGCTAAAGATGTGTGAGGTCTAGCGTTATCATGGTGAAAAACCACACCCCTTCTGTTGATTAATTCCGGCCGCTTTCTCTCAACTTCTTGCTTTAATCTCATCAGTTGTTCGCAGTACAGTTCAGAATTGATGGTCCTGCCTGGCGGTAACAGCTCATAATGAATAATGCCCTTCCAATCCCACCACACACACAGCATCACCTTGTTGCGAGTTAACCCGGGTTTCGCCACAGTCTGTGAAGCCTGACCGGCCTTTGACCACGATCTTTTTCGCACGTTCTTGTCGTACGTGATCCACTTTTCATCACCAGTTATCAGCTTCTTCAAAAATGGTTCGGTTTCATTACGTCGTAATAAAGAATCACAAATGAGTACACGGTTCATTAGGTTTCTTTCAGTGAGCTCATGAGGCACCCAAATATCGAGCTTTTTTGTGTACCCAGCTTTTTTCAAATGCGCCAAAACCGTTTTGTGGTCAATCCCCAGTTCTTCAGCTACATCGTAACTACTAATATGCCGATCTTGCTCCACTTTTTCAAAAATGGCAACAGTTTTGTCCGTAACAGGGCGACCAGAGCGACGTGCATCTTTGATATCAAAATTTCCGGATTGAAAACGCTTAAACCAAATTTGCGCTACTCTCACAGATACTGCATTAGGTCCATAAACATCACAAATTTTTTTCGCGGCTTGTGTTGCATTTTTACCTTTTTTGTAATAAAATTTTAAAATGTATCGAAATTCTTCATAAGAATCACTCATTTTAACAATAAGAAAAACAAATGAAAATCTCAAATTTACCTAATTTGAATTTGCGATTGTCTTCTGTAAAATTAAAACTTTTTAATGATACCAAAATCAGCCAGATACAATTGGTACTTATAGCCCAAGATATTTTATGACAAGTTCATACATACTATAATGCGAAAAGACTTTTTCCCCAACCTATTAGTTAGTGAGTCTCATCCTAACCTTCGATATGTCACCGTAAAATTTTAATAACCGTTAGATTGTAGTATAACTAATGATATTGTAAAATGTCGAAAGACTGCGGACCCAAATACAGTGGCGTAGCTAGGTGGACAAGGGCCCCGGTGCATAAGGGAAGAATCGGGCCCTCATGCCCCTCATCCCCTCTTTCCGCGTAGCTTGAACTTATATTGACCTTTAAAATTAGTCATAGGAATAAGAATAGGAAACAGTGAGTTAAACTTATCCCTAGAAGGTTAAATCCATACGTCGTCTCTATGAGGGGTAGAATCTCTATGTGTTAAATGCAGGAAAATGAGAATAAATAAATAACGACGCACATACATGACGATATAGAATATTTATTATACAGATGAGATCAATAAAGGGAAAAAACGATTTTTAATAGAATTTCCCGTCCAATTCACAATCTCTTGCGCGCTTTAATTTTTGCGAATTCGTCTATAATTTCAATCAAATCCAAGTTTGATGCCGCCTTATTTTCTATTGCAATTAACGATAAATGTCGGAGGCGATCTTGTCCAATGCAGTTTCTTAAATATTTTTTTATAATCTTCAGTTTACTGAAAGATCTTTCTGCGGCTGCGGAAGTAACAGGAATTGTATGAAACAGTAGCATTGCTGTATACACTTCCGTAAGGTCACATTCGAGCACGCCAGAGTTTCTATTTAACGCAAAATTTTATTGAATAATCCATTTCTTGATTGAAAATTTATGTTTATTATTTTTTAATATTTTTGTGCGCCTTTTTTAAGTCCCAGGACGACTTTAAAATGCGATGACACCTGCGTTTTTACAATATTTGAAAAAAGTTGATTTTTGGGGTTGTTATTTTTTTGAAAACAAATTGTGAATTGTGGAAAAATTATAGACGTGCCGTGAGTGGCCCGCAGGGTTTTGCTTCCAGAATTTTTTGTTGTCGATCAAGTTAAAAGTTTGAGAGTTATTATAGATTATACGAATACCGTTGTGCTGCAACCTGTATCCTGTATCATACATGTTTTGTCATCGGAATTTTTTTTAGCGAAAATGAGTTCTAGCAGAATATGGTGCCAGATGGATGAATGTGCGGAATAGAAATAGTAGCATTTGCATTAGTGGCGATACTTGATGAAAGATGAAATAAGGCTGGTGTTGGTAGTAGGGAAAACGAATTGAAACGGTCAGTGACACACCTAGTCGACCTAGCGTCAACTATTATAGTGCATCCAGACCCCAGAAAGTTGAAAACATCGCAATGAATATCATAAATGAGAACTGATGCAAGGCAAGAGGGAATGAAAACTTGACGAAAAAGTTAATATGGGATGAGTATGGAATTGTCGAATTGATCTCACGACCGTCAAGCACGTGAGCTTATCGCTAATCCAATGTGCTACGGGCGTACTCATCCCAACTATCAAATACCAAATAAAAATAACCTAACCAAGAGCATGTCAGGACATGTCTAAAGAGGGTTCCGTAACTATAAACGCGTAATATGCTTTTTTTTTAATTACTCCAAAAGTTACTGTCCGATTTGGTTCAAAATAATTTTCCTAAAGAGTTTTTAGCATGATCTATCAGCATGGAAATTTTCAAGTTTCTATTTCCTATAGTTTAAAAATGCTAGGGGGGGGACCAACTTACAAACTACTTTGGAGGCCGATTACTCGAAAATGGTGAACTTTATAAAAAAGTAACGTATGGAACCTTGCCTTTATTTTAAAAGACCTATTCTACGATACCCCACACGATGGGGTAGAGTGAAAAAAAAATTTTCATCCCCACTTCACATGTATGGAGAGCCACCCCTAAAATATACAATTATTATTTTTTATGATCCCGAAACCGTGATCTATACACAATCTATAACTGCACGAAATTTCATCAATTTATATTCATAATTACAGGAGCTAGAGGCGCGGACAGACAGACAGACAGACAGACAGACAGACAGACAGACAGACAGACAGACAGACAGACAGACAGACAGACAGACAGACAGACAGACAGACAGACAGACGGACAGAGCGAAACTATAAGGGTTCCTTAAGTATTACGGAACCCTAAAAAAATCGAGCCTTGAGTCTCGAGCCTGCTCACAAGTTTTTATTTTTTATTTTTTCTTATATGCTCCTCTCTTTTCAAAGCTGAGGCTAGAGGGCCCCTTGAGCTCCGGGGCCCTGGTGCACTGCACCACCTAGCCCTACGATAGCTACGCCACTGCCCAAATATTCTGTTTATCATTTAACATATTATTTTTCGTTACGTTATAATTTTATAAATATATAGCAAAGCTTTATTGCAATCTAACAGTTTTTTTTTATAATTTGACGGTGACAGATATATGGTACCTATATTAATTAGGCTAAATATTGTATGTACATAATATAATACACGTTAAATTATTTTATCGGATCTCTACTTTTCATTTATATCTCCAAATTAACATGTACCTACACATTTGTGTACATTTGTGTATTATAATGTCTCAGAAAATCAATTAAGTACGGATACTTCGGGCACATAATCCACTGCTTATGTAAAGACGTTTAGGCAAAAAAATAATTATCATACTCAAAGTAAAAAATCATCTCATGCGACTCTCCGCAAAACGCAAACTCGCCCATATAAATATTTTTTTTTCGAGCATGACAAGTGTAACGGATATGACGTCAGCCAACATTTCCTGCCGCCAAAGCCAAGCAGCCCGCCATTTTGGTCACCCTCCCACCAAGCGAATCAGCCCACCCCGGTGGGGGATGAGGGTATTTAAGCGCTCAGCCATGCCGTATCTGATTACTTTTTGTCATAAATAAATACTGTGTGGAAACTCTGCTCAATTTTTATTCTAACTGTTTCACAATTATTAATTTTTCTGCTTAAACGTATTTACATACGCAGCAGATCATATTCCCAAAATATCTTTAATTGATTTTACCGAACCTTATAATATTTATTACTAGGTCCATACTCCATGTAGGTCTGTAGGCTATCTCTAATATATAAAATTTCCATGTCACAATGTTAGTTACCGTACTCCTCCGAAACGGCTTTACCGATTTTTACCAAATTTTATATGCGTATTCAGTAGGTCTGAGAATCGGCTACTATCTATTTTCCATACAACTAAGTGATAAGGATTGTTCACCCCTATTTTTTTTTTAAATTTTTTGGACGAAATGTTTTGTTTTTATTTTTTATAATGTGCCATCAAAAAATACATACAACACAAAATTTTTACTTTTTTATCACCAACCCCTATTTTTTTATAGCCATTTTAGTAATTTAATAATTTTTCATCCCGCTCGATAACTGATCAATTATAGTGTTTTTAACTTTTTATAAGGCAAAACAACGTTTGCCGGGTCAGCTAGTAGCCTAATAAATAAAAGTTAGCCGGGTCAACTTGTATCACACGGTAGAACGGTATATCATCAGAATACTATAATATGTTAAATTCGAAAAAAAAACAGCACCTCATATTTTATTTAGTCATAAAATGAAGCGAGTAAAGGAAAAATCCGTTGGACAACTTCCTATACGCTTCTAGGTCAACAGGAAGTCGGTTTTGTTATTTCGATGAGATATTAACATACTGCGTCGTATGTACACTAGCCCCTTACTAATAAACGCTGTATAAGCTTTGAATAGTTATACAGTGTTTTGTCTCCTTCTATCGAATTAAACATGTCACTTGTGTGACGTGAACAAAACACTGTTTATCTATTCAAAGCTTATACAGCGTTTATTAGTAAGGGGTATATACCATCTACCATAAAGCTTTAGAGTAAAATTATAGTCAAGACACGATAGCACTAAGTCCTCTTACCCACGAGAGCTTTTTGTGGTCGCGACAGAAAAGCTGCACTGTAAATAGAACTTTGCGCTAATAAAATAGAGCTGACATTCGAAATGTCTAATCTGACAATTGACTCTGATTTTCAGCTCTATTGTAATAACACAACTATTTATAATGCAGTTTTGTCTGTCGCGATCACAAAAAAGCTATCGTGTGTACGAACTACGAGCTCTAAGCGTCTGTGCACACTTCACACCACAAACATTGACTAGAGCCTAGACCACGCAAGTGTATGTACTTTGCGTGTAACTTCCCGTGTCAAAGACGACGACTGTGGCTCAGTTGGTTGAGCGTGTTGGTGCTCAAGCCGGGGGTCGCGGGTCCGAATCCTGCCGAAGGAACAAAAAGTTTTCTGTGTTCCTGGGTCATGGATGTGTATTAAATATGTGTATAATATAATAAAAATCTTAATGTGTATAGTATAAAAGTATTAAATATATTTCCGTTGTCTGGTACCCGTAACACAAGTTCTTCGAGAACTTACCACGGGATCTGATTGACGTGGTGTAAAGCGTCCATAGATATAATAAAAAAAGGAGTTAAATTTACTTCCTTCAGCGCTATTTCCTCTCGAATATTCTCGGTGACAAACGTCAAACGAAAACTAAAAAGCTAAAAAACGCGACAGAGCGGCGCGCGGCTCCGGCCTTTGTATCGTTTATTCGGGGACAGGGAGTGAGCTCCATTAAATCGCTCTTGTGACACAATCGATAGAAAAATAATGGCACGCTTGGTTTCTATACAGACGATGAGACATGCGTGTGGTGACTGGTGCTAGGGATGGGCGTTGAATGAACGAACTGTTTTATTAAACTGTTTATGTGTCATGAACGGGTAAACTAGTTTAGCGTCTACTGATAAACTAGTCTATGCGTGAACGGTTGCCATATGCCGGAAGCCCGGAACGGTGCGTGCGACAGAGACCGTTTCTTCGCGACGCGACGACACGATCGACGGACGGGCGCGGGACACGACGACTCGGCACGAGCAATACGTCTATCTCTGTTCTTTACAACCGACGACGTGCTTGCTCTAATCTATGTAATAATTACATTCATTGAGTGGACGGTGTTTTAATATAAAAACCCCCTGACAAAAAAATAAAGTAAAAAATTATATATAATATTTTAAAACTATTATAATTATATTATCACATAATATTATGTAAGTTGAAATAATTTTAGCTTATATACATACTTCCAACATCATTGAAGTAACATGATACCAAATTTCGAATCGATAGGACATGTGGACGATAGTCAGATCCCCTCATCAAATAATAAAGAAAAGATGATTTTCAAACGGCTAATCATCAACTAATAAGGGAAAAAAAAATTTTTAAGGGGTTAATCAGGTCAAGGTTACCTTACCATGTTCTTTAAATAACGTTGAAGTAACACGGTACCAAATTTCGAATCGATTGGACATAAGAAAGTTAGTAAGATCCCCTCATCAAGTAGAAAAGAGCTGATCATCTTCAAACGGCTGATCAGGTCATAGTTACCTTACCATGTTCTTTGAATATCGTTGATGTAACACGGTACCAAATTTTGAATAGATCGGACATTGGAAAGTTAGTCAGATCCCCTCATCAACTAGAAAAGAGCTGATCATCTTCAAACGGCTATCTTCCCACCACCAGTTTTCTCATCGAATGAAGCTACGAACACTCTCGATTAAGTCATTAATATTCTCTTTCAGTGCGCTTTCATTTGAGACCCCACTCGAGTATATTTGCACATTCGGTTATTCTTCCCCGCTTTCACCCCCAACAACTTTTAAACGGCTCAACCGATTTTCATCAATCATGTCTAAGAATAATCGCATGTAAGTCACCTTTAATACAAAAAAAACTAAATCGAAATCGCGTCATCCGTTCGGGAGCTATGATGCCACAGACAGACAGACAGACACACACACAGACAGACAGACAGACAGACAGACACGTCAAACTTATAACATCCCTCTTTTTGCGTCGGGGGTTAAAAATGAACTTTAAAGTAAGCTACTTAACAATTTCCACCGCTCACAGATTAAACCGTCTCGTCGTTCGTCGTCATCACTAGTCGCGTCGATCAACAAGTTTGTCAAAACAGTTAATGCAAAAAGTCGTTCATTCAACAAAACTACTTTGTTTGTCATAGTTTATTGCTCAGTTCAGTATTCGTCGAACACGTAAACTAGTCGAAAAAAAAACTGTTTTTTCAACTAGTTTACGATGAACGATAAACGGTCTCGTTTCGTTGATCGAAAAAGCGTCGACGACCCACCACTAACTGGTGCTTCTCTTGCAATCAAACTTGTGTCTTCTTGTGTGGTGAATAAAGTTCAATTTTGGATTGTTTTTTTTTTAATTGCAACGCCCCATCACGTCGCGTTTCGGTGTGAGTGTGATACATTCTTTGGTCATTGGTGTGATAAAGTACTTAGTTATGTACTATGCACGTATGATTTATTTCTTGACTGCCAAATGGGGTGTTATATTTTAGTGGGTATGTAATTATAATAAAACTTAAGACTTTACATCCGTTAATGGATGATTTATACAGTATTCTCCGAGCGAAGTAACAACTCTTGAAATACTGTAGTGCCTGGGACAGTTGGTTTTCAAATGTCGTATGGTTGCCCAAGCACATACGGCATTCTCACAACATAGTCAGGCCTAGTCCAGAGGAATGAACTAGTCAATACGTCTGGGGCCAACTATGTGCGGGTTTCTTCACGATGTTTTCCTTTACCGTTAGAGCGTCCGTATGATGTACTTGAGATCTGAAAAAGTCTCATTGGTACACGCCACAACCTGGGATTTGAACCTGCACTCTCTCGAGTGCGAACCAAACGGTCTACCCACTAGGCCACGAAGCTCTTATAATATGTATGTATGTATTTGCATTTTGCATACCAATTTGGCTAATACTTAGCCAAATTGGTATGCAAAATATGGTATGCAAAATATTATGGAAAAAGTCAAAAGCGTCCGCAAAACGCTGCCTCGAGTTGATTTGTATATGTCACCGTAAAATTGCAAAAACCGATAGATTGTAATATTACTAGAGATATCGTAATAAGTCGACAAATTGTCAAATAAAAAATTCTCCTTACAATCTCCTTAAAATGTACTCATTATTTTTCGTTATCATTAATAATATGAAAAAGAAAACAAATATGGCGGCGCGGGGCACTTGCCGTTTAACCAATCGGCACGGTAAATATTACAATATAACGCAAAATAACGTGTAAATTGTAAGAAGAAATTTTTATTTGACAATTTGTCGACTTATTACAATATCTCTAGTAATATTACAATCTTTTTGCAATTTTACGGTGACATATATAATATAATATGCTCCTTTTCCTTATAATGTTCCACTTATACTCTAACACTCTTGTGTCATTTGTTAATATTATCTTAAGATAATCTTCATACTTCGTCGTACGTGCTTGGACTGCTTGGCAAACTGCGAATTACGAGAAACGAAGGTTGTGAAACGCTGACTCATAGAAATCTATAAGCCGTAAGCATTATGTCAATTCCCACAACATAAAGAGTTGAAAGTGCGTCGCTTTTAAGGGCGTGTTTACGAATCCTCCTAATATTATAAATCCTACTAATATTATAAATGTTAAAGTTTGTGAGGATGGATGGATGGATGGATGTATGAATGGATGGATGTTTGTTACTCTTTCATGCAAAAGCTACTGAACGGATTTTGATGAAATTTGGTATGGTAGTAACTAGTAGTTCAGGCTCTGGATTAGAACACAGGTTACTTTTTATCCCGGAAAAGTACAGTGTTCCCGCGGGATACTGTACTTTTACGCGGGCGGAGCCGCGGGCAACAACTACTTTGGCATAGATTGGCTGTTTTTGGTACATTTTGCGACCAAATAAAACTAAATCTAAAATCATACAAAACTAATAGAGACATAAATAGCGTACTTCTTTACCTAAAAATTGGTTAAAAATATTTCACAAAATTATGTTTTTTCTATAATTCAAATATTAGTCCAGAACCTCTTCACCCAATATTAAAGTTCGTGTTTAGGATAATTTTTCTGCTCTTATTTAGATTTTTTTTTGTTAAAAGTACCAAAAGATGGCGGATATAATCATTTAAATGTTAAATAAATAATTCAACAATATTAAAAACTAGCTGTTATTAGTAAGTATAGTAAATTAGTAACCCCCGGAAACCGTATTTATAATAATGATCGGTTTAGTAGTTTTTACGTTAAACTTTTTTTAAAAGTATCCCACGGGAACCGGACATTTCCCCGCGATAAAATGTAGCCTACGTCCTTTCTCAGGCACTACACTATCTCTACCAAACATTTAAATCGGTTCTATGCGAGTGATGCGTATATATGCGCTATAAGGTTTAAATTGTATTCGGTCTCTGTCTGGTTTTGTTAATTTGTTACACAAAACATTTCTAATATCTTTGCTCTCCAATACTCGGAAACCTGTAGAACAACTTTTCGTAAGCGTCACCCTTATGGGTTTTGAACTTTTGACGGACTCTCCAGGGCCTCTAGTCAAGATGTATTCGATAATTTCGACGGCGAACCTCGAAATAAAAAATGTATGGGATTTGACATAAGTCATCGTTAAGTGACATGTCGCTTTTGATGCCTTGTGTCAATTATCATACATTTTGTTTTCGAAATTCGCCGTCGAAATTATCGAATGCATCTTGACTATAGGCCCAGGTCTAGTGGTTGGTGAGGTGTTGTTAAACGAGTCTAAATTCAGTACCGAACCTTTAGTTACGTATACTGATGTTTAAAAATTTATGTAGAGATTAAAGTTAAAAATGTGTTTACTAAAATTATGGATTTACTATTATAAAATATGTAAAAGTTTGTGAGTACGGAATACGGATGGATGGATGTACGGATGGATGTTTGTTACTCTTTCAAGTAAAAACTACTGAACCGATTTTTATAAAATTTGGTGTAGTAGTAGTTTAAGCTCTGGATTAACATTTTTAGTTTTTACCCCGAAAAAGTACATTGTTCCCGTGGGATACTGTTTACTGACGACATAAGAGCGTCCTCCAGTCCGATATCGGCTATCGTAATATCGTTTCAAATAAGAATAGGAACGTCAATGACCTTTTTCTGTCATATATCACTGAAAAGTGCGATTTTCGAATTTAAATAAAAACGTTATATAGTAATAAATTATCTAAACGTAAATTTAACTATCATAACAGTCTAAATTCGAAACAATATGGCGCCGACTCGATTCTATTCTCATTTGAATCGCATTGTAATGTGAAAACGCTCTCAAATATTAAAGTCGTCAGCTGCAGTAGAATGTTATCTCACAGGATGTGGTCCTAGCTAATGAAATGCGTCCGTGTCGGTGTGGAAATCCATGACATAGAATTTGTTAGGCCTGTTGTATATATAATATACTAGCTGTCTCGACACACGTTGTTCTGTCTTAAATAAGGAATAAGGAAAATAACTACATCTACAATACAACCCACTTCCTAGTACTACACCTACTCCTACTACCTACACCTTTTCCAATACTTCTCACCGTTAAAACCTTCCACAAATCCAAAATTTCCACAAAGCCGTTCTCGAGTTTTGAGTCCCTCGGGATCGGGATAAAAAGTATCCTATGTCCTTCTCCTGGTTTTAAGATACCTCCTCACCAATTTTCAGCCAAATCGGTTCAGCCGTTCTTGAGTTATAAATAGTGTAACTAACACGACTTTCTTTTATATATATAGATAACGACTAGAATATATTTTTGTGTTTAATTCATATAGACCTATTTCTTATAGACGAGGCGTGTCCAGACAAATAGTGTCCACAGTTAAACTTACGTTTGGGGTTGTTTGACATTTGTCATCTTAACATTTTGGTATTCGCTTTCTGCAGTTTAAACTTGGTTTAAACAGTCCGCATTTATTTGACACTATCTTCTGAAATCAATAGCAATGGCGTAACTTTTTCCTGCTGGAATTTTTGTTTTATCAAATGTACGTCATAACTCACTCTCATCTTCAGTTTTGAAATCATCGGTTTAATTGTAAAAAAAGTATTCACGAAAAGTAAAATTAAAGTTAGTTACGAGAATTGGGGTTCTAATAACTTTTTGATAGCACCGTCTTGGCATTATTTTACATGAAAAAGTTTGTTGTGGGAATTTTTTATAAAGAAATATAGGTAGCTGTATGATTTTTCTTTTGTATTTATGTAGGTCTGAGAATACTTGGTTCTAACGGATAGAATAAACGTTAGCCAGGTCAACTGGTAGATATACGGACCGTAAGCACCATAAGTTTAGTGGCCCCGGGCTAATAGTTTATACCACTTAGGACCCTACCTAATTACTCAAAATATAGGAAGAAAATAAGACAGTAAAATACTAACGATTATTTAATTTAATAAAATTTTGTATTTCTTCGCATTATCGTCTTTATTTTTTTCTTTGATTTGACTTAGCTTGAATCCATGGGGCCCTGAACTGAAGCCTTCTGAAGCCATTTTGATGAAATTTGGTACGGTAGTAGTTTAGGCTCTGGATTAATACATATGTTGCTTAAACCAGTAAACCTTTAGGAACCTTATTTACGCGAGTGAAGCCACGGGCAAAAGTTAGTGGTAGATCCGGCCCTGTTCACGACTGGTATTTACAAGTGAAACTGCTGTAGTAACCACTTCACCAGGGAGGCCGCAGCCACAGCCCAGTTCCTCAGCACGCGATGTTCACGCAGTGTGACGATCATGCCCAATTCGCCCAATCCTCCTAAATATTTGTGGTAGAGCTGGGCAGTAACACTTTTAAAAAGAAACGAAACGAAACAGTTTTTTTTTCGAGCAAAAAACAGTTTCCGCCCAATTCTCCTAAATATTTGTGGTAGAGTTGGGCAGTAACACTTTTCGAGCAAAAAACAGTTTCAAGAAACAGTTTCATAACAAACGCTTTCTTGGATAGTTTTGATTTGATATAAGAACTTCCTTTCGTACTTTTATGCAGACTTAGGCTTGTTAGACTAATATTAATTATTCTGTAGGGCAGAAAAACTGTTCTGGGCTCCGCGTACTTAAAAGTACACGATATTATTCTTTGTAAATATTTTTCTCTTTACAGTATGTAATTTTTAATAATATACGAAAGTACGTATGTTTTGAAGCGAGTGAGAGAAACGTTTTGTTCTTTCGCTTGTTCCGCCGGGTCAAAGAATATATATTACTAACGTAGCCGGGTGCCGTTTGTTTCTCTTGCACACAAACAATGGTAATTAATTCAACATACGTTCGAACTTCTAAAATCTAAACCAAGATTCCTATCCGCAATCCAAACCACACAGTACGAATAAATTAAGACACATTTTAAGGCACACGGTAAGAAGATATCCCACCAAAAACATTCTGTAAAAACTAGCCAAGTCTCGATGGAGCTGCTTGTTTATCTCTAAAAAGTAATGAAATCTAGACAAAATCGTGCCAAGTCTAAGGTTCCTTACTGCGGTTTCTTTATTATTATAGTTAACGTTGAGTGACTTGGCCGTTGAACATTCTTTATATTACTTTAGTGGGTACAAGTCAATTTTGTTTACATTTGTAACTACCTATGTTTGTTAAGCGAGATAATAGCCCATACTGGTATTGGTAATTCGACGCTAGTGTCTCATTTTAGATTGTTGATTGTACAACACACGTATTGGAGCAATGGTGTCATGGAGCCCCTTTTGTACCCTTGTGTGCCCTTCAACGGCCAAGTCACACACATTAACTATAATAATAAAGAAACCGCAGTAAGGAACCTTAGACTTGGCACGATTTTGTCTAGATTTCATTACTTTTTAGAGATAAACAAGCAGCTCCATCGAGACTTGGCTAGTTTTTTACAGAATGTTTTTGGTGGGATTTCACTTCTTTTTGTAGAAACGTATAAACGTATAAACGTATAAGTTCGAGTAGAATAAAAGGGCCTGAAAATGCGGCAGAATGGTTCTAGTAAAGAATGGTACGGCAGTGTTTGCTTCGCGCTCGACTTGGCGGGGGCACTGCCGTGCCCCCAGATCGACGTTCTGGTCTTATCTAGAGGTTCTCAAATAGGGGCCTGAAAATGCGGTGAAATGGTTCCAGTAAAGAATAGTACGGCAGTGTTTGCTTCGAGCTCGACTTGGCGGGGGCACTGCCGTGCCCCCAGATCGACGTTCTGGTCTTATCTAGAGGTTCTCAAATAGTGGCCTGAAAATGCGGCGAAATGGTTCCAGTAAAGAATGGTACGGCAGTGTTTGCTTCGCGCTCGACTTGGCAGGGGCACTGCCATGCCCCCAGATTGATTATCCTAGTTTTTATAGTTTTCCCTTTATGTGGCCATTAAACCCCAACTCTGTACCAAATTTCAGCTCTCTAAGTTTATGGGAAGTACTAGTTCTATTTTGATGATCATGAGTGAGTGAGTAAGTGAGTGAGTGTCGAAAATGCGAAACTTTGCTTTCGCTTAACTTCGGAACTAAATGACCTACAGACTTGAAATTTTGGATTTTAAGTACGTGATTATAGCTTATTGGATGACGAAAATTTCTGCGTTCTGGTCTTATCCAGAGGTTCTCAAATAGGGGCCTGAAAATGCGGCGAAATGGTTCCAGTAAAGGATGGTACGGCAGTGTTTGCTTCGCGCTCGACTTGGCGGGGGCACTGCCGTGCCCCCAGATTTTTATTTGACAATCTGTCGACATATATGTATGAATGTATGTGATTACGTATGTATGTATGTATAATGTATATGTATGTGCTACCTACCTGTCCGTGGTGTAACGCGCCACGTGGCGTCCTCGTCGCTAGCGATGCGTGTCATCAGGAAACGGGCATTGTTTCATATTATAAACGTCGTAATATTGTAGTAATTAGAAAACCATTAAGTTTAAATATTAATAAATTAAAAGCAAAATTATTTTTCTAATTATTCTCGGCAAGAACTTTCATTTGATACCCATATTGTAGAAATGCATTAAAAATTACTTATTCCGCCATCTTGGATGGTCTGCCATATTGGATTTAGAATGACGTCACACAGCTTATCGTGTATTGTCATCCAAACTAAGCGTGTGTACAAAATTTCGGCTCAATCGGTTGAAGATATCTGCTTAAAAATTGAGTAGCAAGATTCCACCCAAACTAACACACTTACATACATACATTACAAGTTAAACAAAAGCTTTTAAAATTGTGTTTGTCAGATCCATACAATTAATAACCTCAATTGGAAATCGTTTAAAAACTGCTGAAATACACGAAAGAACGTCGTGTTTCGGCATGGAGGAAATCCACGGCTGTCGGCATCTCAATTCATAATACAATCGTTATACATATATGTATATATTTCTTTTGTGCGTATGTCACTGAACTCCTTCTAAACGGCTGGACTGATTTTGATGCAACTTTTTGTATGTGTTCGTGTGGATTTGAGAATGGTTTGATTTACAATTGGTCCGGGTAGGTGGCGCTGCTGTTCGTCAATAAATTTAATTCTAAGGCGATACGAAGTTTGCCGGGATACCTAGTTTGCTGATATTTTTAATCGCGTCAACCTAAGTTACATTTTTCTTTGAGTTTTATTGATCTCTCTTCAGTAATACACTTCTTAACAACATCCATACTATGCAAGTAATATATAATATATAACAGCGTGTATACAATTAACTTATGCTATAATCTATAGTAACAATAATTGTATGTAATTTTGATTTAATGGCCACTTAAGTTTATACTTTCCTATAATATGTTTCCTATGACCTATAGACGCTAATTGCCTTAATTGCTATGAGTTATAAACAATCATTACATATTTATAGTCTTTTCACGTTAAGAATGCAACACACGTACCGATTTGATCTGGAGAAGAGACTATTATGACAGCACGACACTCGTGTGTTTGATTTTTAGCTCTATTGCATTAGTACAGAGTTCTATTTGCTATTACTTACTATTATTTTTACTATTACTTACTATTTACTATCATTAACTGTTCATTATATTTCGTATGAATTGATTATTATAAATGTAACGTTTAAAAACCAATTTCACGCGGGCGAAGCCGCGGGCTAATGCTAGTTAAATCATATTATATACAGGCTGATTACTTCAAGATTTCTGGACATGGGCCCCAATTCTCGTAGCTCGAATCTCGATTCGATTCTCGCACTGACTCATTCACACAGGCATCAAATCATGCGTGCGTGAGCAGGACAGACTGACAATCGAACTGATATTCGAAGCACGAGAATCGGGGCCCTGGTAGGCGAAATCTAAAAATATAAGGAATAGAGAAAAATGCTAAAAGAATTAGACCCCGATTTACATAAAAACTAAAATGATATAGGCATTACAAAAGTTATACATTATAACCGCCTCCTTTTTTGGAAGTCGGTTAAAAATTAACAAATCGCTTCACACCACGTAAATCTAGCCCCGTGCTAAGTAACCGAAAAACTTGTGTTACGTGGACCATACAACGGGAAGTAGGTATATTTATTTATTTAATACTTTTATACATATCTATACTAATAATATAATAAAGAGGGTAATGATTTTGATGAAATTGACACAGATATAGAGTAGATCACGGCGAAGGACATAGGTACAGTAGTAGGACATATGTTTGTATCGCGGAAAAATGTACGGTTTCTACGAAATTAACTTTCGCGCGCACGAAGTTGCGAGCGACATCTTGGTATAATATATACATTTAAGATTTGTATTATATAATATACATATTTTATATACATCCATGACCCAGGAACACAAAACTCTTTGTTCCATACCAAATTTCAGCAAAACCCGTTCGGTAGTTATTGCGTAAAAGTCTCTCATCCACACATCCATACTTTCACGTTTATAATATAAAGTAAGTTTATTAGTTAATTTAATAACTAAAATTCAACATTTTGATGGAATATTTCGCCTGGTATCTAGATTTTATATTTAAAAAAAATAGTTAAATAAAAATTAAAATAGTTTTTTTTCCTAGGAAAATAAACTTTTAATTAAAATTTTTGTGATGGGAGCTCGTTGAAGTCTTTTCGTAGGTCAACTTTAAAGCATAGGCTTTACAGTAGAAAATATACAGTATTATAGAGAAGTAAAAAACACATGATGTTTATAGAGTACACGTGACAGAAGTGCAACTTAATTCATCATTTGAAATCCAAAAATACTCTCATCGTGCCTAAAGGTTAAAAATAATCACTTCAAAAATAATAGAAAAAAATAAAATAAAATAAAAAATCGATCGGTTTTCTGTTTGAAAGCTGATATCTTTCAAACAAAAAAAACATATCTAAATCGAACCTCTCGTTCAGGAGCTACGATGTCACGCACAGAAGGACAGACAGACATGTGAAACTTACAACACCCCTTTTTATGCGTACATACATATAATCATGCCTTTTTCCCGTAGGGGTAGGCAGATACCACTTCTTGCCACTTGCTACGATCCTTACATACTTGTTTCGCTTCGTTCACTGTCATTCTTACCATCCATTCCTCTTACATTTAACGTAGCGAAGCGGCTCTCCATTGTCCGCTTTTCGCCTCCGCGAGAAACGAGACGTGATGGGTGGCGAACTACATCGCCGTCATTTTGGATAATTAAATGGATATTTTTATGATTATCCATTGCGTTCCCACGGATTGGCGGAGAGGGTAGGAATAGGGAAAGGGAAGGATAGGCGGTGTGGAAAGGATGATTGGTAAGTTAGAGTGGGAAATAGGAAATCTCACCAAAAACATTTTCATGTAAAGTGATGCCAAGACGATACCATATAACTCGCACTGTCAAAAAGATATTAGATCTCATGTGAAACCAAGCTTCTGACTCTACCAAACATCTAACTCTACACGCCATAATTCTACAAGCCTAACTCCACAAACTCTACACCTTAGTCAAAATATGTGGCCTGGCCATTTCGATACATTCGCTTAGCCGTAAGGTGAAAAATTTACGGACTGTTTTTCTGTTATACTATTCTTGTACGAACGAAATGGCCAAGCCACATAATTTGACTAAAGTATAGAGTTTGTAGAGTTAGGCTTGTAGAGTTAAGACGTGTAGAGTTAGAAGTTTGGTAGAGTCAGAAGCTTGGTTTCACATGAGATCTAATATCTTTTTGACAGTGCGAGTTATATGGTATCGTCTTGGCATCACTTTACATGAAAATGTTTTTGGTGAGATTTCACTTCTTTTTGAAAGACAATTTTCAGACCTCTAGAGTAAACATTTACATAGGTAAGTCTCTTACAAATTTTCATCCCCTAGTTTAAGGGGTTGGAGGGTAAAAGTTCCAAGTTTGTCAATTTTTATGTTGGTTATGTGCTAAAACTAGCTTACATACCAAATTTCAGCTTTCTATGACATCCGGAAGTAACCTATAATTTTGTTGATCATCAGTGAGTCAGTGACGAAATCAGGGGTTTTTGGATATCAATAAAACCTAAATTATTAGACCTTTATAATCAAAACTTTACATGTTTCATTAGTCCGCTACTGGGAACATATCCTGAAAATTTTGTGTATCTGGTATAATCTAATCCCAAGTTATGAGGGTTCAAAATATCGACGAAACGCTTCGAGAAAAAGTAGTCCGGTAGTGCCCTTGCGCTTCGCTTAGCTCGTCTTGGCGGGGCACTACCGTGCTCCCAGATGTAGGATATTACCGCCCAGGAGGGCAAGGGATAGGACAGTAATAGCTAGGGAAGCCGGGGTCGCATACCCGTATACTATACCACAACTACCGGACAGGTAAGTTTGGATGAGTATCCCATGACTACTCTTTATGCGTCGGGGGTTAACAATATATTTGTTTAAGCGTACGATACTTTTAATTCGACGAAAGTTACAAACCGATATTTCACGGCGGTTCTGTTGAATCTAAGAGGAGGAATGGATTGTAAGAATGAAAGTGGATGAAGCGAAACAAGTATGTAAGGATCGTAGCAAGTAGAAAGAAGTGGTCTCTGCCTACCCCTACGGGAAAGAGGCGGTCTATGCCTACCCCTACGGGAAAGAGGCGTGATTATATCTTTATTTATATGTTCTCTGTGTGGTATTCCACTGAGCCAGCCCATCCGTGCCGAAGCTTAAATCGTATGTTATCATACGTTCATTCATTGATCTCAGATGTGAGATGTCTCAATAGTCTCGTTAGCTAACGGTTACGTCATGGGCACACATTTCAACAGCGGCCGGACGGGTTACCCGCTGGCATTGCGCAACCGCCTTTCACCGTATCCTTCGCTGGATGTTCATCATCATTATCTACCGGTTGGTTGACAGGCAGCTGGTTGATGGTAAGCGATTGCCAACAACCAGGCGAGGTCGCAGCCGGAAACTCTGGAAGGGATCACGAATATAAGATACAAATTTATCGCCCCCTGTATACTAAATTTCATGAAAATCGTTGGAGCCGTTTACGAAAAATCATAATTTATACCTAACTTAAAAATGCGCAGTTTCCATGGATAACACCTACCTAGACCTATTTATCGCCCCCGAAACCTCCTGTATACTAGCTTTCATGAAAATCGTTGCAGCCGTTTCCGAGATTTAGAATATATAGGTACAAGAATTGCTCGTTTAAAGATATGTTTAAATATATAATATAAGATAATACATGGTGAGTAAATAAGACTTTATTCCACACATCCTACTACTGTAAATGTGAAAGTTTGTGTGGATGTATGGATGAATGTTTGTTACTCTATCACACAAAAACTACTAAACGGATTTTGATGTTTAGTATGGTAGTAGGTAGTTTAAACTCTGGAATCGCACGTAGGCATCTGGACATTAAGGGAGCGAAAATAATCGACGACCGATTTTTTGTAGGTGATAAAAACCCCCCGACACAAAAAATAAACTCTAAAAAATAATAAATAATATTTTAAACCTATTATAATTATATTATCACATATAATATTATGTAATTTGAAATATTTTTATTTTCCAATCGTCGCCTCGTCGGGGGACCGCTAAAGTTTATAAATATTTTTACAACAACAGCTAATTAATTATTACGAATTACATTTAAGTAGGTATGAGCAAATTTTTTTCAGAGTAAATTCTTTTGTTCATTCTGCGACTACAAGTGTTTTTTTCACATAGCGGTCCCCCGACGAGACGACGATTGAAAAATAAAATTATTTCAACTTACATAATATTATATGTGATAATATAATTATAATAGGTTTAAAATATTATTTATTATTTTTTAGAGTTTATTTTTTGTGTCGGGGGGTTTTTAAAATTTTTAATTTTACTTTTATTTTATCCTTTTTAAAGTAGGTATAAATAATGATTACCTTACCATATACATACTTTCAACATCATTGAAGTAACATGGTACCAAATTTCGAATCGATAGGACATGTGGACGATAGTCAGATCCCCTCATCAACTAATAAAGAAAAGATGATCTTCAAACGGCTAATCAGGTCATGGTTACCTTACCATGTTCTTTAAATATCGTTGAAGTAACACGGTACCAAATTTCGAATCGATCGGACATAAGAAAGCTAGTCAGATCCCCTCATCAACTAGAAAAGAGCTGATCATCTTCAAACGGCTGATCAGGTCATGGTTACATTAGCATGTTCTTTGAATATCGTTGAAGTAACACGGTACCAAATTTCGAATCGATCGGACATAAGAAAGTTAGTCAGATCCCCTCATCAACTAGAAAAGAGCTGATCATCTTCAAACGGCTGATCAGGTCATGGTTACATTAGCATGTTCTTTGAATATCGTTGAAGTAACACAGTACTAAATTTTGAATCGATCGGACATTGGAAAGTTAGTCAAATCCTCTCATCAACTAGAAAGAACTGATCATCTTCAAACGGCTGATCTTCCCACCACCAATTTTCTCATCAAACGAAGCTACGAACACTGTCGATTAAGTCATCAATATTCTCTTTCAGTGCGCTTTCATTTGAGACCTTACTCGAGTATATTTGCACATTCGGATTTTCTTCCCCGCTTTCACCCCCCACAACTTTTAAACGGCTCAACCGATTTTCATCAAACATGTCTAAGAACACTCGCATGTAAGTCACCTTTAATACAAAAGAAACTAAATTGAAATCGCTTCATCCGTTCGGGAGCTATGATGCCACAGACAGACAGACAGACACACCCACAGACAGACACACCCACAGACAGACAGACAGACCGACAGACAGACAGACAGACAGACAGACAGACAGACAGACAGACAGACACGTCAAACTTATAACACCCCTCTTTTTGCGTCGGGGGTTAAAAAATAGAACATACTGATTGTAATAGAGTAAAGTACCTACACGTCATACAAAAGGTCGGTCACAAAATCGGTCATATTCTTATGGTGGAAAAATCGGCCTACAAAAAGTGGTACGTGGGCGGGCACCGTATAACGTATTATTTATTTATAATATAGTGCATTGCCGGCGCGCACGGTATAAACCCCAACTTCTTATTACAGTCGCTATTACACACCGGTTTTATGTGAGGCCGTAGCCAGTGCTGGGTTGTTACTTGCTAACGCATACATATCCCAAGAATAAACGATTTTTTAATCTATCTATATTCTATACTATAATAATTAATAATAATAATATACTTAATATGCGATAATATTATAAAAAGGAAAGTTTGTATGTTTGTTTGTTTGCATTGAATATGCTCCGAAAGTACTGGAACAATGTTGATTAAATTTGACACAGATTATAGATTAGATTAGACCATGGGAAATTTTTATCGCGGCAAAATGTATGAGTTTTCTTTTAGCGCGCACGGTTGCGAGAAATATCTAGTATTTAAATGGGCCCGCTCGACCGGGTTTTAATACCACGGCCTCACAGAAAACCGGCTTGAAATAACACTTGTGTTGTGTTTCGTCGTGAGTGAGGTTACTGGAGGCTCAAGGGGGTTGGATTTGAAGGGCTTCTAGTCAAGATGCATTCGACAATTACGACGGCGAAGTTCGAAAACAAAATGTATGGGTTTTGACATAAGTCATCGTTAAGTGACATGTCGCTTGCGATGCCTTATGTCAAATCCCATACATTATGTTTCTGAACTTCGCCGTCGAAATTATCGAATGCATCTTGACTAGAGGACCAGGAACGCAAGAACGCATCACCTGGTAGTTGGTACATTCATAAAGAAGAACAAAATCTGTTTAATTTATTATTTTCAACCATATTTTTACAATTCAACAACAGCTTATGCAAGGTTGACTCACAAACCGTCACTTCCTCATATCTGTACGATATCTCTATGTTGGTAGATTCTTACCTAATTATTAACTAAATTTTCGATAATAGTTCATCAAAACTTTTTATCACACTTCATAAATTTAGTCTAAGAGTCAATTTATTGAAGACTAGCTTTTGCCCGCGGCTCCGCCCGCGTAAATATATTATTCCGCGGGAACACTACTTTTTCGGGATAAAAAAATCCTATGTCCTTTCCCGGGACCCAAAGTATGTCTATACCAAATTTCATAAAAATCGGTTCAGCGGTTAAAGCGTGAAGAGGTAACAGACAGACAGACAGACAGACAGACACACTTTCGCATTTATAATATTAAGTATAGAAGTATAATATATTAGTATATTAATAGTAGTATATTAGTACAGATTTGGAATAAAAAGTAGACTACGCGTTTGTCCAAAGAATTAACCACTACCATACCAACTTTCATTCAAATCGGTTCAACGTTTTAACAGTGAAAAACAGTCAAATATCCACAAAATAATATATTATCCCTCGGGAACACTGTATCTTTTTGGGAAAAAAGTGGACTGCGCGTTTGTCCAAAGCATAAACCACTACCATAATAATAATAATAATATAATAATAAGAATAATAATAATATCTATGGACGCTTGCTATGAATACCATACCAACTTTCATTCAAATCGGATCAACCTTTTAGCAGTGAAAGACAGTCAAATATACACAGAATAATACATTATCCCTCAGAAACACCGTACTTTTTCGGCATAAAAAGTAATAGGGTACTTTTTATGCCGAAAAATTACGGTGTCCTTTCCCAGGACTCAAAGTATGTCTATACCAAATTTCATCAAAATCAGTTCAGCGGTTAAAGCGTGAAGAGGTAACAGACATAGACAGACACACTTTCGCATTTATAATATTAGTATAGGTATTGTAAAAACTTTTGCGGTTTGCTGTAGAGTAGACATCTACAGACACACGAATTTGGTACGGAGCGTACAGCGGACCATATCCGCAGACCGAATCTGGTGTCGCTACACACGCACGGATTTGGTACGATGCAGTGGACCGAAAAGCTCGACACTCGTGTGTTCGATTTTCAGTTCTATTGCATTAGCAAGTGTTCTATTTACAGTGCTGTTTTTCGACGACGCGATGATTCCCGAAATTCATTGATAACAGGCAGTGATATCAACTCTCAAAAATATTTCTCCCCAAACTTTACCCCTGATACCATTGACAGGTCTAAGAGATAATAAGCTAGAAAGAAAGGTTATGTGTTTAACATAAAGACTTACGCGTGAATAACTAACTTGTCTTAATCTGATTTCACTCCCAATATTATATTTTCATATCCCTGACTATATACACACATTTAAATATTTTTTATTATTACATACGAATTGATTCATAAGGAGTAAACTCTAAACGTCCTGGCCCCTAGTAAACCCCCGTATATATTTTCCCTAATTTTGGGTGGTAAATCCCTAAGTTAGCAACACTGACACCGTTGTACGGCCTAACCGCCGGACTGCTCTACACACGCACGGATTTGGTACGGAGCGGACCAAATCCGATGCGGATAGCTGCGAACTCTTCGCCTTCTTCTTATGTTCACCGGACTGCCCTACACACGCTCTGATTTGGTACGGAGCGTACCAGATCCGCTGTACGCTCCGTACCAAATTCGTGTGTCTGTAGACACCATTATTCGTAATAAGATACCTACCAAGCTTCAAGTTCAACCTAATATACAATTACTTAGTACCTATAATATGGTAGGATACTCAAAGATATAACATCAATTTAAAGTTTATTTCACTAAAATTAAAGAAGACGAATGTTATAAAAGTTGAAAATATTTTTTCACAGAATAGAATAGTATTTGATATTATAAAACAGTTATTCTTCTATTCTGCTCAGTCAATATCAATACGGTAAAAAGACTATGGCTGTGTTCCGCCGAAAATAGAGCTTGTTAGCGCTTGCTAGCGTTAAAAAACAGATTATCCGCCAGGGCACATATTTTGCTAACTTCAATAATGCTACTAACATAATCCGCCATTTTGCTTATTTAATACCAGCGGTTGCCATTTTGCCTACGTTTTATTTTCCGCGGAACACAGCCTATGCATGCGGTTTAATTTTGAATTTCGAACGCAAATATTTCAAGAGCCTGAACGAAATAATATCGAGGTACATTTTTACCGGCTAAAAAAATAGTAGGTAACTTATTAAAGACCACCAAATAAGTTGACCTCTCGCTCAAAGCAAATTCTTAGTTTAAGTAGATCTTGTACTATTGGTTTTGTCCTTCGCTATTTATTATTTGTGTTGAGTAGGATAAAAATAGATTTATTTTTATAATTTTAATTTAATAGTTTTATTTCAAGAGAAAACATGCGAAAAATGATGATTTATTTCGGTTTGTGAAGCAAGTTCAAAAATACAGTTTTTTCATGATCCCGTGGGAACCGTTTTGGTTTCCAAGAAAAAAAAAATACTGTTAGTTATTTCATGTTCCAATCTACCTTTGTGCCAAGTTTTATTTAAATACGTCGAGTAGATTGCCTGAAATAACGTCAAACAGGTAGGTACAGTTTTTTGAAGATCCCATGGGAACCCTTTAATTTTGCGGGATAAAGAGTATCCTATTTTACCCTTCAGGTCCTAAGCTACCTACCTGCCAAATTTCATTTTATTCCATCCAGTGGTTTCGGCGTGATGTGATAACAAACACACAGACAGACAGACAGACAGACAGACAGACAGACAGACAGACATTTTTTTCAAAAACGTTATTTTTAGGTTCTGTGGCCTTTATAGACCCCCCATTTTGATTTTCACTTAGATAACTTTAATGTACAGACATGACCCCTCTACAGATTTATTATATGTATAGATATAGATAGCCATTTAAAATTGAACTTAATTCGTTACACAGGAAGATATACGTTTCATTGTAAGAGTTCAAATGTCAAGCACCCGGCTTACGCATGTGCAGTATGGCTGATGTCATATGAAACGTGTGTCTTATTGTGTAGAGAATAGAATTCAATTTTGAATTGCTATCTTAAAAGTACATCGCGGCGTCGCGTACGTCGTAAAATCTAGTAATGTCTATTATTTAATATTTGACGACCTCTGTGGCTCAGTGGTTGAGCGTGTTGGTTCTCAAGCCCGGAGGTCGCGGGTTCGAATCCCGCCAAAGGAACAAAAAAGTTTTTACGTGTTCCTGGGTTATGGATCAAATCAAATCAAATCAAATATACTTTATTGTGTACATAATAAAATAGCATGGATACAATACATTAACACAAACTTTACAAAAATTGGATGTGTATAATATAACAAAAACCTTAAATATATGTATAGTATAAAAGTCCTACTAATATTATAAATGTGAAATTTTGTGAGGATGGATGGATGGATGGATGTTTGTTTCTCTTTCACGCAAAAACTACTAAACAGATTTTGATGAAATTTGGTATGGTAGTAGTTTATGCTCTGGATTAATACATAGACTACTTTTCATCCCGAAAAATTACAGTGTTCCCGTGGGATACCTATTGTATTTACGCGGGCGGAGCCGCGGGCAACAGCTAGTAGAACATAATAACATTCCTATTTTTCCCCTCAATCATAATCGAAACGTACCCACACTACGTGACCACTTTTTACCCATTTTTAACCCCCCTTTCCCCCATGGTACGTTAGTAATATATATTCTTTGCCCATGGTGACCATCAGTAGTATATGCCGAGACCTGAGGGGTAATGACAATCTAGTTCCGATACGCTAAAACTATCAAACGGTTTTTTTATGAACGTTAAACCAACGTGAAACGCGCTCTGATTGGTCGTAACGTCATAAAATCCGTTCATGGTAACATGTCGCTTCACTTTCAATCAATTCAAAGTAAAATGAAAGTCTACTTGTAACCGTCGCGCGAGATTCTCCCTGAAGATATTGACTACGTGACAAAACCTAAATCTCCGTGACCAATCGTAGTACTTTGAAGACCCTCCCCCCTAAACAGGTCACGCAGTTCCCTTATAAAGAGGAGGATAAGTAGGAAAATATAGTGATTTATGAAGAAAGCGTGCGTCAATACACATCCGTGCAAGATGGCAAATTGCACAAAATTACAGCTCACAATATGCCGTTCGCCTTCACTCGACCTAGGGCCGAGGCTGGATATATAATTACTCCCTGCCTCTGCCCAGCAATCTGAAGACTTACGTAAACGTAGATGACACGTAGATAGACTATTATATTATTTACTGCCTATCATTTATATCTTACTATGTTGCCCGCAACTTCGTCCGCGCAAAAGGA
The DNA here is from genome assembly GCA_905404095.1 of Glaucopsyche alexis. Classification (NCBI taxonomy): domain Eukaryota; kingdom Metazoa; phylum Arthropoda; class Insecta; order Lepidoptera; family Lycaenidae; genus Glaucopsyche; species Glaucopsyche alexis. The sequence continues at coordinate 2,455,449 of FR990064.1, read as the reverse complement.
AATCTCGCGGAAACCGTACATTCTGCCGCAATAAAAAGTAGTATATGTCCTTCCCCGTGGTTTATTCTATATCTGTGCCAAATTTCATCAAAATCGGTCCAGTAGTTTCTGAGCCTATTCAATGCAAACAAACTTTTCCTCTTTATTATATTAGTATAGTCAAGCAACAGCCTCCGTGGTCAAGTGGTTCGAGCATTGGCTCTCGACTCGGAGGTCGTGGGTTCGATTCCCACATGGGAACAAAAAAAATGTTTCCCAGTTTGGTTAGGACAATGCAGGCTGATCACCTGATTGTCTGACAAGAAAGATGAACCATGCGTCGGATGGGCATGTAAAAAGTCGGTCCTGCGCCTGATCTCTCGCCAGTCGTGTCGGTCATCCGTCCCACTGGGTTACGAGAGTAAAAGGAAGAGAGAGTGCTCTTGTGTACTGCGCACACACTTGGGCACTATAAAATCACTCCTGCGCAACTGGCCTGGTTTCAATGAAACCGGCCACCGTCACCGAGATCGGTGTGGAAGTTATTATTATTATTAGTATAGACTATAGATATTGTCCGCAACTTTGCTCGCACAGATCGTTTATAGTGGAGGAACGATACGTTTTTTCGCTGGAAAAAGTTGCTTCTGTGTTAATCCAGGATGTTAGCTATCCGTGTGCCAAATTTTATTCAAATAAGTACAGTGATTTTGGTGTGAAAGACAGTAAAACTTTATACACACGAGTTTTCGCATTTTTAATAATAGTGTGAGTAGGCCCGCAACTTTGTATTCATTTATCACAAAACTTTAGATTCTCCGTACAAACCGTCTCGGAATTTCGCAAAAAAATTATTAAAAAGTACGCAGTATAGATCGTACGTTCCCCTACCGATTAAAAATAACACCTTTTTATGTAATGCCTCATTGAATTATGTAAAAGGCTGTTATTTTACAAACTTGTCAATTTGTTCATGAGGGCATTTCACGTTAAACGGACAACCAAAAAAAATGAGGTCGTGAATTTTGTTTATATTCTGGTCAGTTATACTTCTTGGTGACGTGGATGTGTACACACAATATTTTTTTCGTATCATACTTTATTGCTGAGTTTAACCTTTAAAAAATTACTACAAGTAAAGTCCGTTGTTTTTGGATGCTTAATATTTTCATAAATTAATTTGTAACAAAAACAAACCAAAATATATTGTTTTTTATAGCAAAAAAATTTAGGTTTTTATTTTTTTCGAAGATTTTAAATCGATATTTGAGTAACTTCGACCCTTTTAATTTTAAATACTGTTAGCTTAAATTAAAGCTTTAAATGTACTAATTTATCACAAAAAAATTAAAAAGTGATCTCTACATACATACCTACACATAGCTTTTAGAGGGACTATTTTAACAAAATAAGCGATTTAAAGTTGAATATCACGCAAACGTATACCTAAATCAAAAAATCGTCTCAGATACCTCTCAATGTTTATAAAAGACCTTTCTAATGATATCCCATACTATGAAGTAGACGCGAAAAAAAATCATCCCTACTTTATATGTAGGGGAGGTACCCAAGAAAAAATATGTAGGGTATCATTAGATAGGTCTTTTAAAACATTTTTTTGATCTACTACAGATCAATAAAGATATTGTCTAGATTTCTAGAATATCTAGGCCTGGCACTTCTCCGTATATATCCTCCTTTCAAAAGTTATGTTATGCATTGTATAACATGCAAAAACTGTGCGTCACACTACACTTATGTAAGCGTATGAGACACTTCAGAGGACGGAGGTGCTAGACATCATCATCATCACTATGGAATTTGGAGCTAATAACGAAGAATACTAGCAGAAGGTGTAGTAGTAACTCCCCACACCTATATCGGTGACGGTGGCCGGTTTCATTGAAACTAGGCCAGTTACGCAGGAGTATTTTTGTAGTGCCCAATTGTGTGCGCAGTACACAAGGGCACCCTCTCTTCCTTTACTCTCGTAACCCAGTGGGACAGATAACCGACACGACTGGCGAGAGATCAGGCGCAGATCCGACTTTTTACATGCCCATCCGACGCATGGATCATCTTTCTTGTCAGACAATCAGGTGATCAGCCTGCATTGTCCTAGTCAAACTTGGAAACAATATTTTTTTATTGTTGTTCCAATGCGGAATCGAACCCATGACCTCCGAGTCAAGAGCCAATGTTCTAACCACTAGACCACGGAGGCTGTTATTTGGAGTTAAGAATGCAGTGAGTCACCAACTCACCACTTAACTAGAGCAAATGGCTAAGGCTGGGACTATATGCAACGGAATCCGGTAGGCCGTAGAGAATTATGAGCACTGAAAATAGAACTCTGTGCTAATAAAATACAGTTGAAAATGGAAGTTTCGAGTGTCGAGCTGTCGTATATGACATTGACATTTGACTCGACACTCGGATGTTCAATTTTCAACTGTATTGTATTAGCACAGAGTTCTATTTTCAGTGATCATAATTCTCTACGGCCTACCGGATTCCGTTGCATATAGTCCCAGCCTAATGTCGATTGGTGAATGTGAAAACGGCTTCAGCGTCATTGGTCAATTTGAAATTTGCAATGATGACTCGCTGCGTCTTAGGGTCCGTTCAGATCGCGACGGCACGGGACATGACCCTGCAGTTTTAATAAAGCTATTCAAAATTGAACTCTATTCACTACACAATAAGATACACGTTTCATGTGACACCTGGTACTTGACAATTATATTTTTTTTTTATGAAATATGGGGGCAAACGAGCAAACGGGTCACCTGATGGAAAGCAACTTCCGTCGCCCATGGACACTCGCAGCATCAGAAGAGCTGCAAGTGCGTTGCCGGCCTTTTAAGAGGGAATAGGGTAATAGGGGAGGGCAGGGAAGGGAATAGGGTGGGGGATTGGGCCTCCGGTAAACTCACTCACTCGGCGAAACACAGCGCAAACGCTGTTTCACGCCGGTTTTCTGTGAGCCCGTGGTATTTCTCCGGTCGAGCCGGCCCATTCGTGCCGAAGCACGGCTCTACCACGTATAATATAAGATATATTATTATAATACATATAATAGTATATATAGTTATAACTTGCTTTCTATGAGAGAAAGAGAGAGACAGACAGAGAAACACGCGCACGCCGCACGGCTTACAACTATAGCAAAAAGTGTCAAGTTACAACTTTTGGTCTTAATTTTTTCCGTCTAGCCCCCTTTCGCAACGCGCCATAAGGAACTTCGTTCCAAAAACTACTTACTAGATCTCGTTCAAATCAATTTTCGGTGGAAGTTTGCATGGTAATGTACCTACATCATATTCTTTTTTAATTTTATCATTCTCTTATTTTAGAAGTTACAGGGGGGAGACACACATTTTACCATTTTGGAAGTGTCTCTCGCGCAAACAGTTCAGTTTAGAACAAAATGATATTAGAAACCTCAATATCATTTTTGAAGACGAGACATTTTTGAGTTTCAGTTCTAAGTACATATGGGGAACCCACAAAATTTATTGTTTTTTCCTATTTTTGTGTGAAAATCTTAATGCGGTTCACAGAATACATCTACTTACCAAGTTTCAACAGTATAATTCTTATAGTTTGGGAAAAAAGTGGCTGTGACATACGGACGGACGTCTGTGCGTCCGTATGTCACAGCCACAGACAGACAGACATGACGAATCCATAAGGGTTCCGTTATTTGCCATTTGGCTACGGAACCCTTAAAACGGGCGTGAAATAATAAATGGCAACGCGAAATCTTGATTATTCTGGTTAGTGATAAATCATAAGAATTAAGATTATAAATAAAATCATAAGAATTAAGATTATAAATGAAACAATGAACGATAATTATGTACTTTGTTTGTAAACTGAGGTGTAATTATATAATTATTATGTAGTCACAACTCACAATGTCACATTGCTTTCTATGGTAGTAAGATGTAAGTACATACTACATACCTATATTGCAAAACCTTCTCAGGAGTACGTTTGTAACATACCTACCTACAGATTGAATTAAAGAAGGGCATGGTACATAGGGCTTTCTACCAACACCAAGGCATGGTCGACGAAATCCATAACTATGAGAAAATTAGACTTTGATGAATTAATAAATTCAATTTCCCTAACCAGAAATCGAACGGACTGATTTTGGACAAAAAATACAAACCCTGTATTAATATACACCATTTGATAGTGTTGCTAATAAGGGACAAATTCTGGAAAGAAAAGACATATTAATATTATATTATTATGAATTATGATAGAGCCTCGCTAGCCAAACTAACTTCGGTGCACGTTGTAATCCGCACAGACGAGAGGATCGCGCGGAGGAAGGGATGGGTGCAGGTCACAAGCACAACGTGTCAATATTTCAATCATTTGCAATCACTTGTCAGTCTTATAATTATCACCTTGCAGCGTTACGTAATGTATGGCGGCCTATTACAGTAGATATTTGACTGCACTTAGATATTTAACCTCACTTGCAAACGTGATAGTTTTCCTGAAGAGTGTTGGGGGCTTTACTCCCTCCCACTTGCTCTTTTTTGGTAAAGGGTATCAAGACTGTCTCATTAGCGTTGACTGTTAGCTTAAGCCAATTTTCGACGACTTTCTGCAGTGATGCTTACATTAGCCCAGCGACTACTGATGCGCATTTGCTTACCACTAGCATCGCTAGGTCGTCAGCCTCCGTGGTCCAGTTGTTTAGAGCTTGGCTCTCGATTCGAAGGTTGTGGGTTAGATTCCCCGCATTGAAGCAACGAAAAAAAATTTTGTTTTCTAGTTTGGTTAGGACAATGCAGGCTGATCTGACTGTCTGACAAGAAAGATAATCCATGCGTCGGATGGGCATGTAAAAAGTCGGACCTGCGCCTGATTCTCGCCTGTCGTGTCGGTTATCCGTCCCACTGGGTTATGAGAGTAAAGGAAGAGAGAGTTGGATCTATAATTCTTGAAGCCAGGCTATCAGGGTAGTATATCAGGTTGAGGTGTTGTCGAACGCGTCTTCAATATCTAGAAAGGCGCTTAGCGAAAACACCTCAATGGCTCTATCAATGCGATCTACTAGCTCCATCAACGCCGTTTCAGTAGATTAATTGGATTTTAATTATCCAAAATAGCGGCGATGTGGTTCACCACCCATCACGTCTCGTTTCTCGCGGAGGTGAAAAGCGGACCATGGAGAGCTGCTTCGCTACGTTGAATGTAAGAGGAGGAATGGATGGTAAGAATGAAAGTGGACGAAGCGAAACAAGTGTGTAAGGATCGTAGCAAGTGGCAAAAAGTGGTCTCTGCCTACCCCTTTACGGGAAAAAGGCGTGATTATATGTATGTATGTATGTATGCCTTTCTTATATAGACTATGTGACTATGTTACGGGCTGTTACAACTTACTACAAATCTATTGACACCTCATTTATTAAAATCGAATTAATAGTTTAGGCGCTGCCGTGGAACGTACATAATAATAATAATAATCTATGGACGCTTCCACACCTCGTCAATCTGGTCCTGTACTAAGTATCCGAAAACTTGTGTCACAGGTACCAGACAATAATAACTCCCCACACCGATCTCGGTGACGGTGGCCGGTTTCATTTTATAGTGCCCAAGTGTGTGCGAAGTACACAAGACCACTCTCTCTTCCTTTACTCTCGTAACCCATTGGGACGGATGACCGACACGACTGGCGAGAGATCAGGCGCATGTCCGACTTTTTACATGCCCATCCGACGCATGGATCATCTTCCTTGTTAGACAATCAGGTGATCAATCTGCATTGTCCTAACCAAACTTGGAAAGAACATTTTTTTTTGTTCCAATGCGGGAATCGAACGCACGACCTCCGAGTCAAGAGCCAACGATCTAACTACTAGACCACGAAGGCTGACGTTTGTTACGATGACGTTGACGTGACGAAATATATTTAATACTTTTATACTATACATATATTTAAGAGCTCCGTAGCCTAGTGGGTAGACCGTTTGGTTTGCACTCGAGAGAGTGTAGGTTCGAATCCCAGGTTGTGGCGTGTACCAATGAGACTTTTTCAGATCTCAAGTACATTATACGGACGCTCTAACGGTGAAGGAAAACATCGTGAGGAAACCCGCACATAGTTGGCTCCAGACGTATTGACTAGTTCATTCCTCTGGACTAGGCTGACTATGTTGTGAGAATGCCGTATGTGCTTGGGAAACCATACGACATTTAAAAACCAACTGTCCCAGGCACTACAGTATTTCAAGAGTGGTTACTTCGCTCGGAGAATACTGTATAAATCATCCATTAACGGATGCAAAGGCCTAAGTTTTTTTTTTATATTTAAGAATTTTATTATAATATATATATATATATATATATATATATATATATATATATATTTAATACACATCCAAGACCCAGGAACACAGAAAACTTTTAGTCTCTTCGGCAGGATTCAAGCCCGCGACCTCCAGCTTAAAGGTCCGGACGCACTAGGCGGAACTGAACTTCAGCGGAACTGCGCGACACGTTTTAGTAAGTCGCACTGCAACTGCAGCGGCGCTACAAAAATATATTTAGTAGCTAGGCAACCTCCGAGCAAGATGGACGAATGGACGATTGAAATTTAAAAGGTTTTTTTTTAATAAATATGTACCTACCATGGACGAATAAAACTATAGACCTACAGATCCCATACATTAAAACGTACGACATTTTTTAATTTTCTTATTGACCGTTATAGCCCAAGAGCTACTGAGAAATTTAGAGTAGGTATTTGAGGCACGATGAAACCTTGTCCTGTACTTCTCCTATTGTACCTCAACACGAGAATGCAGGCCTGGCTGGTCAGAAGCGGAACTTAGCCAAGTTACAAATTTTTGAAAAGTACATTTTTTAATGCCAAAAATACATGTTTGAGGCGCTTTGAAATATTGATATACAGTTAGTATAATGTATAAGGAGTTGGGGAAAAAAGGCCATGTAATTTAGTTGGAACATTTAACCTAGCCATGTCAGTTTAAAAGTGAACTGGCTTTCGATTCATGATTTTCTGACATCTATTGGTCATTTTATGAACTGCAATATACGTATGGGCGAAAATGCGACATCTATGAAGCCCTCAAAGAACTACGTGGTCAAAAATAAAATTGCGTATTGTGCAATAAACTTACTCGTCAAAATGTATTTATAAAACAAATAGGTATTAATGAAATAGAAATGGCATACGAACCAGCATAACCTACCATCTACATGTTTTAGATAATAGTTTAGTTAACTATAAACGTAAAAGCGACATCTAGGAAGAATCAAAGAACTACGTGGTCTTGATAATTTTCGCAAAGTCGATATGAGTCGTTTTTAATTGATTTTCCTATAAAAATCGAAGATATCCATTCGTTGTTTATACAATATTGTGTGCAATAAAATTATATATTGTGCAATAGTCTAATTTACTCGACAAATTGTATATAAAAAACAAATCTAGACACGCGGTAGTGTGTCAAGCCAAGTTCAAGTAACAGAACTGGCGAGCGGCACCGTGTGTAATATTACACGAATCATTTGGAGCCCAAACGGTTATTTAGATATTAACGTCCAAAAATCGTCATTTTGATCACTGACTAACCTATAGATCAAAACTTTAACCCAGTTCCAGATGACCTAAAAATTCAATATTATGTTTGTTCGCAGATAACTTCGTCGTTTATGAACCGATTTTCATTTTTTTTTGTGATGTAAAGGGTATAATACCAAATTAGTCCGGTTGTCAAAAAAGTGGTGACCTGATGTTGGAATCCATGAGGAATTGAGGGAACTCCTCGAAATTTATATGGAAACATATGGTGATTTTGACTTTTTCTGAACAAGTCTAAGCTAGAGGTGGGCGCCGCGCCGCCATGTATGCGCCGCCGCCGCCGCCGAGTATCCAAAAATTCGCGCCGATCGATGTCGACTCAAAAAAAAACAGGCCCGTGCCGGGCCCTAGGCGCCGGAAGCGGGCGGGCAGGGCACGGGGTGCTGTGTAGTAATGGAAATTAATGCTATTTTTCATTAATTTAATTAGCATGCTAATTTTCATGTCTTAACATGCTACGTGCTATTGCTATGCTATTTGCTAAAATCGATTTTAATGATCATAAATAGCTGTGTATTGTGAAATGATAATGTTTTTTCATTAAGTCGCGTCGCTCATTAAGTATTAACACACAATACGAAAATATTAATAACTAGCGACCCGCCCCGGCTTCGCACGGGTATAATACTTATACTAATACTACAGAATGTATTTAAACCTCTAACAGAACGGGCGAAATTTAGTCAATACAAACAGAAACAAATTAATATAGGTACCTACTAAAACTCAATGAAATAATGGGTGGTATACTTTTATCGTATGAAATACCTATACTCTTCAGGACTAACAATAAAACAAACACTAAATAAATAGGTATTCAAGTATCTATCCATCATAGTTACAAGGAACACAAAACAAAAAATTTACTCATAGATCTAAACTTCCCTCCCGCACGCGCACCCCCACCTTGGTGACGCCCATTTCGCAACGGGCCGTGCAGCAGAAATCGTAATATTTTAATTTCGCCATAACTTCAAAACCAAACATCCAATTTTAATCATTCAAAGACCAAATATTACCTACATAGACTGTACTTAGTGATAAAATATTTTATTTTGATAAGGATTAATAGCATGAGTTGAGTAAAATAAACGCGTTTAAGTGTAGTCCAAAAAAAATTCAAGACTTGTAAACAAAAAAATGGCCTCTTTTTGTGCCTCACTCGACATAGATAGGTATCGCGGACTTTTTTGTAGATATTTATAAGATCTACAATTAATTAGAACATTTTATGGTTCTATTTTTTTATAGTTTAGGCAGCGTACGCAAAATAAGTAACTTTTCTGGTTGATTTTTTACACCTTGTGTCCGAAAAATCCAAATATCTTACGGAACCCTATTTTTTTCCAAAATAAATTTTAGCCTATGTTACTCATGGATAATGTAACTTTCGAATAGTGAAAGAATTTTTGAAATCGGTCCAGTACTTTTTGAGCCTATTTATTACAAACAAACAAACAAACATACAAAGTTTTCCTCTTTATAATATTATATTAGTGTAAAAAAAAAAACTTAGGCCTTTGCATCCGTTAATGGATGATATATACAGTATTCTTCGAGCGAAGTAACCACTCTTGAAATACTGTAGTGCCTGGGACAGTTGGTTTTTAAATGTCGTATGGTTGCCCAAGCACATACGGCATTCTTACAACATAGTCAGCCTAGTCCAGAGGAATGAACTAGTCAATACATCTGGGGCCAACTATGTGCGGGTTTCCTCACGATGTTTTCCTTCACCGTTAGAGCGTCCGTATAATGTACTTGAGATCTGAAAAAGGCTCATTAGTACACGCCACAACCTGGGATTCGAACCTGCACTCTCTCGAGTGCGAACCAAACGGTCTACCCACTAGGCTACGGAGCTCTTTTTGTAGAAAAACAACTATTGAATAATGGAACCTAAACGTATGCAATTAACTTTATTTTGAAAAAAAAAACTGCAGAAATTTGCCTGAACTTGAATGTATTTTCTCTTCTCACTCGCTCGTATTAATTCGTGGAACATCGCGGCATCGTGAACTCTCGGGTCGCGTCGCGCGTCGAGTCAAAATTATTTCGCATCGGATTTTAGCTTTAGCAACTAGCAAAAGCACGATAGCCAGTTAGCACTTAGCGCCGCGGTGCGAATCAGCGCGAAAAATGGCGTTTTTTTTACAAAAACAGCTACGCCGCGGCGCGGCGCCGCCACGCCGACCAATTTCCCCCGGCGCGCCGCCGCCGGCAAATTTTAGGTCGGCGCCCACCTCTAGTCTAAGCATGTGCTACCAAAAAGTAAGATTTTGCTCCAATGTATACCCTGGACCCAAAGGTACAGAACAGAACTCCTGACTCCTTATAGATACATGTTTGGGGATTTCGGCGTTGTTTAAAGAACTGCAAGCATATGCCACCATGTCAATAGGCATGTTGCCGAAAAAAAAATTTTTTAGACAACATGTTAATAAACAATCCAGAACCCATTTTTGTATATCTGAAAAAATAACTTAGATACAAACCATTGAAATTTACAATATGAAAGAGAGCGATATATTGGCCTGTGACGTCACGGCCTGCTACAGCTATACATTTCTCATAACAAAATTTATGGCGGTAGCAGGTTGTGACGTCACGAATCGTTTTGCGAGAAAGAGATGGACAATAATTTTTATCTACACTAATATTATAAAGAGGAAAACTTTGTTTGTATGTTTGTTTGTTTGTTTGTTTGTTTGTTTGTTTGTTTGTTTGTTTGTAATGAATAGGCTCAAAAAGTACTGGACCGATTTCAAAAATTCTTTCACCATTCGAAAGCTACATTATCCACGAGTAACATAGGCTAAATTTTATTTTGGAAAAAAATAGGGTTCCATAAGATATTTGGGTTTTTCGGACACAAGGTGTAAAAAATCAACCAGAAAAGTTACTTATTTTGCGTACGCTGCCTAAACTATAAAAGATAGAACCATATAATGTTCTAATTAATTGTAGATCTTATAAATATCTACAAAAAAGTCCGCGACACACTATACCTATCTATATCGAGTGAGGCACAACAACAATTTTTTATTTAGAAATCTTGATTTTTTTTTGGACTACATTTAAACGCGTTTATTTTACTCATGCTATTAATCCTTATCAAAATAAATTATTTCATCACTAAGTACAGTTTATGTAGATAATATTTGGTCTTTGAATGATTAAAATTGGACTTTTGGTTTTGAAGTTATGGTGAAATTAAAATATTACGATTTCTGCTATACGGTCGTTGCGAAGTGGGTGACATTCTGTAGTATTAGTATCAGTATTGTACCCGTGCGAAGCCGGGGCGGGTCGCTAGTTTGCTTATATTTTTAATCCCGTCACTCTAAATACCTATTTCTTTCAGATTTATGTATCTTTAATCAACAATTTTAAAATTTAATTTGTATAACTGTGAAATTCCACACTAGGCAACATCCCTATTAGAGTAATTTAATACATCATCACATTATTATGATATAAAAGGCTCTTCTCATAGTATTTTACACTAACTCGGAGATCTTTGAACATAACTCTGCCGTTTATGGACCTATTTGCAAAATTATTTTGTTGTAAATGGTTTAATTCGAAATTGGTCCTTTAGTCACTAAAGTGGAAACCTGATGATGCGATCCATGAGGAATCGAGGGAACTCCTCGAAATTTATATCGGTACATATAGAGATTTTGACTTTTACTCAAGTAACACAAGGCATATGCTACCAAAAAATAGGATGTTGCACCTTGGTGCTTTTGGGAACTCCTCTAAATTTATATCGACACATAGTGATTTTGACTTTTACTGAAGTAACATCAGCATATGCTACCAAATAATAAGATGTTGCACCTTGGTGCTTTTGGATCTTTTGTATAACCTGGATCCAAAAGCAGTGAACAAAACTCCTCAGTCTTTAAAGATATGTGTTTGGAAATTTCGGTATTGTTTAAAGATGGCTCGACCTCTGTGGCTCAGTTGGTTGAGCGTGTTGGTGCTCAAGCCGGAGGTCGCGGGTTCAAATCCCGCCGAAGGAACAAAAAGTTTTTCTGTGTTCCTGGGTCATGGATGTGTATTAAATATGTTTATAATATAATAAAAATCTTAAATAATATGTGTATAGTATAAAAGTATTAAATATATTTCCGTTGTCTGGTACCCGTAACACAAGTTCTTCGAGAACTTACCACGGGATCAGATTGACGTGGTGTGAAGCGTCCATAGATATATTATTATTTAACTGCAAGCATATGCCAGTTTGTATCTTACAGTAATCATCATCATCTTATTAACAAATTAGTGAAAACTTAGCGCGTATTCAGTTATACATTCGATCGTTTATTTTGGACGTTCTTAAGATGTATTAATAATAACTTAACAAAATATATCACAAAAAAGTATGAAATTATTATTTTTAAACAAAAAATTAAACCGACTTCCAAAGTAAAAATACACAAAAAAAAATGAAATAAAACTTACTTTCTAAATTATTTCCCTTTTAAATTGGGCTAAAACTTTAACTATTTCTCTACTCAATCTTATTAATTTTGAAGTCGGTACCAGCAAATATGAACGTAAGTTCTATAAAATATTGTAGAATATTGTTTGGGCTGGTACCGATTTCAAAATTAAGAAGATTGAGTAGAGAAATAGTAAAAATTTTAGCCGAATTTGAAAGGGGAATTATTTAGAGATTAAGTTTTATTTCATACTTTTTGTGTATTTTTACTTTGGATGTCGTTTTAATTTTTTTTTTTTTAATATGCTCCAGAATCCGAAACAGCGGATTAAAATTCAGAGAATTAATTAATTAAAAATAGAACTCTGTGCTAATACAATAGAGTTGAAAATCGAACACATGAGTGTCGAGTCAAATGTCAGTGTCATTAGTCATATAATATGACACACGAAATCCTTTTTCATCTCTTTTGTTACACAGACTACCAGCAGGCTTAGCATACACATTGGATGTGCATGCATGCTAAGCCTGCAAGAAATACCGAAGAATCGACAAAATGAGAGATTGAAGAAACGTTAATACCATTCGGAATTCAGAATAGGTCTTATTGTAAGGCAGCACGGTTGATGCTTCGTCGTTATGAGAAAAAATATTTCTTTTCTTCCCGAGCATGAGGTCCAAAAATGTCCTCTTTTGACAACTAAAGTAGAAACTTTTTCTTAATTTAACGTCAAATACTCTATACTAATATAATAAAGAGGAAAAGTTTGTTTGTTTGTTTGTATGTTTGTTTATTTGCATTGAATAGGCTCCGAAACTACTGGACCGATTTTGATGAAATTTGGTGCAAATATAGATGAAACCACGGGGAAGGACATAGGCTCCTTTTTATCGCGGCAAAATGTACGGTTACCGCGGGATTTCCTTTTGCGCGTACGAAGTCGCGTGCAACATCTAGTCTTACAATAATGTCAACTACTCGACATCATGGCGCTCCTAGACAATTAGTTTCAGTCTTTATATATAGAATATTTCTTCTTTAAATTTATTTCTTCGGCTCGCGTCGCTGCGTCATGCTAAGCCTGCTAGTACGAGGAAAAACTTTGGAAAAACTTAAAACACTCTTATGCCAAAGCATAGAGCGTGCGGACAGATACGGTGTATCATTTTCAACCTTATACCTTAGCAATAAGGTTCAAAATAAAGTTCACCTGATCTGTCCGCGACTGCAAAATGACTTGTCATTTTTGATTTTCATTGTGGTTACTTATCGTTTAATTCAATATTCTAATTAAGTTACACTTTGATTTCGTGTAGTTTTCTATTTAAATAGGTAGGTATTTTAAGCAAAATACGATTTCTTGGTATTTTAAAGAGTTGTATTATTTTTTATGATAGGTAGGTAGGTACATATTTAGTTTTGTTTTCATAATAATTAAGGTTGTCTTTTTATCCAACCGCGATAACCCATATTCACGCGAACGAAGTCGCGGACATCACCAATCTACAATAATTATTATGATCAATATCTACATTATACAACATTGTATTGTACCTGTTTATATAAGTAGGTACCTACTTTTATTCGATGCTTTTGCGCGCCATCTCGTGATCACATGTGGTACCCTAATACTAAGCCATCTACCATAATTGTCTAAAAACAAGCTACTGAGGTCATTTTTTGGATTTAGAGACAATTATCAAATATCCGCCTATGAACTTTAAAATCACAATGGAAAGAGACGGAAAAATATTTTTTCTTGTTTAAAAGAGAACTTAATTGATTTACTTCGCTAATTTGTGCAATTTATTGATTTTCGTGCTAGTAACTAACGCCATCTAGAGCTAAGCAGAATCCGGACCTTTATTTTGTGTATGTTTTAATGTATGGGATCTGTCAGTCTATACTTTTTTATTCGTCCATGGTACCTACATACCTACAATCTAAATAATTTACATACGACCTCCGTGGCTCAGTGGTGAGAGCAGTGGCGCTTTAACCGGAGGTCGCGGGTTCGAATACCGCCAGGGAACAAAAAAGTTTTTTGTGTTCCTGGGTCATGGATGTGTATTAATGTGTGTATAATAAAAATCTTATATTAAAGTAAAGTATGAAAAGTATTAAATATATTTCCGTTGTCTGGTACCCGTAACACAAGTTCTTCGGATACTTACCACGGGGCCAGACTGACGTGGTGTGAAGCGTCCATAGATATTATAATTATTATAATTTTCACTATGAAACCAATTAACATTGGAGAGGTCGTCGTTCATCCACAGGAAAAAGAAATAAAAAAATTAACTTACCATTTATTCCCATTTCTTGAACTATTTAATAATAATATCTATCTATGGACGCTTTTACACCACGTCAATCTGGTCCCGTGGTAAGTTCTCGAAGAACTTGTGATACGGGTACCAGACAACGGAAATATATTTAATACTTTTATACTATACATATATTTAAGATTTTTATTATATAATACACATTTATTGCACATCCATGATCCAGGAACATAAAAAACTTTTTGTCTCCGATTCGAACCCGCGACCGGGCTTCTTGAGCGCCGACGCGCAAACCATTGAGCCACAGAGGTCGTTTCATTCCAAAGTTAGTTTTTTTTTTTCATAGAAGTGTTCATGTACCTACTTTTTATGCTGGACGTCATAATATTATTATGTCTCCGGATACTGGCCCACGAGTACAATAAATTTTATTCATCTATCGACATTTTTGACGAACGATTATCGCGCTCCCAAGTATCACGGTTGACTGACTATGAAAATGAAGTTGGCCAAACCGAACTGCAGTTCGCGACACTTTTTGTCAGTTGATCAAATTTGTCTTGCAGTTCGCTGCAGTGTAGTTCCGTTACCGCTTAGTGCGTGTTATCTCATATAATTTCATATAAAGAATATTTTGACGCGACGTGTCGCTCAGTTCCGCCGAAGTGCAGTTCCGCCTAGTGCGTCCGGACCTTAAGTGCCGACGCGCTAACCACTGAGCCACAGAGGTCGTCAAACATACCTACATAGACTGCCAAAATATCACCCTCCTTTTGGCTTCGCCGAAGTCGAGTAAAAATGGAGCGCCGCGTCTTGTCGCATCTCGTCTCGGTGTGGTCTTACCCTAAAGCGTCGATTTACAATATAATGAGACATCATTGCTTCACAAAATGGCGGGTAGGCATGAGTCCTTCCACCAATATAACCTCAAGGTTATATTGATGAAAGGATTGAAGTGACTACAGCTGGTAAACAAGTTAAGAATTCCATGATATTGAGGATGTATTGATAAAAAAGCATAACATTTATTATTAATTATTATAAGGAGGTACTATTGTTTATAGCAAGGTGACGCAAAAAATGTAGAGATTTTTCTCGAAATTTCTCGAAAAGGTTACTTTGTCATCATCATCATCATCATTATCATACATAGTAATACGTATTACGTGAAGCAAAAGCTTTCAGTACAATTTTATGATTAAGCTGTGCAGACGGAGGAATATGATATTCAGTTAAAGGTTATGTAGAGAAAGGTGTGCAGAAAGCAATTTTTTAAATTAGTGCTTAGATATACATAATAAAGGTTATGTGGAGAAAGGTGTGCAGAAACCTATTTTTTTTAAATTAATGCTTAGATACATAATATTGACAAAAATAACAACAACAACACACAAATACCTAATGTCTTTTTGTGTTTAATATGTATACTTACTGTTTTCTTGAACTTTTTTTTCAACATTTTTTCCCTATAAGAACTTGCCTTGTGCCTTACCGAAAATGCAATTAAACAAAAATTTGCCAAAGTCGAGCCGTTCTCGATTTAAGACCTAGCAACACATCTGGCGATTTTTTTTTTTGGAATTGGGTAACTCGAAACTCTAATAGATTTAAAAAAATCACAAAAATATTTCACAGGGATTCGAAGTTTCGACCCACCACATTCCGAATTTTCGAACAACTGCCAATCGGACTGACATTGTAGAGTCGAAATTATTGATAATAATTGCACGACAAAAGAAAAACATATTGTATTAATATAAAATGCGCAGTTTCCCAGGCATAAAACCTAGCTATACCGATTTTTCTCCCTCAAAACTCCCTGCGTACTAAATAGTAAATTGCATTTAATTTTATATTGTCATTTAAAGTCGCCCGCGTAAATACATTATCCCGCGGGAACACTACTTATTCGGGATAAAAAACATCCTTTGTCCTTTCCCGGGACCCAAAGTATGTCTGTCTATACCGAATTTCATAAAAATCGGTTCAGCGGTTAAAGCGTGAAGAGGTAACAGACAGACAGACAAACAGACAGACACACTTTCGCATTTATAATATTAGTAAAGATTGAAATATTTATTTATATTTTAATGATGACGTAGCAATTTTAATTTTTCGTTTTGTAAGATGGCTCATATAATAATACATATATGTGTTACTGCTCGTAGACAATACTATAGCTATTAATGTAATATTATCTCATATCTTAATTAACCTTTAATTAACAGATAACATTAATTTATTATGCATTTTTATGTTTTTAATCTTAATTCTTATCATTACACAGTAGCGATTGTTATTTGTCAAAGTTACATTTAAAAGTGAAGTGCATTTTGCAGAATAAATAAAACAACTATATTTTTGAGTAGTAGTCCTAGTAGAGTACTACATCAAGAACAAACCGACGCAAAAAGTGGGGTGCTATAAGTTTGGTGTGTCAGTCCGTAGCAGCGTAGCTCCTAAACGAAAGATCAGAGAGTCAATTCTGCTAAATAAAACCTGCAATAATACAATTACAATCAAGTCTCGATACGCTAAAACTCTCAAACGGTGTTTTATGAACGTTAAACCAACGTGAAACGCACACTGTTTTGATCAAAACGTCATAAAATCCGTTCATGGTAACATGTCGCTACACTTTCTCAATCCAATCAAAGTAAAATGAAAGTCAACTTTAAATACGAGAATTGAAAATCTGATTGAGATGCGTTTTTTTTTGTTTGAAAGCTGACGTGATCGAGAGTATATGAAACACTCTTCATCATCAGCTCAGCTCGCTCACTTGACAATTCGGGGTTACTTAAAAATAAATAAATTTAAGTAAGTAGTTAAAGAACGTTTGTGTTCAAAAGCCGATTATAAGGTCAAGGATTTTATCGAACGATCGCACACCTTGGGAATAGCATGGCCACCTGCAAGGCTGCTTCTATGTATCTGACTTCTGTCAATATTATATAGACTAATGCCCATTTGCACTAAACTTAAGGATCGCCTAAGTTCTTTCCTAACTTGTTTAGGCTGCTCCTAGCAAAAAATACTATTGCACTAACCTTAGGCCATTCCTAAGTCCACTTAGGATATTCTTAACTTTATGAGCCCGATTAGGAAATGCGTAAGCGTAGGCAACACATAAGTCGGTGTTTTATCTAGTCTTGTAGATTATATTTTGTAACTATTGATATAGTTTTATTGATAAACTATTGTCAGAGATCTAGCCTTAGATGTATTACAATAAAAAGAGGTATATTTTTTAGCAGATTTTTTATTACAGTGATTTTAAAAATTCAAAGCTTAAAATAGTCAGATCACAATCACCATGGCAGGGGATTTAATATTTATTGAATTTCCTTGAATTTGTAGAAGTCGATTTTCATAATGAACGACACGCGAGAACTAGAATAACAAGATCACGACCAAACTGCTCCAAAATTTCGATGAAATCGTCTTCTTTAAGCGATATAGGATGTGCAAAAGAATTATTTCTCTTTATTCTTCGTGGCATCGTGAGAAGTTACTTTCGATAGAATGCACGGGCCTTCGTCGCACAACAATCGCACAAAATTTATTTTTTCCTCCGCCGTGAAGTTTGCGGTTTTTACTTTTTATTTTAACTTATTTTACATAATAGGTATATCAATAACGATTCCAAATCAATCGATGTATAATTTTAGTCAACAGTAAATACGTATAATATATATCTGTTTGACGTCTTGTAATGACAAGACAATTGACAGCCTACGTTACCAAATAAAATAAACCAAGGTCTTATCTTTTGTCACTTTTTAACACACGACGGAATCAATGTAAAGAGAAGGCCAAAATATTTTCTATGGACTACATTACTTAGCCGGTTTATAAAACCATAAACAACCAATCTTTACATTCGTTCAATCATTCACTTATCTAGGCAATGCCTAAGCTACGACATAATTAAGTTATATCTGTTAGTGCAAACAAAATGTTTAGCTAGGATGTTCTTATGTTTATGTATATCTTAACTAGGACTGGCCTAACTCACGTTTAGTGCAAATGGGTATAAGTTTTCATATTGCAATTTTTTTTAAGAACAATTTTCCATCTTGTTGCTAAAAGATGGGCCCGTGCGAGTTTCTTACGCCGGTTCTTCTCGCCGGGTTAGTTCCCGAACCGGTGGTAGGCATCAATTACGGACTTCTATAAGCGTTACTTTGTAACCTATATATGGAAATAAAACCTTTTTTGATTTGATTTGAATTTTGTTATTTATAAATAAGATAGACCCATTTGATTATGGTTCAGTTAATAGTGAAAGTACTTACAACTCTACAAGTGTTTTTTTTTTTTTATGAAATAAAGGGGCAAACGAGCAAACGGGTCACCTGATGGAAAGCAACTTCCGTCGCCCATGGACACTCGCAGCATCAGAAGAGCTGCAAGTGCGTTGCCGGCCTTTTAAGAGGGAATAGGGTAATAGGGGAGGGTAGGGAAGGGAATAGGGTAGGGGATTGGGCCTCCGGTAAACTCACTCACTCGGCGAAACACAGCGCAAACGCTGTTTCACGCCGGTTTTCTGTGAGCCCGTGGTATTTCTCCGGTCGAGCCGGCCCATTCGTGCCGAAGCATGGCTCTACCACGTGTTACTGCCATGGTAATTACCATCAGGCGATCTGCTCTTTTCTGCATCTGATTGCCTGACACTCTCCGTCTTCTCCGGGGTCAGAAGGCCACTTTAGGTGTTTCATATATTTTTTCCATACATAAATCGGGAAATGGTAAAAATAATGGCTACATGATTCATCTGATTTCTTTTTTTTTTTTTGATTTCATCATTATTTTAAAACATCAAGTTTGACAGTTTTCAATAGAAATGTGTTAAATGGCGCACATAATATGATTTGAAAAATAGATATACAGGTGTCCCAGAAGTCGACGTCGTCCCTTCGAAGGCTGATAGAACAGCTCATGACTCACCAGAATATCGTAATATGACCTTAGTAAAAAATCTTTAGTTTTCGAGATATTGGCACTTTTCATAATTTCATAAAAATTACACCTCATGTCAGTTTTTAGTCCGCCGCAACTACAATTTCCCGTATTGTGGGATACAAATTTGTATTGCGGAATCCTGACCAGTTCTGCTATTGACCACGGTTATCAACAAAGCTAATAGAGTTTGAACTTTGTAGAAAAAAAGAAAACTTTTCCCTAATCGTGATTTCAAAAACTTTTTCTCCTAACTTTCTCTATCCATACTGAACAAAAAATACACCACAACTAACCTGGGTCGTTACTTTAAAAAGTTGCTCATTTTATGTAGTTTTTAAAATAGTAAAATAGTTGCTATTAAGCTACGTCAAAAATTTTTTTTGCTATTTTAAGTGCACAGAGAACACATTTTGAATGTTTTTCTTTAGTTAGAATTTCGAACAAAAACACTCGTTACATTGAAATCACCCAGATGTTTATTTAAAAATTGTACGTTGAAGTGTAGGATGCTTTAAAACGGTCTTTAGGTGTTTCATATTATCATATATACAGGTATATATGAAACACCTAAATACCGTTTTATTCTCGCTCTTTTTTTTAATCCGGTTAAAAACAAGGTCATTTAAGCATCTATTAATTAATCATCACAAATAATGTGCTTTTCATCACGTATACACCAGCTAGTACTGAGGAGAATTCAAGCCAATCGATAGTTAAAATTATTGAAAAAAAAAAAACATTATATCGTAGTTTTAGCCTGGTGGTGGTAACATACACTGACATAGGCCTCCCCCATAAATTTCCAGTGCGACCGATCACTTGCGGCCTGTATCCACAGACTCCCTGCGACTTCTCAGGTCATCTGTTCACCCGGTGGAAGGCCGTCCTACGCTTCGACGTCCAGTTTGTGGTCTCCATTCAAGAACCTATCGGCCCCAGCGGGCATCGGTTCTGCGGGCTATATGTCCAGCCCATTGCCACTTTAACTTGCCAATGCGCTGGGCTATGTCGGTACCTTTAGTTCTGCTACGGATTTCCTCATTTCTGATTCTATCACGTTGAGAGACTCCGAGCATAACCCTCTCCATAGCTCTATGAGAGACACGAAGCTTATATCTTAATATTATAATCTATTCAAATCCAATCTGACCTCTGAAAAGACGATCTCTGTGGCTCAGTGGTTAGCGCGTCTGCTATTTCGAAAATTGCGAGTTCGAATCCCGCCAAAGCGACAGAAAGTATTTCCGTGTTCTTGGGTCTTAGATGTACCAGGCTGTGATACAAGTTCTTCAGATACTTGGTATAGGACCAGATTGACGTGGTGTGGAAGCGTCCATAGATATCAAAAAATAAAAACAAAAATAATCAAACTACATAATATACGTAAATTATAGAAAGATTGAATGCCACAAAATGTATATGAATTAAATTAATGAATAAAATTTCCTTAGGAAACAGGTGAATTGTATTTCCTAGTAGGTGAGATTTAAATTGGTAGCATTATAGTGGCCTGTTGTGTTTTGTTTACGTTGAGATAAAATTGGATTTGAATAAAATATTAAATAAGATAAAGTAGAGATTACTTCTGTATAAAGTTATTTTAAGTGTGTTTACGCACTTACATTATCATGGAATTTTCATTTTTAATTTTTCAGATAACATGGCGTCCAAAGACCTTAGGACGGAGCGGGTGAAGCAGATGTTCAGTTGGACTACCGGGTAAGTGCAGTAGACCAGTAGACCGGAGATAATAGACCAGTAGAACAGAAGCCTAATAAACGAGTTGACCAAAAGTTCTGCTAAAATCTAAATTAACTTTGTTTTTAAAGCGCCATCTAGTAATGAAACTCGCAAACTTTGATAACATAAAGTTTAAAACGAGAATCGGTAATGTATAAACGCTAGTCTGCCCACTCAATGCAAATAATATTCGATTTGTCATTGAATAGACTATTTTATGTAGATTATTTCCTTCATTGACCACATACATAATTATGTATTATATAGCCAACTGTGTTAACACGTCAAAAACAAACAGAACAAAATCAGGATTTTTCTTACCTTCACTTTGAGCTTTACTTTACATAATCTTATGTATTTTTGAACAGTATTTGCATTTGACTCGACACCCGTGTGTTCGATTTTCAACTCTATTGTTATAGTCCAGACTCCAGAGTTTAACTGCTCTGAATTTTCACCGGCGTTCCGGATTCCGGTTCATAATTATATAGACTCTGACAGGACTTTAATGCAAACGACATAAGGTTCACTCGCGTAGCAACTCCAAAGTAAAACACCTCTGAACTGAATGTATTTATAACTTATAACTTAACCAAGAGCATGTCAAGACATGTCTAACGAGGGTTCCGTAACTATAAACGCGTAATATGCTTTTTTTTAATTAGGTACTTCAAAAGTTACTGTCCGCTTTGGTTCACAATAAATTTCCTAAAGAGTTTTTAGCATGATCTATCAACATGGAAATTTGCAAGTTTCTATCTCCTATAGTTTAAAAATGCTAGGGGGGGACCAACTTACAAACTACTTTGGAGACCGATTACTCGAAAATGGTCAACTTTATAAAAAAGTAACGTATGAAACCTTGCCTATAGTTTTAAAATACCTATTCTACGACACCCCACACGATGGGGTAGAGACTAGAGTGAAAAAATATTTTTCATCCCCACTTCACATGTATGGAGAGCCACCCCTAAAATATAAAATTATAATTTTTTTATGATCCCGAAACCGTGATCTATACACAATCTGTAACTGGACCAAATTTCATCAATTTATATTCATAATTACAGGAGCTAGAGGCGCGGACAGACAGACAGACAGACAGACAGAGCAAAACTATAAGGGTTCCCTAAGTATTACAGAACCCTAATAAGGTTCTAATTTCAAAGTGCAGCCAGCATGACTTGCTTGATTCTTGCTTTAATAGATTGTGTAACAAAACTTAACTACATATGCGTATCTATGCCAATCTGCGCGTTAATCTGTTTAATGTTATGGACGTTATGTAAAGTTTTATATAGATATCTTGATTTTGCTTATAAGTTCCATGTACTATTAGGGCATCTATTTCATAAGCAGGTTGGTGGTTGTCTTAGTACAGTCACGGAAATTGCACGTTTACCTACCTAATACTCAGCAGAAAGTAAAAATAGCAAGTGACTTAGGCCCACTTAAGCGGATCAAGGTTGAAGCACGTTGAAGTTAACCCTAAAATTTCTGAGGATGATGTTTGTGACTCTTTCACGCAAAAACTACTAAACGGATTTTGATGAAACTGTGAATGGTAGTAGTTTGGGCTATGGATTAACACACATACTACTTTTTGTCTCGAAAAAGTACAGTGCTCCCGTGGGATACTGTATTTACGCGGGCGGAGCCGCGGGCAAAAGCTAGTAGACTCGAAACCGCGTGTGTTTTTATATTAATATTGAATGAACTTGTAATAAAAATCAATATTAGTTGTATGATCTACCTCTATTTGATCAGTGAATAGTTGCTTTACTTGACTTTTAGCTTATTCATGATCTCTATGATTAACGGCCGGTTTCAATAACCTGTCTGCCTTTAACTAAAAGTTAAAAAAGCTTACTTCAGTAGCAATTGGGGGCATTTTCTGTTTCAATAAACTAACTTAGATAGCGAGTGTTTACCCAAGACGTCTATCTACCATTCAGAGGGCCTAGCCTTACTCATGGTTAGAGGAAAACTCATTTGACCGTTTCAATAACGCTATTCAGCTTACCCGCGATATATATCAATTAGCTGTCATTACGATTTTTATTGTATCGCCCGATTTTGAGGGATTGATATAAGGATTAGTTTTTACAGATTCATAAAAATACATATTTACCAAAAATGGATCTATTCAGTGATGAAAGCGATAATGAAATGTTTGAGATTGGCGTGTTTGATGATTTGATGAGCATTGTTTGAAGATGTCTCATCTAAAATTTTGCTCGTTTTTAGCTATTATTGAGACCACGCCGTCCGTCCGTCTGTCATCACTATATCTCCTTAACCGCAATAGCCAGACAGTTGAAATATTCACAGATGGTGTATTTCTGTTGCCGCATTAACAACAAATGCTAACAACAGTATAAAATAAATATTCAAGTGCCCGCTTCCATACAACAAACATGATTTTTGCCGTTTTGTACGGAACCCTTCGTGCGCGAGACCGACTCGCTCTTGGCCGATTTTTAATGGATAATTATTTAGCTATAATAACAATTTAAATTGCGTAAAAACCCTTTTAGTCTACACTAATAAAAAAACCCTGATCATTAACTTTATAAATCTTGTGTACTAAAATATGTAGTACTGACTACTGAGTAACATTGTACCTATTTGGTGGTCGGGGAGTGGGGACACATTCTTAAGAATATATAAAGATAGTAATATGTTTCATATGAATCATTTTATACACAACTAGCGACCCGCCCCGGCTTCGCACGGGTACAATACTGATACTTATACTACAGAATGTCTTTAAACCTCTAACAAAACGGGCGAAATTTAGTCAAAACAAACAGAAACAAATTAATATAGGTACCTACTAAAACTCAATGAAATAAGTAGGTGGGTATACTTTATCGTATGAAATACCTATACTCTTCAGGACTAACAATACAACAAATACTAAATAAATAAATAGGTATTCATGTATCTTTTCATCATAGTTACAACGAACACAAAACAAAAAATTTACTCATAGAAGTCATAGATCTAAACTCCCCACGCACGCGCACCCCCGCCTTAATGACGCCCACTTCGCATCGGGCCGTGCAGCAGAAATCGTAATTTTTTAATTTCGCCATAACTTCAAAACCAAACGTCCAATTTTAATCATTCAAAGACCAAATATTATCTACATAAACTGTACTTAGTGATGAAATAATTTATTTTGATAAGGATTAATAGCATGAGTAAAATAAACGCGTTTAAATGTAGTCCAAAAAAAAATCAAGATTTCTAAATAAAAAAATGGTTGTTGTGCCTCACTCGACATAGATAGGTATAGTGTGTCGCGGACTTTTTTATAGATATTTATAAGATATACAATTAATTAGAACATTTTATGGTTCTATCTTTTATAGTTTAGGCAGCGTACGCAAAATTAGTAACTTTTCTGGTTGATTTTTTACACCTTGTGTCCAAAAAACCCAAATATCTTACGGAACCCTATTTTTTTCCAAAATAAAATTTAGCCTATGTTACTCGTGGATAATGTAGCTTTCGAACGGTGAAAGAATTATTGAAATCGGTCCAGTACTTTTTGAGCCTATTCATTACAAACAAACAAACAAACAAACAAACATACAAACAAAGTTTTCCTCTTTATAATATTACTAGCGACCCGCCCCGGCTTCGCACGGGTACAATACTGATACTAATACTACAGATAACAGAATGTCTTTAAACCTCTAACAAAACGGGTGAAATTTAGTCAAAACAAACAGAAACAAATTAATATAGGTACCTACTAATACTTAATGAAATAAGTAAGTGGGTATACTTTTATCGTATGAAATACCTACACTTTTCAGAACTAACAATACAACAATCACTAAATAAATAGTTACTCAAGTATCTATCCATCCTAGTTACAACGAACACAAAACAAAAAATTTACTCATAGATCTAAACTCGCACGCCTTGGCGACGACGATGCGACGCCCACTTCGCAACGGGCCGTGCAGCAGAAACCGTAATATTTTAATTTCGCCATAACTTCAAAACCAAACATCCAATTTTAATCATTAAAAGACCAAATATTACCTACATAAACTGTACTTAATGATGAAATAATTTATTTTGATAAGGATTAATAGCATGAGTAAAATAAACGCGTTTAAATGTAGTCCAAAAAAAATTCAAGATTTCTAAATAAAAAAATGGTTGTTGTGCCTCACTCGACATAGATAGGTATAGTCTGTCGCGGACTTTTTTGTAGATATTTATAAGATCTACAATTAATTACAACATTTTATGGTTCTATCTTTTACAGTTTAGGCAGCGTACGCAAAATAAGTAACTTTTCTGGTTGATTTTTTACACCTTGTGTCCGAAAAACCCAAATATCTTACGGAACCCTATTTTTTTCCAAAATAAAATTTAGCCTATGTTACTCGTGGATAATGTAGCTTTCGAATGGTGAAAGAATTTTTGAAATCGGTCCAGTACATTTTGAGCCTATTCATTACAAACAAACAAACAAACAAACAAACAAACATACAAACAAAGTTTTCCTCTTTATAATATTAGTATAGATAACCGGTTCTGGAATTCTTCGAAAAATAAAAGACCTCGCACAATGAACTGCTATAAATTAAGTATAGAAATAATATAATAACAGTTGTTTCGAATGAGTTTTGGAGAACACCTGTAGAATATATATAAATTATAATTACCGTTATAAGTTTTAACTTTTAAGGATGTTCTAACATTCTTCACTTCTTCAATTTTAACGATTCAAGTAATAAACAACGCCATCTATTGGATGTCGACGACACTAGGTAGAATAGTTAGCGCCATCTATACTGTGACCAAGGAACTTATGTAACTCAATCAATAATTCAAACTATGAGATGCAGATGGCGCTAGGTGGATTGTTTGTAAATGTATTGTACAAATAAAAAAAAATAACAAGGAGTTTTGCAATAGGTATCTTGTTAAACTTGTAAGTTGTAATATTAAAACTAACACGACGCAAAAATATTGTTTTAAAACACCAATTTTTGCTACATCTTATAATAAGTTTACTTGTTGAAGCTTTTTGTTGATTTTCAAACACATGTTAGGTACCTACCTACCTACCTGGACATTACCTAATATTTATAACGTTCTTACTTCATTCTTCCTAGGGAATTTGTGATTACAATTTGCCCTGCAGCTCAGCAGTACATTTTAGGTGAATCCTTCGTGTTTTCCGAAGGTTGTGTTTCTCAATATCGATGACTAATGAATAACAATTATTGTTGTTAGGAAATTAGTTTAGCAAACAACGTTACGTGCGACCTTTGGCTCGGGATGTTTATTTTATTTCTGAGAATCTTTAGCGAGTTACGAGTGACGACAGAGCGGTTACGCACTACGTCCGATCCGAATCCGACCCGAACCCGTGAAAATATGGTCCGGAGTAGCCGTAGAACTATTTCTATGGTAGTTTACGCACTAGATCCCATTTACGTCATCCAATTTCTTTCCGTCATTCTAGAATCATCATGACGGAAGGAAATCGGAAGAGACGGAGAAGAACCCATGATAAACGACGTGAACACTCTGCTGTGGCTCCGCGTAAATTACGAATTCGTTCCGAGTTTTCTAGATCCATATTTTCACGGGATCGGATCGGATTCGGATCGGACGTAGTGCGTAACCGCTCTTACGACAGTTCAATGTTTATGTTGGAACCCCAAGTTATTCTAGATCATCGTTTCTCAACCTTTTTTATGTCGCGACCCACGAAAAAGCCAAAAAGTTAGGTAAAAAGTCTTGCGATCCCGTCACGATATTTTCGACGTTTGATACAAAATATTCGTTCGAAAAATGAATATTTTGTACCTATAATATTATGTAGTTTGTATTTATTATTTTTCAAAAAACAAACTCGACCCCCCCAAGGGTCGCGACCCACGGGTTGAGAAACGATGATCTAGATACTATTTAGTATTTAGTATTTACTAGTTACTACTACCACTTGTGATATTAATTACTCTTTGCTACTACTAATATTTAAAGGTGAAAGTTTACGAGGATGGATGGATGGATGTTTGCTTCTCTTTCACGCAACAACTACTGAACGGATTTTGATGAAATTTGGTATAGTAGTAGTTTAAGCTATGGATTAACACATAGGCTACTGTTTATCTCGAAAAAGTACAGTGTTCACGTGGAATACCTGCTACTGTAGTGAGGTATTTACGCGGAACCGCGGGCAAAAGCTAGTTATGTACCTATTAAATCATAATGACAAACAAAGAGAAGTTATAGATTGTTGTGTAAAGGTTTCAATATTTATTCATACTTAGAACTCTGTACCTACTACTAATATATATCCTGTATAATCTATGTGCTAGCTAGAATCTAGGCGACTGATTTTTTTTCTTGCATTTATAAATGAATAGTACTCTTAAATATGAATAACTTCTCAGAAGAAACCGTATATCAAAAGTCAATATTTTCAAAGGTCTGCATACAGCCATCTGTATGCAAAATTTCGCAAGTCTCGAGAATACTCTCCATACAAAGTCGTACCTAGCTGTGACGTCACGCCTAGGTTAAAGTGTATGAAGTATACGGCCGCAGGAACATAATATTTGTAAATATCTCCGATGTTTGTGCGTTTAAGTTCATACTTATATTAATGTTTTTGTATATGATCAATGATGTACGTTTACAATTAAGCAAATAAAAAAATGAGGGTGTTTGATATTTTTTCTGCCGCTAGGGGGCAGACCCAACAAAGCATCATCTGGTGGCGTAAGTGGAATGAAAAACGGTCAATAAGGATTTTCGATTTCCTGTCACCAGGCGGCGCTCGGTAGCCCGACGGTCCTTGTCGTGTCAAAAAGCTTTCAGATGTCACGAATTGAATACCTTCATTACCACACTGTGTCTGTTAGGCAAATAGACAATTCAACATGTGACTAGAGAGGTCATTTCTGTAGCGCTTGAGTTATCTTTGAGTTTTTTTTTTATTTTTTTTTTTCAAACTTAATTCTATCTTTACAGGAGCTTAACCTAATATGACAGACAAGTAATTTATAAGTAAAAAATAAACATCAAAATCATAACTAAAAGTAAATTTCTTAAATATCTAGATAACAATTTCATGTGACTACTGTGATTAATGACTTTATTCAGACATCTTAAGAATTAAAGCATACTATAAAATATGCAGCCTTAGTAAAGTTGTTCAATGAACAATCAAATATATCAGTTTTCTCGTCTACCGCGTTGGGCGTGCGCAGCGCGCGCGTAAGCGGCGCCTGCTGAGGTTGGTGCGTGCTGTCGGCACCTCTAGCAGCTGCGGTCGCCGCCGCCGTTTCATGTTTCTATCCGGGATACACTTCACTTCTCCCAGTATATTCGGATTATGAATTTTCCCTCTGAGAACTTTAAATAAATAAGTAGCAAGCGTTACTTCTCGTCTAACCTCCAGTTTGTAATATCCTACCATTATTGTTAGTTAACTTGTACTTTGTATATTCTGCGAAACGCATTACCCTTTGTTTGCAGTCGGTAAACACGATCATCGGCCCCCGCCTGTGCAAAGTTAAACAGACGGACAACGATATATGTTGTGTAGATGTGGCATTTTAAACCGAGTCTGTACGAGAGAGATAGCATACTAGATGTTGCCCGCAGGAATTGTGCATTTTCCCGCGATAAAAAGTAGACTCTGTCCTTGCCCGTTGTCTACTTTATAAAAATGTGCCAAATTTTATCAAAATCCGTCTCGTAGTTTCGTAGCCTGTTCGATGCAACCACAGAATATATATTACTAACGTAAATGCAATAAAACATACAAGAAAATCTTTTGCTCTTTAAAACATAGGCGTTTTCCCTAATGATATATCTACAACTTACAAGTAATATATCGTTGGTCTGTAACAGGTTTGAGTCCTTGTCGAGGCGCTGAGGTAAAACGTTATATTATTTAATAGAGTAATGTGTTTTGGAAGTTTTTGTTCACTTTAATTTTACTGTCTCGTTAAATATGGAGATAGGTACTAACAATTTATGAGACTGAATTTTAACTCTTAGAAACGTTTTTACGCTAAGTATTACATATCAGATTAATTACAATTAAATCGGATACATATTGTTAGTTACTTAAATCGAAAAACTTGAATATTAAGAGCCACAAAACATCTATATTAATGTCTAATGTGCTATTATTTATTTAATTTGAGGCCAATATTATATAGAGGAAAGATTTGTTTGTTTGTTTGCATTGAATAGGCTCTGAAACTACTGGACCGATTTCGATGGTCACATATCTATATAGAGTAGACCACGGGGACGGACAACCGACTGACGAGAGATAAGGCACAGTATACTTTTTACATGCCCATCCGACGCATGGATCACCTTTCTTGTCAGAAAATTAGGTGATGGGCCTGCATGTCCTAACCAAACTTGCACACATTTTTTGTTGTTCCAACGTGGGAATCGAACCCACGACATCCAATCGAGAGCTAAGCATTATGCCACTGGACCACGGAGGCTGTTTCGACCACTACTGCATTAGTTATAATAGTGGTTAGGTAGTGTTCTGTAACCAAATGAATTAGTACACTTAAGCTTGCGTGCACAAAATTATAAACTGCCTTGAGGAGTTGAGTGCGGCCCTCGCAAGGCTGTTCTAGCGTACAATCTTATATAATTACTAGCGACCCGCCCCGGCTTCGCACGGGTACAATACTGATACTAATACTACAGAATGTCTAATTTAGTCAAAACAAACAGATACAAATTAATATAGGTACCTACTAAAACTCAATGAAATAAGTAGGTGGGTATACTTTTATCGTATGAAATACCTATACTCTTCAGGACTAACAATACAACAAACACTAAATAAATAGGTATTCAAGTATCTATCCATCATAGTTACAACACAAAACAAAAAATTTACTCATAGATGTCATAGATCTAAACTCCCCCCCGCACGCGCACCCCCGCCTTGGTGACGCCCACTTCGCAACGGGCCGTGCCGTGCAGCAGAAATCGTAATATTATAATTTCGCCATAACTTCAAAACCAAACGTCCAATTTTAATCATTCAAAGACCAAATATTATCTACATAAACTGTACTTAGTGATGAAATAATTTATTTTGATAAGGATTAATAGCATGAGTAAAATAAACGCGTTTAAATGTAGTCCAAAAAAAAATTCAAGATTTCTAAATAAAAAAACGGTTGTTGTGCCTCACTCGACATAGATAGGTATAGTGTGTCGCGGACTTTTTTGTTGATATTTATAAGATCTACAATTAATTAGAACATTATATGGTTCTATCTTTTATAGTTTAGGCAGCGTACGCAAAATAAGTAACTTTTCTGGTTGATTTTTTACACCTTGTGTCCGAAAAACCCAAATATCTTACGGAACCCTATTTTTTCCAAAATAAAATTTAGCCTATGTTACTCGTGGATAATGTAGCTTTCGAATGGTGAAAGAATTTTTAAAATCGGTCCAGTACTTTTTAGCCTATTCATTACAAACAAACAAACAAACATACAAACAAAGTTTTCCTCTTTATAATATTAGTGTAGATTAGTGTAGATTACGTCTTATCACCCTAAGGGTCAAAGATTAAGATGTTAACACAAATTAATGTTGATAACTATTCAAAATTGAACTTTAGTAATGACACAATAAGATACACATTTCATTGTAAGAAGCATAGATATCGTAAAATTGCAACGCCGCCTAGCGTTGCGTACCGTTGCGTACCGTCGCGTACCATCGCGATGTAAACTTATATGGCAGATCGACACGGACACTCCGATTTTCAGCTCTATTTTCATTACCGCAGATTTCTATTTACAGTGCTCAGAATTTACTCCAGTCTTCCGGATTCCGGATCGTAAAGACCCTGCCTTATTCCATAATGTCATGGGATACTCATCCCAACTTACCTCTCCGGTAGTTGTGGTATAGTATACGGGTACGCGACCCCGGCTTTCCTGGCTATTACTGTCCTATCCCTTCCCCTCCTGAGCGGTAATATCCTACATTTCCTATTTCCCACTCTAACTTACCAATGTTCCACACCACCTATCCTTCCCTTTCCCTATTCCTACCCTCTCCGCCAATCCGTGGGAACGCAATGGATAATCATAAAAATAATTCATTATCCAAAATGGCGGCGATGTGGTTCGCCACCCATCACGTGTCGTTCTCGCGGAGGCGAAAAGTGGACCATGGGGAGCCGCTTCGCTACGTTGAATGTAAGAGGAGGAATGGATGGTAAGAATGAAAGTGGATGAAGCGAAACAAGTGTGTAAGGATCGTAGCAAGTGGAAAGAAGTGGTCTCTGCCTACCCCTTTTTTTTTTTAAATGAAATATGGGGGCAAACGAGCAAACGGGTCACCTGATGGAAAGCAACTTCCGTCGCCCATGGACACTCGCAGCATCAGAAGAGCTGCAAGTGCGTTGCCGGCCTTTTAAGAGGGAATAGGGTCATAGGGGAGGGTAGGGAAGGGAATAGGGTAGGGGATTGGGCCTCCGGTAAACTCATTCACTCGGTGAAACACAGCGCAAACGCTGTTTCACGCCGGTTTTCTGTGAGCCCGTGGTATTTCTCCGGTCGAGCCGGCCCATTCGTGCCGAAGCATGGCTCTACCACGTAAAACCCTATAGGAAAGAGGCGATATCTGCCTATCCCTACGGGAAAGAGGCGTGATTTTATTATTTATTTATTATTACTTATTCCATAAAGGGACTCACACTTCTCACAGTATCTGGGGGCACGGCAGTGCCCCCTCCAAGTCGAGCGCGAAGCAAACACTGCCGTACCATCCTTTACTGGAACCATTTCGCCGCATTTTCAGGCCCCTATTTGAGAACCTCTGGATAAGACCAGGGCCCCGATTCTCGTGCTTCGAATATCGGTTCGATTGTCAGTCTGTCCTGCTCGCGCACGCATGATTTGAAGCCTGTGTGAATGAGTCAGTGCGAGAATCGAATCGAGATTCGAGGTACGAGAATTGGGGCCCAGAACGCAGAAATTTTCGTCATCCAATAAGCTATAATCACGTACTTAAAATCCAAAATTTCAAGTCTGTAGGTCATTTAGTTCCGAAGTTAAGCGAAAGCAAAGTTTCGCATTTTCGACACTCACTCACTCACTCACTCACTCATGATCATCAAAATAGAACTAGTACTTCCCATAAACTTAGAGAGCTGAAATTTGGTACAGAGTTGGGGTTTAATGGCCACATAAAGGGAAAACTATAAAAACTAGGATAATCGATCTGGGGGCACGGCAGTGCCCCTGCCAAGTCGAGCGCGAAGCAAACACTGCCGTACCATTCTTTACTGGAACCATTTCGCCGCATTTTCAGGCCCCTATTTGAGAACCTCTAGATAAGACCAGAACGTCGATCTGGGGGCACGGCAGTGCCCCCGCTAAGTCGAGCGCGAAGTAAACACTGCCGTACCATTCTTTACTGAACCATTTCGCCGCATTTTCAGGCCCCTATTTGAGAACCTCTAGATAAGACCAGAACGTCGATCTGGGGGCACGGCAGTGCCCCCGCCAAGTCGAGCACGAAGCAAACACTGCCGTACCATTCTTTACTAGAATCATTTTGCCGCATTTTCAGGCCCCTTTATTCTACTCGAACTTTATTCTACTCGAACATTACACAAATTAAATAAACAAATTACACTAAAATCTAGGGAAATAAATCAATATGCCCACGTTTCTACAAAAAGAAGTGAAATCCCACCAAAAACATTCTGTAAAAAACTAGCCAAGTCTCGATGGAGCTGCTTGTTTATCTCTAAAAAGTAATGAAATCTAGACAAAATCGTGCCAAGTCTAAGGTTCCTTACTGCGGTTTCTTTATTATTATAGTTAATGTTGTGTGACTTGGCCGTTGAAGGGCACACAAGGGTACAAAAGGGGCTCCATGACACCATTGCTCCAATACGTGTGTTGTACAATCAACAACAGCCTAAAATGAGACACTAGCGTCCAATTACCAATACCAGTATGGGCTATTATCTCGGTTAACAAACATAGGTAGTTACAAATGTAAACAAAATTGACTTGTACCCACTAAAGTATAAAGAATGTTCAACGGCCAAGTCACTCAACATTAACTATAATAATAAAGAAACCGCAGTAAGGAACCTTAGACATGGCACGATTTTGTCTAGATTTCATTACTTTTTAGAGATAAACAAGCAGCTCCATCGAGACTTGGCTAGTTTTTTACAGAATGTTTTTGGTGGGATTGGACTTACTGCCAGTGCCAACATAACGTCACAACTCACAATGTTAAGTGCACTTACATAAGTCGCATTTTCTGAGAAATGAGTTTAACTCGGTTTAACACTGCCCCAGTTCGAAGGCAGAATGTCGTAACGCAATATTTTATTATTTTCATAATTTACCTCATACATTCGGCTCATACACGCGGATGCGTGGAATTATTGCCAAATAGTAGTTATTAGAAATTTACACTTTTATATAGAAACTAGCTTTTGTCCGCGTGAAGTTCGGTTTCCATACCAAAGTTTAACCCCTTTTTCACCCCCCTTTTTTAGCGGATGCCTACGTCTTTACAACTATCTGTATGCCAAATTTCAGCAAAATCCGTTCACTAGTTTCGGGTGTGCGTTGATAGATGAGTCAGTCAGGTTTGCCTTTTATATATTTAGACTAGGTGTCCCGACACTCCCGAGTCCCGACACACGTTGTTCTGTCTTAAATATGAAGAAATTAATAAATGACTAAACTTACAAAATTAGCCAAATCGGTCCAGCCGTTCTCGGGTTTAGAGTCCCTCGGGAACGGGATAAATGTCTATTTCCTTCTCCTGGTTTTAAGCTACCTCCCTACCAATTTTCTGCCAAATCGGTTCAGCCGTTCTTGAGTAAATAGTGTAACTAACACGACTTTCTTTTATTTATATAGATTTAATCTATATAAAAGACCAAATTCAACCAAGTTAGTTAGATAAAGGTAAGTAACACTTAAATTTCGTTCTGTAGTTACAGACTACAAAATATCCTACTATAAATGTGAAAGTTTGTGAGGGTGTATGGATGGATGGATGTATGGATGGATGTTTGTTACTCCTTCACGCAAAAAGTACTGAACGGATTTTGAAGAAATTTGGTATGGTAATAGTTTAAGCTCTGGATTAAAATATAGGCTACTTTTTATCCCGAAAAAATACAGCGTTCCTGAGGGATACTGTATTTACGCGGGTGGAGCCGCGGGCAACAGCTAGTAAAAGAATCCAAACAAAAGAAGGAGTCCAATCTCTATAGTAACTATAAAATTAGTGTTAAAGTTTTGTTCCAAACATTATGAATATATATATATATATATATATGTGTATGGTGTGAGATGAACCGTCTTTGATGTAGTTATTTGTTTGAAAGTTGACGTGATCGAGTGTTCTTAGCTATAACGCTCTTCAAATGAGAATAGGAACGTCAATGACCGTTTCTGTCAAATATCACTTGAAAAGTGCGATTTTCAGAAAAACTTACATGCATATAAATATAAATAGTCTTGCATCGAATTTAAATAAAAACGTTAAATAGTAACCAATTATCTAAACATAAATTAACTATCATAACAGTCTAAATTCGAAAAAATATGGCGCCGACTCGATCCTATTCTCATTTTAATCGCATTATTATATAATCATTAGCTCGCATACTTAGTTGTGTACTGGGTTACTTAAATTTTTGATGTTTATTTTGGTGTCCTTTCCACGTTTGATTTTATCTCAGTGTATAGTAAGAGCGCCGTGGCCTAGTGGGTAGACCGTTTGGTTCGCACTCGAGAGAGTGCAGGTTCAAATCCCAGGTTGTGGCGTGTACCAATGAGACTTTTTCAGATCTCAAGTACATTATACGGACGCTCTAACGGTAAAGGAAAACATCGTGAGGAAACCCGCACATAGTTGGCCCCAGACGTATTGACCAGTTCATTCCTCTGGACTGGAGGCTGACTATGTTGTGAGAATGCCGTATGTGCTTGGGCAACCATACGATATTTAAACACCAATTGTCCCAGGCACTACACTATTTCAAGAGTGGTTACTTCGCTCGGAGAATACTGTATAAATCATCCATTAACGGATGTACCTAAAGGCCTAAATATAGTAAGGTTATGATAAATGTTCCATTAGATGTGTGTATTATTTTATGGTTTACTAGTATATCCTCGTAAACAATAATCATACGAACATAAAATATTGATTCCAATAATGTTAATGTAATGACCCTTGTTTCAATTTTATTTCGTGTTTTATTATTAAAAGTTATAACTTAATTATTAGGTAGTGTTGATTACGTAAGCAATTCTCTAGGACTGAGACTAGATAGAGTAGTTTTTTTAATGTTTAATAACGAGTAGGTACCTGGGTGACGCGAGTTTTAGTAGAACGTTAAAATAATTAAAAATTATAAAACAAAAAGAATCACAAATTATTCGTCTGACCAGGATTCGAACACGAGACAAAAATTTAACCTATACTAATCTAACCTAACATAACGCAAAAACACTTGAAGTCAGTGCCTCTCAATGCAGAAGTATAATTTAGTTCATAACTTACTCAAGAGATGGCATACGTCAAGACAACGACTTCAAAGAGCGAATTAAAATGAAAATAAGAAAAATTGTCTTGCATATTTGAAATTGAATTATTTTTAGCTTTTCAGTGGGTTGGTTTTTTGAAGGCGGGAAGACGATAAATATCGTTATTGTAATGTTTGTTTTAATAACTCCAAATGTCTTTTGTGTACGCGCCGCTCTGGCATGGTTTTCATAATAAAATTCCCATTCGATAAAGTTGCGAATACGTTGCTGTCAAATATTCGTGCCCCACTGTAACCCGAGCAGTAACAGTAGGGTTGTGTCCTAAAGTCGAATATCACATTCATACCAATTAAATTTTAAAATTGTTGAATAGCGATACATAAATATAAAAGAAAAAGTTATTTAGGTTGACGCGATAAAGAATTATAAGCAAATAAAAAGTATTGCCCATCTCTTTCTCGCAAAACGATTTGTGACGTCACGCCTCGCCACCGCCATACATTGCATAAAGACAATTGTATGGCGGTGGCGAGGCGTGACGTCACAGGCCGATATGTCGCTCTCTTTCTTATTGTAAATTAAAATTGTTTGTATCTTCGTAAATTTTTAAGATTTAGGTATAAAATTGGGTTTTAAATCATGTTGTCTAGCATAGAATAGACGAAAAATATTTTTTTTGTCAACTAGCCTATTCACAACTATGTATTAACGTTTTCGAATGTCAATTGTTTGGGCGCTGGCCGCTGTCATAATTTTCATACAATTTTCTTTCGATACCCTTACTATCGATTGTTACTGCTAACCCCACTGTTTGTCGTACAGAAAATATTACGTAGGTAATGCTAACACGTAAAATTTTCTATAATTACAAAGTATAATAAGAACGAGTACATACGTTTAAGCAAAAACTATACGTTTAAACTTTTAACTAGTGTTAGACCTGCATGGTTTTTTTTTAAAATTAAAATTGTAATCTATACTAATATTATAAGAAATAGGAAAGATTTGTTTGTTTGTTTGCATTGAATAGGCTCCGAAACTATTGGACCGAATTTGATGAAATTTGGCACAGATATGGAAATTGAAATATACAGGGGAAAAGACATATTCTACTTTTTATTGCGGCAAAATGTACGGTTCCCCGAGATCATTTGCACGCAAGAAGTCGCGAGCAACATCTAGTAACATTTAAAAAAAATATTGTCACTTGGCACTATTGCAACTCCTCTGGTATAGCGCGTGTCGGCTTACCACTAGCACAGATTAAATAATAGTACAAGCCACGAGGTGATACGTCCGCTTGTTAGCCTCTGTCGTTAGTCGTTTAATATAAAAACAATAAAATAGGTACCATAATTATGTCTTTGTTTCAACGCAATCTGCACGGCACGCGGCTCGCATGTGTATCACCTCATTAGTAGGTATCTTAGGTATAGACTCACATTATAAAGTGACTATAAGACCTAACAACTTGTGGTCTGACTAATTCTGTGGTCATTGACTTCTGGGGAATAATACAAGTTATACAAAATCTAGCTGTTGCCCGCGGCTCCGCCCGCGTAAATACAGTACCCCAAACACTACTTTTTCGGGATAAAAAGTAGCTTACATTTTAGTCCAGAGCTCAAGCTACTACCATGCCAAATTTCATCAAAATCCGTTCAGTAGTTTTTGCGTGAAAAAGGAACAAACATCCATCCTCACAAATTTTCACATTTATAAAATTAGTATTTAGTAGGATTGACAGATTATTCAATAAAATGAGAGAGAGAGTTTAGGCGCTGCGTTGGAAGTTGGAACAAACATACTTACATATTACTTACATATTAACATAGATTCGTACCTGGGCTATTATTACGAATCTATTGCACCTCATTTATTAAAATCGGATCAGTAGTTTAGGCACTACGGTAGAAAAAAAAAGGAGGAGGTTCTCAATTTGACTGTCTTTTTTAGCGTTTGTCAGAACTTTCGACTGGGTGAACCGATTTTGATGATTCCTTTTTAGGGTTCCGTAATACTTAAGGAACCCTTATAGTTTCGCTCTGTCCGTCTGTCTGTCTGTCTGTCTGTCTGTCTGTCTGTCTGTCCGCGCCTCTAGCTCCTGTAATTATGAATATAAATTGATGAAATTTGGTGCAGTTATAGATTGTGTATAGATCACGGTTTCGGGATCATAAAAAAATAATAATTTTATATTTTAAGGGTGGCTCTCCATACATGTGAAGTGGGGATGAAAAATATTTTTTCACTCTACCCCATCGTGTGGGGTATCATAGAATAGGTCTTTTAAAATAAAGGCAAGGTTTCATACGTTACTTTTTTATAAAGTTGACCATTTTCGAGTAATCGGCCTCCAAAGTAGTTTGTAAGTTGGTCCCCCCCCTAGCATTTTTAAACTATAGAAGATAGAAACTTGCAAATTTCCATGCTGATAGATCATGCTAAAAACTCTTTAGGAAAACTATTGTGAACCAAATCGGACAGTAACTTTTGGAGTAATTAAAAAAAAGCATATTACGCGTTTATAGTTACGGAACCCTCCTTAGACATGTCCTGACATGCTCTTGGTTAGGTTATTATTTGAAAGCTATAGTGCTTCCCGTGTGATCCCATATTTACTTTGCGATTTTAATTGTTTGTTTAAAAATAAT
Organism: Glaucopsyche alexis; assembly: GCA_905404095.1. NCBI lineage: Eukaryota > Metazoa > Arthropoda > Insecta > Lepidoptera > Lycaenidae > Glaucopsyche > Glaucopsyche alexis. Next base: position 2,417,157 of record FR990064.1, on the reverse strand, counting down.
TATGTTTAATGTAATTGAATGCCTTGCTTAAAATCTTAGTTTGAACGCATCTTTATAAATCCTTGCTACTTAATTAATAATTAGAGCATAGATAATTAATTATTATGATTGGTCTATGGTTATACGAGATGTTGCTCGCCATAAACGCGTTATAAACAGAAAATATTTGTTTGTTTATAAAATAGACCACCACATAGGCTACTTTTCATCGCGGCAAAATCTTTAATTTCACGAACGAAGTCGCGGGCAACACCTAGTATTATAATATAGAGAAAAGATTTGTTTGTTTGTTTGCAACGATGAGTCTCCGAAACAACTGGAGCGATATTTGTGAAATTCGGCACAGATATAGAGTAGACCACGGGAAAGGACATGGGCTACTTTTTAAATACGGTTTCCGCGGGATTTCTATTTGCACGTACAAAGTCAAAGTCAAAAAGAGTTATTGAAAATTGGTAATTTTATACACTTTCTTAACGAAGTTGCGGGAAATATCTAGTATTATTATAAAATGCAACTATTTATAAACTAGCCTAGAATAATTTAAATACCAAACTGTAAATAATATATCGATAATATTATTTTAAAGGTGATCCACTAAATGGTTTTAAAAATAAACGAGAAGATAAACAAAAACTAGTTTAAAATAACTTAACAAGGACATACGAAGAGGGAGTAACTCTAGAATGTAGATGCATACCAGGAGGCCACAAACAACGCCGAAATCCAGAGCAGAGTCCATGACAGAGTCATATTCAAAGATATCCGTGTCGGTGTAAAATATTATGAAAAATCATCATAATATGATGATGTATGGTGTGATGATGGTGTTGATGGTGTGATGATGGTGGCCTATGTCTCTCCCCGTGGTCTATTCTATAAACAACAAATATTTTCTGTTTATAACGCGTTTATGGCGAGCAACATCTATAACCATAGACCAATCATAATTAATTATCTATGCTCTAATTAAGTAGCAAGGATTTATAAAGATGCGTCAAACTAAGATTTTAAGCAAGGCATTCAATTGCATTAAACATAATTATTTTTAAACAAAAAATTATAATTGATTTGCAAAGTAAATATGAGACCACACGGAATACACTATAGCTTTAAAATAAAAAAAGAATCATCCAAATCGGTTCACCCAGTCGAAAGTTCTGAGGTAACAAACGCCAAAAAAGACAGTCGAATTGAGAACCTCCTCCTTTTTTGAGATCGGTTAAAATTTGCAGCCTTTTATGACTGTTGTTTATCTACACTAGCCACTAGCCACAGAACATAACGGGATTTTATAACAATCCATCTATGGCCGGTCTAGGAAATTGACGTAAATGGCAGAAAAAACGACTCTTTGGGCTAGCGTTTTATAAACTTTTGGATTTTTCCGCTCATTTGGGTAACATTAAAGACGTCGAATAAACTAATTGAGGAGTTTTTGCCAACGAAGGCAATAGCCACGAGGTAAAAAAGCAATCAGACGACCTCTGTGGCTTAGTGTTTAGCGTATTGGCGCTCAAACCGGAGGCCACGTGTTCGAATCCCGCCGAAGGAACGAAAAAGTTTTCTTTATTCCGGGGCCATGACTCATGACACATGGATGCGTATTTAATATGTGTGTAAAATAGTAAAAATCCTAAATGTATGTATAATATAAAAGTATTAAATATACTTCCCGCTGTCTGGTACCCGTAACACATGTTCTTCGGGTACTAAGTACGGGACCAGACTGACGTGATATAAAGCGTCCATAGTTATCTATACCTTAATATAATAAAGTTTGCATCGAATAGACTCCGAAACTACTTGACCGATTTTGATTAAATTTGGCACAGATGTAGAGTAGACCACGGGGAAGGACATGTGCTACTTTTTATCGCGGAAAAGTGCACGGTTTATGCGAAATTACCTTTTGCGCGCACGAAGTCGTGGGCAACTAGATGTTTAATATATTAATCAGACTTTTGTTTATATCCAAAATGATCCAGGTAATAAGTACCGTGAACTGCCGTGCGATACCTATACGAGTATGATAATGATCATGTAGACGGCCCCTGATCACGTCACGTCGACGCGGCATCGTCAACAGACAACATTAAACGTACCGGATTTTTTTATTTTAGGCTGGGGCTATGTGACCCGGAATCCGCCGTTCCCGGGAAAATTCAAAGCTCTGAAAATGGAATTCTGCTCTAATACAATAGAGTTGAAAATGGAAGTGTCGAGTGTCATATTATATAACACTAGACGTTGCCCACGACTTCGTGCGCACAAAAGGGGATCCCGCGGGAAACGTACCTTTTGCCGCAATAAAAATTAGCCTATGTCTTTCCCCGTAGTTTAGTCTAGTTTTGTGCCAAATTTCATCAAAACGGGTCCAGTAGTTTCGGAGCCTACACGATGCAAACAAACAAACCTATTCTCTTTATAATATTAGTATAGATTGATATTTGACTTGACACTTTCGTGTTCGATTTTCAAGTATATTCATTTGCTCGTTATGTCAACGCACCACGACGCGACACCCGCACGTTGACGACGCGACGTCGTGACGTGGACATGAACTAATTAAACTTAAGCACTAATTAAATAATATGACGCCTCGCTACCGGATACCTTATTGGTGAAGACAAAATGAATAGGTCGTTTTAGGTGTCCTCAGTGTCGTTTTGTTTATTTATTAAAGTGGATACCTCTTAAGCTGCGTTGGGCATTTTTGAGATGGGAATAAAGCGCACAGAGTGCCACTATTGTGGTTTGTCTTTTCATTTATTTATGTATTTACTACAAGATGTTGCGACTTCTTTCGCCGGGATAAAAAATTGCCTATGTCCTTCTCCGTGGTCTATTCTATATCACTGCCAAATTTTATTAAAATCGGTCCAGTAGTATCGGAGCCTATTCAATGCAAACAAATAAACAAATATTTCTTCGTTATAATATTAGTATAGATGTAGGTGTCCTCAATGGCGACAGTAAGGATGGAGCCACGAACATTTTGCAAAAATCTTTAAATAAAACCATGCTGACAATCCTTTTTCCTGACGTGTTTCGCGAGATAAGCCGCGGCCCCAATAAGGCCCTCACAGCGGATATGTCACGCGGGGCCTGCCCTTACGTCAGTAAGGTGTCCTCGTATTGTCCACACAAAAGGGCGTACCTATCATATCAGCCGTATCAATTATAATTTTTGTATGAAATGAACCAGGAAACGAGCAGACGGATCGTCTGATGGTAAGCGATTACCGCCGCCCATGGACACTCGCAACACCAGAGGTACACTTGTAACTCCTCTAGTGTTGCGACTTGCGTTCTTCGTCCTTAAAATACCCGATTCCCCCCTTGGGCCTCCAGTAACCTCACTCACTCGGCGAAACACAACGCAAGTGTTATTTCACGCTGGTTTTCTGTGAGGCCGTGGTATTTATCGGGTCGAGCCGCCCCATTCGTGACGAAGTGTGGCACTCCCACAATTATGAGGCCCGCATCGAATTTTACTCATCACTATTTTGATACGGGCCCCCCTAAGGCTCGCTACGCTACAGAAGGTGTTCTAGCATTGGCCCCACATTTGAACGTCTTCGATGCGCGTGCGCACTCTAAATTTCATCGATGTTTAGTGCCAGGGCTAGATTACATTGCTGCAATAAAAAAATCCGACCTGATGAAATCCTTGCCGCTTGCGTCACAGTATCGCTAAACGCCAGTAGTCCAATGCAGACCGCGCGCGACGACGGACGTGTGCAGTAGAAAGTTCATGATATCGCGAATTGTGTTTACTTTTGTGTAGTGCATGTGCTGTGAAGTGCCAACAATATGCTTATAACGTAAGTTACGAACCATCTGTGATTGTAATTACTGTGATTAGAGTTTAACAAGGAAATATTGAAGCGTCAAACGCCTTGACCTCCAAGAACTTGGAAAATTCTTAGTTAATTCGAACGGAAAATGTAATACAATGGTATCGGCAAGCAAGAAAACGACGAAACAAAAACATATTATAATTTATACTGCCTCTTTAATACTTTTAAATTATAATTTATATTGTCTCTTTAATACTCCAAAATGTCCGAAACGCACCAAAATGTCCATAGGCGTTTGTTTTCTGAGAGGCGATGCGTTTGCTCGTTTGCCTTCTTAAAAAAAGCTTTGTACATCGATGTTTATGTAAGCAAAAGCATTTCTAAAGTCATCCGTCGACAATGATATCCTTATAGAACCGGTCTCCCACAGGGCGCGATTCTGGGTCGCGCATTGTATAACGTATACAACGATGACTTATTACCGATAATGTAGAGAACGAGTGAAAGGAAACATACATGTATACATATAGTTAACATAGTATTGGCACCTGTAGCGCTATAAAATACAGATTGTTTACTAAATAGTAAAGAAGGTTTTTAGACTTGAAATTGAAACGAACGTTACTATATAGTAGAAAATGAAAATTTAACTGAATAAATGAATGTTAATATTGAGATACATCTTTGAAAATTAATATTAAAGTTTCTCAAGTACCATAAAGGGACGCTCGGTGAAGAAAAACGTATTGTGAAACCCGTATTGACAAGTCATTCCTCTGGACTACGCTGACTGTGTTGTGAGAATGCCATGAGACATTTAAAATCGTCTGACCCAGGCACTACAGAATTTAAATAGAAGTTACTTTAATCGGATAATCTTACCTCATATTACAAACGCGAAAGTTTGTATGTATACTGTATGGATGGTCGTTGCTCTGTCGCGCTATAACAACTGAACGGATTTCGATTAAATTTAGTATGGTAGTAATTTAGACTCTGGATTAACACATAAGCTACTTTTATCGCTGCAAAATGTACAGCGCCCGCGGGATTTCGTTTGCGCGTACGAAGTCGGGAACTTCTATTACCGAATAAATCTTATCACAGATAATAAGACCTTAGTTTATACTAAGTCATGATTCTAAATGATAATTTTCCTCTTGTAATGATACATAAGAAATCTATTTGTCTGTTCATAAATGTCTATCATAATATAATACAGCCTAAATTAGGGAAATAATTTACAATTCAAGTTTGTATCAAGTTCAAATCCGGTTTCTGTCAGAAATTTGCTTGATATAATTAATAATAATTTGAGATGTGGTTTCGAGAATTTTGCAAGAATAATAACTCTATGATGTGTATTAAAATAAGTTTTAAAATATATGTATAGTATAAAAGTATTAAATATACTTCCCGTTGTCTAGTACCCGTTACATAAATTCTTCGGATAATTAGCATTGACGATGGTGTGAAGCGTCTATAGATATTTATTTTAAAGTGCAATCCGTTCAGAGGTTTGAAGCGAATGAGTAATGATTTATAATGTGGCTAAACAAGGAAATATTCCATTTATTTCAAAACGCTATTGTATTTGATAATATGTAAGTACAACTGTTGCATATTTTAAATATATTTTTAATTACATATTTATTGAATTATTTAACTTATAATATTACGATACGAAAGATTTTTTTTAATCTAATTTATTATTTTATTTGAGGAGTGGAAAAAAGATATGTTTAGTTTATATCGTCATAAATCGTAAAAAAAACTTCATAACATTATTTAAACTAATACATATTACAAAGAGAAAAGATTCATGTTAGTTTGTTTCCATTGAATATGCTCCTGAACTACTGGACCATTTTGATGAATTTGGCGCAGTGGTAAAGTAGACCACGGAGAATGACATAGGCTACTTTTAGCTCAGTAAAATGTAAGGATCTCGTGTGATTTCTTACTGCAAGAAGTCGCGGGAAACATATAGGTGTTTCCCGCGATTTCGTGCAGTAAGAAACTCTCTTAATATCAAATAATCAAGTATATAGATACTCTCTTAATATCAAAAATTATCAAATGTGTATTTGTTAAATGTATGAGGAAAAAATTAATGAAACATTAATTGTATAAAATGTTATAATTACGGCAGAATAAATTCCAAAATTTACACGTGAGATATTAAACATATATTAAAGCATACCTACATAATACACGTGATCTTACAATTTTCATGCGATAGATCTTATAATGCAGGGTTTCTCAAAGTGGGGTACGCGAACCCCTAGGGGTTCGCCATTCGTCGGTAGGGGGCTCGCGGCAATATTTACGTAATGGCAGCTTGATGACTGAAAAGTGGGGTTTCACATTGGTCGTAGAGCGCCCGATGCCTTGGGTTGCTCTCCCGGAGTAGGTGGCAACTAGGTAGTCTGCCGCGCGGAGGTTCTGCTGCGGAAGCAGATGCCGCTAACTGGGCCGCTGCTGTTATCGCCTCAGGCGGTCCGGCGGCCCAGCAGCATAACGGAGGAATTTTAGTGCGGACACCTTGGGGTTTTAGTGCACTAACCCGGGGTGTGTTCCTCACGCCCCACCCGGGAGAGTCCCACATACCCAGTTGCCGACCTCAGTCCGCCAAGGATCCATAAAGGATTTCTCCTAGTAAGAAAAGGGGGCTCGCGGCAAGATTTACGTGAATTAAGGCTTGATGACTGGAGAGTGGGTATTCAGTTTTCTCACTGGTCATGATAAAAACGAAATACAGAAATCAACTTGATGCCGAGTCAGAATTAAGGTTAAAATTAATATTAAAAAATATTTCTTTTGCCACTGTTTTTGTTACCTTATATTTAAATAAAAACCTTTTTTTCTTCAACAACCTTGGGGGATTTAATTGGTTAGTCAAGGGGTTCGCTATCATCTGGAAACTTTAACAGGGGTTCGTAGAGCCAAAAGTTTGAGAAACCCTGTTGTAATGGATTTTCAAACGCTAGTCAAAGTGCGGATCCCATAGATCATAGGCTGTCTCTTTCTAATGGCAGAATAGGACGATAAGCATTTGTCTTGAGACTTGAGAGACACTGTATAGTTGACAAAATAGTTTTGGTCTATTCAGTGTTAGACAACACGATATTAAACAATATAAAACCCATTTTATTAATCTTAAAGAAATTACGATTATGCCCGATTTCTGGGTTAAATTGTCGGGAGTTTATCTATTTATTAGAGCTATTGGTTCGTTAACTGAACCTCAATTCTCGTATTTAAAGTAGACATAATTTTACTTTGGATTGAAAGTGTAGCGACATGTTACCATAAACGGATTTTACAACGTTTGACCAATCAGAGCGCGTTTCACGTTGGTTGAGCGTTCATAAAATACCATTTGAGAGTTTTAGCATATCGGGACTGCAGGTTTTATTTAGCAGAATTACCCCTCAAAGGGACAAAATAAAACCTGCATTAATACAATTACAATCCAGTCCCGATACGCTGGTTTCTGAACAAAAAACAAATACAAATTAGACATTCAAGTTGTGTAATCAGTCGCAAAATATACAACATGTTAGCTTAAATTTTGACCAAAATCCTATAAAATACTAGAATTCTATACATAAGCGGCTGAGACAGCGCACCGGGTGCGCGACCTTCAAATCCGGCGTGTTGTACTACAGTGTAAGGAAATGTTAATCATGTTATTTTTCTGTAAATCCCATGAATTTTTATTTATGCATACCTACTGTCATTACTCACGTAATATTGCAGCCTAATGTCGTGTAAGATATTTCATTTGAATAAAAATACTAGAGCCGTAGCAAACCGGATGTATTCGGTACTGAGTAACGAGTACGCCATCTAGTAGCGAGTACTGAGTAACGAAACGTTACACACGAATACATTTCGTTACTCGCATTTTTTGTAGTATCGTGTTATAACTCAAAAAATGGTTCAAAATACGGAAAAGTGAAATATACACCTTATCCAACTTGGTATGTAATGTATAAGTAATGAGTATTTTTTCTAAAAATTAAAAATGTGGCGACACCGCGACTTCATACTATATGCGTACACAATACGACTTAATTCGTTACTCTAACAAAACATAACATATACTATAGAGGTATCAGAAGTAACGAGTAACGTAACGATACTATAGTAACGAGTACATACGGGTACGCTTTTTTCGTTACTTTTACACCTCTAAAAAATACGCCCTGAATATCAAGATGATGATGATGATCATGGGTATACAGAACATTCCAGACGGTCATTGCCTGCGAAGGGTCGGGGAAACCCAATGACGTCACTCGCTACGTACACAATCATTTATTATTTCGTTTAATAATATTTGTCTCAGTTCTTTATATTATTATAGCCATCATCATCATCATCATCATTTTCGGACGGATAGACGGAAGGACAGACAGCGAAGTCTCAGTAATTGGGTTCCGTTTTTAGGGGTCAGGAAATCTAAAAACGGATGTTTTACTTAACACTAGCTTGCTTTTACTAACGGCTTCGCTCGCGTTTAACTCTTTTCCTTACAAATATTATAAACGTAAAATAACTCTGTTACGCAATTACGCCGAAACCACATAACCGAATTTTATTTTTGGCACAGACATATAGTTGACCTTGGCGCAACACTTAGGCTATGTTTTGTCGTGGCAAAATGTACGGTTCCCGTGCGATAGTTTTTCTGCCGAAACAAAATTGTATGCAATGTGATCTCACAATTTCGATTTATTTATTATTAATAATTTAAGATTTTTCAATAAAATTAATAATACCTGTTATATTTACCCGACTGCGCGACGCATTACGCAGTCGGGATCCATTATTCGACAGCCAATGTAATTTTTCAATGGATCCTGACTGTTTAGTTGTTATGTTCCAATAGTATTAATTCAATAATATATTATAGAATTCTAGACCACCGGATATCTAAGTGCTTGTTTTTTTCTTTTCAGTTATAATTATGTACCTACTTAGTTTGGTTCACTTTTTACGCAGTCGGGTTTTTAAATTTTTTAAATTATTATTTTTTATTTATGCAATATTATACAAATAGTGTGCTTAATTTGAACGCAATGCGTTCAGTGGTTTAAGCTACATAGCTTACAAACTTAAAACACATGTTTTGCTATTTTATTTACTACTAGATGTTGCCTATGACTTCGTGTGCGAAAAAAGACATCTCACGGGAACCGTACATTTTGCCGTCATAAAAAGTAGTCTATGTCCTTCCCCGTGGTCTAATCTACATGTGTATCAAACATAAATCGGTCCAGTAGTTTCGGAGCCTATTCAAAGCAAACAAACAAACAAATCTTTCCTCCATATAATATTACTTAGAATTGACAACAGTTTCATTCATTTGTTCAGTTTCATTCACTTGTTGTTTTGATTCCGTGAAATCCGACGGAAAGTTACCAAAAACGGCAATAAAATGAATAAAATGTTTCGGTCGTTGAGGACTTATTGCCAACGAAACAGGCCGTCTACCGTCTTGTACTTTTTACGTTTCGTATAAAAATGTAACTAATTAAAGTCGAGAATTAATTAAAAAGGCTATAACTTTTTATTATTATTTACAATAATAATTATTGTAGATATGCGAGGATTTTTTACGCTTTCACGCCTATTATGTAGGTAATCATTATGAAAATTTATAAAGTTCTTATCATGGGCATATTATAGTGGCGTCCAATGTTCATTGTGTTTACCTACTAGCTTTTGCCCGCGGCTCTGCCCGCGTTAGTACAGTATCCCACGGGAGCACTATACTATTTCCGAATAAAAAGTAGCCTATATATTCCCGAGCTTAATTTACTACCGTACCAAATACCATCAAAATTCGTTCAGTAGTTTATGTGTGAAAGAGTAACTAACATCCATCCAAACATACTACTATTATAAATGTGAATGTTTATGAGGATGGATGGATGTTTGTTACTCTGTCCCTTATAAATTACTGAACGAATTTTGATGGAATTTAGTGTGGTAGTAGTTTAGGCTCTGTATTAAAACAGGCTACATTTTATCCCGAAAATGTACAGTGTTCCCGTGGAATACAGTGTATAGGCGGGCTGAGCTACGGGCTAAAGCTTGTACATACATACATCCTCACAAACTTTCACATTTACAATAGTAGTAGGATGATTGGAAGAGGCAGCATTCCTCGTCTTAATGATTACTGCGCCGTGCGCGGAACACACTTCACAAACGTCTTCGTGATCAAGTCCATTGTAGGTTGTGGTACCTACTACCTACTACTTAATGACTCCGGTCACGCGAGGTCGACTGATCATCATCATCATCATCATCATCCTGTCTATCTATGTCTATGATAGCCTGTCAGGAATATAGGAAACCTTGCCACATTACGGAGAATTCCCATAACTGTAATGAAATATGATTGACAAGCAGGAACAGTTGACTGCGAATGTAACGTCGAATCGTATCGAATGAAAATTGTATGAAAATCTGGCAAAATCATGACAGCCCGTACAAAAGAGATATTTGATTTTGGGCCAGCTCTTTGTACACCACATAATAGGAAAACAAAAACAATAGGAAAAAAATATATGTGCATTTCATAAAAATATTAACAATGTAATTTGAAGAAGAGAAAATACGTACAACAATGATTATTTAAAAAGTTTTTAGTGCAATAACCCTATTTTTAGGTCGGCCATGGCAGTTGCTTTGACATGAATTTTGACGTAGTTGACAATTTTAGGTAGAGATGTCTTCTTGAATGTCATATTATGTCTTTCTTTGCCAAAAATCATCCATGATCGAAATCGGTGTGGAGAGCTATTGATTTTGTCAAACACGACGTAAGGAAATTCTAAAACACATCACTAAAAGATGTGACATAGATTTGAAGGTCACCTACTTCTCAAGGTCGCGTAACCGTCGTATAGCTGTCAAGGACATGCGAATGTCAATATCACAAAGCTGTCACATGGCCGACAGTAGGTAGGTATGATTAGGTTTCTTTTGTTAAAGATTTTCACCGGTTTATATCCCTAACTAGCTGTTCCCCGCGGCTCCGCCCGCGTAAATATAGTGTCATTCGGGAACACTGTACTTTTTCGGGATATAAAGTAGCCTATGTTTTAATCCAGAGCTTAAACTATTACCGTATCAAATTTCATCAAAATCCGTTCAGTAGTTTTTGTGTGAAAGAGTAACAAACATCCATCCATACATCCTCACAAACTTTCACGTTTATAATATTAGTAGGATTAACTTTCAGTTCTAATTTCAGTAAAATTACAAGCCTTTTAGTTTTTACCCACTAGCTGGAATTGCAGGCTGGACGATCAGTATGGCCCTTTATGCCGAGATTGTGAATGCTTAGTCCTGGCTCGAAAAAATCTACGTCCCGCGCGCTGCCCCCGCATACATCTAGCCGCGCACACATAGCCGCGAGTTCATTTGCGTATACTAGTTTAATACAATGTTACGTTACGTGGGAGAGCCACGCTTCTGCATGAATAGGCCGGCTCGACGGGGTAAATACCACAACCTCGCAGAAAACCGGCGTGAAATAACGCTTGCGTTGTGTTTCGCCGAGTAAGCGAGGTTACCGGAGGCCCGAGGGGATTGGGGATTTTAAGGAATGGGAACGCAAGTTGCAACACCAGAGAAGATAAGTGTAACTCATCTGGTGTTGCGAGTGTCCGTGGGCGGCGGTAATCGCTTACCATCAGGCGATCTGTCTGCTCGTTTCCTGGTTCATTTCATTAAAATAAATAATTAAAAAAATAAAAAAAACCCGACTGCAAAAAATACATATACCTAAGCAACGCACTAAAAAGACCGAAACAAGATTGAGAAAACAGACTACACTATGAGCTGAAACCCTAAGTGAAATAATTGACGTTATGTTTGGTAGCAGGCGGGACCCATTCGCAAATTATAAATCGTACAAAAATATATGGGCCCCGCCTGCTAACAAACATAACGTCAATTATTTCACTTAGGCTTTCAGCTCATAGTGTAGTCAGTTTTCTCAAACTTGTTTCGGTCTTTTTAGTGCGTTGCTTAGGTATATGTATTTTTTGCAGTCGGGTTTTTTTTATTTTTTTAATTATTTATTTTATTTCAGTCTTTTCAGTTGCTTTTGAATTGTAGTTATCGTAGTTATTGTTATTGTAGTATAATGCAGGCGGGTTTTTGTTTTTTATTATTATTATTTATCGTTATATTTAATATAAAACTGCAAGTTATATACATATTTAGAATCAGTGTTTAAAATCCTTCATTTTGATACCCCACTCGATATACTTGGTAGATATTTTTTTTTTACCTCACAATATGGCGTCAAACATCCGCCATTTTGTTTTTTTTTTTTAATGTCACCTATCTAAGAACACTTGGGCTATTAAGACGAATCTAACGATACCTCAAATGTGAAAATCCGTTTAGCGGTTCTGAAGATACAAGGTAATAAAGAATATTACATACATACATACATACATACATACAAGATACGCGCCAAACACATAACCCTCCCGGCAGTCGGGTAAAAATACTTTGAATCCGGCGAGGGCAATTGACATTTAGACGACCGATTTTTGCCATGCGGTCCTAGTCACCCGCGCAAATCCCGTACAATTCTCACTCTCATAGACACTCCTAGTGTAATAGCTGAACCATATACATACAAATTACAAACGCCTCTTTCCCGTAGGGGTAGGCAGAGACCACTTCTTTCCACTTGCTACGACCCTTACACACTTGTTTCGCTTCGTCCACTTTCATTCTTACTATCCATTCCTCCTCTTATATTCATCGTAGCGAAGCGGCTCTCCATGGACCACTATTCGCCTCCGCGAGAACAAAACGCTGAACTGGACTGCAATTATAGTACTTCCGAATATAAACTAGGCTACAGCCTACAATCTACATTCCTCCGTAATTCTCACTACAACCAACTACAACTATTGCGACTGACCGCGCGCTAAACAGAGCGACATACAACACGTTTCACAAACGTTGCATCAAATTCACATGATAGTTTATTCTTTATTATTTGTGAGTGAGAATTATTGTGCAATTTAACATTGAAGTTGTTTCTGGGTCGGCGGTCTTCAGATTACTATCATTCATCGTAGAAACACCCACTTGTTGGCCCCTCTACCCCAATTATAATTGGCCACCTTATCATCTATACCTACTAATATTATAAAACCACATCACCCGGTTATTGGTCGTCTACGCCAATTATAATTGGCTACCTTATCATCTATAATAACTCCCCCACACCGATATCGGTGACGGTGGCCGGTTTCATTGAAACCAGGTCAGTTACGCAGGAGTAATTTTATAGTGCCCAAGTGTGTGCGTAGTACACAAGAGCACCCTCTCTTCCTTTACTCTGATAATCCAGTGGGACGGATCACCGACACGACTGAAGAGAGATGATGCGCAGGTCCAACTTTTTACATGCCCATCCGACGCATGGATCATCTGTCTTATCAGACAATCAGGTGATCAGCCTGCATTGTCCTAACCAAACATGGAAACAAATTTTTTTGTAGTTCCAATAGGGGAATCGAACCCACGACCGAGTCGAGAGCCAATGCTCTAACCCAAGGCTGCTCAACCTTTTGAAGAGTCGGGCCAAATGGTGGATTCAGTCGTTAACGACGGGCCACTTACATTTCCTGTTTCAGTTACTCTCAGGACAAGCGCAATAAAAACTCAATTATTAAGAAAATAAAATGGAACTATTGTTTATTAAGAACATAGAGTATCTTATTCTAAAATCTAAATAAACAGAATAAAATTGAACTTAAATCTAGGGTAACTTGTTTATACAATCAATGTGATTTCTGCCATTGTTTGTCTTTTAATAATTTACTTATGTTTGGCGACAAATCCACCAACGTATTTTAAAACCATACTTGCGCGGGCCACTTAAAATTCTTTCGCGGGCCACATCGTGGCCCGCGGGCCTGGGGCTGAGCAGCCACGCTCTAACCACTAGATCCCGGAGGATGTTCTATACTAATATTTTTTGTTACTACCCCTTTGGAACAAAAAAACAAAATTATCAATCCCCGAACTTATCCGCTAAACTAATACAAAATGTGGATACATTACGCATCTATCGATGCTTTGTTGCCAACTCGTGCACCGCCCGGCCGATCGCTTACCCCACCCCGCCGCCCCCTACCTCATACCGCACCCGTTGACGCCTTGTAGTTAGTGCACCCATGCAGTATTAGATTGGTTATAGGATAAAATAATTGAAATGAAAAAAAAATATATTTTTTTTTATTTGTGAAATGTTATCGATACCAATGACGTGGTAAAATTTATTGTACCGATGAAAAAATATTCCTGTATATAAAAGGCAAAGCTGATTGACTGATGTATCAACACACAGGCCAAACCCTTAAGGCTAGTAATTTGAAATTTTGCACACATATTTCTCATATGACTTAGGCATCCAATATGGAAGGATTCAACCCACAAGGGGGATAAATAAAAATTTGTATGAAATATTTTATTCCTTGGTCATCTTTTGCATTATATTTAATGAGTTACGTATTTCATCGTTTTCTAAAATTCAGCCGCTAGGTGGGTAAAATAGGGGATGAAAGTTTAAAACCTTATTTCACGCGGGCGAAACCCGAAAAGTTACCAGGCAACGGAAATATATTTAATACTTTTACTATATACATATTTAAGATTTTTATTATATAATACACATATTTAATACACATCCATGACCCAGGAACACGGAAAAACTTTTTGTTTTTTCGGCGGGATTCGAACCCCCGGCTTGAGCACCAACACGCACAACTACTGAGCCACAGAGGTCGTCAAATTCACGCACATTAGCAATTGTCTTACAATTTACAAACAATGATATTATTATAAACCCACACTACAATAAATAGTTGCCACTTGCCGCATACACGGAGCTGGGCCTCTAGTCAAGATGCATTCGATAATTTCGACGGCGAAGTTCGAAAACAAAATGTATGGGATTTGACATAAGTCATCGCAAGCGACATGTCACTTAGCGATGACTTATGTCAAATCCCATACATTTTTGATTTGGAAGTTTGCCGTCGAAATTATCGAATGTATTTTGACTAGAGGCCCTGGTGTTGTTAGATAATAATAGATAAAACGCGATGTCTAGTCGAGCGCCGACTGCCGAGACCAATCATTAATCTATGGGTGGTTAATAAGGAATTTGAATGATTGCCTAAGTGCAATAATAATTTAGTAATTAACAATCATCTCGTGTCTCCGAGCTCTGACACACGTCGCACGTGAGTCACTGTGACCCAGATAGCTGTACGCCCGCCCGCTTTACAGCATATACCTATTTGCTTCGTAGTTCATAGTTATAAGATATTGTAGAGCTAAAATATAACACTAGCTTATATAGTATCCCACGGGTGCATTGTACTTTTTCGGTATAAAATGTAGCCTATGTTTAATTCCAGACCGACTACTACCATACCAAATTTCAAGATTCTGAGTTCACGGGATTACGTATCCTGTAGGTTTTGAGCTTTCGAGTGTCGAAAATTTGCGACATAAACGGCTGTATCTTTTGATTGCGTTGGCTTAGAAGTTTGATTTTTCACAGCTCTAAGGGACAGTAGACTTGAGTATTTGATATAAATTCCAGATTGATACCTCCACGTGTTCCTGAGAAAAAGGGTCTTGACAGACAGACGGTCGGACAACCAAGTGATCCTATATGATCCTTATAAGGGTTGCGTTTTTTCCTTTCGAGGTACGGAACCCTAAAAATATATGTTTCTGGAAGAAAAGTCTATTAACAATACACAATCTTGGTGTAGATATAGTTGAGACAGAAATACACATCAATAAGGCTCAGTTCACACTGAAACGAAACGATACGGGACGCGGATCTGTACTTTTGAGTTAGCTATTCAAAATTGAACTTTATACTCCACACAATAAGATACACGTTTCATATGATATCAGTTACGCCGCACATGCATTAATTTAAAATAACTATCTTAAAAGTCGCGTTAGAATTGATTCTTAATTTTATTCCACTATATAACAAACTAGCTTTTGCCCGCGACTTCGTCCGCGTGGAACAGTTACTTTGGGATATCGCTAAAATATACCGGCGACTTCATTTACGTAGAAGGAGGAGCGCTTGCCCGCGACTCATGACTGTCCGCAGCGCGCCGCACATCATTATTGCGCGCTGATTATTTTATTACTGCGATATCTTCTAAAATACTTATTGAAATCAAATGATGTAAATGGCAAATTTCTTCTAAATTAAATGCTTGTAATGAATAACGTATTTATTTGGATAAGGATAAATATCATCTTTATGAAAACACCCTCACAAATAATGCTTAATTTTAGAACAAATTTGGTTAACATAAAAAGGTTATTGTGAGCCAACCTTAAAAGATAGACATATACTATCGCGGACTTTTTTTTAGAACTTTTAAAGGGGAACAATTCTGTCATACATAATTTTAGCGAAACTTTAACCGTATCCGCAGCGTACGCAGCGAAAGCTCTCAAAAGGAAAAAAACACCCCGATTTTGAAACATTATTGATTGGAGCTCCGCTCGTATTGAGCTTAGCATAATGTTATATAGTCTAAAGCCTTCCTCGATAAATGGATTATCCAACACAAAAAGAATTTTTCATTTCGAACCAGTAGTTCCTGATATTAGCGCGTTCAAACAAACAAACAAACTCTTCAGCTTTATAATATTAGTATAGACTAGCTTTTGCCCGCGACTTCGTCCGCGTGGAATAGTGACTTCCGGCAGAAAAGTATAGATAGCTGAGAATAAGTTAATGTAATATTGTATGAAGTTCGCAGGCGATCCCCCCGCCTTTTTATACCTCCCGCCGCGAAGCGCGTCGAGCGCGGCAACTGATACACAAAAATAATCCTTATTGCATGATTCTGTATTCACGCGCGATGACTTATTAGTGTATTTCATGTATAACTTTGGTGTTTCTACACCGATTTACATGATTCTTTTTTTATTGAATAAGTAATAATGTTTACTTTTTTTAATTAGGGATGAGTGAGAGTGTTGTAAACGTAAGATTAGACCAATATAATCAGAAAGCTCCGAATTGCTAGGCTACCGGAAGTTTCACGTGCTATTGTGAGTCAACCATAAAAGATAGACATTATGCTGTCAAGAAATATTTTTATATAATATTAAGGAAAATATTTCCGTCATACGTGATTTCTATGCAGCTCTAACCATTAAGGCTGCACACGCGGTGGAAGCTTAAAAAATGGAGTAACTTCTCCCGTCTTCCCAATATATCCCTTCACTGCTCTGCGCCTATTGATCGTAGCGTAATGAAAAGTATACTATAACCTGCTCAGGAGTATGAAGATTAATTGTGCCAAATTTCATTAAAATCCGTCGAGTAGTTTTTGTTTCTATAACGAACATACAGACAGACAGACAGACAGACAGACAAAAATTTTACTGATTGCATTTTTGACATCAGTAGCGATCCCTAATCACCCCCTGATAGTTATTTTTTAAAAATATTTCATGTACAGAATTGACCTCTCTACAGATTTATAGAAGATTAGATCATAGATACAAGTCGCATTAATTTCCCCGATTCCCAACGCAATGATAACATTGGCTGTGTTCCGCGTTCCGCTTGTTAGAGCTTGATAGCGCTAAAGAAAACAAAATAGATTATCGGTACGTTAGTAATATATATTCTTTGTTATCGGCCTGAACACGTTTACTAAATTTAATACTGCTAACATAATCCGCCATTTTGTTTATTTAACGCCAGCGGTCGCCATTTTGCTTACATTTTTTTGCTAGCGTTATTTTCCGTAGAACACAGCCACAGAACACCTTTTGGAAGTCAGTTAAAAAGTCAAACGTACTTCGAGGCAAGTTAACTGTTCAAACCTAAATTTAAACTCGTACCCCCTTACTAATAAACGCTTAAATTTTTTTTTAATTCGATAGAAGGAGACAAAACACTGTGTAACTATACAAAGCTTATACAGCGTTTATTAGTAAGGGGGTACAGATATTAAGTACACAGCTCACATATTCTAGGACATATTTTTCTACTATAATGACAAATGACATTACTTAACGCGTTACAACACGGTCGGCGGGTCAAAATGACGTTACGCAATGACGTACGTAGGTTCGATTCCGGGTAGATAGTGTTTTTGTAGCTTTACGTCAACGCAAAAGTTTTTGCACGTTCAAAAGTCAGTTTATGCTAAAGATAAAATTAGCTCTTAATCATATTCATAATCAATTATTTTGATCTTGTGCCCGTGTTTGTTAAAGCCTGATTTCTGAGGTATATTTGATGGTAGTTTATATATTCATTAGCGCTATTGGTTCGATACCTAACTAGTTTCTGGACAGCCTCCGTGGTCCAGTGGTTTAGAGCTTGGCTCATGACTTGGTCGTGGGTTCGATTCCCGCTATGTAACAACAAAAAATGTTTACAAAGTTTGGTTAGGACAATGCAGGTGATCACCCGATTGTCTGATAGGAGAGATGATCCATGCGTCGGATGGGTATGTAAGAAGTCGATTCTGCGCCTGATTTCTCGCCAGTCATGTCGGTCATTCGTCCCACTGGGTTACGAGAGTAAAGGAAGAGAGAGTACTCTTGTGTACTTTGCACACACTTGGCACTATAAAATAACTCCTGCGTCACTGGCCTGGTTACAATGAAAACGGATACCGTAACCGAAATCCGTGTGGGGAGCTATTATATTTTCTGAAAAAAAGTGGCATTAAATGAACATAGTTTAACCTAAATATTCCAAATCCCCATGTCACTCTCAAAGTACCAAACGCTTTTCATAAAACTAGTAACGTCACCGAATTAAAGGAAAATAAAATACTTTGTCCTCGAATTTGAAAAAGATTCATGTGGTGGTTTCTCAACCGGTGAGTAATGAACTCGCGACCATTGGGGGGAGGGGGGGTTGAGTTTGTTTTAAAGGGGGTCGCAGTCTGTTGATAAATAATGAATACAATCTACTAAAGGTACAAAATATTCGTTTTTCGAACGAATCTTTTGTATCGAACGTCGAAAAAATCGTGACGGGGTCGCAAGAGTTTTTACTTAACTTAATTTGGCTTTTCTTCGGACGCGAAATAAAAAAAAAGTTGAGAAACGATGATCTAGTAACTCCCTCACTTAAGTTACATTTCTACCTTTCGTTTGGAAAGTACAATGCCACAGTCGTACACTTACACGTCAAACTCATAACACTAGTGATATTAGGAGTTATTGAAAACCTCCTTTTGGAAGTCGGTTAAAAATTAACTCTACCGAGTCACATTTGCATTACATAAGCTGACACTGTTCGACAACCTCTGACATTTGACGTCGACGCATGACGTCACCAGTCTCTAGATGAATTACATGGAGTTGAAACCGGTAGAGATTAAAAATATTGACGTCATGTTTTGTGGAGGGACTTACGCAAAGTATTACCCCCCTTAGCCTTTGACGTCTGTTGATACATGTACGTTACGTTACGTTAAAAGGACATTGGGGATTTTACAATTTAAAGATTACCTATCTCCACTTCTTCATAGATCTGAATTTAAATAATTACGAAAAATGAAATTTGAATGAAAACTGTTCAATCTTCAAGCGAAAGTAACGCATTCACGCCTAAAGTACTGAATGGATTTTGATTCAATTTGATACAGGGATAGTATAGAGCACGGGGAAGAACATAGGCATTATATCGCAGCGAAATGTACGATTTTCCCGCGGCAGACAGATTTCTGTGCGAACGAAATTGCGGGCATCACCTAGTTCCATAATATAGGTACCTACATTTAGACGGCAGATTAGTAAGTACATTAACATCCCGTTTCAATAACTTATCTACCAATAACTATATTTTGTTAAAAACGTCACATATTATGGTATCATAATATGCCGGTTTTTTTGCGTTTCAATAAACTAACTTTTATAGAGGAATCTTTGTCTATGAAAGCGATACCAAATGTGACGTTTTTACCCGACTGCGCGACGCAAAGGCGTGGTAATGTGTTTATTAGCCTATGTATGTATGTATGTTCCTCTGAAGCACTATACAGACCAAACGCCTGGGCCGATTTTTATGATTCGCATGTCAATCAATTCCTCTTAGTCCGACGAGTGTCACTAAAGACATGACGTTAGTGAAAATTCAATATGGCGTCTACTGGACGCCATATTGTGAAAATGAAAAAAATGAAAGTCAACATACTATATCAAGTGGGGTATCGTTGAATAGGTATTTAAAAATAATTTTTAGTTTTCCCTCAACATTTTTCGATTCGAGTGACCGTTTAGGATCTATATCGATTTAAAGTTGCGTAACAACCATTTTCACTTATAGGTTTTTAAACAGTCTACTATCTAAAAACCTATATGTTAATGTTCGTATCATCGTATTTTTGCTTTAAATCGACCAAACGTGTGTTGGTTAAACTAAAAAATCTAAAATAAAATAAATAATTAAAAAAATAAAAAACCCGACTGCAAAAAAGACAGATACCTAAGCAACGCACTAAAAAGACCGAAACAAGTTTGAGAAAAAAGACTACACTATGAGCTGAAAGCCTAAGTGAAATAATTGACGTTATGTTTGTTAGCAGGCGGGGCCCATATATTTTTGTACGATTTATAATTTGCGAATGGGTCCCGCCTGCTACCAAACATATCGTCAATTATTTGACTTAGGGTTTCAGCTCATAGTGTAGTATTTTTTCTCAATCTTGTTTCGGTCTTTTTAGTGCGTTGCTTAGGTATCTGTCTTTTTTGCAGTCGGGTTTTTTTTTTATTTTTTTAATTATTTATTTTATCAACAAATAGTTATTGGTAGATAGGTTATTGAATCCGGCTGGTTAGTGACTCAAAAACATTACTCTCCTTTGGTAGTTGGGTAAATTAGTAAAACGTATAAGTGGTTTTGTGAAATAATTTTGTGCGATTGTGACCAATCATCAAAAAATGCGAAAAACCTATTATGGTAGAGCCCTTGAGCTGCAACGGTTCGTATTGATCATCAGAAAAGCATCATTATAGTAATAAAACCAAGTCCAACCAACTTCCTGTTTATCAAGATATTCGCGAGATGCAAGGTCTTTGGTCTTGAAAGAGCGTCAAAATAAAAACTCATTTATTTCATACTCAATAGCAGCGGACGCGTTGATGTCTTTTTTACCGAAAAAAATGCGTACGTGAATCACACTTTTAGAAATCTCTACATTTTAACGTTTTCCTCGCTTGTTTGGTAACATCATCATGATGAGTAAGCAGACCACTTGTAAGAGGTAAATTAAAAAAAAGTTTATCCTACCACTTAACTAAATATATAAAAAGCAAACCTGAACCTGAACAAAACATCTATCTACGCACAGCCGAAACTACTGAACGGATTTTGATGAAATTGGGCATACAGATATTTGTAATGACGTAGGCATCCGCTACGAAAGGATTTTTGAAAATACGCCCCCTAAGGGGGTGAAAAAGGGGTTAAAATTATGTATGGAAACCGCACTCCACGCGAACTAAGTTGCGGGCAAAAACTAGTAATATTATAAACGTGAAAGTTTGTGAGGATGGATGGATGGTCTGTCTATCCGTCTATTATCAGGCGTATCTCATGACCATGAACTGTGATAGTTAGTTTAAATTTTCACAGATGATGCCGCTTTAACAACAAATACTAAAAAACAGAATTTAATGATTAATAATCTCCTAAACAACAAACGGGTTTTTTGCTCGTTTTATAGGCAACTAGCTGCTGCTCGCGGCTTCGCCTCGGGAACACTGTATTTTTTCGGGATAAAAAGTAGCCTATGTTTTAATCCAGAGCCTAAACTACTAAGGTACCAAATTTCATCAAAATCCGTTCAATAGTTTTTGCGTGAAGGAGTAACAAACACCCATCCATACATCCTCACAATCTTTCACATTTATAATATTAGTAAGACAGTAGGATATTACGGAACCTTTCATGTGCTTGTCCGTCTCGCACTTGGCCGGTTTTATATAAACTTACGAAAAGTGTCTTTAAACTGCAAACCCATATTAACATAATATACAAGTGAAGGATCTACGAAGTTAGTTAATCGATTAACGACTCAATCGCGTAGAGTGTAGAGTTTATTTTCGTAGGTATTACTTAATGAGGTTTCGTTCAAGCGATTAACGACACTATCACGTATATCGTAGAGTTTACTTTTGTAGGTGTTAGTCAAATTCGGTGCCTCCAATACAAGGATTTACTCAATGTTATTAAAATGTGGGATACATCATCATCATCAGCGTTCCACCCTCGTTCATAGTTACTTAGCTTCGGCACGAATGTGCATTGCCGTTGTAAACCTTAGAAGAGCTACTTCGGTAAGGCTTGGAGAGATGACGGCCTCATAGAAAACCAGCGTGAAATAGAGCTTGCTTTGTTTTTCGAATGTGAAAGAGTTGACAGTTTAGTAATATTTAGTTGGCTTTGGGTTAAAACATAGGCTACATTTTATCCCAAAAAAATACAGTGTTCCTGAGGGATACTTATACCTATAGTATAAGTTCATTCCAAAATTACGTTCGTTGTTTTGGAGAACCCCCCTTTAGTTTTTATTTTATTCTGTATTTATTTATATTACTAGCTGAAACTAGCTGTTGCCCGCGGCTCCGCCCGCGTAAGTACAATATCCCTACCATACCAAACTTCATCGAAATCCGTTTAGTAGTTTTTGCGTGAAAGAGTAACAAACACCCATCCATCCATACATCCATCCATCCTCACAAACTTTAACATTTATAATATTAGTAGGACTTAATATTTTACCAGATTTCAAAGCAACAAAACCTGTATTTTATTAAATATTTTAATTTTTATCTTCGATTATTATTAATGACACGATCCTTTGGTCACTAAATTATTTTATATGTTGTAAAATTTTATTGGATTTTTTATTCGCCATTATGAATAATTGTTATAACTTATATCCAATACCGTTTAAACCTTTTGCGTTTCTAAACATTATCGATTTTTTTTCTGTAAGTATTTAAAAAATATCACTGTTAATCAATAATAATATCTATAGACTCCGAAATTACTGGACTTATTTTCATGATATTTGGCACAGATATAAGGTGGACTATAGGGAAATTTATCGCGGGAAAATATACGGTTCCCGTGGAATCTCTATTTACGCAGGTAAAAGCTAGTTATTATATTATGGAGCGGAGTGATTTGTTTGTTTGCATTGAATAGGCTTTGAAACTACTGGACCTATTTTAGTGAAATTTCGCACAGATATGGAGCAGACCACGGAGAATAGCCTATGCTACTTTTGTTTCGGCAAAATGTACGGATCTCGTTTCTTATTCGCGAAGTAGCGAGCAACATCTATTAGATAACGTGATGCTAAGCGCTTGCCTGTCACAACTCACGTCTAATCACGTCCGACCGCACGAGACACGCAGGTATGCGCGTGTCTATATAAGAGTGCTGCGTGAATTGATAATGAAGGTCGCTTCTCGCTATATGATGGGCAAAACCGAAAATAGTTTTGAGTATAATAAATCTTAAATCTATCTACACTAATATTATAAAGAGGAAAACTTTGTTTGTATGTTTGTTTGTTTGTTTGTAATGAATAGGCTCAAAAAGTACTGGACCGATTTCAAAAATTCTTTCACCATTCGAAAGCTACATCATCCACGAGTAACATAGGCTAAATTTTATTTTGGAAAAAAATAGGGTTCCGTAAGATATTTGGGTTTTTCGGACACAAGGTGTAAAAAATTAACCAGAAAAGTCACTTATTTTGCGTACGCTGCCTAAACTATAAAAGATAGAACCATAAAATGTTCTAATTAATTGTAGATCTTATAAATATCTACAAAAAAGTCCGCGACACTCTATACCTATCTATGTCGAGTGAGGCACAATAACCATTTTTTTATTTAGAAATCTTGAATTTTTTTTGGACTACATTTAAACGCGTTTATTTTACTCATGCTATTAATCCTTATCAAAATAAATTATTTCATCACTAAGTACAGTTTATGTAGATAATATTTGGTCTTTGAATGATTAAAATTAGACGTTTGGTTTTGAAGTTATGGCGAAATTAAAATATTACGATTTCTGCTGCACGGCCCGTTGCGAAGTGGGCGACATTCTGTAGTATTAGTATATTCAGTATATTGTACCCGTGCGAAGCCGGGGCGGGTCGCTAGTATAATATATAAAAGGCAAAGCTGATTGACTGATGTATCAACGTACAGGCCAAACCATTTAGGCTACAACAGTATAGTTCCTATGGTTTCGGAAAGAAGTGTACAGACATGACGAATCCATAAGGGTTCCGTTTTTTGCCATTTGGCTACGGAACCCTAAACAGTTACAAACTATAATTCGACTACGGACAATTGATGAATAATTTACCACGTTTTTCCACAGACTTTTCGTTTTTATTGGTCTAAGCATGATGTTATAGGTATAGTCTAAATCCTTCCTCGATAAATGGACTATCCAACATAAAAAGAATTTTTCAATTTCCTGAGATTAGCGCGTTCAAACAAACAAACAAACTCTTCAGCTTTATAATATTAGTATAGATTAAGAACCGAAATAGCACAAATTTATGAAAGAAATACAAATACAACAACGTCACGTTCTACATCCCGCCAAAACTCTCGTTACGATTGTTATTAATGGATCTAGTACCTATTATTCCTTGTTATTCCTAGGTCCATGTTGTTAATTGATTTTCGAACGACTTACGTCTTTTTCTTTTTTGTATTACACACCTGAGCTGTTTTGCCAGTGCAGATTTCTCTGAAAAAACTTTATGACCCGGAATCTTATGCAAATTGCGTAACATTCAGCAATTAGTATTATCATAAATTCTTGAACCTGGTGCCATCTTGTCAACATTTTTGTAGTAAAAAAAAACTTACAATAATTATAAAAATACTTCCTACAGTATAATAGCGCGAACAAAAACTTGTTTACGCTAAGATAAAAACAGAGAAAAAATAATGATGTTCAAATATAGCATAAGCAACTAATAATAATTATTTTCTTAATTGTTTTAATAATTCAGTATTAAAAATTTAATTATTGATAATTTTAAACAATACAAAATGAACATTTGATAAAAGTAAGTTTACAAGTTAAAATGGTAGAAAGTGGGGCCATTTAAGTGGGGTCAGTTTTTGCCTCGACATGCCTCGTCTATGATATAAATTACGTCTTTCATCTATGACATCGTTTCTCAACCTTTTTTATGTCGCGACCCACGAAAAAGCCAAAAAATTAAGTAAAAAGTCTTGTGACCCCGTCATTATAAAATTATAATAATATGCACATAGCGCGCTACTTTTATCGGCGTTTTATTAGCCCTCACTGGTTCGAACGTTCTAACGATTCTTTTTACGTTCGATACAGAATTCGTTCAAAAAACCGAATCTTTTGTACCTATTTTATGTAGTTTGTATTTGTTTGTTTTGTTATTTTTCAACAGACTGCGACCCCCTTTAAAACAAACTCGACCCCCCGGTTGAAAAAAATGATATATTATGGTAATACCTGAATATTTCTGAGTAAATAAATCAAACTAAATACTCAACACTCGTCTCCTCTACTCTCATAAGTTGGTTTTAAATCACAGACCATCACTGTCTCCGCTTGGCCGAATGACGAGACAGCCTATGTGAGAGGCTCTTAACTTTAAGATGCGAGTAATCAGCCGTCTTCCGTCTTTCCATGTTGGACATTTGCCATGTTATTACCGTGTACGTTCTACGTAATAATATGAATTGTTGTTATGTAACGAGTACAGCTGATTTCCTCAACTGGCGAAACTGATTTATTATTTTATAGAGCGTAGGTCAAATGTATGACGCTTGGAGATTTTTTGTTGAATCTTAGAAACCTTATTAGGTAATTATAAATAACTAGCTTAATCAACAGACTGAAGTAGCAAAAACGTATGTGTGTGTGAGTGTGTCTGTGTTTATAACAAAGATGTCTAAAGTTCTATACTTTGTGTGTGTTGAAAACTATTATTAGCGTTTTCGGCGTCTAAAACTGTCCGGCCTCTAGTCAAGATGCATTCGATAATTTTGACAGCGAACTTTGTAATCAAAAATGTATGGGATTTGACATAAGTCATCGCTAAGTGACATGTCGCTTGCGATGCCCATATCAAGTCCCATACATTTTTGTTTTCGAACTTCGCCATGGGAATTATCGAATGCATCTCGACTAAAGGCCCTGGGGGCGTATTACAAGCTCTTAATTCCAGCCAGTTTACGCCATGAAACAAACTGGCTTGCATTTTCGTATTATGACCACCTATTGCCAGCCAGTCAGCGGTCACGTGACACTTGACTTACTTCTGCATTGAAACTTGAATGGTATTTTCGTATTACGACAATTTAACTGGCATTAGCTGGCTTGTCTTTACGTCAAACAAAGCCGTTCAGTTTACGCCACAAAATATTAACTTATACTGACTGGTTTATTTTGTAGTGTTCTCTTTTAAAATTATTTTGGGTATTTTAGTAACGTAAAATATCGCTAAAATAATTGCGAATATTTGTTTTTGTTTAAGATATAGGTTTCATTCATATGTTCATAGAAAATAATCATGTGTGACGCCTGACGAGCACAGCTGACGAGTTACAAATATGTATTTGAATTTCTAGAAATAATGCCTCACACGAGAAGAACCAAAATCACCAAGCAATTCACCATCCTACTTACTAATATTATAAATGTGAAAGTTTGTGAGGTTGGATGTATGGATGGATGGATGTTTGTAACTCTTTCACGCAAAAACTACTGAACGGATTTTGATGAAATTTGGTATGGTAATAGTTTAGGCTCTGGATTAAAATATAGGCTGTGGCCTATAAAAATATTTAAAAAGTATTTTATCCTGAAAAAAATACAGTGTTCCCGAGGGATACTTTAAAATACCTTTATATTATATACATATTCTATTTATAGTTAAAAATACATTACTTTTAAAATACCGTTCCAAATAATGTCTCATATCGCATTAAATACATCATCTAAATATCGCATTATTTTAAATAATATTATTTTAATAAATAATAATAATTCCGGCAGCACAAGTTTTCTGTTATTTAATAACCCTGTGCCTACTAAGAGCATGCCATAAAAAAACAAACTGTCAAATTTGAGTTGAATTTGACGTTTCCGTACGTCACTTTCACGCTCGTATACCAGCCAGCGAGAACCAAACTAGGATGAATCCAGTCAGAGTGAAATGTCGTTGTAATACGAAAAAAGAACCAGGCACTTTAGGGCCGTATATTGAATTGCCTGGAAACTGCCAGGTTTTTTAAAAGATCGTAATACGGCCCCAGGGCAGAGCAGTTGAATAGCTACGGAAAAAATATACGCGTTGACTTGAGAACCTCCTCCAGTTTTTTCGTCAACTTATTTGGAATGTTAAAAATTCAAAATATGTGTTCAGCGGAAAAAAGCGCTTGTGAGCGCTTGCTAAAGAAAGAAAAACAGATTATCGGCTGGGACACTTTTGTTTATTTCGATACTGCTAACATAATCTGCCATTTTGCTTATTTTACGCAAGCGGTCGCCATTTTGCTTATGTATTTTTGTTAGCGCTATTTTCCGCGGAACACAGGCATTATCCATTTCACATTACAACGTCAAAGTTCTGAAAATATAACGTTTTAAATTTTTTTATTTGAGGTACTAGGGTACTAGAGTTTCTATGTTTAGAAAATAGTTTTTGTTTATCTTCTTTTAATTCAAGGCCTATCCTTGGAATGTCAAAGTTTCGAAAATGTCTTCTCATGAACATAATCGCTGCAATTGCGAACGATGAAAAACACACAATGGCCGACTGTGACCTCTGACACGTAATTTGTGTATTGTTCATTGTCTCGCGGTTTCCTTATCATCAGCTGACAAGTTATTAATAATGTACAGTCGGGGATGCTGTATGTTTAGCAGATACTTTTGAAACCATAGTCCACAAGCTTTTGCTCGTGGAAATCCCACGGAAACACTGTACCTTTTCAGCATAAAAGTAACCTATGTGTTAATTCAAAGCTTAAACTACTACCATACCAAATTTCATCGAAATCCGTTCAGTAGTTCTTACGTGACAGAGTAACAAACGTCCTTCAATCAATTCATCCACAGACTTTCACATTTACAATAGTAAGTCAGATTCGTGTTAAGAAGTCAATAAATGTCAGTAAATAATACACGTACATATGAGTCAAAATGGCAAATGTGAACACGAATAGGCTAAACGACTGAACTTTTTTTATTGCTTAAATGAATAGTACCTACTCTTAAATATGAGTAACTTACCAGAAGAAACAGTATATCAAAAGTCAATATTTTCAAAGGTACAACAATTCGCAAGTCCCGTGAAAACGCTCCATACTAAATAGTCCTACTATTCCCGCGAGATTTCCTTTTGCGCGCACGAAGTCGCAGGAAAAATCTAGCACATAATAAAACATACCTCCGCCTGTTTAGGAAGACGCATAACAATAGGTTAGTGACGTATTATATTAATATTATCAAATCAAAGCGTCAATCGCCGAAATAGGGAAAGCTGTTATACAATTACTCATTATTGGTTCATCAGTTGTGTGAAAGGGACAATGCGAAGGACAGAGATGACTGTATACTGTCGTTTCGCCACGCGACCGTGGACGCTGGCTGCATACGGTATGCCTATTGCCTATGCCGGCTGAATCGATAACAAGTTAATATAGACCAAGTTTTAAGGTCTTTGCCAATACGAATTGGGTATTTGCCTACTTGTACAAAAATTAAGTATTAAAATTTGCTGGGAAAGTCAATCAGCTATGTTGTGCATACTGCGTATTTGTGTTTCTTTTTTGAATTTGTGTTATTTGTAAAGTCGAATACCTAAATTAAAAAATCGTCTCAGCAACCTCCCAATGATGATTTTAAATGATCTAATGATACCCCACACTATGGGGTATCATATCACTATATACACACTATCAGTGGCGGATTATCCTAAAGGCAAACTAGGCATGTGCCTGTGCGCGAGGATACAAAAGGGCCGGGCGCCGGGCGCTCCGACCAAGCGAGGTGGTATGCCTACGGCGCTCTCAACGTTTAATCCGCCTCTGCACACTACAACACCGCGAGAAAAACAAATAGAGTTTTATAGACATCCAATTGATTTCTGTAAAATAATGTATGTCTGTTTGTTACAGAGAGACATCCCCCGCGTCGCCGCTGGGCGACGAGAAGGAGTCCAAGATGGGCCAGATCCAGTTCTCCGCGCCGCTGGAGAAGCAACAGAGCACGGTGGGTCATGTAACATACAAGCTATAGGGGTCGTCCATTAATCACGTTATGCCTAAAGGGGAGGGGGGTCCGAAAAAAATACCAAGTATCACCAAGGGGTATATTGAGACATCACGTGTTTTAATTTTCGAATCTTGTCTATGCATACCGAAATTATTATCGGTTGTAGATTCGTAGTGTTGTTTAAATACTTACAAGTTGCTTAAATTATTCGATTAAATTGTTTTTTAAGTTAAAGTTTTTCTTCAAACATGACCTGCTTACTATGTAAAAAAATACACGTGATCTTAGGTGTGGGAGGGGGGGGGGGGTAGTATGAAACGTCACCACCGTGTATCACCAGGGGGGGGGAGGGGTCTAAAAAGTTGTTAAAAACATCCACGTGATTAATGGACGGCCCCTAACCTATAATGTCTGAGACATCTATGTATAATGTATATAGGGGAGCCCAGCACAAGTGACAAACTCGGATACAACATATATGTCGCAGAATCGAAAATAATGTCGCAGATTCCATACGAATACGATTGTAATAAACCACAAATTCGCCAGGCGCCATTGTTCAGATTTGTCAGTAATAACTCCCCACACCGATATCGGTGACGGTGGCCGGTTTCATTGAAACCAGGCTAGATACGCAGGAGTAATTTTATAGTGCCCAAGTGTGTGCGCAGTACACAAGAGCACTCCTCCTTTACTCTCATAATCCAGTGGAACGGACAACCGACACGACTGGCGAGAGATCAGGCGCAGGTCCGACTTTGTACATGCCCATCCGACGCATGGATCATCTTTCTTGTCAGACGATCAGATGATCAGCCTGTCTTATATATATTGTCTTAACCAAACTTTGAAACAACATTTTTTGTTGTTTCAATGCGGGAATCGAACCCACGACCTCCGAGTCGAGAGCCAATGCTCTAACCACTAGACCACGGAGGTTGTTCAGATTTGTCAGTATGTACACGACAAACATGGGGTTTTTTTCTCTACTAATTTTATTTATTTATTTTATCGTTATACTAAAACTCCGAGCTTTTCTCCCTAACCTAAACAGAGTACCCAACTACCTACAATGCTTAATTTTTGTTATTGAATTGATGAATTCTGTTTAACCTGTTTAGCTTGAAGGCCTCGACAAACACAGGTAACAAACATCCTCGTTACTCGACGCCGTAGTAAACGGCTAACGATATTTAATGTGCCTTTGTTTAAGCATTATGTTCTGACTACACACGCTGAATCACTTAGAAATCAGTTGGTTTTAACGTCAATGGCATGTGGTCCGCAGAAAAAAAGCGCTTGCTAGCGCTAAAAAAAAAGAAAACAGATTATCGGCCAGGACACGTTTGCTAACTTTATTACTACTAACATATTCCGCCATTTTGCTTCCTTTTTAGGGTTCCGTAATACTTAAGGAACCCTTATAGTTTCGCTCTGTCCGTCTGTCCGTCTGTCTGTCTGTCTGTCTGTCTGTCTGTCTGTCTGTCTGTCTGTATGTCTGTCTGTCTGTCTGTCTGTCTGTCCGCGCCTCTAGCTCCTGTAATTATGAATATAAATTGATGAAATTTGGTGCAGTTATAGATTGTGTATAGATCACGGTTTCGGGATCATAAAAAAATAATAATTTTATATTTTAGGGGTGACTCTCCATACATGTGAAGTGGGGATGAAAAATATTTTTTCACTCTACCCCATCGTGTGGGGTATCGTAGAATAGGTCTTTTAAAATAAAGGTAAGGTTTCATACGTTACTTTTTTATAAAGTTGACTATTTTCGAGTAATCGGTCTCCAAATTAGTTTGTAGTTGTTTTGTAGTTGTAGTTGTGTTGTGTAAGTTGGTCCCCCCCCTAGCATTTTTAAACTATAGGAGATAGAAACTTGCAAATTTCCATGCTGATAGATCATGCTAAAAACTCTTTAGGAAAATTATTGTGAACCAAATCGGACAGTAACTTTTGGAGTAATTAAAAAGCATATTACGCGTTTATAGTTACGGAACCCTCCTTAGACATGTCCTGACATGCTCTTGGTTAGGTTATTTTTGTTAGCGCTATTTTCCGCGGAACACAGCCAATGTCTTTGAAATAGTCTACATAGTAGGTTAACTATAAAATATACCTAGTACGTACCTTATAGTTACACTAACATTTGTTTTAAATCTGATGATCTGTGGGCCAAGCAGGAAAATTTGACAACGCCGTAAACGTAACGAATGAGAATTGTATGAAAATCGGTCAAAAACATGACAAATTTTATTCGGTAAAGTTACAATTACGCCGCTGTCAACTGTTCCTGCTAGGCCCCGTGATTCATCGAAAACATCGGGACACCTCACACCACCCGGCTCGGCAATTTTGAAGTAAAGACAGATATTTATTATTCAAGTTAAACACGAAGCTTAGTAAAGAAAAAATAAATTTGATGAAAATCTGCTGTTTCCTACCTACATTTGGATCAAAATTTGATCCAAATGTAGGTAGGAAACAGCAGATTTTTTTTGTAGGAAACAGCAGATTTTTTTTTTTCAAGTAGAAAAGTTAATTGCAGTGGCGTGGGGTTCCTATAACTCCATTTCTATCGGCTTCACTTACCTCCTTTAGAAGACCCTCATCCAAATCTCTACCTATTATCACAGAATAGATATTTGCTATTATACAAACTAGGGCTTCCCTTTTAAGTGACAACATCCTTCGCCATTGATTGATTTCATAGTAAAAGTTGCTTATATTCAAGAGTTTATACACTGTTGAATGGTTGGCCACTGACTGTAAAAACATCCTGTATATATACAAAAATTGCTTGTAAGTACACGAAGTATAGACTATAGATACAAGGAGTCCGAACAGTAAAGTTTTTTATATAGTATTCATGTACATAATAATAAACCCAGATCTTAGTTCTCTTTTCTGCCACTGGCTGCGCTGGAATTTTGGACGTATCGATGCTATTGTGGCGGACCAACCAGCGCACACCCTGAATCGCGCTTGGTACTTCTTGAACAATGGCGCGCTCTACCGGCAAAAAATCTGTCCCCTAAATTGAGACCATTATTTTAACATTACGTTCGGACTCCTGGTATCTATACTTCGTGGTAAGGGGGCTAGAGTATGAGATATATCACCAACAGCAGCTAACATAGACATACCACTTTCCAGATGTGGCAGAAGCGCGCGCAGGCGGTGTGCGTGCGGCACGCGTACAAGCACTACGGCTCCAACAAGCGGCCCAACCACGTGCTCAGCAACCTCAACATGACAGTCGCCAAGGGCACCATGTGAGTACACCCTTATATCATGGTTCATGGAGTAACGTCGGACTAGCTAGGGCACCGTGTACTTACCCTTATATCATAGAGTAATGTCGGACTAGTTAGGCCTGTGTGAGTACACCCTTACATATAGAGTAATGTCGGACTAGCTAGAGTACCATGTAAGTACGCCCTTATATCATAGAGTAACGTCGGACTAGTAAGGCCTGTGTAAGTACACCCTTACATACCTAGAGTAACGTCGGTCTAGCTAGGGCACCTTATAGATGTTGCCGACTACGTGCGCGGAAAAGGAAGTCCTGCGGGAACCGTACATTTCGTTGTAATAAAAACTAGCCATCAAAATCCATTAGTTTCGGAGCAAGCAGCATTTAGCGACAAGCGCCAAGGCACCGCAAAACCAGCGGCGCTGCACTAGGATTTGTATGGATTTTTCCGCCGCAACTCCGTACTAACCTAAATCATTAAGGCCTGCTCCACACACTGCTAAAAGTCCGCAAACGCGATGTGTGGAGCCGATTCGCAGTTCGCACATTTTTTGTGTAATTTTTCGCTTTTTTATCGCGGACGTAACATCATCACATGCGAAGTGTCGAGCGGGCAGGAAGAAATCAATCTCACATCGATCTGACCTACATACATACATACAATATCTTCAGTCGGAAGGAAAACCATTGCCCTGCGAACACAGAGCACAGACCTTCGTACGGTCACGTGCGTTGGCGAACCGCCAAGCATTGTCCCTAACATGTACTGCCTTTGTAGGGACATTACACACGTCAGCTTCTGTTCGCATGTCTTTGTTAGACAAACCTTATAATGATAATCATGCACCATACGATCGATCGTCCAATCGCCTTGATCAGTTCGATCGGATCAGTTAGCAAAACATTACAACGTCAGCTTCTGTTCGCATGTCTTTGTTAGAGACAAACCTAATAACGATAATCATGCACCATACGATAGATCGTCCAATCGCCTTGATCAGTTCGATCGGATCAGTTAGCAAAACATTACACACGTCAGATTCTGTTCGCATGTCTTTGTTAGAGACAAACCTCATAATGACGATAGATCATCCAATCGCCTTGATCAGTTCAATTGGATCAGTTAGCAAACCTCATAATGATAGTCATACTTCATCCTCATAGGAGAAAAAATACTTGACGCCAGTGGCGTGGGGTTCCTTTTACTCCATTCTTATCGGCTTCACTTACCACTTACCTTTTGAAGAACCTTATCCAAATCCCTACCTATTATACAAATTAGGGCTTCCCTATGAAGGAGAACCAGCCTTCGCCACTGCTAAACCCCGCTACGCTACACTACGCTAGTAAAAATATGAGGTAGTCTTAGAAGAAGTCTAAAACGATTCACTGTCTTCTTAACACGAAGACCATAGAAACACACCCATTATATGCAAGCAATAGTGAATATGCATAAAATATAAAAATAGCTTAAAACATAATAATATGATACTAGACTGAAAAATTAAGGAAATGGCGAAAAAAATTTCAATATCTGTTGATAAATGAGCAAGATATGAGCGGTCAAAGTTTGTACTCTATCTCTTTCTAGCAAAACGAAATTTAGTATGAACTTTCTATGAAAATCATGTTACGTGACGTCACGATACACGTCCGATCTCTCTGTCTAACAGACTACTTTAAACATTCATATCTTAGTTATTTTTAATGATATCAAAAAACTGATTTTACCATACGATTTGCCAAACAAGGTAGATCTATATAAAAAAATAAAAAAAATACGTGCATATTCCCTATTGTCGCCACTTAATGTAATATTCAATTGTTTTAGCGGCATTACAGCTAATAACCATGATTCAGCAATAGGTGAGTGTAAAGTCCGTTTATATCACGTGTAAGGCTTTGATATTTTTTTCTAAGGTCAAAAGTTTCTTTTTTATCTTTTTGCATTGTCTACTATTTTCCTGATTTATGTTTTGTTGTCTTTGAATACTGACAATATATACATTAATGTTTTAATGCTTGAAGCAAAATACTTTTAGAGTTTTACGAGAATCGTCCTACTGGAGGAGTATGAAATTTCAGCCAGTAAATTAAAGTTTATGTGGAGAAAGTAAATTTGATACAAACATAGGATAGACCACGGAGAAGGACGTAGGCTACTTTTTATCGCCGCAAAATGTGCGGTTACGGCGTTATTTTATCGCGGAAAGTCGCTGGCATCACTTTGTCTATACTACTATTATAAAGAGTAAAAGTTTGTTTGCATTGCATAAGCTCCGAAACTACTGGACCCATTTTGATGAAATTTGGCACAGATATAGAGTAGACCGTGGGGAAGGACGAAGGCTACTTTTTATCGCCACAAAATGTGCGGTTCCCGCGTTATTTCCTATTACGCGCACAAAGTCGCTGGCATCACATAGTTCTTTATAAGTTAAAACATATACAGCATAATGCATATTATACCGTATAGAGTAACTTAGTATTTACACAAGCAAACTATTGCAAAACTGCATTAGAGCGTGCACGTGCGAATGTGAACCTTGTGTGTGCGGCATAAGGGTCACGTGTGTGTCGAAAGAGTTTCGTGCATCAAGTAGACCGTGACAGCACCTTGAACAACCCGAATCGTGGCCTCGATACCACTGGCACTGCCAAACTGGCAGAACTGGCAGAACTGGCGGAGCAGGTGGAACTGGCAACGCTGACACATCTGTGCCATGGCAGTCATGATCAAATATCCCCAAAAAACTTTAGGGTTCCGTACCTCAAAAGAAAAAAAACCAAACCCTTATAGGATCACTTTGTTGTCCGTCCGAATGTCTGTCAAGACCATTTTTCTTAGGAACGCGTGGAGGTATCAAGCTGGAATTTATATCAAATACTCAACTCTACAGTAACTGTCTACTGTAAAAAAATCAAACTTCTAAACCAACGCAATCAAAAGATACAGCCGTTTATGCCGCAAATTTTCGACACTCGCAAGGTCAAAACCTACAGGGTACTTCCCGTGAACTCAGAATCTTGAAATTTGATACGAAGCAACGTCTTGTATCACAGATAAAGGAAAAATTGCGAAAACCATACATTTTTTGTTAATCATATTATAGTAAAAATATTTTTAATAATTTTAAATTTACTACCCCTACTTTGACTCGATTGTTGTGATGGGTTACCTTTTACTTATATACCTTCAGGTTTGTACGGAACTCTCGGTGCGCAAGTCCGACTCGCACTTGGCCGGTTTTTTAAGATACGAAAGAGATTCGGCATCAATGGGCCGGCTTGAACGATGAATGTATAAAAATGAATAGCATAGCCTCTACGAAAACCCGTCGTGAAACAACGCTTTCATTGTGTTGGAACAGTGCTAGATCAGAGGATCAATTCTGCTAAATAAAACCTGCATTAATACAATTACAATCAACTCCCGATACGCTTATACTCCCAAACAGTGTTTTTATGAACGTTAAACCAACGTGAAACGCGCTCTGAATGGTCGAAACGTCATAAAATCCGTTCACGGTAACATGACGCTACACTTTCAATCCAAACAAAGTAAAATTGACTCTTTAAATTGTCTACTTTAAATACGAGAATTAAGGTTCAGAGATCTAATAACGGGTGGTGTTAGCGTTATGTTCATGTGTTTTTAAACGGCGTGTGCGGTTATCACTTACTATGAGGATATCCGTTTGCTTGTCAAAACAGAGTCTAAAACCTATGCCATCTTAGTCATGTCATATTTACTTTTTGTTTGTTCAAGACTAGATGTTTCCATCAAATATATTCCGAAACTACCGGACCGATTTTGATGAAATTTGGCAGTTATAGAGCCACACCACGGTTAAATAGGCTACTTTTGATTGCGGCAAAATGCACGGTTCCCCGCGCGATGACCAGAGGGGAAAATCTGCTAAATAAAACCTGCATTAGTACAATTACAATCAAGTCCCGATACGCAAAAACTCTTTGTTTTATGAACGTTAAACTAACGTGAAACGCGCTCTGATTGGTCGAAACTTCATAAAATCCGTTCATGGTAACATGTCGCTTCACTTTCAACCCAATCAAAGTAAAATAAAAGTCTACTTGAAAATTTAAATACGAGAATTGAGATTCAGGGCCCATACATTCAAAAGTCTAAAGTCATGTTATATTAGTTAATTTATTTATTAGGTTTTAGTTTACTTTAAGATAAGTTCTCTGTTTAGTGATGGGATTGTCCATCCTTGTATGGCTTGAATGTCGCTCATACATTTCCTACTCCATGTAAATAGACGCTTCCGCCGGGTTTCCCCAAGTTACAAGATGGATATTCTATGTTACACTTTTATGTTTACTAATGAACTAATAGCTGAGTCAGCAAACTATCTGAGTTTCAAACATAAAAGTCGGTCAGGCCGTATCGGAGAAATTTGATTACAAACACGTATTACACGAGGATTTTAATATATTCGAAGATTTTTGCCAGTGCGGTCGCGGGGCACTTAGAATTTCGTACATTGACTCATCGCTACTCGTCTTTTTCTTTCGCGTACGAATATATTGCTGTCACTGAAATGACAAAGACAGCATGTGACTTGAGCGTCACTTAATTTAACTATCGTTTCAGTTTTCGGCCGTTAGTCTTGAGTAATATATCTGTATAATCTATGGTCTTAAGTCTGTGGCGGACCAATCAGCGCACAGTCCTGAATCGTTCTATCGAAGTTTCTGAAGTTCGGAACTATATATACGACATCTGAAATGCATACAAGTGGGCTTCGGCCTGACCGAGCATACCATCTCGCTCGGTCAGAGATCTCCCTTTGGGGCTTGCCACCACCATACCCCACATTGGTGACCCCGACGTGATTACAAAGATTTCGTAAGGTTGTGTATGTTTTTACATACATACATACATACATATAATCACGCCTTTTTCCCGTAGGGGTAGACAGAGACCACTTCTTTCCACTTGCTACGATCCTCACATACTTCTTTCTTATTATCCATTCCTCCTCTTACATTCAACGTAGCCAAGCGTCTCTCCATGGTCCGCTTTTCGCCTCCGCGAGAAACGAGACGTGATGGGTGGCGAACCACTTCGCCGCCATTTTGGATAATTAAATTATTTTTGATTATCCATTGCGTTTCCATGGATTGGTGGAGAGGGTAGGAATAGGGAAAGGATAGGTGTTGTGGAAAGGAAGATTGGTAAGTTAGAGTGGGAAATAGGGAATGTAGGATATTACCGCCCAGGAGGGCAAGGGATAGGACAGTAATAGCTAGGGAAGCCGGGGTCGCATACCCGTATACTATACCACAACTACCGGACAGGTAAGTTGGGAAGAGTATCCCATGACATAATAGTTTTTAACTATAACGTTTGCTACTTTTTTGATTTGGATTGGATTTTCTCGACAGTGTACCTACCGTTCCGTGGGATGTATAAAGTACATTTTGTCAAAGACAAGATGCTGGTTAAGGTTACCACTTGCCATGCCGGTAGCCAGCAAGTTGGTTCGTGCTTTCTTTACCGTTGCCAGTAAAAAGCTATTACAAAACATTCGTAAGTTATAAAGTTTCTAATTTTAAAGTTACGTGTGTATGACTTGCATAAATATGAAATTGAATGTGTGAGATGTAATAAATTCTGGTTCCGCATATTATACAGCTGATAGTCTCCACGATCTCATTTTGAAGGTGGACAGTAATGTTTCAATCCGTATATTTTACCCGACTACACCTAATCTAATAGGAAAGGTAATGATTTTGACAGTTTTTGTACTATATGTATTTTTTCCATCGTAGCGCCTAAACTACTGATCCGATTTTAATGAATGAGGTGTCAATAGATTCGTAATAACAACCCGGGTAACATAGGCTATATTAAAATTTGCGTCGGGTTATCTTATACTGTAAAAAATAAAAACATATTTATTAAATACATCAGGGACATATTACACAGCCAAAAGGATATCAGACAGACAACTATTAATCTTGTATCTATACTAATATTATAAAGCTGAAGAGTTTGTTTGTTTGTTTGTTTGTTTGTTTGAACGCGCTAATCTCAGGAACTACTGGTTCGAATTGAAAAATTCTTTTTGTGTTGGATAGTCCATTTATCGAGGAAGGCTTTAGGCTATATAACATCATGCTACGCTCAATACGAGCAGAGCTCCAATCAATAATGTTTCAAAATCGGGGTGTTTTTTTCCCTTTTGAGAGCTTTCGCTGCGTACGCTGCGGAAACGGTTAAAGTTTCGCTAAAATAATGTATGACAGAATTGTTCCCCTTTAAAAGTTCTAAAAAAAAGTCCGCGACAGTATATGTCTATCTTTTAAGGTTGGCTCACAATAACCTTTTTATGCTAACCAAATTTGTTCTAAAATTAAGCATTATTTGTGAGGGTGTTTTCATAAAGATGATATTAATCCTTATCCAAATAAATACGTTATTAATTACAAGCATTTAATTTAGAAGAAATTTGCCATTTACATCATTTGATTTCAATAAGTATTTTAGAAGATATCGCAGTAATAAAATAATCAGCGCGCAAAATGATGTGCGGCGCGCTGCGGGCAGTCCTGAGTCGGGCAAGCGCTCCTCCTTCTACGTAAATGAAGTCGCGGGTAAATTTTAGCGATATTCCAAAGTAACTGTTCCACGCGGACGAAGTCGCGGGCAAAAGCTAGTATATTATATAATCGGATTCTCGGAAACGGCTGCAAGTATCACGAAATTGAGTAAGCTAGGAGTTTTGGAGAAAAATCGATCTAGCTAAATTTTATCTCTGAGAAACTTCGCATTTTTAAGTTCAAAATGTTTTTGATTTCGTCGTACAACAATACTACGTCTACTCTACGTCTGTGCCAAATTTCATTAAAATCAGTCCAGTAGTTTCGGAGCATATTCAATGCAAACAAATGAGAAAAACTTTGCTCTTTATAATAATTATGATGTAGATATTTTAGTTAAATCAATGAAACAAAAAACAATGTACGGAAATATTTTAACACGTTACACGTGCAAAGACTTTTGGAGATGCTAAATTGTTTAACCATATCTGTTTATATTTGCTGTTAGTTGCACAATAATTATCAACCATTTTTGTTACCACCTACGCATGTTATTCGCTTGTATCAATATGGACAACATTTTGTTTTCAAGGCTATAAGGTCACTACTACAATTTTAGATACTCTCGAGTGGGCATCGTTATGATAAATACTAAAAAACTTAGGCGTTTTATCCGTTATCCCATGATTGATATTTGATACGTAACTAGATGCGACTTCGTACGTGCAAAAAGAAATCCCTCGAGAACCGTACCTCTTGCTGCTATAAAAATTAGCCTATGTGTTAATCCAGAGTCTATACAACTAGCATACCGTTCACTAGTTTTTGCGTGAAAGAGTAACATTCATACATCCGTATTCCGCATATATATGTCACCGTAAAATTGTAAAAATCGATAGATTGTAAAGTAACTAACGAGATTGTAAAATATGTTGAAATATTAATAACTATATATTTATAATGTAACGAAAAATAATGTGTTAAATTATAGGCAGCATATTCGCGTCGGAAGTCTATCAACATTTTACAATTTCACTAGTTTTATTATAATCTAATGGTTTTTACAATTTTACGGTGACATGTACAAACTTTCGCGATTATAAAATTTGTAAAGATCAGTGGACTAGTAAGAATTCAAG
Organism: Glaucopsyche alexis; assembly: GCA_905404095.1. Classification (NCBI taxonomy): domain Eukaryota; kingdom Metazoa; phylum Arthropoda; class Insecta; order Lepidoptera; family Lycaenidae; genus Glaucopsyche; species Glaucopsyche alexis. Next base: position 2,377,005 of record FR990064.1, on the reverse strand, counting down.
ATAAGGACAAGTGAGGTAACCATTCTTCGAATATCTATAGAGTTATTATTATATAGGATGGGAGTTTTATTTTTACTTTGGCGATACGGCTTACACTTTGCCAGTGTCAAGTTGAGAAGGCGGGGAAAATAATTTTCGTTTATGTCTTAAACAACTTTGTTCTAAATCATCAAGTCCAAAGTCTAGACAAAGGCAAAATAAATCGTCAATGCAGTGAATTCAGTCGATTCAGTAAAGTTGTAGACGCTTTACAGAAATTTCCTTGGGAGTTTTGGAGTTAACACAAAATAGCACGCTTTTTGAAGTTGTACCACTTGCATATAATTGTACATGTTAGCGAATATTTAATGGTTTAATACATTCTACCAATATCACACTTTAAGAATCGAAATAACACAAATTTATGGAAGACTAGTTGTTTCCCGCGGCTCCGCCCGCGTAATTATACTATCGAGTATCCTGCGGTAATACTGTACTTTTCCGAGATAAAAGTAGCCTATGTTTTAGTCCAAAGCCTAAACTAGTACCACGCCAAATTTCCATCGCCTCGCCATTTAAACAAATGACTTGGGCTTCCAAAGATTCCACTGTTCATGGATATCCAGTGAATATTGATTGATTTATTCTAATATAAATATTTTAATTGATATTTACAGAATATGTAAACAGTTTAAATAGTCCTTGGTCTTGGCAGCTGCTTCCGATATTTCGTGTTGTTCCAATAGCTCACCTAGCAGTATATACTAGCTGTTTCCCGCCCCGTAAATATAGTATCCCACGGGAACACTGTTTTTTTTTTTCGGGATACAATGTAGCCTACATTTTAATCAAGTCCAAAGTCTAGACAAAGGCAAAATAAATCGTCAATGCAGTGAATTCAGTCGATTCAGTAAAGTTGTAGACGCTTTACAGAAATTTCCTTGGGAGTTTTGGAGTTAACACAAAATAGCACGCTTTTTGAAGTTGTACCACTTGCATATAATTGTACATGTTAGCGAATATTTAATGGTTTAATACATTCTACCAATATCACACTTTAAGAATCGAAATAACACAAATTTATGGAAGACTAGTTGTTTCCCGCGGCTCCGCCCGCGTAATTATACTATCGAGTATCCTGCGGTAACACTGTACTTTTCCGGGATATAAGTAGCCTATGTTTTAGTCCAAAGCCTAAACTACTACCATGCCAAACTTCCTTCGCCTCGCCATTTAAACAAATGACATGGGCTTCCAAAAATTCCACAGTTCATGGATATCCAGTGAATATTGATTGATTTATTATTCTATTTAAATACTTTAAAGTTTAATTGATATTTACAGAATATGCAAACAGTTTAAATTGTCCTTGGTCTTGGCAGCTGCTTCCGATATTTCGTGTTGTTCCAATAGCTCACCTAGCATTATATACTATCTGTTGCCAGCGGCTCCGCTCCCGTAAATACAGTATCCCACGGGAACACTGTATTTTTTCGGGATAAAATGTAGCCTATGTTTTATCCAGACCCTAAACTACTACCATACCAAATTTCATCGAAATCCCTCCAACAGTTTTAGCGTGAAAGAGTCAGAAACATCCATCTATCCATCCTCACAAACTTACACATTTATAATAGTAGTAGGATAGTAGTAAGATTAGTCTGATGTATTTAAAGTAAACGGTTAGTTCTAAGTTCTAACAGTCTGTAGCTAACCTTGTGTTGTTATCCTGTTACGTTTAACTATGATTACCTACAGTAATTGCTAAACTCCAGTTAATTTCACCTGACCTCGATATGACCTTCTGAATAATTAATTAGCAATCGAATCAATATATTGTAATATATAATAATATTATCATAAAGACACAGCCGTCTAAGCGTTAAAGTGACTTCAACGCGTGTGCCCCAACGGGGACCGTGTGACTTGATTATTTTTAAACAAAAAATTAAACCGACTTCCAAAGTAAAAATTCACAAAAAAGTATGAAATAAAAGTTATTTTCTAAATAATTCCCCTTTTAAATTTGGCTAAAGTTTTAACTATTTCTCTACTCAATTTTCTTAATTTTGAAGTCGAGCCGGCCCATTCGTGCCAAAGCGGCACAAATGAACGATGAATGAAATGAACGACCGGGTAAATACCACGGCCTCACAGAAAACCGGCGTAAAATATCGCTTGCGTTGTGTTTCGCCGAAAGAGTGAGATTACCGGAGGCCCAAGGGGGGATTGGTATTTTTTAAAAGGACCACGAACGCAAGTCGCAACACTAGAGGAGTTACAAGTGTACTGGTGTTGCGAGTGTCCATGGGTGGCGGTAATAGCTTAACATCAGGCGATCAGTCTGCTTGTTTCCTGGTTCCATAAAAATATGTTCCTAGGGCCACATCTTGTCTGCCGAAATCGTTACTTATTTGGTGTACTAGATCTACCGAGTCCACTATAACCTCTGTTCTTTCACAGCTACGGTCTACTGGGCGCGTCGGGGTGCGGGAAGACCACGCTGCTGTCGTGCATCGTGGGCCGACGTAAACTCAACAACGGCGAGATATGGGTGCTGGGAGGGAAACCTGGTACAAAAGGTAAGCTACAGTGGAAACCCTTTATAGCGACGGGTATAACGACGAAACTTTGGAGTCCACAGTATGTTTAGAGTGGTACCATATATGTATAATCTTTATCTACAATCTACAAAATACTTATATATAACTCCCCACACCAATTTCGGTGACGGTGGCCAGTTTCATTGAAACCAGGCCAGTTACGCAGGAGTAATTTACTGTGTGTGCGCAGTACACGAGAGCACTCTCTCCTCCTTTACTCTCATAATCCAGTGGGACGGATAACCGACACGACTGACGAGAGGTAAGGCGCAGGTCCAACTTTTTACAATTTGCCCATCCGACGCATGGATCATCTTTCTTGTCAGACAATCGGGTGATCAGCCTGCATTGTCCAAACCAAACTTGGAAACAACAGTTTTGTTGTTCCAATGCGGAAATCGAACCCACGACCTCCGATTCGAGAGCCAATGCTCTAACCACAGGACCACGGTGGTTGTTATAATACTTATATACTATACTGAAAGGATGCAATTATTATTATTATTAATAGGTTTATAGATACTCTATCGTGATAGTAGGCAGTGCTACTTCCACTTTGTGATATTAATTATTACATTGTTATTAAATGTATCCGTTAGTAAATTATATACACAAATTATAATATTATTAATAATATTTATCCCTACCCTCTCCATCAATCCGTGGAAACGCAATGGATAATCAAAAATAATTTAATTATCCAAAATGGCGGCGATGTGGTTCGCCACCCATCACGTCTCGTTTCTCGCGGAGGCGAAAAGCGGACCATGGAGAGACGCTTGGCTACGTTGAATATAAGAGGAGGAATGGATGGTAAGAATGAAAGTGGACGAAGCGAAAGAAGTATATAAGGATCGTAGCAAGTGGAAAGAAGTGGTCTCTGCCTACCCCTACGGGAAAGAGGCGGTCCTGCTTACCCCTACGGAAAAAGGCGTGATTATATGTATGTATGTTAATAATATTTGGTATGTGTCACATGCAATGTTTGTGTGAGTTTCTGTCACTGCTCGCCGCGCGCGCCGTAAACAATTCTATACCATACAAATTAATTATTTACACATTTTTTGTTGACTTATCAGAATTCAACATAATCATTGACCTCTTAGATACATTAAGCGTTAGTACATCAGTGGCGAAGGGTGGTTTTACTTCAGAGGGAAGCCCTAGTCGCTAGACGTGAGTTGTGCAATTTTTTTAGAGGAAATTTACCACCATATTATGTACTAGCGACCCGCCCCGGCTTCGCACGGGTATAATACTGATACTAATACTACAGAATGTCACCCACTTCGCAACGGGCCGTGCAGCAGAAATCGTAATATTTTAATTTCGCCATAACTTCAAAACCAAACATCCAATTTTAATCATTAAAAGACCAAATATTATCTACATAAACTGTACTTAGTGATGAAATAATTTATTTTGATAAGGATTAATAGCATGAGTAAAATAAACGCGTTTAAATGTAGTCCAAAAAAAATCAAGATTTCTAAATAAAAAAATGGTTGTTGTGCCTCACTCGAATATGATAGGTATAGTGTGTCGCGGACTTTTTTGTAGATATTTATAAGATCTACAATTAATTACAACATTATATGGTTCTATCTTTTATAGTTTAGGCAGCGTACGCAAAATAAGTAACTTTTCTGGTTGATTTTTTACACCTTGTGTCCGAAATACCCAAATATCTTACGGAACCCTATTTTTTCCCAAAATAAAATTTAGCCTATGTTACTCGTGGATAATGTAGCTTTCGAATGGTAAAAGAATTTTTGAAATCGGTCCAGTACTTTTTGAGTCTATTCATTACAAACAAACAAACAAAGTTTTCCTCTTTATAATATTAGTGTAGATGATGTTCAAGGTCGTCACAAGCGTTTAGCTTGTGTGTAGAGTTGTGTCGTGTCCGAGAGAAATCGTAAATACCTAATTCTAATACCTATAATTAGGTGTATTTCAAATTGTAATTACTAAATAACTTATTACTAAAACTTACTAAACTAAATAAGAAACTCGCACACAAACACTGCTGATTAGAGCAGCTAGAATCGGCGGATATACATTTGGTATAGGTAAAGGAGATCGGCAAGTCGCCATACATATATGTCACCGTAAAATTGTAAAAACCGTTAGATTGTAAAATAACTAACGAGATTGTAAAAATATGTCGAAAGTTTCAAAACTATATATTTATAATCTAACGAAAAATAATGTGTTAAATTATAGGCAGAATATTCGCGCCGGAAGTCTATAAATTTTTTACAATTTCACTAGTTATATTACAATCTAACGGTTTTTTACATTTTTACGGTGACATATATACTGCCTGGTCATTAAAATAGTACCGGGTAGTTCTCAGATGTCGCAGTTCTGGAAACATTTATTATAGTCATAGAGTATACCTATTTATAGAGTTTCGCCCTCTGATTCTAGTGTTCAGACTTCAGATATATTGTAAAGAGACTATGGACTAACACATAGTTCTTATTTATTTTTATACATACTAACTACACGAAAATTTTATTTCATACAGAAACAAATAAAGTTTAATTTGATCTATAATCATAATTTTGCTTTAATGCTTCCAAAAGGTAATTAATAATAATGAAACCTCGTCATTTATTATCAGCCGTCCGTAACCAAAATTATCCGAAGCTAACGGATAATTCGTAATAATAGTGTAGTAACCGTAACTATAATTTTGTTCCTACATCAGTATCTATATCACAATTGTCATACCCTTAACATCTCTCGCCATGTCGCAAGTGCGTTGCCGACCTTTCGAAGAGGAATACGCCCTTTTATTGAAGGTCTGAAGGTCGTAATGGTCCGGATATACCACTGGCGACACTTCACTCCAAAGTTTCATTGTGCGCGTTAGAAATCTCTGGAAAAACCGCACTGTGGAGGACTGCCATCTGCCACTCATCAAGATCAAGGTGATGATGATGTGTTGCGTCGTGTAACAGCCTCCGTGGTTCAGTGGTTTAAGCTTGGCTCTCGACTCGGTGGTCGTGGGCTCGATTCCCGTATTGGAACAACAAAAAATGTTGTTTCAAAGTTTGGTTAGGACAATGCAGGCTGATTTCATAATTCGTTGTGTCGGTCATCCGTCCCACTGGGTTATGAGAGTAAAGGAAGAGAGAGTGCTCTTATGTACTGAGCACATACTTGGGCACTATAAAATAACTCCTGCGTAGCTGGCCTGGTTTCAATGAAACTGGCCAACGTCACCGAAATCTGTGTGGGGAGTTATTACTAATATAAATATTATTGCATCGCGTGGATCACCTCTTCTTTCACCTTCTAGAAACTAATTTCCCCATTCTCTCAGGCTCCGGAGTGCCCGGCAAGCGCGTGGGCTACATGCCGCAGGAGATTGCGCTGTACGGCGAGTTCACCATCAAGGAGACCATGATGTACTTCGGCTGGATCTTCGGCATGCAGACCAGAGAGATCCTGGACAGGCTCCGGTTCCTACTGGACTTCCTCGACCTGCCGAGCGAGAATAGGATGGTGAAGAATTTGAGGTAAGATCAAAGATTTCAAAACTCAATATCTTGAGTTTAGGCATAGGCTAATACCTACTACTTATATGCATTTGACAAACAAAACTTCAAATAGGAAAATGTTACGCCATCTTTGTTTTCACCATACTTCAAATGTCAACCATCTCGTTTTCACCATACATCAAATGTCAAAATGGCCCCAAAACTCTCAAAAGTGGGACCATTTAACTGGAGACACGTTTTTCCTCAACATGCCTCGTCTATAATACGTCTATGGATAAGAATTGATTTGTATATGGTTATTCAAATCGCGAATTTATTTTTATCAGAAAACACTTAAGGGTGAATTCACACCGAAGCAAAACGATTGGCTACGCAGCGCTGCATTTTTAAAATAGCTATTCAAAATGGAACTTTATTCACTAAAGAAACGATACACGTGTTTCGTATGTCACGGAAGATCAGGCAGAGCCGAGACGCCTGATCTTCTGTAGCTGTAGAAGACGTTGTTAGCGAGGTATTGTTTAAACATCTTTTGAAGTATTGTATTACTAAACACAAAAGTATTCGGTTTAAATCGAAGATACTAGAACTGTACGCTAATACAAAACTTAAGCCTTTTCATCCGTTAATGGATGATTTATACAGTATTCTCCGAGCGAAGTAACAACTCTGAAATACTGTAGTGCGGTTTTTAAATGTATGGTTGCCCAAGCATATACGACATTCTCACAACATAGTCTAGTCCAGAGGAATGACTGGTCTATACGTCTCAAAAGCCTCAGCCGGATGTGCCATTTAAAAAAAAGAAGAAGATTAGCGCAGAGATTTACAGTGCAGGTTTTTTTATGTCACGACTAAAAAACCTCTCTAGGGGCGCAATAACTAAGAGTAATTAGTTTGATTTTGAAATATGTTATTAAGTTTATGATTTGTAATCATAAATAAAGTCTAAACTATTACTTTTAGGAATTCTGGTCTAACAAAGCGAATGCCTTACTGTCCACGCCCAAAACCAACCCGACTGGTATTTCGCATTAGCATACAAATGAAACTACACCCGATACGGAGTTGAACAGGTCCGTAATTAGTACCTGCACACACATACAGACAGACACACATACATACAGACCGCAATTATAGTGCCAAGTACCAAGCATACCAAAATGGAATGTTGCAAACATAACTTTTAGCAATTTTTTATTCTTCCAAACAAAAAAACCGGACAAAAAACTTACGTTAAACATTCGTAATTTTATTAGAGTGTTTAGCACTTTTAAACCTATAGGAGATATATTTTCTTATGTTTACGCGAATATTGTTCATTGTATTAAACACTTACGGATTTTGTCGCGGTGCACTTTTCTTTTGCCCGACGTTTCGGCTACTTTCCAGCAGCCGTGGTCACGGGAGGACTGAGGTAGCAGTTGTCCTATTTGATGAAGTTGTTAAAAGTACCCGAAGATTCTTTAATTATTATTTGTGTTCCGATCCACGCAAAACATACTAACATTATTTTGAAGCCGCGGTGTTTTTGATCTGAATTTTATTTTATTTATCACTGGATCCCAACTAGATGGCAGCACCCAGCCATCTTCTCGGTTAAAATTAGGGTACTTTTTAATTTCTATAGCCTCGCGTATCATTCAGCATTCTAGGGCGATAACATTGTTCCTTTGCCAGTACTTGTGGCTTATCAAATCTTATGTAATGGCGAGGTTGATCCAGTGTGTGTTCGCAAATTGCTGATTTGTTGTTGCGGCGGTGTTTAACATCTACGATGTGTTCCTATAGAACCTATAGAAGATAATAAAAAAATAAGTAATCTCCGAATTGTCAATCAATGACCGAGCTGATGATGATAAATTATAGCTAAGAACGCTCTCGATCGTGTGCGCTTTTAAAAAAAACCGCATCTTAATCAGACCTTTCGTTTAGGAGGACATACAGACAGAGGTTATAAATCTTTAAAAACTATTTAAAATCATAAAGGACATGAGGAATTTTACTGCAAAACAATTAGCCACGGCGACAAAAGATACGTCATATGGCATAGGCTGCATATTTGCAGGAGGTAGGGTAAATACTGTGATATTTTAACTCATTAGTCATTTCAACTAATACTCATGTAAAATAATATAATCAACAATATATTGATTATCTCCAATTCTCCATGCATCTGAATCAAAATAATTACGGGAAATGGAATGAGAATGAAAATTGTACAATCTAATAATATTTTGGTTTGTGGGGTATTTTTTTTATAAAAACGCCTAATGTATTTAGTTGCAAAGGTGAATGGTATGTACTACGTATATGCTAACATAAAATTGTAAAAACTGTTAAATTGTAATAAAACTAGTGAAATTTTAAAATGTTGATAAGACTTAGAACGCGATTATTATGCTGCCTATAATTAAACACATTATTTTTCGTTACATTATAAATGTATAGTTATGAATCTTTCGACATATTTTTACAATCTCGTTAGCTATATTACAATATAACGGTTTTTACCACTGGTTTTTACAATTTTACGGTGTCATATTATATAAAACATAAATTAAAATTGTAATTTTATATTTCAAACGAGACAATTCTAGTCTACTAGTACTACTAGTATGTTTGTGTGTCCTTCCATCCATCCATCCATCCATCCATCCGTCCTCACAAACTTTCACATTTAATTTATTAATAGTAGTCGGAAAAAACAAACGATTTTGCTGCCTCAGACCTCACTCCTCGCAGCTAAACTAATTAGGACGTCATGTACCTAAGCATCCAACACATAAACAATATAAACAAAGGTTTCAGTAAATAAGGAAGACATGTGCAAGTGGGTAAATAGTAATTACCTGTGTCGTCGGTAAACATTACATTATCGTAAAAATATGCTATGTACAAATAAACATGTGTATATATAGATGGAAAATTCGAGCTTTAAAGGATGAAATGTAATAATGTGTTCTTAATAAACAAAATTAAAAATGTTAAGTAATGAGGCATTTACACGGGACTGCTTTCGCCGTGCGGCGAGCCGTCTGACAAATCGCCTCACCTCGCCGAATCGCAAGCCCATTTACACGGGTGACTAAAGCAGCATGCGGCTTGCTTATTTCCTTCGAAAATGTTGAGCAGAATGGGTGTTCGTGCCGGAATTGAAATAGTTACTTATGCGATTATTCAAGAACTGCTTGAATTATTGCATCGTAAATAAATAAATAAATAGATCCATAAGCATGGATGCCTTTCATAGCATTCCAAAAACTCGATGGTGTTATTTTTAACACGCTTATATTAACTTCACCTGTATGTAAGCTTGTTTGCTTGCTTGTATGTAGGTAACTCTCTCTTGCGCCCCTGCTGCCTTCCTCGGCTCTGGTAGCTTTAAAGCACGCTTTTAAAGAATATTAAACTAAAAAGTTGAAAATAAATATAGTTTAAAAAAAACTAAAAAAACACGCTTTTAAAGAATATCGAACTAAAAAGTTGAAAATAATATAATTTTTTTTAAAAATAAACCTAAAACCATAGATATATAATATTAAAAAGAGGTAGATATGTTATAAACGCGTAAAAATGAAGACTCGAATTGGCCCGAGTCGGGCCAATTTTGGTTAGTGTGCTCCGCGAAAAATAGCGTGTTTTGTGTTACTATGCGACGTTGACACATTGACAGCGTCCCATGTCAATGTGTGTCGTGGCACAGAAATATTGTCAGTTTTGTAAGGATATAACGTATCTATGTAATAATTAATCAAAGCCTTAAACAGTACTTAGTATATAAAAAATACTAGTATAATTGAGGGAAAAGCGTGGGGTGCTTTGTGCCATGTTTGTGCCATAATTTTCGTATATCGAGCGACCCACGCTTTTCCCTCAATTATACTAGTATTTTTTATATAAGTACTACTGTTTTAAGTTTATTTTTAAAATGTTTAAAATTATTTTCAACTTTTTAGTTCGATATTCTTTAAAAGCGTGTTTTTTTAGTTTTTTAAACTATATTTATTATTCATGGTAGTTAAACAATATACTTCAATCACGATGTGAATTACGTACGCAAAATTTTCTTGTGTCATGTGAGATAAGAATTGTGATGTGTACTTGCAACTGATTAATGTGGTTGTCATGACGACAAATAAAAAAATTTTAACGTCCTTAATATTCTAATCTAATTTATATTATGGACGCGTACCTACCTTCCTATACGTATTACAAAATGTGTTGTTTGACAGTGTTTTGTTTCGAAAATATATTTTGTGCGATAAATCCAGACGGTGACCAAACAAAATAAACCTTATTGCCACGTATTAAGATTGAACTATAGCAAAACATAACATACAAACAATTAAAGTGGAGATGGACAGGACATATGACAAGAGAGAAGAATGAAAAATGGACGAGACTAATAACAGAATGGTACCCGCTTGACTGCAAAAGGAAAAGTTGAAGACAAACTAATAGATGGGAAGATGATATCCGGAAAATAGCTGGTTCAACATGGACTCGAACGGCAAGGGATAGAATTGAATGGCGATCTTTAGAGGAGGCCTTTGTCGGAAGACAAGTTGAGGAGTAACTACCATTTGCCGAATAAAATTCAAGTATACATGAAATCAGTAGCATTAGTTTATTTAGTATATAAAATTAGTTAAATTTTGAAATATGTAATAAGTTTTTAGGCATAGGTACTTACAAAACTTTTGTTATCTTAACTATATGATCAACAATTAAGGCTATATTTTTTTTTATTTTATTTATTTATAGCAAAACTATTTAACTAACAATTTTTTATATTGTTAGATTATTTTTATCCAATTTTAAGGTCAATAATCCGCTGTTATTGGGTATATTTAAACAAAAATAATAATAATAATATCTATCGACGCTCCACACCACGTCAATCTGGCCCCGTGCTAAGTATCCGAAGAACTTGTGCTACAGGTACCATACAACGGGAAGTATATTTAATAATTTTATACTTACATATAATTAAGATTTTTATTATATTATACACATATTTAATACACATCCATGACCCAGGAACACAGAAAAACTTTTGTTCCTTCGGCAGGATTCGAACCTGCGACTTCCAGCTTGAGCACCAAAGCGCTGAACCACTGAGCCACAGAGTAAGCCACCAAATAAGGTACAGAAGACCAGAAAAATTATTCTAAACGTGACCTCTTTTAACCGACTTCCCAAAAAAGGAGGCGGTTATACGTTCGGCTGTATATATTTTTTTTATTTTTTTTATTTTTTTTGTATGTTCAACGATTACTCCGCCGCCTGTGGACCGATTTTCAAATTTTTTTCTGTGATGTATAGGGTGTAATCCCAAATTGGTCCTTTTGATATCAAAGTGGTGACCTGATGATGGGATCCATGAGGAATCGAGGGAACTCCTCGAAATTTATATGGACACATATGGTGATTTTGACTTTTTCTGAAGTAGTTCAAGCATATGCTACCAAAAAGTAAGATTTTGCTCCAAGGTATACCCTGGATCCAAAAGTACAGAATAGAACTCCTGACTCCTTATAGATACATGTTTGGGGATTTCGGCGTTGTTTAAAGAACTGCAAGCATATGCCACCTTGTCAGTTAGAGTAATCATCATCATCATCACCACTATCACACCATACATCATCAGATTATGATGATATAAAAGGTATTTCTCATAGTATTTTACACTAACACGGAGATCATTGAACAATACTCTGCCGTTTATGAACCTATTTGCAAAATTCTTTTGTTGTTGTAAAGGGTTTAATTCGAAATTAGTCCTTTAGTCACTAAAGTGGAAACCTGATGATGCGAGCCATGAGGAATCGAGGGAACTCCTCAAAATTTGTATCCACACATATAGTGATTTTGACTTTTACTGAAGTAACACAAGCATATACTACAAAAAAAATAAGATATTGTACCTAGGTATACCCTGGATCCAAAAGCACTGTACAGAACTCCTCAGTCTTTAAAGATGTGCGTTTGGAAATTTCGGCATTGTTTAAAGAACTGCAAGCATATGCCACTTTATAACTTACAGTAATCATCATCATCATCTTAATAGCAATAACTAATGGAAGCTTGGCGAGTATTTAATTATACATTCGATCGTTTAGTTTAGACGTTCTTAAGACGTATTAATAACTTAACAAAATATATCACTAAAAAAGGTGAAATTATTATTTTTAAACAAAAAATTAAACCGACTTCCAAAGTAAAAATACACAAAAAAGTATGAAATAAAACTTAATCTCTAAATAATTCCCCTTTCAAATTCGGCTAAAATTTTTACTATTTCTCTACTCAATGTTATTAATTTTGAAGTCGGTACCAGCAAATATGAACGTAAGTTGTATAAAATATTGTAGAATATTGTTTGGGCTGGTGCCGATTTCAAAATTAAGAAGATTGAGTAGAGAAATAGTAAAAATTTTAGCCGAATTTGAAAGGGGAATTATTTAGAGATTAAGTTTTATTTCATACTTTTTTGTGTATTTTTACTTTGGAAGTCGGTTTAATTTTTTGTTTAAAAATAATAATTGTATCTGAGTATAATAAGTGCTTTATTAAACTATCGGCCCTAAAAATCATATATTTTTGTATGATTTAAAATTTGCAAATGGCATGTGTATGAAAAAATAAAAGAAAACCCGACTGCGTAAAAACGAAAAGTAAAAGTCAGTCCAGTTGTCGGGTCTTTTGACCTAAATATATATTGAATACGTAACAATGAAATAGTTTCTAGTATAAAAAATATAAATATATAGAAAGTATACGGTAGTTAGTAAAGAAATGAGCCTACGCGTTTGGTCTAAATAGTGACCAAAGGTACAATCCACATACATATTATGTACATTCGAAGGCTAATAAGCACAAGCACACAGTAGTAACTCCATTGCGTCGCGCAGTCGGGTAACATTAAAATAATATTTAAAATGTCTTATATTATAATATATAAAAAATAATAGGCTTGCTTTATTATAATTATTACAGTTTAGTACATAGACCCCTTGAGTCACACACGTGCTGGTGCAGGTTCGATGCTGGGTTGTGGTGTGTATAAGACTTTCTCAATAACTCTGTACTAACGCTAGACCTTAATTTACCCTAATCTTCTATGACATCCCTTACAAATGTAATATTAGGTAATTTTAATCAATTGTGTGTAATGAAATGAGTTAATTTTATTTTAATATAATAAATGTATGGCTTAATTTATATTCATGTAATAATATAATATTTGCATGTCAGTATACGACGAAACATTTGTGACTAAAATAAATATTATGTAACACCTTTGTACCTACAATGTTTTAAGCAAATAAAGAATTTATTTATTTATAAAATTTGTATCGATTTAGAAGTTTCTATGAAATCTGTTCCTCTGTACGTATCCTGTACGTTCCTATACATATATTTTTTACTCTTTGCCCGCCGCGTTCCGCCGAGCTGAGCGCCGTGCTGCAAAAGTCGAATGATACCCAACTTTGGAGCTTGCGGCTTTAGTCACTCGCGGCTTCGCCGAATTGGAATTTTCACGGTCGATTTTCACCGTGCTGCGGAAATCGTGCGGCTAGTCACCCGTGTAAACGCTACAAAAGTTGGGGCTTGCTGCTTTAGTCACTTGCGGCCTCGCCGAATTGGCATTTACACGGTCGATTTTCGCCGTGCGGCTGAAATCGTGCGGCTTTAGTCACCCATGTAAATCCCCCATAACGCTCAAATTTTTGCTCGCGTTTGCGCTGTGTTTCGCCGAGTGAGTGAGTTTACCGGAGGCCCAATCCCCTACCCTATTCCCTTCCCCACCCTCCCCTATTACCCTATTCCCTCTTAAAAGGCCGGCAACGCACTTGCAGCTCTTCTGATGCTGCGAGTGTCCATGGGCGACGGAAGTTGTTTTCCATCAGGTGACCCGTTTGCTCGTTTGCCCCCATATTTCATAAAAAAAAAAATTGTCCAGCAGTGAATTATAGCTAAGGACACTCTCGATCCTGTCAAACTAGATCAAATTCGGTTCATCATTTGGGAGCTACCATACAACGGACACGCACACACACATACACACACACAGACACGTCAAATTTATTACTGAACTGGCTGGTGTCCGCCACTTCGTTTGCGTAGAACCAAACGAAGCGGAACCTTATTTTGTAAATGAACCCCTAAGATAAAAGTTGCTTATGTTATTGTCTTATAACATCAGCAATCTGCCAGTGAAATATTAGCTGGAACAAGCAGACAAACAGACGTCCAGACGGACAAAATTTTTATTTACTACTATATAATACATATTAAGTATATACTTTCTATTATAGAAAGCTGTTATTTTGAATTAATTTGTAATTTTAAAATAACAGACACTTCAATTTTATTTATTTGTATATATGTCACCATAAAATTGTAAAAACCGTTAGATTGTAATATAACTAGTGAAATTGTAAAATGTTATAGAGTTCCGACTCGAATATTCTGCCTATAATTTAACACATTATTTTTCGTTACATTATAAATATTTTTGGATCTTTATAATGTAACGAAAAATAACGCGTGCGACATATTTTACAATCTCGTTAGTTATTTTATAATCTTACGGTTTTTACAATTTTACGGTGACATATACATTGAATAAGTAATTCTCGACTCCCTTGTCAAGCAGTAAGCGAGCTGATGATGATGAGTTATAGCTAAAAACCATCTCGATCATATCAGCTTTCAAACCAGAAATCCCAGCAAAATTTGTGTATACGTTTGGAAACTATGATGCCCTAAAAATATACAAAGTAGTGGTTAAACTCATAACATTCCTCTTTTTGCGCCGTCGGTTAAATTGTCAAGTTATTGTTCAGTTGTTCGCACACAATTAGTTTCGGTCATTAGTGTAAAGTTGACAATAGCTAACGATGTAATAGGCGTAGCGAATTGTCCTACTGTTAGTAATGCACTGTGGTGAAATGGCGTAAATGAATGCTTGTTAGGAGTAATTTTATTTGTAGTATACTGTGTGAAAATTTAATGAATAGCTAAAACCAGATATCACTGTAGATACGAAATCCAAATTGACGTTTTTCGGAGGTTCTCGGAGAGAGTCCAGATGGGCCTAATATACACTTTAAAATTATGCAAACTTGTTAATTTTGTCTCATATAATGCATCCACCATGGAGACTAGAGTACCATTACCATTTCTCTAAGGTAGTCTGGAAAACTGGCCATAATGGCGCTAGAGTCGAAAGGGTGTGTGATATGAAGTAAGCAGTAAGAGGTGGAGTGAAGTGAGTTGAGTTTAGTTATTCAAATTGTTTGACGCATAGATATACAGCGTGTCCGGTAATTAATGGATAACCTTGAAATGTCTTATAGTAGAACTTATGCCCGTTCAAACAAAATACAAAAAAAATCTATCATAATTAGTACCTAAGATAAGTTATTTTTAGAGAAAAGTCTATTTTTTAGCTTATTTTTTAGTTTTTTGAACACTATGACCAGAAATGAATGAATTACATCGGTTTTTTAATGTTTTCATATTGTGGTATAACTATGCTGATAGATAGAAAATAAATTGTATCACTAGCTATTACACTTTTTTTTTAAAATGTATGCAAGTTGATTTATTTTAGAAAAAATTGCATAATTTATTTTTTCATCGAAGTTTATAAAAATGGGTATAAAAAAATGTATGAAGGCATGAGTGACCAATAATTTTTAAGTAATGCTGGTTTTAAGTAGATTTTATAATGGTACAATTCATCATTGTATCTACCATAAATAGTGAATTATTGCTATTAATGTAGAAATGGGGAAAACTTTACTAAAGAAAGAAAGTAGGTAATTGGGGAACTTTAAGAAAAATATTTGTACCTGACCATTGGGGGATAATAAAAACATCGTTTAACATTAAGAATAGGTACTTAATTTTACACGTATTTACAATAAAGTTCAAATTGTTGGCCTCCCTATATCTACGGATACATGGTCTTCTGAGCAATCTAGTATTTCTACGTGGTAGAGCCATGCTTCGGCACGAATGGGCCGGCTCGACCGGAGAAATACCACGGGCTCACAGAAAACCGGCGTGAAACAGCGTTTGCGCTGTGTTTCGCCGAGTGAGTGAGTTTACCGGAGGCCCAATCCCCAACCCTATTCCCTTCCCTACCCACCCCTATTACCCTATTCCCTCTTAAAAGGCCGGCAACGCACTTGCAGCTCTTCTGATGCTGCGAGTGTCCATGGGCGACGGAAGTTGCTTTCCATCAGGTGACCCGTTTGCTCGTTTGCCCCCTTATTACATAAAAAAAAAAAAAAAGTATATCGTCAACGTAACAACCTCTGTGGTCTGGTGGTTAGAGCATTGGCTCTCGACTCGGAGGTTGTAAATGTTAATTACGCGCGATTAATTGAATCGCGCGTAATTACCGAAATCGGTGGGGAGTTATTATTATATCACTTTTTGGATGCGGCTGCTCTAACACGGCTACGTAGTTTTTCCAAAGACCGTATAGGCTTACGGTACACCTCTTCTTTGAGGCCGCTTTTTTATAAAATAAATCAACTTGCAATTTTTTTTTAAAAGTGCAATAGCTAGTGATACAATAATAATTTATTTTCTATCTATCAGCATAGTTATACTACAATAAGAAA
Organism: Glaucopsyche alexis; assembly: GCA_905404095.1. Taxonomy (NCBI): domain Eukaryota; kingdom Metazoa; phylum Arthropoda; class Insecta; order Lepidoptera; family Lycaenidae; genus Glaucopsyche; species Glaucopsyche alexis. The sequence goes on along the minus strand of FR990064.1, from coordinate 2,360,265 downwards.
CCATTAAAAAACCGATGTAATTCATTCATTTCTGGTCATAGTGTCGAAAACAAATGTATGGGATTTGACATAACGCATCGCAAGCGACATGTCACATTAACGTTGACATGTCAAATCCCATACATTTTTGATTACGAAGTTCGTCGTCGAAATTATCGAATGCATCTGGACTAGAGGCCCTTATCTCTTGTCTCCATGTCATCCACAGTCCACACAAGTGGTACTTTTTGTTGAGAAACGTACAAGAAACTAGGTTTACAAGAAATTGACATATTATATTACCTACATTTAAGTAAAACTTGTCTAATAACAGCCTTTTTCAACAGCGGTGGCCAACAGCGGCGAGTATCCTTCTCCGTGGCGCTCATGCATGACCCCGAACTCCTGATCCTGGATGAACCCACAGTGGGAGTAGACCCGCTGCTGCGCCAGAGTATCTGGAACCACCTGGTCCGCATCACGTCTTCCGGCGACAAGACGGTCATCATCACCACGCATTACATCGAGGAGGCTAGACAGGCGCATTGTGTGAGTATAATAGATTCTCTTGAGGTTTGGGATGGATCGATTGCCCACGGCGGGCGTATACCTATTACTCATGACTAGTTGACTATGTAGTGGTCTTTGCCTCCGTCTTTATATAAACGAATCGCAATTTAAGCTGTCCTTTACGACAGAATCTGGTTGTTCTGATTGGCGGTGTATGTTGCTTAATCTGAGGGGCAATTCTGGTAAATAAAACCTGCATTATTACAATTACAATCAACATAATGTCATCTGCTGTTTTCATTGTTAACATGCATTTCAAGCACCTGGGCCTTTAGTCAAGATGCATTCGATAATTTCGACGGCAAAGTTCGAAAACAAAATGCATGGGATTTGACATAAGGCATCGCAAGCGACATGTGATGTAGCGATTACTTTTTGATTTCGAACTTCGCCGTCGAAATTATCGATTGCATCTTGACTAAAGGCCCTGTCGTTCATAATACTCTCAAGGAAGTCTAGGGATCAGACATTGAGTCTAAGACATGTCATATTGATGCAGCAGGTTTTTCTAATCTACATCTACACTAATATTATAAAGAGGAAAACTTTGTTTGTATGTTTGTTTGTTTGTTTGTTTGTAATGAATAAGCTCAAAAAGTACTGGACCGATTTAAAAAATTCTTTCACCGTTCGAAAGCTACATTATCCACGAGTAACATAGGCTACATTTTATTTTGGAAAAAAATAGGGTTCCGTAAGATATTTGGGTTTTTCGGACACAAGGTGTAAAAAATTAGACAGAAAAGTTACTTATTTTGCGTACGCTGCCTAAACTATAAAAGATAGAACCATATAATGTTCTAATTAATTGTAGATCTTATAAATATCTACAAAAAAGTCCGCGACATACTATACCTATCTATGTCGAGTGAGGCACAACAACCATTTTTTTATTTAGAAATCTTGAATTTTTTTTGGACTACATTTAAACGCGTTTATTTTACTCATGATATTAATCCTTATCAAAATAAATTATTTCATCACTAAGTACGGTTTATGTAGATAATATTTGGTCTTTGAATGATTAAAATTGGACGTTTGGTTTCGAAGTTATGGCGAAATTAAAATATTACGATTTCTGCTGCACGGCCCGTTGCGAAGTGGGCGACATTCTGTAGTATCAGTATTGTACCCGTGCGAAGCCGGGGCGGGTCATTTTAAATATAATGCTATATCTAAATTAAAAAAAAAAAAAAAAATATTTTGTAGCTTAATATCGAGTGTAAAAATCAAATCTAAGATCGACAATTTACCTTTATGCGCCCTCTTAATATAATTATATGTATATCAAGTGGTCGCGTGACGCGTCTTTATGATAGGGTCCTGTTTTTACCCATTCGGTACGAAACCCTAAAAACATTTTCAATATTGTATACAGAAGTATACAGCAGTGAGTAGTTATTTGCTGAAGAAGTTTTTCTCGAAGCCGCGGGCAAAAGCTAGTAAGTATATATACTGATGATGTCTGTCCGTCCGCAGATCGGTCTGATGCGCACGGGTCGTCTGCTGGCGGAGGAGTCCCCGCAGGCGCTGCTCACCATGTACAGCTGCGTCAGTCTGGAGGACGTCTTCCTCAAGCTGTCCAAGCGCCAGGGTGAGTGGTATACAATTGTATTTTATTTACCTACTAGCTGACCCGGCAAACGTTGTTTTGCCTTATAAAAAGTTAAAAACACTATAATTGATCAGTTATCGAGCGGGATGAAAAATGATTAAATTACTAAAATGGCTATAAAAAAATAGGGGTTGGTGATAAAAAAGTAAAAATTTAGGGTTGTATGTATTTTTTAATGCCACATTATAAAAAAATAAAAACAAAAAATGTCGTCCAAAAATTAAAAAAAAATGTTTAAGGGTGAACAACCCTTATCACTTAGGGGTATGTAAAATAGATAGTAGCCGATTCTCAGACCTACTGAATACGCATTTAAAATTTGGTAAAAATCGGTAAAGCAGTTTCGTAGGGGTACAGTAACTAATGTTGTGACATGGAAATTTTATATATTAGAAGAAAGATATACCTAAGGTCTATAAATGTTGCGATGATGTAAGCACTAAAAATCTGCTGACTACTGAAAGATTAGACTTTTTTGGACTACTCAGTAATTTCGAGTTGTTGATGTGGGATTCAAATCCTAGCAACTATGAAGGTATTGAGTGATGCTCTTACATCCATTCACAATCCCGAAAAAATAGGAAAAGGCAAGCGCTGATCAGGCCTTGCTCCAAAGTTATTGCTGAAAGAGTAAATAACACCGAAATTGGGGTAAGGAGCAAAAAATAATTGGGTCCTAAATTATTTTTGCTCCTTACCCCAACGGGCGGAGCCGCGTAAAAGCTAGTTTAAAATAAGTGAGTGCGAGTACTGATTGTTTTTATGACACTTTAACGTAAAAACTACTTAATCGATCATCATGAAATTTGGCACAGGTATAAAGTAGACCACAGGGACGGACATAGGCAACTTTTTATCGCGGGAAAATATACGGTTCCCGTGGGATACTGTATTTACGCGGTCGAGGCGCAAAAGCAACTAATTTATAATTTTTGCCTACAAATCCGCTTCAAGGCCGCGGCCTTCTATTCGCAGGTTGGGCGGTTGAGTATGGCACTGAAGAGAACGATTTACAATTGCCAAATTAGCCGAATATCTTTTTTTAAAGATCGATTTTGGTCGGTTACTGTAATAGGCATAACTATGTGCCCAGGTTGACCTAGAGTGAAAGCGATGTTACGTGGACTTGGTCACTTCGACCTTGGCCAGTGTGTTAGGCGGTCAGTTTCGTCACCGCATTGTTTATGCACTCGACTGTACCGCCTGCGATCAAATTATATGTGTTAAGAAATTCCCTAGGGCTGCCGCAATCTGTAAGCCTACACGTACAGGGTGTGTGGAAAAGTTGTTCTAGTTTTTTATGAAAAAAAAAGGGGGGGGTGCAAATTAGTAAACAGAGACTTGAAGGAAAGCGATTGTCGTCGCCCGTGGACACACGCATATGCGCAACTGTGAAACGTATGAATGAAGGATTCGTTCTAATGAGCGTAAAGTTAAAGAATACCATAAAGTTCTTATCAAAGTATTAGGCATAAGGCTGGGACTTTATGTGGAATCTGGCCTAAGAATTATTTTGGTGCTTTATATCTATACTATAATATTATAAATGCGAAAGTGTGTCTATCTGTCTGTTACCTCTTCACGCTTTAAGCACTGAACCGATTTTTAAGCAATTTGGTATCTAAGACATACTTTGGGTCCCGGGAAAGGACATAGGATAATTTTTATCCCGAAAAAGTAGTGTTCCCACGGGATAATGTATTTACGCGGCCGGAGCCGCACACAAAAGCTAGTATTACCTATAAAAAATATTTTTATATACCACGTGTTTCGTCGTTCGCAATGGTTTATAAGTAACGTAACCTACTTCCGTCGACCCACAACACAAGTTCACAGTTATGCAATGGTATGCAAAAAAGTAGTACATAGCTTGTATCTTTTTTAATTGATTGCTATTACGTTACGATAATAGGAAACGTCGAAATGATTCTGAGCCTTTATTCAAGATGCATTCGATAATTTTTATGGCGAAGTTCGAAATCAAAAATGTGTGGGATTTGACACAAGTCATCGCTAAGTGACATGTCGCTTGCGATGACTTATGTCAAATTCCATACATTTTGTTTTCGAACTTCGCCGTCGAAATTATCGAATGCATCTTGATTAATGGCCCTGCACTAACAATTAATTAGCACGCGTATTAAATTGGTAGATTTTTTTCTACGGAAGAATAGCTAAAGTAACCGATTGATAAAATATAATATGTCACTTAGACACAATCAGGGAGGTGTTATAAGTTAGACGTGTCTATGTATATATGTCTCTGTATATCTGTTTGTGACATCGTAACTTCAAAATCGGTTCTGAAACGATTTTGAAGCTAGTTTTGATCTAGTTTTTACGTTACCCGACTACCACGAAGCCAAAAGGGAGGGTAATTAATGGTCTATATATGTATGTATGTTTGTTCCAACGTAGCGCCTAAGGGGCCATCTATGAATTACGTCACACGTTAAGGGAGAGGGAGGGGGTCGACGAAGTGTGACATTGTGTGACAAGGGGGTGGGAGGGGTCCTCATTTTTGTGACGTCACACATTTCTAAATATATTTTAATCTAAGTGTTAAGTAATAGCTATGATATGATAATTATTTCTAGATGTAAAATTGTAAAATGTGACGTCACACTAGGGAGAGGGTCTCACAAATGTGACCAACTTGTGACAAGGACGGGGGAGGGGGTCAAAAATCGTGAAATTCGTGTGACGTTATTTATGGATGGCCCCTAAGCTACTGGTCCGATTGTAATAAATGAGGTGTCAATAGATTCGTAATAACAGTCCGGGTAACATTGATATAATTTACGCAGTCGCCAGTCGGATTATAGTTTTTTTTTTTTTTTTATAAAAAATTTAGTTAATTGATTGAAAGTAGATTACAATCAATAGTGTACTTACTTCTTAGCTATAATTCATCAACATCAGCTCGTTTACTGCTTGAAAATGTCGATAGTTACTTAAAATTCATTTTGTCTATGATTAAATAGTTATCATTCACACAAAAATGAGGTCACTAAGCGTAGTGTCACTACGTAGGGTATACGGAATACCTCTTGATTCTTATACGACTTTCAATAACACGCCGTCGCCAGCCCTGGCGGCCATTACGGTGAGAGGCTTGGGGAGGAGGGGGGGTGACGTAACGTTTGCGTAACTGACCGCTCTCGGAGATACATCTTGTAATTGAGAGTTATGTTTAACATATATATTCGAGTTAAAAGTAGGCAGTGTAATATTGTGAGTAATAACTTTCGACTTGAAAAAAAATACAGATTTTTTCCTACAATATTGCTATCCATTTCTTTCCTATTTGAATAAAAAACAGCTGTTTCCTACAAAAGTGCTATGAAAACATCCTGTATATTAAAATGGATTGTGAATGCTAAAACTCGAGAACGGCTGGACCGATTTAACTAATTTTGGTCTTGAAATAATTGTGGAAGGCTTAAACGATTTAAGGTTTATCTGTTTGGTTGGACTGCAAAAAGTTATATTTCAGATAGGTATTGGTATAGGTGTAGTTATTTATTTATTTCGGTTCATAGTTGAGACAGAACAAAGTGTGTCGGGTCAACTAGTGATTAATTATAGAGCCTATTAGTACGTTTATGCGTATATTATAGCCTATAGTAAAAGTAGTTCCGTGGCTCGCGGCGTGTAATTGTGAGTATTACTGTCGCAACATCCTGTATGTAACCTCTTATTATGTCAGTAGAATTGGGTTAGTGTTAATTTTTAGCGTTAGTTTACACACAGTGGTAAGAAGTGGTCTCTGCCTACCCCTACGGGAAAGAGGCGTCGCGGAGCCACTGCTTAGTATGAATTTATATGGAGCACTAAACAGTCCCCGCAACACGTGCCGCGCGACCGGTGGGCGTGGCCAGAGAACCAGGGCATCTAGTCAAGATGCATTCGATAATTTCGACGCGAAGTTCGAAAACAAAATGTATGGGATTTGACATAAGTCATCGTTACGTGACATTTCGCTTGCGATGCAATACGTCAAATCCCATACATTTTGTTTTCGAAGTTCGCCGTCGAAATTATCGAATGCATCTTGACTAGATGCCCTGGTTCGGTATCGCGTCTCGGTCACATAGATCGGCAGGCTTTAATACTAGTTCTTTTCAGTAACTGTCGTAGTGTTAGTAGCATTTTTCGTCAAAATGTAGACTACTGTATACTCCCAAATATCAGTGCCAATAATAACCATGTCCTCGCTTCCAGGCCAAGCCAACCAGGTCGTGGAGCTGAACGTGTCCGGAGGCCTGGGCAAGATGTCCAAGCGCGAGGAGGCGCCGTACGCGGCGGAGGACGCGCAGGTGGTCGGACTCAACTTCCACCAGTCCAAGGAGGTGCTGATCGTAGACCACGCGCCGAGCAATGGCGATGTGAGTAACTCCAACTCAGAAACTCATCATCATCAGCCTATCGCCGTCCTCTGCTGAACGTAGGCTCAACAAGATTGAGAAAACACTATGAGCTGAAAGCCTAAGTGAAATAATTGATGTTATGTTTGGTAGCAGGCGGGACCCATTCGCAAATTATAAATCGTACAAAAATATATGGGCCCCGCCTGCTAACAAACATAACATCAATTATTTCAATAAGGCTTTCAGCTCATAGTGTAGTCTGTTTTCGCAATCTTGTTTCGATCTTTTTAGTGCGTTGCTTAGGTATCTGTCTTTTTTTGCAGTCGGGTTTTTTAATTTTATTTATTATTTATTTTATTTTAGATTTTTTAGTTTTACCAACACACGTTTGATCGATTTAAAGCAAAAATACGATGATACGAACACTAACATATAGGCTTAATGTGAGAATGGTTGTTATGCAACTTTAAATCGATATAGATCCTAAACGGTCACTCGAATCGAAAAATGTTGAGAGAAAACTAAAAATGATTTTTTAATACCTATTCAACGATACCCCACTTGACATAGTTTGTTGAGTTTCATTTTTTTCATTTTCACAATATGGCGTCCAGTAGTCGCCATATTGAATTTTCACTAACGTCATGTCTTTAGTGACACTCGCCGGACTAAGAGGAATCGATTGACATGCGAATCATAAAAATCGGCCCAGGCGTTTGGTCTGTATAGTGCTTCAAAGGAACATACATACATACATACATACATACATACATACATAGGCTGATAAACACATTACCACTCCTTTGCGTCGCGCAGTCGGGTAAAAACTGAAAAACTTTTATTTTCACATAGCACACTAGCACACTTATCATAAAAATCAGGTAACTTGTCTGCTCATTTGATGCTATAAATAAAAATAAGTTAGTTATAGTATACTTACCTGTGATCAAACTAAGCAAAGCAACAAAATCTTTTAAAGGTCCGCGCCGCTCATACATAACAAACGTAAGCTTACAGCTAGACAAAACTTCCGAATAAGCTATGTGGCAATATATTATTAGAATATAGTGAAGCAGGCCCGAAGGTGATCACCTGAGCTTCGGTGCAGGCTCACGGGATTCCGTGACCCGCCAAAGACGGTGTTGAGTGGAGTGCCGCCAAGTTTTTACTGAGCAGGGGCTGCGCCTATTCACCATCTTTTCGGCCGCAGCCATAGACGAGATATCAAAGACAAAAGTGGGGCCATTTAAATGGCTTTTGAGATTTTTGGGGCCATTTTGACATTTGAAGTATGGTGAAAACCAAGATGGCGTAACTTTTTATAAATGAAGATTTGTTCTGTCTTTACGTCGTAGTCTACCTTGAGTTATGAAATCTTTGGCCGCAGCAGTGTCTCACACACTCGCGAGTAGGATCACCATCCCCATGAGATGCTTAAACTCATTTTCTCAACGAAGTCTCTAATCCTAACAAAGCACTTCTCTCGCATGCAGTTGCCGGGCAAGATGACGGAGGTGGTGACTGCCGAGTGCGAGGACTGCGGGGACTGCTTCAATGTAAGTCATCTACTTAATCATCTTATACTTTAAGAGACAATCTTGTATACATATAAGCGGTTTCTCGAAAACGGCTGCAATTATTACTATGAAGTTTAGTATACAAGTAGTTTTGAGAGAGAAAAATCGATATAGATATAATATAGTCTTTCGAAAACTTCTCATTTTAAGCTTTATTTATGTGTGTGTGGCGGACCGATCAGCGCACAGTCCTGAATCGCGCTATCGAAGTTTCTGTGATTCGGCAGTATATATACGACAGCTGAATTACATACAAGTGGGCTTTGGCCTGACCGGGCATACCACCTCGCTCGGTCGGAGATCTCCCTTTGGGGCTTACATCATTTCCACATATGTTTTTTTTTCTGTCGTCGTGCAACAATATACCTACCTATCAATAATTTGGACTCTATTATGTCAGTCCGATTGGCAGTTTGGTATGCGTAATGGTAATATTTGCTTTTTTCGAAAATTCGGAATGTGGTGGGCTTAATTTCGGCCAAATAAATATTTTTGTTAAATTTTTTTATTTATTTTTTAATCAGAACTCCGGGCAAAGCTCGGTTACCCAGGTACTTTCCTCTTTGTAATGTTAGAATTTTAAGATTATCCAAATCATTTCCAGTTCACGACGCGAGGCAAGATCAAGGCTCTGGTCCAGAAGAACTTCCTGCGTATGTGGAGGAACATCGGGGTGATGCTGTTCATCTTCGCGCTGCCCGTCACCCAGGTCATCCTGTTCTGTCTGGCGATCGGCAGAGACCCCACTGGACTTAAACTGGTAAGTTCTATTATGATTTGAGAATAAAAAATTGGAAAGCCGTTTCGAAGGACCAAAGTATCCGCCTCGAAGGACCAATCATCTCATTTCGGCCTTATTACTATTGAAAAAAATGTTTAAAATGGTATACCGCGAGTTTCCTGGTCATAGACCATAGATCACCTAGGTCCTCCTGTTTTCTGTCTGGCGTCTGGCATAGACCCCACTGGACTTAAATTGATATGAGAAAAAAATTTGAAAAGTGACAAAAATAGAGTACTTTTGTAACTGTAAAATGGTTAAAAATATAAAACAAATATAATTGTTGCTATAGCAAAAACAATTTTTTAGAAAAACCGACTTCCAAAGTAAAAGTGCCCAAAAATTGTTGTCTGTCGGTTTACGGACCATAATTTTACGTGGTAACGTACAGCCTGACAAGGATCTTTTGGCACGTGGCCAAAATCAGAACTAATGCCGCCATCTTGCAAAATATTACTTTTTAGCTTTATGGTTGGATACTCAAAGCTTTTAGTATTACGTAGTGTTCATAAATGGGACACTCACGCCCCCATGTCAATATCATCCAAGTGCCAAAAGATCCTTGTAGGACTGTAATCAAGTTAGCCGATCGTGCCTCTCTATCGCTTGTTCCGCGCTCTCGCTTGCACGCTCGGCTCAGGCGGAACGTGACTCAGGCGGAACGTGACAATTTTTCGTACGTACACTGGCGTTCATCGATTTATAAAATGTTAAATGTTATCATGTCAAAAAGTGAAGTTTGAAATAATTCCTATTTTCCAAATAATTCCCTTTTACTAATCTTCATAATTTTGATGAAATGTTTGGACCATTCGTGTAGATGCCAATCAAGGAGACTATTATTCATTTATTCATTATTAATTAAATTATTCATTCATTCCAGGCGATAGTGAACCACGACGTGCACGTGCTGGACGGGGACTGTCCGTACAACGCCACGTGCTCCATGAAGAACCTGTCCTGCCGCTACCTCGCGCACCTCAAGAACCAGGTACTGTTTAGTTGTTTAGTTACACCGACTAAAGTGGACCATAAATTATGATGAAGCTGTTTCGCGCCGCTCCACCCACGTTAATATAATATCGGTCCAGCGGGAATACTGTACTTTTCCGAGGTCAAAAGTAGCCTATGTTTTAATCCAGAGCAGTAGTTTACTTAAATCTGTCCAGTAGTTTTTGCGTGAAAGATATTACAAACATCCATCCGAAAATGTACTTTCAGCCGAAGACTAAAACGAATATTTGGCTTTAGTCTCATTTTCGGCCAAAACCGAAATTGATTTATGAATCATTAATGGAAGATATTTCCGCTGTAGTGAAATATAGTTTTCTTTTTAAGCAAATGAAGGCTTTAAAGATATTAAATAAAACACGATAATTCCATTAGGAAATTAACCGAATTGTATGTTATTCCAGTCCATAATCAAGGAGTACTACGCAGACCTGGACAGTGCGATACAGGCGGTGAAGGATGGAGACGCCTGGGGGACCATCTACTTCAACGAGAACTACACCGACTCGCTGGTGGCCAGGCTGGCTCTCGGTGAGTGACGTGGCGATGGGACGCGTCGCCGCTATATCCGCTATATATTGTTCAAAATCAATTACGGATATTTTGGGCATATGATCTACTGCTTGTGTCAAGACTGATATATGATCCGGAAGGCCGGGGAAGATTCCCCGAAGAAGAGAGCATTGAAAATAGAACTCTGCGCTTATACAATAGAGCTGTAAATCGAACACACAAGTGTCGAGTCAACTGTCAATGTCTATGAGACTATGATATCTGTGATGATATCTTGATGCTAGTTACTTCGATTTTTAACTCTATTGTATTAGCGCGGAGTTCTATTTTCAGTGCTCCGAATATTCCTTAGAGTTTCTAACATTACCTGAAATGTTTTGCAATGTTTGACCTAATGTTTGTGGTTACAGCGGACACCGCCGACAACGAGACGATCGAGTCGTCGGAAGCCCAGGTGTGGCTGGACATGTCCAACCAGCAGATCGGCCTCATGCTCAACCGGGACATCCAGTTCTCCTACCGGGACTTTGCCAAGGTATAATCAAAACAAAAATATTTTTTCTGATTAAATCAATATAATATCATTACAATGTATTGAGATTATGGCAGCGGTGCAGTTTAACCCCCCTACTAATAAACGCTGTATAAGCTTTGAATAGTTATAAGTACAGTGTTTTGTTCCTGTCACAAAAGTGACATGTTTAATTCGATAAAAGGAGACAAAACACTGTGTAACTATTCAAAGCTTATACAGCGTTTATTAGTAAGGGGTTAGGAGTAAAGCCGATATGAATCGGATTACTTGCATGTTACTTGCATAACCCGATTCCTAACGGTTTAATTTTTAAATACCACCCGATACAGTGATGCTGTAAAGCGACGAGTGAACTTTATTCTTTTAATTTCAATTCAACTTATTCAGACACACATAAAAATATATACGGAACAAATTTAATACATAAATAATATATATCACGTCAATCTAATCCCGTGCTAAGCTGAACTTATGTTACGGGTATCAGACAACGGATATTTATATATTTAATGATTAGATATATATAATGTCACCGTAAAATTTTAAAAACCGTTAGATTGTAAAATTACTAACGAGATTGTAAAAATATGTCGAAAAATTCAAAACTATATAATTATGTATAATGTACCTATAATCTAACAAAAAATAATGTGTGCAATTATAGGCAGCATATTCGCGTCGGAAGTCCTTCAACATTTTACAATTTAACTAGTTTTATTACAATCTAACGGTTTTTACAATATTACGGTGACATATACACACATTACGTGGTCCACTCTATATTTGTGCCAAATTTCATCAAAATCGGTCTAATAGTTTCGGAATCTATTTTATACAAACAAAGAAACATACCAACTAACAAACATTTCCTCTTTATAATATTAGTAAAGATTAACATTCACTCTTACACAGATACTAGTTTATCACGTATTGCCATTTTTCGGCGACGTGATGCGCGCTTCGTTGGGGAAGCCTTCCCCGAAATCTCCGGTAATATTCACTCACCTGACATTCGGTTTTCAGGACCTGTTGGAGACATGCAACTACAACCCCAAGGTGGGCGACATCCCCATCGACTTCCGCGACCCCATCTACGGCGACAACAACCCCTCGTTCACGGACTTCGTCGCGCCGGGCGTCATCCTCACGTATGTATCATTTCTACCCCCCTTCATTTCTTTCCCCCTTAACCTTTAGCTAACTTCCGTAATTTTGAATGTAAAAAAAAACGAAAATTTCATTTATGCTGTTAATTAAGAATATAACTTAAATAGGTAGTTTATAACTTAAAGTAAAGTCATGTGACTTTACTTTTGGTGTCGTAAAATAATTATAATTGGTAGGTAGTTATTTAATTAGTTATATAGGTATTATTTGATATATGACTTTTAGATATAATATACTTAATGTACTTAGGTAAGTTATTTTCGGTTAATCCGCCTCTAAAGTGGTATCCGCCTCTAAAGTGGTTTACAAGTTCGTTGCATTTCTGGTATTTCTAATATTTCAGAGGTAGAAACTTCTAACTTTCCATGCTGGTAGATCATGCTGAATTCTCTTTAGGAAAATTATTTTGAGCGAAATCGGACAGTTACTTTTGAAGTAGGTAATTAATAATAGGCAAGCGGACTGATTTTTTTTTATTACATAAATGAATAGTACTCTTAAAAATGAGTAACTTCTCAGAAGAAACCGTATATCAAAAGTCAATATTTTCAAAGGTACAGCGATTTGTATACAAAATTTCGCGAGTCTACACCAAAAAAAATTTTTTTTTTTTTTTGCGAAATTGGTAAACAAAACCTACATCATTAGTTTACTCACATCATATACAAAAACATTCATTATGGTAAGTATGAACTTAAACGAACAAATATGCAAGATATTTACAAATATATACCGGCGGCCATATACTTCATATACTATAACCTATAAGTGACGTCATGTGTATATCGATTTTAGTATGGAGCGTTTTTAGGAGGCTCGCGAAATTTTGTATACAAATCGCTGTACCTTTGAAAATATTGACTTTTGATATACGGTTTCTTCTGAGAAGTTACTCATATTTAAGAGTACTATTCATTTATGCAATAAAAAAAAATAGTCCGATTGCCAATTGAAAAAAGAAACTTGCGGAACTGTTCTTAGACATGTCCTGACATGCTCCTGACCGTCTAGTCAAGATGCATTCGATAATTACGACGGCGAAGTTCGAAAACAAAATGTATGGGATTTGACATATTGAATCGCAAGCGACATGTCACTTATCGATGTCGTATGTCAAATCCCATACATTTTTGATTTCGAAGTTCGCCGTCGTAATTATCGAATGCATCTTGACTAGAGGCTCTGGTTAAGTTATTAATATTTATCTGTGCACTAAAAACAATATTTCACTTGCAGCATCGTATTCTTCCTCGCCGTCGCCCTGACCTCATCAGCCCTGATCGTGGAGCGCACAGAAGGTCTGCTCGACCGCTCCTGGGTGGCCGGGGTGTACCCTGGCGAGATCCTGTTCTCGCACGTGGTCACCCAGTTCGTGGTGATGTGCGGGCAGACGGCGCTGGTGCTGATGTTCATGATCCTCGTGTTCGGAGTCAAGTGTAACGGCAACATCGCGTACGTGGTGATGCTGACGTTGCTGCAAGGTAGGTTTTTTAAATAAAACTAGGGGGCAAACGATCAAACGGACTGATGGAAAGCGATTACCGTCGCCCATGGACACCCGCAACATCAGAGGAATTGCAAGTGCGTTACCGGCCTTTTAGGAGGGAATACGCTCCCTTCTTGAAGTTTTGCTGGTCGTAATGGGTTTAACTATTTACCCCAATACGGCGACGACAAAAGGAAGGTGATGATTTTGGCGATCGGGATCTTGTATCAAATGTGTGGGGTTCCTATAACTCCATTCCTTCCTTACCACTTACCTTTTACAGACCCTCATCCAAATCTCTACCTATAATACAGGCTTTTCAGGCCTATTATACAGGTTTTCCTTCTTAAGGAAGCCCCTGTAGGGCTGTCAGGCTGCCCCGGAGTGCCACTGATTTTTAACCGACTTCCAAAAAAAGGAGGCGTTATTCTTTTTTTATTGCAGCAACTCTACAAAAAGCTGGGATGTGATTGGTTATCCTCGAAAATTTTTCATTTTTGACTTTTCAATTACATACATACATATAATCACGCCTTTTTCCCGTAGGGGTAGGCAGGATCGCCTCTGTCCCATAGGGGTAGGCAGAGACCACTTCTTTCCACTTGCTACGATCCTTACATACTTCTTTCGCTTCGTCCATTTTCATTCTTACCATCTATTCCTCCTCTTACATTCAACGTAGCCAAGCGTCTCTCCATGGTCCGCTTTTCGCCTCCGCGAATTTATCCGCAACATGGCCAGTTATTTTTGAAGTGAACTTATATTGGCGCACCGCATACCTATACATTTCTTCGTAGGCTGTAATTGGGGCTGATTAGTGTTGGGATTCTTTCCGGATAAATACTCAATATGGAAAAATACTCATAAATTTCCGTTTTTACTCAAGTATTTTTCCAAAACAGTGGAAAAATACGGAAAAATACTTTTTACAGATTTAGATACGACAGTCAACATAGATTTTGTACTTTTACTACCAAAGGGACTGAAATAAATAAAAATCCTAAAATATTGATTAATAACATGCTTTGTTAATCACATTATTTATGAATATTTAGTAATAAACCTGTAATATCTAGTAATAAACAACATTTATTAATAATAGAATTTATGTACACACAATTTGTTACTTACATTATGATTGTAATATTAAGAAAATTACACTATTACTAAAAAAAATAGAAATTACAACAAACACACATATCTACAATCAAACTTTCGAACAGAAAATGATAATATTATAAAGTTTAAAACAATCAAACATGCAATATTTACGAAATAAATCACGTGGAACAGACATGCATCAACACGAATGTGCCAGCTTGACCAAACAAAAAGTACCACAGTCGCACGGTAAATCGGAGTCTAATTACGCTTGTGCTTGTTGAGAATTTCTCAACCTAACTCTTCTAACTCTTCTGTGTGGGTGTCCATGGATGGTGGTAATCGCTTACCAACAGGTATGCGGTCTACTCGTTCGTGGTACTTAATTTCATAAAATTAATTAAAAAAACTGTAATCACCATCATAATTAAATATCTAATATTGAAGTCGATCGTTGCTTTAGTCAAATTCTGAAAATAACTACTATCACTATTGTTTTTTTTTATAATAAAGATTGCTGATGCATCAATCTTTACTAACTAAAAATAATTAACAAAAGTGATATCATTGCTCGATTCATCAGTATCTATCTGTACTAGAGATGGCGATAAAATGTAAATGTCTTTATCATCTTCGTCGCTTTCTGCACTTTCCTGGATTTTACCAATTATGCACCCGCAACATTAGAGGAGTTGCAAGTTGCCGTCCTTTTAGGAGGGAATACGCTCCCTTCTTGAAGGTTTGCAGGTCGTAATGGTCCGCGAAATACTGCTAGCGACAGTTCATTCCAGAGTTTTACAGTGCGCGGCAGCAAGCTTTGAGTAAAGCGCACGGTGGAGGACTGCCACTCATCAAGGTGATGAGGATGATAAATATTTTGTCGCTTGGAACGGTGGCAAAAAGTTGCAGCAGGTATAAGTCCGAACAATTCCTCGGATCACTCACGTTAAACCGATAGAGGATGCAGAGCGATGCTCTAGCTCGTAGCTCTAAGGATGACAGTCTGTTTGAAATACTATGGCAGTCGACAATTCGACCGGCCTTTCGTTGGATACGATCCAGAGGGAGAAGCTCAAAGCTGGTACTTTGGCGCCCCTGCCCAGAGATGTGAACAGTATTCCATGTGAGGCCGAACCTGCGCCTTATAGAGTTATAGGCGTTGGACTGGCTTGAAATACTGCTTTGACCTGTTTAGAACACCAAGCTCCTTGGAGGCTACGTGGGCCTTACCCTCCAGATGATATCGGAATTGGACCTCGCTCGATGTGTTAACACCAAGTATTTCAATGTTGGAGAAGACAGTTGTGGGTATGCTTTCACAAAGAGGACATACGATTATCGGTAACATTTTAGCGGTGAACTTTACGCAGTCCTTCATCCTTTTCGCTACCGCTGAGAGAATTTGATTATTGGCTTCATTTCCAAGAATCGTAATACTAGGCAAATTGAAACTCATTTTGGATTTCATAGCATTTAAGATCATAAATACTGTGTGAACATTGCATTTGTTGGACTCTAGTTGAAATATAGGTTCTGTTATTGGCTCAAGTACAGATATTATGCATTGGTCTGCGTGATACCAAAAAATATCATCAAATAATATTAAGCAAAGCAAAGCTGCTTTTATGTCATTAAACATGACCGTGTCTTCTTCTATAGCTTAAGAGTGACTTTTGTATTTTTCAAACTCCGTGATGTAAGATAACTGTCCCACCTTGTGCACACAGAGATTAATTAAATTATTCACATTTTAGTATATCGTGAGCCATCAAATTAAAAATGTGTGATACACAGGTATAAACATAACATGTGGTTTAACAACTCCCTTGACTAACCGAAAAGTATATTATTTAGGATATTTCTAGCGTTGTCTGTTGTCACCAATAACAATAACAAATTTATCTTTCTCGTATACTCTCATAACTCTTATTATTTCATACCGGAGGTATTCATTCTGTCTTAAACTCTACAAAGAATGATTCTGGTCTTGATATAATAAATCCATTCGTCCATCTGAAGATACAAAGCATGGGGGTGGGTTCAAACCTCCCCTCGAAATGTTCAGTTATATGAAAAACCTAATATAATAACATATAATTAATTATATTTTTACTATAAGTTTTTTAACATATAAGTTTGAACATATTTAACCTATTAAACAGGAAAAAATAATTGCTCGCTCGCTTCGCTCGCTCGCGTTTAACATAAAGAACATAAATTATTTAGCACCGACATTCTGTTTTAGCCGGTTGATTTTATGGTATTTTTCCGAAGTTCACTGTTATTCAGTGTTTTAATTTAACGTTTGAACAGATTTTGATCTGTAAAGTGGGGGAAAAAAATTGCTTGCTCACTCGCTCCGCTCACTCGTGTTTGGCTTAAAACATATTATAAAATTTAGTACCGACGTTCAGTTTTAGGATATTGATATTTGTATTTTTCCAAATTACACAGTATTTTAAGGTTTAAAGCTTAAACAGGTAAAAGAGAAAAAAAGGGCCTCTTAAAGACGGCCCTGGCCCTTATTTAACGTACTTTTTTTAGTCCTTTTATTTTCTTGAACCCCCCCGAAACTAAAACCTGGCTATGCCCGTGATGCAAAGTAGTTCACAGTAGCTATAAGTTTTTCTTTGTTTTATGATAAAATTGATTGAAACATTTGGTTTATGCCGCAAACATGGGCATGTGGGCTGAAGAAATATTAGCGGAAAAACGGGACAAAACATGCAATAAGAGCCGAAAATGCAAAAAGTTTTTTCTACCATATTACTCTATTATTACATTATAACAAATGTGATATCTGTGTTATCGGGGTTTGAAAGGCAGGTATTACATACTTTAACAGTCATAAAACCTAGGAAAAACAGCGGCGTGCATTAAAGCTTTATAAGAGCATAATATATTTGAGCAATTTTTTACGTCAAGAAATAATTAAGAATGAAGTGGTCTGTAGGACTAAAATTAGTTATACTTATTAATATTTATATTAATATTAATATTATATCTGTACAAGCTATTATATTATAAGAAATAACCATCCGATTCACAAAAATATAAATTTCCTACATTTTGAGTAAATATCCGGTAAAAATGGAAAAATATGAGTATTTTTCCATTTCGGAAAAATACCTGAGTATTTATCCACTGAGTATTTATCCGCTGCCCATCACTAGGGCTGATCCGTCACGCTCACGCTGCGCTACAAGATAATTATTGATTACTATTGCCAATAAAGTTTTCACTTCGGGCGTGCTTTTTTCTTACACACTACTTTTATTTCTATATATTCTAAATCCTAATAATTTATGTTTCCAGGTCTATGTGGAATGTGCTTCGGCTTCGTGATATCGGCGGCGTGCGAGCTCGAGCGCAACGCGATCCAGCTGGCCCTGGGTTCGTTCTACCCCACGCTGCTCCTCAGCGGAGTCATCTGGCCCATCGAGGGCATGCCCTGGATCCTCCGCTACGTGTCCCTCTGCCTGCCGCTAACCCTGGCCACCTCGGCACTCAGATCGGTCCTCACCCGAGGCTGGCCCTTCAGCGAGCCCGAAGTGTACTTAGGGTTCATATCGACGCTTATCTGGATAGCCCTATTCCTCGTCGTTACATTAACAATCCTCAGGTTCAAGCGCGGATAATCGAGTATCCCCAGCAAGCTTGTATTAATTAGAATTATAAAAAAGTATAAATGTCAAAGTGACAGGTAGCCATTTTGACTAATACAAGTTTTGCGTAGCGGGGGTAAGTATTTATGTAAATACGCAGACCGTATAATTCGGTGTTCGTCGACGCAGCCGTTTTAACACCGAAATGGCGGGGTCGTTAGCCTAGTATGATCGTTAGTCCAACTGTAAATATTAGTGTATTTATAATCCCTCGACTGCTGACAACTACAGTACCGGGAACAATCGAGTTACCATAGATTAGGATGGTGCCATAGATTATTTCTGTTCACCGAATTTATCGACACCGAATCCACGATCGCGGTGCGAATATACTATTTTAATTTCAAACAACTGTGATGCACTCATTTGTGTAAAAAGTGTATTTTAAATGTTAATAAAGTTCTTAAAAAAAACAAGTTTGTCTATGGTTTTAACTGCGCACAAATTATCTTTGAATTTTTATATAAAGAATAATCTTTTAATTTTTTTACCGCGCAGATATATTTTCCTTTTCCAAAAATAATCAAGTTAAAATATTGTATATTTGTACCGTGCCACGACCGACCATCATTGAAGAGCGCCATCAAAGCAAAGTAACTTTAATTTTGTAGTTTTAACTAGGTTTAGGTGTGAAAGAAATATATTATAAATCGAGTGAGGATAGTCCATGCTTAGACTAAGTATTTTTATATTATATATTTTTGTATTGGTGTACATTTTTTACTGTCTCGAAATTACTAGGACAATTTATCAAAGGTGTCTTACGGTGTGGTATCTCTTAAGACTTTATTTTGACAATTTCTGCTCAATAGCATAACAATAGAATAAAGAAGCATTTTGTGGATTATTTTAATATTTTTTTTATATTTAAATAAATGCATAAAAATTAAAAATAACAAAAAAAAAACTATTGCTTTTTTATAAATGAATACAAGTATTTTGTTCTATATTTCTTTATCTATGATATTGTTGCCAGTATTGCTAGCTTTCCCACCATTTTTCTACTATTTTCTACGAAATGTTTCTTTATTTATAATGTTTTGCGCCTCTATTTATAAGCTAATAGTTATTATGGGCGTTGTGAGTGGATACAAGTGTCAGACTGTGATTGTGTTGCTAGCATTGACATTTTTGTAATGACAATTAAAATAAAACTGTACCAAATTATTTTTGTTTTTTTTTTCTTAAGCCTAGTAATGATATACCTTACTTCATAACCCTCGGTTATACTTCTGCAACTTTATCAAACTACTGACTACACCCTAAACTACACAACTGTCACCTGCTAGCTTGGATGCTCTAAGTTGCTAGCTGTCCGGAAATAGAACACTTTTTTTGTTGAAAGGAACCCTTTTTTTTTCATGGGGAAATGCTTTATGCATCCCCGTTGTTGAAAGGAACCCTAGAAAAAAGTAGCCAAGTTAATAACAATTACAAAATATTTTTTAAAATAATATTATGTATTAACCAGTTCTGGTATTGCCACTGAACAATAGATGGCGCTTCTACGAATTGTTAAATATTATGCTAAAAGACAAATATCAGGCTCAAATCCATATTTTATTACATTTAATTTTTGATACCACCGTAAAAGCGACACCTAGTGAGCACAAGAAACAATATCGATGATATCCTATTATATATTGTGTTATGGCTACGAGACAATACATGGCGCTACTATTAACTAAGGACTATGAATTCATTTTTGTTATTTAAACCGACTACAGCGAAGCCAAAAGGAAGGGTAATGATTTTGGCAGTCTATGTATGTATGTTTGTTCCACCGCCACCACTTCCAGCGCCTTAACTACGGGTCCGATTTTAATGAACGAGGTGTCAATAGATTCGCAATAATAGCCCGGGTAAGATAGGCTATATTATTTGCGTAGTCGGGTTATAGTGTTTTTATATAAAAATGAAATATTAATAACTTCGCAAATGTAAAGATGGAGTGGTTGCAGTTTAAATAACCTAACCAAGAACATGTCAGGACATGTCTAAGGAGGGTTCCGTAACTATAGACGCGTAATATGCTTTTTTTTAATTACTCCAAAAGTTACTGTCCGATTTGGTTCACAATAATTTTCCTAAAGAGTTTTTAGCATGATCTATCAGCATGGAAATTTGCAAGTTTCTATCTCCTATAGTTTAAAAATGCTAGGGGGGGGGGACCAACTTACAACTACTTTGGAGGCCGATTACTCGAAAATGGTCAACTTTATAAAAAAGTAACGTATGAAACCTTACCTTTATTTTAAAAGACCTATTCTACGATACCCCACACGATGGGGTAGAGTGAAAAAATATTTTTCATCCCCACTTCACATGTATGGAGATTGGAGAGCCACCCCTAAAATATAAAATTATTATTTTTTATGATCATAAACACAGTCATCTATACACAATCTATAACTGCGCCAAATTTCATCAATTTATATTCATAATTACAGGAGCTAGAGGCGCGGACAGACAGACAGACAGACGGACAGAGCGAAACTGTAAGGGTTCCGTAAGTATTACGGAACCCTAAAAATGAGGTGTCAATAGATTCGCAATAATGGCGCTGATAATAACATAGGCTATATTATTTACGTAGATATAGCTTTTTATAAAATGTATAGTTATTAATGTTCATTGTTAGGCTGCGTTCACACCAAACTGACTGTCAGCCGCCGAAAGTGAACGAGCGTTACGGAGTTTATGGTATTTCCATACATATTCACCTTTTCGTTCACACCTAACCGACAATACGTTATTATGCTATGCGTAGACGCTGACATTCGGTGGCCGATTTGTCAGTACCTATAGTGTGAACGTAAAATTCCGTTTATTTTCACGTTTACACTGGGGCTCACAGTAAGCCTGCTCACATTCGGCGGCTGTCAGTCAATTTGGTGTTAACGCAGCCTTAGAGACAAAAAATGATAATAACAATAAAATATTAATAAATTCACAATGTAACAGTGGAGCGGTTGCAGTTTAAAAAACGGTAAGCGCCTGTGTAGTCAGTATAATGTGAACAAATTATTATTATTAGCACGATCCTGCTATACAGTATGCACTTAATGAAGGTGTTTGATATATTTTCTGCCGCTAGAGGGCAGACCCAACGCACATAAAGCGACATCTGGTGGCGTAAGTGGTATCAAAAACGGTCAATAAGAATTTTTCGATTCTTTTTGTCACCAGGCGGCGCTTGGTAGCACGACGGTCCTTGTCCTGTCAAAAAGCTGTCAAATGTCACGAATTTAAAAACCCCAATTCCCGCTTTTCATTCGATATAGAAACAAAAAAAACTATATAAAATATAAACAGGTTTACTTATCAATAGAATTATAATATTGTAATACAATAGTCACATTATTTCTTGGCTAGAACTTCTCCTAAAACCTTCTTCTTCTTTTGACCTTTGTCGAACTTCCTTTTCTGCAACAGATTAAAAAAAACTGTTTTATAGGTATTCTTCGTGTTATTATCAATTACAGCAAAACAAATGATTTAGATCTTGATGTCGTGTTACATTTAATTAGACGATGAATGGACCGCTTATCATTTTGCGCACACACAGTTGCAGCAAAAGCGTATTTAATAAAGCGTGGTACTCGCGCGCCTTACCAAATAATAAATATTATTTGACAGATTTACAAGCAGAATTGCTTAAGTGTCAAATAGCAATATTGCGATGATATTGCGTAATTGGCCTTTTTAGACCCGCTGACCTCCATTATACATATTATAAATGTGAAAGTTTGTCAGGATGGATGGGTGTATGTTTGTTAAACTTACACGCAAAAACTCCTGAACGGATTTCGATAAAATTTGGTGTGGTTTAGGCTCCGGATTAAAACATGGGCTACTTTTTATGTCGAAAAAGTACAGTATTCCCGTGGGATACCCGATACTATGTATATTTACGCAAGCGGAGCCGCGGCAAAAAGCTAGTATGTAGGTACTAGGTATGATGATAGTAGGACTTGGTAATAAAACAAGACTAGATGATATTCCATACCTGTTTCTTCTCTGCGGTCATACCAACAAACTCCTTCCTCTGTTTCTTCTCTCGGGGCTGGCTGAAGTTCGCGCGCTTGTTCGCCGGACCGTCCGCTCGCGCCTGAAATTATATAATACACATATTGTTAAAAAAATATACCTACAGGGTATGTTTTCAAAGACTATCGAAATTTTTTCAGGAGGTTCAGACTTAGTAGTATAAACGGCAATTTGAATAAAAACATATTATATTATTTTCAAAAAAATTGCAATTTTATTTCATAAAAAACCACAGAATAAAGAACATCTAGAATCTGTGTTCGATCATCTCCGTACAAATCGATCGAATGATCATCGATCATTCGATAGATTTGTACGGAGCGCACTGTAACCAAAACCATGGCGAAACACCGCCCCGCCCGCTTTTTACTTTAATCTTTACACTTACAAAACAAATTGCGTTATTATGTTACGACAATTCAAACAAACAAACAAACAAACAAACTCTTCAGCTTTATAATATTAGTATAGATTAGCGAGCATTCTCCATGATTGTATTGCTTGTCGGCATTATTTCATTATAATCCAAATAAATTAAGAGAACACTTTATCTGCTAATTAATTAGATTCCCTGATACATTGAACTACATTCTGACTAAAAGACATTAGAGTAGAAGATGGTAATAAGTGAGGAGTGGAAGAAAAAAATTAATTACCTCCAGTTTCCTCTTCATTTCAATCCGTCTGTAAGCTCCGTTATTCTTTTTGCCCTCATCTGTTTGTACTTTGTTGTGGGGCTGGAAATTATCTACGAATCTCTTCGGCAGCTTATCTTTACTTCTCTTCTCTGTGTGGGTACATCTCTTCACCCGGAGTATTCTGTTCTTTATTGTTAAGTCTTCTTCGCTCATAGCTAAAGCTAATTCTACGCCATCTTTAGACTCAAAATTAACATATCCAAAACCTGAAAAAAAGGTAAAATCTATAACCCATCTACGAAAATTATATAGCTATTAGCTATGTTTTCCGCGTCATCATTACGAATCTATTTTTCACTGATATACGGAATTTTTTGAGGGTCGAATGAGTTAAACTTGTTAACTTGTTTAACTCCATCCAAAAATTTCAACTTTTTTGTCCCGGGTAATAAATTGAAATCCTGTATTTTTAGTCTATATTGTATACAGTGTATATGTCACCGTAAAATTGTAGAAACTGTTAGATTATAAAATAACTAACGAGATTGTAAAAATATGTCAAAAGATTAAAACTATATATTTATGATGTAACGAAAAATAATGTGTGAAATTATGGGCAGCATATATGCGTCGGAAGTCTATCAACATTTTACAATTTCACTAGTTATATTACAATCTAACGATTTTTACAATTTTACTTTGACATATATAAACAGTTGTCCCTTATAGGCTGAAAACAAACCTAGCAATCCTAATTGTATCTTACCTTTCCCCGCGTGTGTTTTCCGATCTCTAATAATCCTAACGGACTCTATGGCACCACACTTCTCGAACTTGGCCCTGAGTCCTTCGTCCTCGAGGGCAAACGGTATGTTGCCCACGAACACGGACAGCTTGGGATCATGAACCGCCCCTGTTGTGCCCGTTCGATGGACCCGCAGGTGATTGCCGTTCAGGACTGTGTTGTTCGCTTTCAATGCCTAGAAATGATAAGAAAAAAAAGTTATTGACCACATACATTAGACTAGTAAAATATTGTAAGCCCAAATGTTTCATATGTGAAATAAAATCCTACTAATATTGTAAATGTGAATGTTTGTGAGGATGGATTTGTTACTCTTTCACGCTAAAATTACTGAACGGATTTCGATGAAATTTGGTATGGTAGTAGTTATTGCTCTGGATTAAAACATAGGATACTTTTTATCCCGAAAAAGTAGTGTTCCCGTGGGATAATATATTTACGCGGGCGGAGCCGCAGCTAGTATAAAATACAAATACACAACATTTTATGGACACCAGATTACTACGTGTTTGGCCTTTTTAAAATGTATTAAATAATTAATTATTATCTTTCTATAAACCCTGTACCCAACTAAGATTAAAACTAAGTGTATCCTTCAAGCAAATGTGCGCTCACACATTTGCTTGCAGGTTATGGGTATTTTTTTACGGGATATTGCTAAATAATGATTAAATTTTATGCTATGTACTATGCACTTAAACTATGGAGAATACCCCATAACAGCAATCCATTAAAGCACTTCTTACCAAACAGAGTGGTTTCTGAGTGGAACAAGCTACCTGAGACTGTAATAATGGCACCCACAGTTAATTCATTAAAAAATAGACTGGACAAACTTTAAATCGTGTGATACACACGCATCAGCTTTTAGCTGCTAGTGCGCTTACATATATAATATAATAATAATATGTATTTTTGCAAAGTAACAAGTTAACAATTAACCTTCTCCACTGATGCTTCATCTGCAAATTTGACATACACATTCACCGTGCTTCTCTCGGGATGAAGCTCATTTTTGATGACTGCTAGCTTTGGAGTCACTGTAGCGTCCTTCACAGGAACTGTCCGAATCCTGTTATCAAATAGAAAATAATGACATGTAATATTTTTAATAAATCCTACAAAGCATGTATGTTTGGGAGGATGTATTAAGTTACCTATAGTTTAACATACAAAAGAAAACATTGTGAGGAAACCCAGACATGGTTGGCCCCAGATGTATTGACCAGTCATTCCTATGGACCAGGCTGACTGTGTTGTTAGAATGCCATATGTGCTTGGGCAACCATATAACATTTAAAAACCGACTGTCCCAGGCACTACAGTATTTCAAGAGCTGTAACTTCGCTCGGAGAATACTGTATAAATTGTCCAATAAGGATGTAAAGGCCTAAGTATAGTATAAAAGTGTTAAATATATTTCCATTGTCTTGTATTTGTGAGACAAATTCTTCGGATACTTAGAACAGGGCCAGATTGATGTGGTGTGGAAGCACCCATAGATATTATATTATTTCTATTTCATTCATATTATTTACTAAAAATATAATTTCTTACCTAATAGTTTCAATAGTACCATATTCACTGAATATCTTCTTGATTTCTTTCTTACATTTCTTGCTAAACGGCACGTTGCCAACAAAGACGGTACGCTTGATTTCCTCCTCTAAAACTTCAGTTTTCTGCTCCTCCGATAAAACTACTTTTGGATTTTTCTTTTCTGGTTTTGCTTTTGCTTTCTTTTTTGTATCTTTTTCTTCTTCCTCATCATCATCATCAGAACTCTCCTCTGGCTCCAATACTTTTTTGTTGGCTTCATCATTTTCAGATTCTATTTCATCGTCGGAATCATGTTCAGAGTCGGAGTCCTCATTTGTTATGGCGTTGGGATTGACAGTGTCATCTTCATCGTCATTGTCGTCATCATCATCATCCTCATCATCATCAGAGTCTGCTTCATCTGATGCAGATTCCATTTCATTGTCGGAGTCATGTTCAGAGTCTGAGTCTTCATTTGTGATGGCATTGGGATTAGCCATGTCGTCGTCTTCATCATCATCATCTACGTCTGATTCGGATTCCTCCACTTTTGGTTCAGGTTTAGGAGTTACTAATTTTAGCTGATTCTTTTTATTCTTCCTATTCTTCTTTTTGTTCTGTTTTGTGGGGCTCTGTGACTCTTCTTTTTTTGCTGCTGGTTTATTTATTTTATTATTTTTCTGTACAGGTTTTTGTTTTCCTTGCTGTTGCTTCGCTTGCGAATTTGGAACCTGATTTTGTGGTTTCTTGTTCATTTTGTTGTCATTTAGTTTTGCTGCCGTTTGTTGTTGCTGCTGAGGTTTTTTATTCTTTTTAGGACTCTGCGCTGCTTTTTGCTGACCATTTACATTGTTAACGTCCTGAGCCAGAGGTTTACGTTCCTGTTTTTTCTTCTTTTTAGGACTAGCGTCATTTAATTCTACATTTTTAGGCACTGGTTCTTTATCTTCGGTTAACTTACGTTTATTATTCTTCGGGGGTGAATTCTCATACACATGTGCAGCTGCATTCATAACCTTTACCTTTTTTGGTGACTTTTTCATCTCGGAAGTGTCTTTTGGTGATTCTGGGCTCAATAAACTAGAATTCACACTTGTATTTGCGTCTAATTCAATCTGCAAATGCTTCTTCACTTTGTCCGCCTTCGGGCTCACTAAGTTTGACTCTTCCTCAGTAACATCCAAGTTTTGATTCTCAAATATTCGCTTCGGCGATTTCTTAGCGACTGCCTTCTTTTTCTGTAACGTAGGCGACAAAAATATTGATCGATCTACTAGTTCACTTTTCGGCGTAACGTTCGGTGAAGGTTGGTGCTTGGTTGGTGTGAGTGCTCTCTTCAAATATTTAGGGCGGCTAGGCGTAACGTTTCCAGATACTAATGCTGCAACGCTCCCTACTACATATTCCATGACTTAAAATAAATTTAACCTAAAAATCACCACATGCCGCACGTGCGTAAATCAGGAACGTCAGTGTCACTTGTCATATGTCAATTGTCATAAGTGGTTTACACTCTCGCGCGAGTGGCGAGGCGAGGCCCTCAGTGAGTCGCGAGGCGAATGTGTAAACGGGCATTCGTTCCTCGCCTCGCCATTCACCTCGCCACTCACGACGCTCGCGTCCGGAGCGGTTTTTTGCGCACGAGTCAAAGGACCTCGCGACGAATACGAGCGGGTGTTCACACTCTCGCGTTCGCTTCAGTCTGTTGCTAGTTCTCATGCGTGACAGTTGTTTCTCTCGCACGCGAAATAATGCGTTTCTTAGAACTTTTTCAAAAAGAAAAAGAATAATATATATAGGCTACTTGACTCAAATATTTAATTTCATACATTAAGGGAGTATTTCATTTAGTAGGTACTTGGCTTAGGAAAACATATTCTAACGATATCATAAATTAAAAACTTAAGATTGATAAATAAAGTTGATATATAAATTAAGTATTTTTGTTTTTTAATTTCTATGATAAAAACACCGAAGTAACTTCCGGAAAGGATGTGACGATACAAACACACTAAGCATATATTATCTTATACCTTTAAACGAGCAATTCTTGTATGTATAGTCTTATGTTTGGGAAAATGCGTATTTCCGAGTTTTCATGCGTTTTTCTTTCCACGCAGAATATTTTCGCTAATTTCGTCCTGCCGGCCACTGTCCGTTTGGTTCAGCGGGTTGAGGCGGATGGCAAAAAACGAGTGTTACGGGTTCGAACCCCGCTCGGTGACTCACTTTTATATAAATTTACTTTATATATTTTTTAATTTTCATTGTTTTTAGACAAGTTTAAAAAAAATTGTTAATGCTTGAGATCAAATACCTGATCTACACAGAAATCGATTGTAAATAATAATAATCTATCAACCAATATGTCGAATTGTGTTTTCGGCTGTTTTTAAAAAGTGTACTTATTTAAAAAAAAATGTAGGTTTTGATGACCTCTGTGTATCAGTGGTTCAACATGTTGGTGCTATAGTCGGGATCGCGGGTTCGAATCCCGCCGAAGGAACAAAAAGTTTTTCCGTGTTCCTGGGTCATGAATGTGAATTAATATTAATTCATATTATGTGTATAATAAAGTACCCGTAGCACAAGTTCTTCGAGAACTTACCACGGGACCAGATTGACGTGGTCTAAAGCGTCTAAGATAATACATTATTATTATTTTAGGTTTCAAAATAATGTAATATATTTTTTTTTGTGTAATAAAACAATTATGAAACGTTTAGGACTTAAATAAAAACAAGGTCAAGTCGCATAATATATGGAACCCAAAGCATAATTATATTAACCATAAAACTCAACAAAGTTAGACTTGTTGCCGCTAAAACTTCGACGTCCTCCATTGTCAATGGCATACAGACAACTGAACGCACCACGAGAGTGTAAGCACCCACTCGTAGGCGCGTCGCGCGAGGTGAGAAACGAGGCGAAGTGCGAAGTGAGTTGCGAGGCGAGAGTGTAAATCTTATATCAGATGTCAAGCTTTTTTTTTTTAATTCCAAAAGTAAAGATTCAGGACTTCATAATTCTTAGACTTAATATTCGTATAAATAACTTATTCAGTACAGCATTTTTATATCAGCGCCACGGTATAATCTATTTTTAAATAATAATAGATTATACCGTGGCGCTGATATAAAAAATGCATATTATAACAAAAATATACTTTATGGCAAGTAGCAACTCCGATTGTCCGCAGTCCGACTCCGATCAAAACTAAAAAAAAAATTATAAGTTGTTCTCGAGTTGGTGTCGAAAACTGACGCCTTTCGGAAACTTTTTATTTTGTGTTTATTCACCATAAAATAAGAATTATTTGTATCGCGGGTCATCAAATTTGTTGTTTCTACAGTTTCCTCTTGAATTGTAAGTAGTTTTATATGTTTTTCACTAGAAATATAAAATGTCGCGCGCCATGTTAAGCCGCCCGCCATTAATTTGTTTTATTTTTTAATGTGTACCTAATTCAATTTATATACTAAATTGCTTGTTATTACGAAATCGCCAACGTTACGTTAGTAATATATATTCTTTGCCAACGTCTTACTTATCCTATTAACTGTACAGGACCAAATTCTTATAGATTCACTTTATTGTTTGTTACAAAACATAGGTTAGAAAAAACAATAGATCTGAAATTTCAGAAATGAACTTGTAAACTAACAGTAATACACGATAACAATGTTTTTCATAGAATGTATTGTATTCCTCTACTATGCGCGTTTGTTATAATTAAATCTATAGGTACTTAGACTGTTTATTACCAACTGGTTTTGAGCTGGATCTATTGTCTCAATAAAAAAACTAGGAAGTACAAGCGTGGACTCTGCTTTTCCGGTCGAGTGCGTAAACAAGTGTTTTTCACATTTTTTTGTTTTTTTAGTGTATTTTCGGATTATTTTACAATAATTTTGCTGTTGAAGTTTCTATTATTGGTTGTGGGTGTATAATATTGTGATCGTCCTAGTGTAAGTGTAGTTTTAAGTAGTTTTAGATTGTTTTTAATCTAACGCAATAAGCATGGACGCCGAACCGCCCGACCCCGGGGGGGGGAGTCGTAATTTTCAGGTATGCCAGGAAGAAATGGAATGTGACACTAATATCGTTTCTAGAAAGCGTGCTAATCCCGATAACAATAATATAGTCGCTAAAAGAATCACCGATAATGCCCATTCCGTTCCTTCGATACAACTAAATTATGTTTGTCCCGATTTTGAAAGCAAAAAAGTATACAATGTTGATGATGCTGCGCCGTTCCTGGTTCATGTGTCGAAGACTGAGACCGATAGTGGACCTACCTTACGACCCATGGAATTCGGTCAGTTCTTATTTAAAAATAACATCAAAAACATTAAAATGGACGGTTTAAAAAAAATTGGCCGTAACCGCATATCTATAGAATTTAATACTGCTGTCCATGCTAACGAATTTTTAAACTTGTCAGTGGTTACTAGTGCTGGGTATGTTGTAAGGATCCCATCATATAGCATATCCCGCATGGGTATAGTGCGCGACGTACCTGCGGACTGGTCCATGGAGGAGCTAGTCACGAATTTATCTGTACCTTCTGGTTATGGCACAGTTATTAAGGCCCGGAGACTGAGCCGGAAGACATTTAACGACCAACGGCAGCCGGTATGGATCCCAACCCGTTCTGTTGTCCTGACCTTCTCTGGTCAAAAACTCCCTCCCCGCGTTTATTGCTACTACACTTCCCTACCAGTCGAGACATACTTGCTGCCGACCATACAATGCAATAAATGTTGTCGATTCGGCCATATCAAAGCCCAATGTAGGTCACAGCCTAGATGCTATAAGTGTGGACAGTCCCATGAGGGTGAAACTTGCGTAGTTCCAAATTCCACATGCTTGTTTTGTTCGGGATCACATACAGCAAATAATTCATCCTGTCCAGAACATGCACGACAAAAGGAGATTAAACTCGTCATGTCCCAGGAGAGCATCTCATACATGGAAGCTTCGGCTCGATTTCCCCATGTGAGACGTTCTTTTGCAGACTCGGCAAGAACTTCTCCCTCTACGATTGCCACAGCAAACCCTAAATCCCAATCCAAATCCCCTGTTACCACTTCATATAGAAAAACTGTCTATACTCCCCGCCGTCCAATTACCCCTGTGTCACCTGGCTATGACCACCAGGCACACAGAAATATCACTCAAGAACCCACTTCCCAATTACCAAATGGGAGTGGATTTCCTTCAGTTACTGAGATATCCCCGAACGACAACTTTATCGACTCCCTTATTAACACCCTCATACAATTAGTCTCCCGGTTTAGTGACTCCGGGCTACCGAACAAAACTCGTTCAAACTTGACTCAGCTTCTAAACACAGTACTCAATAATGGATCAGTTCTCCATGATCCAGTGGAACTGTCGTAGCATCAAGAATAAGAAGCATGATATTTGTAATATTGTGAATAGATATAGGCCATCAATTATTGCCATCCAGGAGACATGGTTAAAGCCCGACTCACGTTTTCGTGTCTCCGGCTACTCATGTTTCCGGGATGACAGAATGGATGGTAAGGCTGGAGTAGCCATTCTGGTCTCCAGCCGTTGTACATATTCTTTGTTTTCTCTTCCTGTACATAGTAGTTTGTATAATATTGTAGCTGTCCGTGTTTTAAATACTGTATTTATGTCTGTGTATATACCCAACCCAAATCCCTCCATCTTTTCTGAACTTTCCTCTATCATTTCTTCCATTTCCTTCCCTCTGGTTGTATTAGGTGACTTTAATGTCCACCATACATCCTGGGGGTCCTATTATAATGATTATCATTCTGCAATGTTATTAGACATTGTAGATGATAACAACTTAGTGGTTCTTAATGATGGGTCTCCGACTCGACGGGTCTCTCCTTTACAGAACCCGAGAAGTGTGGTAGACCTGTCATTGTGCACTCCTTCTATCTCTTCCTTGTGCTCGTGGTATGTAATTCCCTACTCTTATGGTAGTGATCATTTTCCCATTGCTATTACTATGACTGACTCGACAAGACTGACAATCTCACCCATCCCCCCCAGACTTAAATACAAAGTGGAGAAGGCTAACTGGGACGAATTTGCAGTTGCTACAGATGTTGAAGCTGGCTTCATTCCTCTTATAAACACATATAACGCTCACACTCAATACCAAAACTTAAAAAATACACTTTTACAGGCTGCGGATAGGTCAATCCCCCTAAAACACTCAGGAGATGGCAGATTGTCACTTCCGTGGTGGGATTCCGAATGTACCTCGGCATGTAAACGACGCAAAGACGCGGAAAGACTTTATTCTAGATCAATGACATTTGAAAATTTCTTTAACTATCAAAAAATCGCAGCCGAGGTCAGAAAACTACTCTCAGAAAAAAAGAAAAGTGGTTGGCACCGGTTTTGTTTATCTCTTTCACCTGCGTCGAAGCCATCAATGGTTTGGAAAAATATAAAGAGATTTCGAGGTTCCATGGCAAGCGATTACCGTCAGTCCAATGACCCAACTGAGTGGATTGGAGCATTTTCTCAAAGGTTGGCGCCGCTGACGGCTCCTTCTCTTGAGGAATCCACCACATATACAACTACTGGCCCTTCTTCGGATCATTTTGATTCTCCATTCTCTCCGGAGGAATTTCAACTAGTTTTAGGTTCATTGAAGGACACTGCTCCCGGCGAGGATGGAATACCATATTCATTCATAGCCAACAGTGGACTAGACACAAAGTCAGTGTGCCTTAATATTCTTAATGGTATCTATGAGTCAGAGGTTCCTCCTGAGGAATGGCGTTCACAAATTGTTTTGCCTATACTTAAACCAGGAAAACTTAGTAGCGACCCTTGTAGCTACAGACCAATAGCACTTTCGGCCACTTTATCAAAAATTTTGGAACACCTCATTAAAAACAGACTAGAATGGCTTATGGAGAGTAAGAGTGCTTTATCCAGGACCCAGTTTGGTTTTCGGAAGGGCTTTAGCACTATGGACGGTTTAGGTACCTTTGTAACTGACATACGTATTGCCCTTTCGAAAATGGAACATGTGGTGGCAATGTTCTTGGATGTATCATCTGCGTACGATAATGTTTCTCTTCCGGTGCTCAGGCAGAAAATGCATCAGCTGAGTATCCCTACGAAGATGATCAACTACATTTATAATAGCCTCTCCTCTCGTTCCCTTACCATTTCCTTTCAAAATTCCAATCCATCCACTAGAACAGTATACAGAGGCTTACCGCAAGGTAACGTACTCAGCCCACTCCTCTACAGCATTTATACTTACGATTTAGACCTTACAGTTAATAGTTTTTGTGAGGTTATTCAGTACGCAGATGATTTGACCATGTACATTGCCTCAAAAGACATAGCGGAATGTTCCGCCCGCCTCAACTCTGCCATAAGCTATCTAAATGATTGGATGGATAGACACGCACTTTCCATCTCTATCCAAAAAAGCTCCGTTGTTGTTTTTTCGCGATCTAAAAATACACCAGATATAAGCATTCAGTATAACCAACAAGTTTTCCCGGTGAAAGATAAGGTCAAATTCTTAGGTGTTTTTTTGGACTCAAAGATGACTGGCATACACCACATCAATCACATAGCAAAGAAATGTGAGAAAAATTTAAATATCCTCAGATCTCTCTCTGGCGTGTGGTGGGGCTCACACCCCTATACACAAAAGCTGTTGTACAATTCGCTTGTCCGCAGCCACCTAGACTATGGTTCATTTTTGTTAGAACCGTGTAATAAAATCCCACTAAAAACACTCGACAAAATTCAAGCAAAAGCACTGAGAATTGTTGTGGGAGCTATGAAATCTACTCCCATCAACGCTCTCCAAGTAGAATGTGGGGATCCGCCACTAAGCATCAGGAGGCAATGCCTAGCGGATAAATTTGTGTTTAAAATGTTTCAAAACTCTTTTCATCCTCTTATAGGCAGACTTCATATTCTTTCCCAACTCGTCGATTCTTCCAACTACTGGTCTCGCAAAGAAATACCCTGTCTTTTGGTTAGCTACCGTAAGATCACCCATCTACCCTGCCCTGTCTTCCAGTGTATTCTCAATCCCCTCTTTTCCACCCCTTTTAAAGCACTTACATTTTCTCCAAAAGTGTTTTTAAATTTTACTATAGATAAGGGCTCTCCTCTGGCTAACACTCAATTTAAAAGTATAATTAATCAGCACTTTGAAGATTGGCTGCTTATTTTCACTGATGCTTCTAAACTTTTGGAGCGTAGCTGTGTTGGAGTGGCGGTTTGGATTCCAAAGTTGAATGTTATCTTAAACTTTAAATTACCCCCAGACTCCACTGTATTTACAGGGGAAACTTTAGCAATCTTAGAAGCACTCTCTTTTGTTGAGTCCCATGGGCTTAACAAGTCAATTATCCTCTCAGATTCCAAAAGTGCTTTGGAGGCCATTGCCTCTAACCAGTTTCGTTCTAAATGTAAATCTCCCATAATCTTGAAAATAAGACAGCTTGTCTTTAAATGTCATTCAGATAATATTCAGGTCATTCTGGCTTGGATACCAGGTCATAGTGGGATAACTGGCAATGAAAGTGTAGATGCCTATGCCAGACAAGCTATAACATCAGGTGGTCTCAGTCAGTATAAACTTTATTGTCAGGACCTAATTCCACTATCCAAAAGTCACATGAACATCAGGTGGTACACTGAATGGGCCAGAAAAAGTGAGAGCAAAGGCAAACATTATTTTGAAATCCAAGATGGCATTCCGGTTAGGCCTTGGTTTTTCAAATATAAAAATGCAAGTAAAACAGTGTGCTCAACGATATGTCGAGTGAGACTTGGACATTGTTGCTCGCCTGTATTCCTTGCAAAAATTAGGGTAAGGGACAGCTCCCTTTGCGAGTGTGGCTTAGACGAGGGCACCTTAGACCATATATTTTTCTCCTGTACTAAAAACCAGTGTTCCCTATATGATCTCCTTCCGCCTACTATTCCTCGCCCTATCAATTTTAAATCTGTTTTAGGTTTTGTAGATACTTCATTTATTAATGTCTTATGTACATATATAACAACTAACAACATTAAACTGTAACATAGCTATTAGTTACTAACCCCTAAATGTTTGTGTTTGTTTTAGGTTTTTTCAACAGACCTCGCTATTCAACTTACCGTACCCTTGTTTTGTCATAAGACCTCCTCAATAAGCAGAGTTTCCGTCACTCACTCTGACATTGGCGAATCACTACGGAGCCAAATATAAAAAGAAGAAGAAGAAGAAGTACAAGCGTATTTCGGCCGTGACCTTAGTCCTAAGCGGTAAATCGCGCCCCGAACAAGTTAAAAATCGAATTTCCCTTAGTTTTTTTAATAACATTCCCATAAAATTAGCTTTGAAGTTTGACATGTTTTAACTGAACTTATTGCCATGTACATGGTTAAGTTTCTTCTTTGTTAAGTAAGTTTATTATGAAGCCATACAACACAGGACAAGCGATCAGTCATGTATAAAATTTGATGATGCGTGCAGTGTAGTAATTTGAGTAACTTACACAAGAGTTGTAATATGAAATTGGATACCGAGTTGTAAATTATGAATAATCTAGATTCTTGTCAGTAATATTATATTCAATGACATTATTAATTACTGAATATTTAAAAGAATATGAAAGGAAATCTATGCTCATGCTAGGAAATTGTTATTAATTCATAAATACAAATATTTGTATCGAGAACAGGAAAATTGTTTATTTTCCTTGATATAGTAATATTATACGTGTGTCGTGTAAGTATGAGATAAATAGCAGATCATATTAACCTGCTAGAGCAGGAATTCTCAACCTTTTTTTTTCACGGAGCCCCCTAGGCTTACAAATAAAATAACAGTAGGTAATAAGACTTTGATGGGCGTGAAAAAAATGTACACATTTTAATAAAATAGATTTATTACAAATCTTTTGTATGGATATTAATATTGTAACTAGGTAATTGAAATATGTCTTCTGTATTAATATTTGTGGTAAAAGAGGATTAAAATGTTTATTTTGTGTTTTACCCCCCTTGACATCTTACTACGGCCCTAGGGAGGGGCACCCCTCTGGCGAGAACTCCTTTGCTAGAGAAATGATAGAAAACAGGGTATAGAAACTACTCATCAGTGTAGAGAAGGAGTCATGTAAATCCCATGATAACTCTGTATTGAAAACTCCAAATTTAATTTTGTAGAGATCTTATATGTGTGCACAACCTACTCCTATTATAAATATGAAAGTTTGTGAGGATGGATGTATGTTTGGAACTCTTTTACGCAAAAACTACTGAACGGATTTTAATGAAACTTGGTATGGCTGTAGTTTAAGCTCTGGATTAACACATATGCTACCTTTTAACCTGAAAAGTACAGTGTTACCTTGGGATATTGTATTTATGCAGACAAAGGCGCGGGAAAAAGCTAGTATTATTATATGGTTGTATCTTTGCATAATATTCTAAGCATTTTAAGCAGTAGTCTACAGTTATCTTTAGTGTTTGTTAAGAGCTAAATTTCTAAGGTCCCAGGTTAAGGTATGAATATTTCATGCAAATATCTTTTGACATGTGGAATAAATTATTTGCAATGTTCTATGTGACTTGTGACACCTCAAGTATATTGTGACTTGCAGTTTCCTGCAGCTTAAGATAATAATATATTATTAGTACCTACCTGGTTAAACGAGCTTTGCTCGGAGGTAAATTAAAAAGAATCACAAGAATATTTATCTGGGTTTCGAACCCACTACATTCCAAATGTTTCGAACAAAGCAAAAATTATACATACGCATACCAAACTGGCAATCGGACTGACACGATAGAGTCGAAATTATTGATGATATAAAGTCGCACGACAAAAGAAAAGACATAATATATAGCTTAAAATGCGCAGTTTCCCAGGGATAAGACCTAGCTAGATCGAGTTACAGAGACATGCAAATAAGCATTCTCAATCTTATAAAAAACTTAGGCCTTTACATCCGTTAATGGATGATTTATACAGTATTCTCCGAGCGAAGTAACCACTCTGCCCAGGCACTGAAATACTGCAGTGCCTGGGACAGTTGGTTTTTAAATGTCGTATGGTTGCCCAAGCACATACGACATTCTCACAACACAGTCAGCCTAGTCCAGAGGAATGAACTGGTCAATACGTCTGGGGCCAACTATGTGCGACACATTCAAACTTAAAGTAGACTCTGAAACAGGCCCTGCCGGCCAATATTATTCTGTGCCATAACTGCCATATAGATTTCATGCAGGAACAGTGGACCCAGCTGAAGACAATCCTACTAATATTTCGAACTAGCTGTTACCCACGACTCCGCCCGCGTAAATACAGTATATCGCAGGAAAACTGTAATTTTCCGGATAATAAGTAGCCTATGTTTTAATCCAGACCCTAAACTACTATTATACCAAATTTTATTGAAATGTGTTCAGTAGTTTTTGCGTGAAAGAGAAACAAACATCCGTCCATCCATCCTCACAAACTTTCACATTTATAATAGTAGTAGGATGTAAAATATTGTGAGGATGGATAGATGTTTTGTGGACAAAAGTACAGTGTGTATTTACGCGGTCGGAAAACCTAGTCTATATCTATACTAATAACTAGCGACCCGCCCCGGCTTCGCACGGGTACAATACTGATACTAATACTACAGAATGTCACCCACTTCGCAACGGGCCGTATAGCAGAAATCGTAATATTTTAATTTCGCCATAATTTCAAAACCAAACGTCCAATTTTAATCATTCAAAGACCAAATATTATCTACATAAACTGTACTTAGTAATGAAATAATTTATTTTGATAAGGATTAATAGTATGAGTAAAATAAACGCGTTTAAATGTAGTCCAAAAAAATTCAAGATTTCTAAATAAAAAAATGGTTGTTGTGCCTCACTCGATATAGATAGGTATAGTGTGTCGCGGACTTTTTTGTAGATATTTATAAGATCTACAATTAATTAGAACATTATATGGTTCTATCTTTTATAGTTTAGGCAGCGTACGCAAAATAAGTAACTTTTCTGGTTGATTTTTTACACCTTGTGTCCGAAAAACCCAAATATCTTACGGAACCCTATTTTTTTCCAAAATAAAATTTAGCCTATGTTACTCGTGGATAATGTAGCTTTCGAATGGTGAAAGAATTTTTGAAATCGGTCCAGTACTTTTTGAGCCTATTCATTACAAACAAACAAACAAACAAACAAACATACAAACAAAGTTTTCCTCTTTATAATATTAGTATAGATAAAGAGGAAAAGTTTGTTTGTTTGTATGTTTGCATTGAATAGGCTCCGAAACTACTAGACGAATTTTGATGAAATTTGGCACACATGTAGAGTAGACCACGGGGAAGGACATAGGCTACTTTTTATCGCGGAAAATTTTACGGTTTCTGCGAAATTAACTTTTGCGCGCACGAAGTCGCGGGCAACAACTAGTATAAAATATGAATAGATCTGTCCCCTGTGTTGAGGCTGGGCGAGGCTGGCATCAACATCTCGACAAAAAGTTCGATATAAAAAATTATTAGATTGTAATCTGAGTGGGTAATAAATTTTATTATGCTATTAAACTTCTTATAAACGCACCAGTATAGTTTTCCGTCTATGTGGGCGCAAAGTGGAGGTTATTTTTGTCTGCATTTTGCTGATTTAGTGGCGATTGGTATGGTAGTTTTTTGTTTGAAATATTAAAGTAAAAAAATATGAAACTCGAAAGCGCGCCATTTTTAGAACATGATTAGAAAAGTTTTTAAATATTCAAATTATTCAATAGCTATTTTTGATTGGATGACGCAAACATGTTTGTCAATTTAAAGCGCTATTGACTAGATAAACTACCAAGAAAAAGCCTCAGAAACCGGGCATAAGTAAGACCGATCATATAACGCGATTAAGCGTAAGAATAGGGTTACACGGTCAATCTGGCATCAGTTCAGTCCATCAGCCTGATCCAGACTGACGAAAGAATGATCGTGTAACCGTGTGATTGACGGACATTACGGATTTTTTTATTATGTACTTTCCGGCCATCATTCTGGCGTCAGTCTGAGACTGATGGACTGAACTGATGCCAGACTGACCATGTAACCCTAGTCTAAGGGATCAATCAATCAGATCTAGCTGCCATATCCCTGATACTTGAGAGTGACACCTATTAATAACTAGGAGTTGTATGTATTAGAAATCTGTAACTGATTTTTGTAAGTGGATATGAACGTGAAATGAATGTTTCACTTCTGTCGCGTGTGAGTCGCACCGTGCGGCGCGCGGCGTGCCCACAGAATAGGAATAAAGGAAAAGGATTTTTAAACATGCCTTTCAAATCAAATCAAATCAAATTCCTTTATTGCTAGAATGTAGTACATGATGGTCTTATCTTCTGTGAGAGTTGCTGATACATTCTGCCATTACAATGGCGTGCAATGCATTAAAAATAGTAATTGTTTTGTTAATTAAATTAGGTTACAATAATATTAAGGTTAAATTTAACAGATAACATTTAGATAAAGTCAAAGATTCGTATAGGTAAATAGTCAATTTGTGTAGAATGTAAAAATAAAATACATTATCAAATTATTACAATGTCAAAGGATAAATTATCAAATAATAAAAAATAATCACAATAAAAAAAATACATTAAAGATATGATTTTAAAAACAAATAAATAATAATCCTTACTTAGTAATATATTATGTCAATTTTGCAGAGTAAATCCACTTGCTATTACAAAGATAAAATAAATTATAACATAAATGAAGTCAATGTAATAATAAAGGATAACATATTATGTCAATTTAGTTATATACTAGGTACATTATTTATCGATTTATTTTATATTTTCTTCAAATTTCATATATTCGTCAAGAGTATAAAAAGATTTTTCTAATAGCCATTTTGATATCT
The DNA here is from genome assembly GCA_905404095.1 of Glaucopsyche alexis. Taxonomy (NCBI): domain Eukaryota; kingdom Metazoa; phylum Arthropoda; class Insecta; order Lepidoptera; family Lycaenidae; genus Glaucopsyche; species Glaucopsyche alexis. The sequence continues at coordinate 2,320,931 of FR990064.1, read as the reverse complement.
GAGTTTTAAAATTGATTAAATTCAAATCCTTAAATCTGTCAGGAAGTTTATTATACACTTTTATAATACTAATGCAAACATTTCTTTTATATAAGTCTAGACGACATTGGGGCATATATAATTTGTATTTAAATCTTGAGGGGGCACTTCTATTATTTACATTTGAGTTAACTGTAAAATATTGTGGATTTTGCTTAGCGAACACACAAAGATCTCGAATATATAGACAAACCAGCGGCAAAATGCGAAATTTAGTAAAAAGTGGTTTACAGCTGTGCATAGACCAAGCTCCACAAATAGCCCTTACACATTTCTTTTGCACTCGGAAAGCTTTTTCAAAATCAACCGAGTTCCCCCACAACAATAGACCGTAGGATAGAACCGAGGACACGTAGCCGTGATATGCGGTTAACGCTGCTTCCGTAGAAACTTTAAGCCGTAGCGTTTTGATTGCAAACACAAACTTTTCTAGCTTAATGCATACAAAATCAATGTGTGACTTCCAGTCACAGTGCCTGTCAACCATCAATCCTAAAAATTTAGTACATTTTACTTCATTTATTTTAATGTCATTAAAAGTAATATTTATGTCTATAGGATGAGTACGGTAGTCACGAAATTGGATTAATTTAGTTTTGTCAAGATTAACTTTTAAATTATTATTTTTTAGCCATATAAATATTTTGTCAAGTGTAGAAGATATTATATTTTGATACGATTGTTTGCTCTTACATTTGATGAGCACACTTGTGTCATCTGCGAATAAAATGGTTTCTTGATCGACAGCGTCGGGAAGATCATTTATGTACATTAAAAACAGAAACGGTCCCAATAAGCTTCCTTGAGGAACACCGTAATTGTTGTATAAAAACCTTGACCTGCTTTTAACTTTAGTACCGTTTTGTATTTTAGTAATCTGCACACACTGCTGTCGTCCGCTTAAGTAACTTTTTATCCAGTCGTTTGCTTTACCTCTAATGCCATATTTTTCTAGTTTAAAGAGGAGAAGCTTATGATCGACAAAGTCAAAAGCCTTGCTCATGTCTAAGAAAGCTACCGTAATTGCTGTTTTATTATTTAAATTTTCGGTAATATTTTTTATTAAATTGAAGCATGCTAGTGTAGTATTTCTATTTTTTCTAAATCCAAATTGTTCTTGTTTTAATATGTCATATGTTGTCACAAAGCTGTATAATCTTTTCATCATAATTTTTTCAAATATTTTTGAAATGACAGGAATTAACGTTACTGGCCTGTAGTTGTTCATATCTGTAGTATCACCTTTTTTGTATAAAGGCTTTACAATTGATTTTTTCAGTATTTCTGGGAAAGTCCCTTCTTCCAGAGAAATATTTATTATGTAGCTTAATGGTTCACAAATATACTTAGCACTAGCTTTTATTAATTTAGTATTTAAATTATCTATACCTACTGAATTCGTATTGTTTAGATTTTTAATAACCTCATATATTTCCATTTTATCAGTCGGTTTTAAAAATATAGAATTTGAGTTTGTATATTTTAATGTATTTGCAATGTCATCTGATTTAAAAACGAATTTATTTTTATTAGTCAAATTTATATAAAAGTTATTAAAAGCCTCACTTATATCATTAACATTAGAATATATTTTGTCATTGTATCTAATTGTCTCTATTTCATAATTATTTTTTATGTCATTTATATTATTATTTATAATCTGCCAAACAGCTTTGCCTTTATTTTTTGTCTTATCTATATATTTCTTATTTTGTAACTGTCGTGATTTATAAATACATTTCCTTAGCATAATATTGTAATTTTTATAAATGTTATAATTTGTTTTTTTATCGTTTCCTGTAAGCCGGTAATTTAAATATAATTTCCTTTTTTTAATACAGGACTTCTTTAATCCTTTAGTTAGCCAGGATTTATTGTACTTTTTGTTGTTTTTTGTGCATACTATAGTAGGGAAACACAGATCAAAAAATAAAACAAATAATTCGTGAAAAACATTAAATGCCTCATTTAAATTACTTTTTTGATAAACCTCGGAAAAACGGATTGAGGAGATGCAATCCTTGAATTTTTCAATATTATCCTTTATCCACGGCTCTATAATATCGCAGTAAAATCACGGCAAATAATAATCAAAGTTTGTGAAACTTTAAGTGTCGGTCGCTATTTTGCCTAAAACCTGATAATCATCCACATTTACATTCTCGCCTGGTTTACGGCACGAGTGTTGAGACTTGAGCCTCAAGCAGCCGTGAAAGATCCATGCTCCTCACGAATAGGCTGGCTGGACCAGTACCTCACAGAAAACGCTCGCTGTGTAATTATAACGTCGGTGACTAAATGGGAGGTTGAGGATTTTAATGACTTGGACCTCATCTGGTGTTTCTTGCTCACAAGCCCATGGGCAGTGGCAATGGCTTAACATTAGTCGATCGGATATATTGTATAACGAAAAATAACGTGTAAATTGTATGGAGAATTTTTTAATAATAATAATAATAATTTCTATGGACATTGGACGCTTCACACCACGTCAATCTGGCCCCGTGCTAAGTATCTGAAGAACTTGTGTTACGGGTACCAGACAACGGGAAGTATATTTAATACTTTTATACTATACATATATTTAAGATTTTTATTACACATCCATGAACATGGAACACAGAAAAACTTTTTTGTTCCTCCGGCGGGGTTCGAACCAGCGACCTCCGGCTTGAGCACCAAAGCGCTGAACCACTGAGCCACAGAGGTCGTCAGATATTAATTGATAATCTGTCGACATTTTATAATATCTCTAGTACCTAATATTACAATCTAACGGTTTTTACAATTTTACGGTGACATATATGATATACATCGAACTATTATTTTCACCATAGGATAATTGCCTATTCTCACATTCCTCAGCCAACGTTATAATCACTAATGAGACACTGACGAACAAAAAGTATGATCGACCTTGTCCGCAGGCGCAGGGCATTGCCCTTTTTAGGGCGAGTTATATTACGATCGTCTTGTTAGATAATTATAATGGACTTTTAATAGGTAGTGTTATAGAGAGCATTGTAATTTGTAAGTAAAGAATCATGGCGTATACTCGATTCAGAATTTCAGATACAATGTAGTATATGATCTAAGGATACAATTGAATCTTAAATGTAAATAAAAACAACAGTCTATACTTCTATACTAATACTAGCTTTTACCTGCGGCTCCGCCCGCGTAATATAAACACTCCAAGGGCTTTGTCGGCGCGTGGCGCTTTGATTCTCGGCTGTCTCGCGCTTGTCGCATCGATCGTCGAGGCCTTCCACAGACCTCAACCTACCGATGCGACAAATTGTGGTCAAGTTGTGGTTACGTACGCAACCATAACGCAACCACCAGACACCCCGAGTATTTTATACCTAAAAATCATAACAAACAACTACATTTTGTCGTTACCACAACACAACGACAAGAATCAAGAAGCCAAAGCTTGACCACCTGTGGTGTGGGAAGGCCATTAACAGCGTCAGTCGTTAAGCCCTTAGAAGAGGTTTAGTATAAGAAAAGTGTTAAGTTATTTTCTCTTTTCCTCTATCATCTAAATGTCTAATATGCTTAGGAGCTCCTTGGCCAAGTGGGTAGACCGTACCAATGAGACCTGTCAGATATCAAGTACATTATACGGACGACGGTGAAGGAAAACATCGTGAGGAAAGTGGAAATCCGCATATGGTTAACCCGAGAGGCCCAGAGTAGCCCAGACGTATTATAGACCCAGTCATTCCTCTGGACTAGGCTTGGGCAACCATACGACATATTTTAAAAACCGACTATCCCAGGCACTACAGTATTTCAAGAGTGGCTACTTCGCTCGGAGAATACCGTATAAATCATCCAAAAATGTATAAAAAGGCCTAAGTTTAATAATAGCTCCCCACACCGATTTCGGTGACTGGTGGCCGGTTTAATTGAAAACCAGGCCAGCTACGCAGGAGTTATTTTATAGTGCCCAAGTGTGTGTGCAGTACACAAGAGCACTCTCTTTTTCCTTTTACTCTCGTAACCCAGTGGGACGGAAGACCGACACGACTGGCGAGAGATCAGGTGCAGGACCGACTTTTTACATGCCCATCCGACGCATGGATCATCTTTCTTATCAGACAATCAGGTGATCAGCCTGCATTGTCCTAACCAAACTTGGAAACAACATTTTTTGTTGTTCCCATGCGGGAATCGAACTCACGACCTCCGAGTCGAGAGCAACCAGTAGACCACGGAGGCTGTTTTAACATTATGTTGGGCGTGTATTTTCTATTTACCGTCAGACTTAATTTGCAGCTTCTAGGCCATTGGAGAAAGCTTGTTTTTAGAAAATGTATAATACTGATAGCTGCATGGTGAAATTCATTAGACATATGCGGGACATAGATATTATAATATGCTACGAAGACTGCACGATTACTGAAAAAGAAACTGACCAAGGGCGATTCGGACTCGCGCACGGAGGGCTCCGTACAAAACGGCAAAAAATGTACGGAGCCCTCTTTAATATTTACTTTATCATGTTTTTAGGGTTCCGTAATACTTAAGGAACCCTTATAGTTTCGCTCTGTCCGTCTGTCTGTCTGTCTGTCTGTCTGTCTGTCTGTCTGTCTGTCTGTCTGTCTGTCTGTCTGTCTGTCCGCGCCTCTAGCTCCTGTAATTATGAATATAAATTGATGAAATTTGGTGCAGTTATAGATTATGTATAGATCACGGTTTCGGGATCATAAAAAAATTATAATTTTATATTTTAGGGGTGGCTCTCCATACATGTGAAGTGGGGATGAAAAATATTTTTTCACTCTACCCCATCGTGTGGGGTATCGTAGAATAGGTCTTTTAAAATAAAGGCAAGGTTTCATACGTTACTTTTTTATAAAGTTGACCATTTTCGAGTAATCGGCCTCCAAAGTAGTTTGTAAGTTGGTCCCCCCCCTAGCATTTTTAAACTATAGGAGATAGAAACTTGCAAATTTCCATGCTGATAGATCATGCTAAAAACTCTTAAGGAAAACTATTGTGAACTAAATCGGACAGTAACTTTTGGAGTAATTAAAAAAAAAGCATATTACGCGTTTATAGTTACGGAACCCTCCTTAGACATGTCCTGACATGCTCTTGGTTAGGTTATTTAGAATATATTGTTGTTATAGTGGCGACAGAAATACACCTTCTGTGATAATTTCCACTGTATAGCTGCCGCTGTTCACAAGATACAGCCTTTTTTTTGTTTCCGGGGGGGAAATGCATTACGCATACCACCCAGGTGCAGGGGGCACCCAAGTCGTGATGTGGGACTCCCGTATAGGCTAATGAGACCCACGGTATACCCATTAACCCCCCCCCCCCCCCCCCATCTTCCTCCTCGCCGCCCTCTACCACGGGAATGTTAGACACATCCGCGACCCCGCCGGCGGCAGCCGCCTACAAACGGCTCCATCACGAAAGCCCGAAGGCCCTCCACGATGGGCCCACCAGATGATAAGGTGCGCCTCCCTCCTCGGCCTCCGCCAGTACTGTAGCAGAGCAGTCTGCTACTAGGAGGCCATGGATGCCAGATAAACTGGTACCCGGTGGCAGATCAGGTCTGTGGTTTTGCCACCGACCACACCTCGGTCGCAGAGGATAGGGCAAGCGGCGTACCGTAATACCATCACGCCTCTCCCCCTGCAATCCCTCCACGGCCGCAGAAGATAGAGAGAACGGCACACCGTAATACCGGCACTCCTCTTCTTCTGCGGTCCCACCTCCACGCGCGTCCTCAGCGGACATGTTCAGCCCGCTAGGAGCGCCCTCCTCGGGCCAAACAGGCCGGCCCCAGTTGCTCCTTAGCTTCACCGTGGGTGACCAGACCACGGTTACTAAGCCCCACCGCCACGACAAGGCGTGCAACCATCGGGGTTTACAAGATACAGCCTGGTGAGTGGTGACAGACGGACCTATGCGGCACTCGAGAAAACATTTGACAATATTATTGGTCAGTGTTGCGATGTAAAAGGCTGCGAAATTACGACAAACTAGCAAAAAATATGGACGAGATTTATATCTCTACTAGCTTTTGCCCGCTACTTCGTCCGACAAAATTTTAACCCCTTTTTCACCCTCTTCGGGGCGACTTTTTAAAAAACGCCCCGAAGAGGGTGCCTACGTCATTACAACTATCTGTGTACCAAATTTCAGTAGTTTTGGCGTGAAAGACGGACAAACGTACACACTTTCCCATTTCTAATTAACCGACTTCCCAAAAAAGGAGGCGGTTATACGTTCGGCTGTATATATTTTTTTTATTTTTTTTATTTTTTTTGTATGTTCAACGATTACTCCGCCGCCTGTGGACCGATTTTCAAAATTTTTTCTGTGATGTATAGGGTGTAATCCCAAATTGGTCCTTTTGATATCAAAGTGGTGACCTGATGATGGGATCCATGAGGAATCGAGGGAACTCCTCGAAATTTATATGGACACATATGGTGATTTTGACTTTTTCTGAAGTAGTTCAAGCATATGCTACCAAAAAGTAAGATTTTGCTCCAAGGTATACCCTGGATCCAAAAGTACAGAATAGAACTCCTGACTCCTTATAGATACATGTTTGGGGATTTCGGCGTTGTTTAAAGAACTGCAAGCATATGCCACCTTGTCAGTTAGAGTAATCATCATCATCATCACCACTATCACACCATACATCATCAGATTATGATGATATAAAAGGTATTTCTCATAGCATTTTACACTAACACGGAGATCATTGAACATTACTCTGCCGTTTATGAACCTATTTGCAAAATTCTTTTGTTGTTGTAAAGGGTTTAATTCGAAATTAGTCCTTTAGTCACTAAAGTGGAAACCTGATGATGCGAACCATGAGGAATCGAGGGAACTCCTCAAAATTTATATCCACACATATAGTGATTTTGACTTTTACTGAAGTAACACAAGCATATACTACAAAAAAAATAAGATATTGTACCTAGGTATACCCTGGATCCAAAAGCACTGTACAGAACTCTTCAGTCTTTAAAGATGTGCGTTTGGAAATTTCGGCATTGTTTAAAGAACTGCAAGCATATGCCACTTTATAACTTACAGTAATCATCATCATCATCTTAATAGCAATACCTAATGGAAGCTTGGCGAGTATTTAATTATACATTCGATCGTTTAGTTTAGACGTTCTTAAGACGTATTAATAACTTAATAAAATATATCACTAAAAAGGGTGAAATTATTATTTTTAAACAAAAAATTAAACCGACTTCCAAAGTAAAAATACACAAAAAAGTATGAAATAAAACTTAATCTCTAAATAATTCCCCTTTCAAATTCGGCTAAAATTTTTACTATTTCTCTACTCAATCTTATTAATTTTGAAGTCGGTACCAGTAAATATGAACGTAAGTTGTATAAAATATTGTAGAATATTGTTTGGGCTGGTGCCGATTTCAAAATTAATAGGATTAAGTAGAGAAATAGTAAAAATTTTAGCCGAATTTGAAAGGGGAATTATTTAGAGATTAAGTTTTATTTCATACTTTTTTGTGTATTTTTACTTTGGAAGTCGGTTTATATTAGTATGGATAGGTACGTTGTATTAGCCTTCACTGGTTCGTCGATACAAGATTCGTTCGAAAACGAATCTTTTGTACATTTATGTACTTAGTTCGTATTTATTATTTTTCAACAGACTGCGACCCCCCTTAAAAACAAACTCGACACCCCCAAAAAGGGTCGTGTCCCACCGGTTGAGAAACGATGAGTTAAATGTATGCAATAGCATGTCCTTATATGTATAAGTTTATGACAATGATAATAAGCCTCGCCTTGCAAGTTATATGTATTAGCTTACCTAGACATATATTTACTTTTAACACAAATCTGTGCAACTATTTACAGAGGAACCAGTTGAGGATACGCTTCGATGGCGACCCTTGTGTTCAAATTTAAAAAAAATACATACCTAGTAACCTACCTACACGAGTAAAAGTAGTCACAGATTATTAGTACTATTATTATTACATAGTACGTAAAGTTGAGATTGTTAGACCGTAAACTTTGATTTCAAATAGTTTTTACCCTATTCAGGTTGGTATGTTAAATCCTTATTAAAATATTTCTAATACGCTCCGAGTTACGTAAAGAATTATTTTAACACAAATTAAGTCTACAAACGATACGTAAAATAATCATATATGGACTTCGTTTGTTTCAGCCCCTTTCTTTATACAAACGTGCTACCCTTGCCCCTCGGCAATCTTCGTTTCTCTACCATACTGACAGACTATGTACTATTAGATAATTTAATCCTAAAGTGTTCTCATAATATATTTGTACTAGAACTAGCTGATGCCAGCGGCTTCGCGTAGGTACAGTAATCCACGGAAACCGTATATGTCCCGCGATAAAAAGTAACCTATCTCCTTCCCCATTGTCTACTTTATATCTGTGCCAAATTTCATGATAATCGGTTAAGTAGTTTTGGCGTGAAAGACGGACAAACACAGACACACACACACTTTCCCATTTATAATATTAGTATGGATTATAAAGACTATTGATATTGTCAGTTTGATATTTATATTATTATAATACGAACAAATTGTGACAACGTTCCACCTGCTTATGAATTAGATTCCCTGATAGTAAGTACATAAAAACGACGATTCCTGAAAAACATCAATAGCAACGTTTTACTATTATACAACTTAACATTTCTGAGATTTTTTTATTTGTTACATCACACGGGCTCACCTTTAAATAGATCTTTAATAGATCGTCTAAATAAAAATAGTTTTAGATGTTTACAAAAATATAAACACAATTATATATATAGCCCTAGAGCTAAAGTGGAGTTGAAAGTGTGCTTGTTAATGATAGAGCATGCTGGTAGCTATTCGTAGAGCGAACAGGCGGTGCGAGTTGTAAGACGCAGCGAGAAGCGGGAATTTAGCTTAAGTATGGAGAATGTTCACTAATTTTAAATCATAAATATAAGCTTTCTGTGTTGCTACCTTTTTTATATAGCCGGAGGTCGCGGGTTCGAATCCTGCCAGGGAACAAAAAAGTTTTCCGTGTTCCTGGGTCATGGATGTGTATTAAATATGTGTATAATACAGGATGTCCCAGAAGTCGACGTCGTCCCTTCGAAGGCTGATAGACCAGCTTATGACTCACCAGAATATCGTAATATGACCTTAGTAAAAAATCTTTAGTTTTCGAGATATTGGCACTTTTAATAATTTCTTAAAAATTACACCTCATGTCAGTTTTTAGACTGCCGCAACTACAATTTCCCGTATTGTGGGATACAAATTTGTATTGCGGAATCCTGACCAGTTCTGCTATTGATCACGGTTATAAAAAAAGCTAATAGAGTTTGAACTTTGTAGAAAAAAAAGAAAACTTTTCCCTAATCGTGATTTCAAAAACTTTTTCTCCTAACTTTCACTATCCATACTGAACAAAAAATACACCACACTAACCTGGGTTGTTACTTTAAATAGTTGCTCATTTTATGTAGTTTTCAAAATTGTTCAAAATTCTAACTAAAGAAAAATATTCAAAATGTGTTCTCTGTGCACTTAAAGTAGCAAAAAATTTTATTGACGTAGCTTAATAGCAACTATTTTACTATTTCGAAAACTACATAAAATGAGCAACTTTTTAAAGTAACAACCCAGGTTAGTGTGGTGTATTTTTTGTTCAGTATGGATAGTGAAAGTTAGGAGAAAAAGTTTTTGAAATCACGATTAGGGAAAAGTTTTCTTTTTTTTCTACAAAGTTCAAACTCTATTAGCTTTTTTTATAACCGTGATCAATAGCAGAACTGGTCAGGATTCCGCAATACAAATTTGTATCCCACAATACGGGAAATTGTAGTTGCGGCAGTCTAAAAACTGACATTAGGTGTAATTTTTAAGAAATTATTAAAAGTGCCAATATCTTGAAAACTAAAGATTTTTTACAAAGGTCATATTAGAATATTCTGGTGAGTCATGAGCTGGTCTATCAGCCTTCGAAGGGACGACGTCGACTTCTGGGACATCCTGTATAATAAAAATCTTAAATATAAGTATAGTATTAAAAGCATTAAATACTCGTATATTTCCGTTGTCTGGTACCTGTAACACAAGTTCTTCGGATACTTACCACGGGGTTATTATGATTATCATATATGTAATATAACACTTTTTAATACACTATTAAAATTATTCACTTTCAAACCGCAAAAATGTTTATGATGTAAGAAGTACCATAAAATTTTCTCATCATTAATTATTTAGTCGCTTGCACCCTGTGCTTGCACCATGCACCACGGTTTGATTGTGCGTCGACGGGTTCGTTGACCTCGCCGTGTATAGTATACGTAAAGATATAGTGACTACACAACTACGTCAATTGAATGTAATGGTGATACGCACCATTACATTTACATATATGGGCAATTTTTGGGCAATAATTGCCTGGCAGCACGTAGGATCAATCTGGAACAATGAGTGTAGCGATGTAGAGTTTAAAAAAACCGCCATTTATTGTAACAATTTTGCTTCTTATACCTACCTAAATTATAGTGGTTTTGTATTTTGAGGAATTTCCAAGCTTAGTACGTTATTTTTGGTAGTTGCAAAACTCGTTGCCTGTTGCCGAAAATTGCTTGATATTTTGTCACGTCACAATTTACCATAATTGCTACTATGTAATTGGTAAATTTTTGTTGCCCATGTAAGCGCACTTTAAGAATTAGAATACATAATTTCATTTGCGTAACTTTACATCTGTGTTCTGTATAGTGTATATGTCACCGTAAAATTGTAAAAACCGTTATATTGTAATATAACCAGTGAAATTGTAAAATGTTGATCGACTTCGGACGTGAATTTGCGGCCTATAATTTAACACATTATTTTTCGTTAGTTATTTTACAATCTAACGGTTTTAACAATTTTACGGTGACATACGAGTATACATAATACATATTGTATAAAGTAGGTAGGGGTTTGGATGAGGGTCTTCAAAGGGTAAGTGGTAAGTGAAGCCGACAGGATTGGCGTTATAGGAACCCCAGGCTTCTAATACTTAGTTTTACTTTTTTATATACTCGTATGTCACCGTAAAATTGTAAAAACCGTTAGATTGTTATATTACTAGAGATATTATATAATGAAATAAGTATAACGAAAAATAATGCGTACAATTGTATGGAGAAATTTGTATTTGACAATCATTCAGGATATTATAATATATCTAGTAATATTACAATCTAACGGTTTTTACAATTTTACGGTGACATATACATATATACAATTACACAGCCTGGTGATGGACAGAGAAGTATCAGTAAGTCCTGTTTTTACCCCTTGAATACGGAACCCAAAAAAAAGGTGACGCTAGAAAAACTTAACTCTACCTCTAGCAGTCGGGTAAAAACGACAAGTGCAAGTAAGTAGTAACAACTGCGAAGTTACCGATAATGCGTTGTAACTTGTAGCGTTTGTAGTAAGACAAAAGAAATACTTAGCTACAAACAATATATTTTTTATTATTATTACATATGTATAGTAATTACAAAATGTATCTAATTATTCTCATTAGTCATTAGTTCATTACTCAATAGTCAGTCAGTCGCAACTCGCAACTTCACAAATTGCCAGTTATAGTGGTCGCTTGTTCGAATCCCTCCCAGACAGCGGCGTGCACACGGTTATGACACTGGGTATGCGGCGGAGTAGTCGGTCACAAAAACTTTTTCTTTTATTGATTTTTAGCAATTAGCATAGCCACAGCCAAGCGACGGATCTCTAAATCGGAAACCATGCCAACAGAACTAACAGAACTTCATAACTTTTAACATGAAACTTTCGAGTTACATTCCCTTTTTGCTGATTCAATTATTGTAACTCGGATACACACCTACCTTTAGTAGACACAATTTGAATCTTTTTACTGAATGACAATTGTGAGAACTTATTATCACTCAAATCAATTAAAAAGCAAATCACTACCTACAATTTTTATAGAACTTCAGTAATAAACTGTTAAATGTACACACTTTCAAATGTTAAAATGAAAAATCTTTTAAGAAAACTATAAATATTAAATATAATGGCAACCGAAAAATAACAATGCGTTTTCACATGAAAAAATGGCTTCCTTGAATCTGATATTTAAACAAATAAAACCTTACTAAAACAAAAACGCATCATGTGCGTAGTGAGTAATTAGATTTTACGTCAATTATAATTACTCGCATTATAGGCCACCGTGCCACGAATATACCCGATTACTTCCGTGTCCCGACAACTGCCGAACTTCGCCGAAGTCTATAAGCATGCCGTAGGAGTTGGACGACTCGCGCCTTGGGATATTCATAGGTGTGTGCGTTTGCGAACTGTGTACGGACACTAAAATTACTACACACATGCGAACAAATCTACTGCTACACGACAAGGCAGGAGTCGCATCACCAACATGTCGCCAAACGCCTGCCAAACATAATGTACTTGTAAATAGGTGCTATTATAAAATATTAGGCGTTTTTAAGTTATTATATTTTGTTTATTCATTTATTTACTATTAATTAAAGTCATATAAAACGTCCGAACGTTTTATTAAAATATCTGTGAATGGTAAGTAAGTAAAGCACTGCATTTCTGCCTTTATGGAGCGCACGCCACTGCTCCCAGATACATATTTTTTACTAGCAGTTGCCCGCGACTTCGTCCGCGTCAACTGATGGCGCAATAATGCATTAATTTCGACTAAATTTGATTACCATAAAAAAGGTTATAGTGAGTGAATCTTAAAAGATAGACATCTAGACAGACTGACATCGAGAGAGAAGACTGTTAGGATTTTTTTAAATCATTCAAAGAGGAATAATAGTTTCATACATATTTTTTGGGTAACTTGAACCGTTTACACAGCGCACGCAACGGAAGGCCTCAAATATGAATAATTCCCGGTTTTTGCAACATTTTGATGCTTCGCTACTATTGGTCGCAGCGTAATGTTATATAGCTTAAAGCGTTCCTCGACAAATGGACTATCCAATACAAAAATAATTTTTCAATTCGATCTAGCAGTTCCCTGAGATCAGCGCGTTTAAACAAACAACGGAAGCACTCAAAGATGAATAATTTTTCCCGTTTTTTTCCACATTTCCACTGATTCTTTGCGCCTATTGGTCGCAGCTAGCCTTAAGCCTTCCTCGATAAATGGACTATCCAACACAAAAAGAATTTTTCATTTCGAGCCAGTAGTTCCTGAGATTAGCGCGTTCAAACAAACAAACAAACTCTTCAACTTTATAATATTAGTACTAACTTTTATTTGTATCTTGTTTCAGGTGAGCCATGAGTCAAATGGTGACGAGGAAAGGTCCCGTTGGGGAGGATAAAGAAAAGGTAATTGAATAAAGTTATGTATAAAAAATCTGTCCCGGTAAAATTGTAAAAATCGTTAGATTGTAAAATAACTAATGAGATTGTAAAAATATGTCGAAAGCTTAAAAACTAAATAGGTATTTATAATCTAACGAAAAATAATGTGTTAAATTATAGGCAGCATATTGGCGTCGGAAGTCTATGAACATTTTACAATTTCACTAGTTTTATTACAATCTAACGGTTTTTACAATTTTACGGTCGCATATATACGCGTTAACTTAAGAACTTCATCCGGTTTTTTCGTCGGTTCAAAATGTATTTCATCGCATTAGATGGCATTACGAGCTGACAGATTATATTCACCATTCGCGAATCGCAACGCCAGGGAAGCTACAAGTCTTTTGCCCTCTGCCACCCTCAATTAAAGGTCCTGTAGGTAACTTCACATACGAAATGCAAAGTTAACGTTATCTGGGGGCACGGCAGTGCCGCCGCCAAGACGAGCAAAGCGAAGCGCAAGTTTCTCGAAGCGTTTCGTCGAGTTTTTGAACCCTTATAACATGGGTTTGAATTATACCAGATAAACGAAATTTTCAAGATATTTTCGAAGTAGCAGACTAATTAAACATGTAAAGTTGTGATTGCATAGGTCTTATACTTTAGATTTTATTGATATCTAAAAGCCCCTGATTTCGTTACTGACTCACTGATGATCAACAAAATTATAGGGTACTTCTGGATGTCCTAGAAAGCTGAAATTTGGTATGTAGGTAAGCCAGTATTAGTACAAAAACAACATAAAATTTGTTGCATAAAAATGAATAAAAAATTTGAAACTTAACCTCCAACCCCTTAAACTAGGAGATGAAAATTTGTAAGAGACTAACCTACGCTGATTTTTAACCCCCGACGCAAAAAGAGGGGTGTTATAAGTTTGACGTGTCTGTCTGTCTGTCTGTCTGTCTGTCGGTCTGTCTGTCTGTCGGTCTGTCTGTCTGTCTGTGGGTGTGTCTGTCTGTGGGTGTGTCTGTCTGTCTGTCTGTGGCATCATAGCTCCCGAACGGATGAAGCGATTTCAATTTAGTTTCTTTTGTATTAAAGGTGACTTACATGCGAGTGTTCTTAGACATGTTTGATGAAAATCGGTTGAGCCGTTTAAAAGTTGTGGGGGGTGAAAGCGGGGAAGAAAATCCGAATGTACAAATATACTCGAGTAAGGTCTCAAATGAAAGCGCACTGAAAGAGAATATTGATGACTTAATCGACAGTGTTCGTAGCTTCGTTTGATGAGAAAATTGGTGGTGGGAAGATCAGCCGTTTGAAGATGATCAGCTCTTTCTAGTTGATGAGAGGATCTGACTAACTTTCCAATGTCCGATCGATTCAAAATTTAGTACTGTGTTACTTCAACGATATTCAAAGAACATGCTAATGTAACCATGACCTGATCAGCCGTTTGAAGATGATCAGCTCTTTTCTAGTTGATGAGGGGATCTGACTAACTTTCTTATGTCCGATCGATTCGAAATTTGGTACCGTGTTACTTCAACGATATTTAAAGAACACGGTAAGGTAACCGTGACCTGATTAGCCGTTTGAAGATCATCTTTTCTTTATTAGTTGATGAGGGGATCTGACTATCGTCCACATGTCCTATCGATTCGAAATTTGGTACCATGTTACTTCAATGATGTTGAAAGTATGTATATGGTAAGGTAATCATTATTTATACCTACTTTAAAAAGGATAAAATAAAAGTAAAATTAAAAATTTTAAAAACCCCCCGACACAAAAAATAAACTCTAAAAAATAATAAATAATATTTTAAACCTATTATAATTATATTATCACATATAATATTATGTAAGTTGAAATAATTTTATTTTTCAATCGTCGTCTCGTCGGGGGACCGCTATGTGAAAAAAACACGTGTAGTCGCAGAATGAACAAAAGAATTTACTCCGAAAAAAATTTGCTCATACCTACTTAAATGTAATTCGTAATAATTAATTAGCTGTTGTTGTAAAAATATTTATAAACTTTGGCGGTCCCCCGACGAGGCGACGATTGGAAAATAAAAATATTTCAACTTACATAATATTATATGTGATAATATAATTATAATAGGTTTAAAATATTATTTATTATTTTTTAGAGTTTATTTTTTGTGTCGGGGGGTTTTTAAAATTTTTAATTTTACTTTTTACTTATCATTTTTATACTATGTAAAGATTACTTTTATCAGTATACCTTTGTGGCAAATGGCAATAATAAGTTATTTAACTGGCATAGGTCAAGAGGTTATCATTACTGAATATGTGTTAAACTGTACAATGTCATATCACGGTTTTGACATTGACCTTATACAGCTGTCAGCTGGCACTTGACCGAATTAGTGCTGTAGCGGGAGTAATATAAATATTTGGGTTGAACTGTTTCATCACTGTTGCATAACGTGGCTAAGTGGTAAGCGCGTTGAGCGCTCAAGCCGCAGGCCATGGGTTCGAATCTTGCCGAATAAAATAAAAAGCTTTCTGGGACATGGATATTAGATGTGTCCTACTAATATAATATCATAAATGTGAAAGTTTGTGAGGATGTATGGATGGATGTTTGTTACTCCTTCACGCAAAAACTACTGAACGGATTTTGATGAAATTCGGTATGGTAGTAGTTTAGGCTCTGGATTAAAACATAGGCTACTTTTTATCCCGAAAAATACAGTGTTCCCGAGGAATACTGTATTTACGCGGGCGGAGCCACGGGCAACAGCTAGTATTAAATATGTGTATAGTATAATAGAAATCTTGAAAAGTTGTCTGGTCCCCGTAACACAAGTTCTTCGGGTACTTACCACGGGGCTAGATTGACGTGGTGTAAAGCGCCCATAGATATTGTTAACAACATGTTTAGCAGTGGCTAGGCAATACCCGCCTGGCCTGCAGCTAGGGAATGTTATTATTCGACAAATTTTACTATTCGAATAATTCGAATAATGGCAAAACACTATTCGAATAAATTCGAATAATTCGAATAATACGAATATTAGTAATAAACTTTAAATACAAGTAATATAATGCGTTTATTTATACCTGCATATTTAATAATAACAAAATGTGACATGTTTCACAAATTACTCTAAAAAAATCAACGTCTTTTTGATAAAAAAATCTTCTTTTAAGTTTCAAACTTAAAATACTAAATCGCAATTACTTTTTTAAATCTATTAACACATGAACGGTTTAGGTCTGGAGCAGACCATGGATTTGGTTGTCAACTAAGTGGTTTCTTCCAAAAATTAGGTAAAAGATCCTCTAGGGGAGAGAATTTTGGGGGTTTGTTTTAGAGGTTCGTATTTTCTGGTTTTTAATTGAGCTAAGCTATTGATCTTTTCATAGTCAATACATAGTCAATCGATTTGAAGAGTCAGACCTACAGTCTGACTTTTTAAATTTAACTTTTGATACTATAATTTAATATATATATATATATATATATATATATATATATATATATATATATATATTATTATATAATTTAATATATTATTTATATATCAGTTTATTTAGGATTGGAGAGAAATATATTCGCAGAGTTGGAAGTGTTGGAACAATGCACAGAAATCGGAATGCACTGTAAATAGTGCTCTGTTCTAATATAGTGCAGCTGAAAACTCTAAATACACGAGTATCGTGCTGTCATAATGGTCTGCTCCAGACCTAATCGGTACATGTGTATATTAACCGTAATAAGTAAACAAGATAAACCGTCAAAATAAAAAGCACTCAAAAAAGATTTAATATTATGTTATCATAACAAAATTTCACAGTTGGTAAAGAATGGGAGGAAAATCTTTAAAACAAACCATTTTCAAGTTATCCGTGTTTTTGGTATCTTTATGTTTTCAATTTTTCTTGAACGATGAGCCTTATTACAAAAAGGAATTAGAAAACAGTAGATTTAAATTTTTTATCATAGCCTGAAGAATGTGTTGATGGTTTTTCTGAAAGTAGGCATCAGTGCAGAAGTAGGCATCAGGCGTTGTACTGCAAGAACAGAGTGTGTCATGTTACGAACCGTTCAGAAGATGAAGCGACGGTACAAAGAGACTGAAAAATATTTGACAAGGCCGTGCAAGACTTTGTATTTAATGGCAGACTCAGCGCTCGGCAAGACCGTTCAATTGTTTCCACTTGTTGAAAATCAACACTAAAATGCAGTTAAGTTCAGAAATAACTTCTTCAGACCCGAGGGAACTATGTTACTGACGGCACAGTGAAGAAGATTTGCTTTAGTAAATCTGAATCCCTTAAGACCGAGGCGAAGGGCGAGTGGTCTCACCTCGAGACCAAACTCGAAAGCCCTAGTATCGAGTAGCAACACTGTGATACGTCCGTGAACACATACAAAAGGATGAACGAGAATAATCCAGAATTTTGGTCCCAGATGAGTGGATTTACTCACTAACTTCACAAGTTAAAGTGAACTTCTAAAGGGAGGCTAAGTAAACGTGACCTGGTAGGGGATATCTTCAAGCTTACTTTTCAGGAGTCCAGTATGCTCAGGTATAGTACATATATAATGGGCTGGCATACTTTCAGGAATACGCGCTGAGTATGTGGCCACATAATAGCAATTGGACCTCTACCCGGAGAAAGATATGGTTAAGAGATTCTTAAAGATTCTCTTTAAAGTCCTCAGTCCTTATCTCAACCCGATATAAGTATACCCTGAGAAGAGCATAGAAGGCTAGTCAGAAGCCGCAAATTATCACCTACAGTTAGTACCCTCACAGCACTAAAACACGCCCTGATATAAGAATGGGAGAGAATATTGCATAATTCAGCTCTAAAACCTTTTCAGTATGACAAACCTCCTCCAAGCTGTTGTTAGGCCTCGAGGAGTTATTCAAAACTGCAATTTTATATAACATGTAAATGTAGTCTTTAAGACTATGATTAAAATGGTTAAATTTTTTTTAAGATAAAAATAATATACTGATATATAATATAATCTATTACTTTTAAAGAAAGCTGATAAATCTTGTTATAATATTTTGAAAAGTATGAAATTTGAAACGTTTTGTACTTAGTTTTGCAGGCCAGTGTAATACTGTAATAATCAACTTAACAGGTATCCTTTATCGTTTCACTCTGTTCGTCCACCTGTCTCTCTTTCTATTTGCTCTTCTAGCTATATTGCGTCTAGATATCGGTTTTGGTTTGATAAAAAAATAAAATTTATTATCTATACATATAAAATCCTTTGTCCTGAATGACTGACGGATCAACGCACAGCCTAAACCGCTGATCGTAGAGACTTGAAACTTGCAGGGCTTGCTCTTTGTAATGCGTAGGGATCCGATAAGAAGGGATTTTTCGAAATTCGACTCCTAAGGGGGTGAAAAGGGGGAAAACAGTTTGTATGGGACAACGTGATTCCTTGGTCCAGTCTACTTCATATTTTGCACAAACATTATGTAACAGAATTGATGGAATTCGTGTATCATAGTTTATTGAAATTCGTCCCTTAACGGGAATAAAAAGGGAAAGAAAGTTGCTTGGGAGCGATTTGCTTTAAAATTGATATAAATACTCCTTAGTGCTTTTGATTTAAAGCTCCCACTCACAAGCGATCGATCGATTCAGTCTTTACAATTTAAACATTTACTGGATTCGTAGTTGCAAGTAAATCGGTTTAGATAAAAATTGAATACAGTCTGAGATCCTAGGACCACCTTACTATACTTTTTATATGAAATTCGTATATACGCGTAAATTTTGTTCTAACTCTTGACCCCCACCGCAAAAACTAGCTGGTAGGTCTTACACTAATCATTTTATGTAATAGTTTGTCGTTAGTAATTCACTTTCAAATACGAATTAATTTCCAATTTGATCGAAGCAATCGATAGCCTGTGAATGGGGAGCTTTATTTTTATTTTGACATAATATATTGTCATCATGTTGAAAAATAGATATCTGATGAAAATCTTAAATATTTGCGAATGCTATATTACAAATGGGAAAGTTTGTGTGTCTGTTTGTCTGTCTTCCACGTAATGTTCCTGTGGATACTTTATTTACAGTTTCACGTAAAACTACTAAACCGATTATCATGAAATTTGGCACAGATATAAAGGAGACCAAGAGAGAAGGACATCGGCTACTTTTTATCTCGGAGAAATATACGGTTCCCGTAGGAAAATTTATTTACACTTCTACGTAAAAACTACTAAATCTATTATCATGAAATTTGCCACAGATGTAAAGTAGACCACGATGAAGAACATAGGCTACTTTTTATCGCGGTACGTATACGGTTCCCGTGGGTTACTGTACATACGCGGGACGAGCCGCGGGCATCAGCTATCTATACTAATATTATAAAGCTGAAGAGTTTTTTTGTTTGAACGCGCTAATATATAGTAGCTATCAGGAACTACTGGTTCGAATTGAAAAATCTATTTATAGAGGAAGGATTTAGGTTATATAGCATCACGCTGCGACCAATAGGAGTGAAGAGTCAGTGGAAAATGTGGGAAAAACGGGGAAAATTATTCATCTTTGAGGGCTTACGTTGTTTGATTGAACGCGCTTGAAAAAATATTTTTGTGTTAAATAGTCAGTCCTTCTGTTGAAAAAGGCTTTAAGCTATATATAACATTACGCTGCGACCAATAGGAGCGAAGAATCAGTGGAAAATGTGGAAAAAACGGGGAAAATTATTAATTATATTAAACACGCTGATCTCAGGAACTGCTAAATCGAATTGAAAAATTATTTTTGAGTTGGATAGTCCATTTGTCGAGGAAGGCTTTCAGCTATATACGTTATATACGCTGCGACTAATAGGAGCGAAGCATCAGTGAGAATGTTGCAAAAACGGGGAAAATTATTCACATTTGAGCTTTATTTGAGGGCTTCCGTTGCGTGCGCTGCGTAAACGGCTCAAGTTACAAAAAAATATGTATGAAATAATTATTTCTCTTTTTCTATGATCTAAAAAAATCTTTTAAGATTGACTTAAGTTCTTGGTAACCTTTTTTATGGTAATCAAATTTGATCGAAATTGATGCATTATTGCGCCATCAGTTGACGCGGACGAAGTCGCGGGCAACAGCTAGTATAGTTATAAACACTTCACATGTATGGAAAGCCATCCCGGGTTTCCATACATGTGAAGTGTGTGTTGAATATTATGTCTTTTATATATGACATTTACGAAGTCAACCATTTCCTATTAATCGGCCTCCAAATTGGTTTCACCACCCTCTGTCATTTCTGAACTATGAAGATTAGGAACTTACAATTTTCCATGCTGGTAGATCATGGTAAATTCTCTTTAGGAAAGTTATTTTAAACGAAATCGAACAGTAAGATTAAGAAACTAAAAACACTGCGTTACAAATGAAAAAAAAAATTGAGTACCCGCTTTGAAATGTCATGTTTTCTTATGAATACTTATAGTTTATTAAAAATACATACAAAATTTCCATTCATCACGTCTCATTTTTCTTCCATAAGAATGTGCCAAATTTTACTAAAAATTTAAATGCTAAAACATATTTTAAAGAAAATTAGTTAAATCAACCAGATTTTTTCACATTAACCAAGTTTAATTTTATCATTAAGGTTAAAAAAAACAAAAAAAAAAACATTATAAAAAGTTTTAACACAAAAGATCGCAAAACTTTAACTTTTTCTTTTGTGCTTTGAATGATCTTCTCGTTTTAAACGCCAGCAGTAATCGCCTAGCATAGTTGTGTCCCAACGCCCTTGAAATCGTTCTTCAAGCTTCTTTACATCCTGGTGGAACCTCTCACCTTGCTCATCACTGACTGCACCAAGATTAGATGGGAAAAAAGAAAAGTGAGAATGAAGGACGTGAATTTTTAACGACATTCTGCAACCCAACTTTTTATATGCTTCTAACATGTCGTCAACTAGCTTATATATCGACGTTATCGAATAAAAATGACTACTAAACAAAACAAAATAATAAAAAAGTACAACACATCAAAAATGGTAACTATTTCGTTTACGCCTAAAGTGAGGGTAATAGAAAAAATAATTTGGCATGTACCTCGAAAACTAGACGTGATAGATACCACATATGTTTGGAACATTTAATCTGTGACTCATTAGCTATTCATTCCAGCTAACACTTACGTGGGTACCAAAATCGTGTAACGCAGTGAAATCATATTACGCTTTATAGTAACAGAACCCTCCTTAGACACGTCTTAACACGCTCTTGGTTAGGTTATTTTGACAAGCGTGTGTGTATGGATTTCTTTCGCTGACGCCTGTAGGAAATATTCACCTTAAATATTATTTTATTTAAAAACAGCTTTGTATTCTTTCACAAACTGTGTAGTAAAATCTGTTTTAGGATATTATTGAAGACAATATTAATAAATAATAAAAGTAATGTATTAAATAACTAAACATTGTGGTTTATGTACAAGTTAATTACTATTATTAACATATTTTTGATAAATAAATAAAATATTTTTATTATTCGTTTTATTCGAAATATTCGAATATTGAACCCAGTCATATTCGAATAATGAAATCGTCGAATATTCGAATAAAACGAATATTCGAATATTCGAATAATATTCCCTACCTGCAGCGTCCTTGTAAATTGTCTGGTATCAATAAGCAGTAATTATCATCTACAATCGGGCGACCTGACCACTCGTTTCCCGGGATACCCCACAAAAGTATAGAATCTTAATTTTTACCCGACTACAGCGAAGTCAAAGGGAAGGGTAATGATTTTGGCAGTATATGTACATGTATGTTTGTTTGCTGTGGGAACGCAATGGATAATCATAAAAATAATTTAATTTTCCAAAATGGCGGCGATGTGGTTCGCCACCCATCATGTCTCGTTTCTCGCGGAGGTGAAAAGCGGACCAGTGAGAGCCGCTTCGCTACGTTGAATGTAAGAGGAGGAATGGATGGTAAGAATAAAAGTGGACGAAGCGAAACAAGTATGAAAGGATCATAGCAAGTGAAAAGAAGTGGTCTCTGTCTACCCCTACGGGAAAAAGGCGTGATTATATGTATGTTCCACGGTAGTGCCTAAACTACTGATCCGATTTTAATAAATTAGTTGTCAATAGATATACTAGATAGAATAGTTATAACGGCCCAAATAACATAGGCTATATAATTTACATACTTGGGTTATAGTTTGTATAAAAAAATATACTTATATAGTTTTATTTTTATTATTTCAGAGGCAAACAGACAGTCCCGTGAAAGATATGAAGAAGAAAATAGCGGCTAATGCGGAAAAAGAAAAACAAGCGGTTGACAAAGCTCCTGAGAAGTCCTCCAACGACAAAAACGCAGACAAACTAGACAAAAGCATAGACAAGGACAAGAAAGACGCTAAAAGTGTAGAGAAGACGGACAAGAAAGACGCTAAAAGTGTAGAAAAGACGGACAAGAGAGACGCTAAAAGTGTAGAAAAGACGGACAAGAAAGACGCTAAAAGTGCAGAAAAGACAGACAAGAAAGACGCAACAACACCTGAGAAATGTGACAAGAAAGAAAAAGATAAGAGTGCAGAGAAGGTAGACAAGAAAGAAAAGACGTCTGACAAAAAAGACAAGGCGCCAGAAAAGTCGCCGGAGAAGAAGGACAAAGCTGACAAGAAAGACGACAAAAAAGATGAGGCCAAGGAAAGAAATGGGAAGGTAAGCCTATATTAAGCTTATCCCAGCAGCTCAGTGCTCATGTATACTAATATATTTTGTTTGTTTGCATTGAATATGCTCCTAAACTACTGGACCGATTTTGATGAAATTTGCCAGAGATATAGAGTAGACCACGGGGATGTACATAGGCTACTTTTTATCGCGGAAAATGTACGGTTTCCGCAAGATTAACTTTTGCGCACACGAAGTCGCGGATCACATCAGGTGTTTAAATAATATTCAGGAACATTGTACATAAGAGCATTTAGTATGGCGACATCATTTTAAACTGTGTAGTGTTAGACACAGTATAAAACGCAGTCGCTTAGTTTCCTGTTCGATTAGATCTTTTAAACTAAGGAACTGATTTTAAAGCAGTTGTCAGCAATGGATAGAGTGATTCAAGAGGAAGCTTTTTATGTATAATACATGGTACTCGTGCGAAGCTGGAGAGGGTGGCTTATATAAAACAATAAAAATTTAATTCCAATTTCTGTCAAACCCCACTCCTGAGGTGAATGTCGCCATACTAAATAATTATCAGCGTGGCAAGAGCTATTAACTGAGATAGGTTTGAAATCTGTTGTGGATGGGGACACTGCCTATACAGTTTATTGCATGGTCCTCTAGTGCTGAATATACTTGTATACGGACAGCAGGTAACAAAACTTCCGAATAAGCTATTCGACATTATACCAATGAGATTTTCTGATTTCACAAGTTGTACTTGTATACGGGTGCTGAAGTGAAAGAAAACACCATTCCCCGTTTTATACTACAGTCATATTTCTTATCATATCTGTATTTTTATGGTCTGTGAGTGAAAAGTTATCTAAAGATATAACTTATAAGACACACCTCCATGGTGTTTTGATAGCTTATCTACTACATAGCAATAAAATAATTTGTGCTGTGTACTAAAAAAGCTTTAATGTATTTTTTAAATGAAGTTAAAACCTTTTATTGTTTATGGCTTTGTGCAGATTAGTTCTGGAATGTTACTTGACTACTAGATGTGTCTTCTTAATAGCAACATCAGTGTTCTTTGGAACACAAAGGCTTTCCGATATAAACCTGCAGGCTGAGCAGTGACATACTAATAAAAATATTTACACAACTGATAAGCTATTCAATAGTGAGAAGTCACTTGACAGACAAAGACCGCGATATTGAAACTATCATGTACCTACTTTTCTATTTTTTGATTGAGAGAAAATAATAATAATACAAAGTATTTTGAACGCGCCTAAAGAGGTTTCATATCAAAAACTTGAATTTGACTAGTTAGGCATATTGTATATAATGGTACCCACCACAATTTCCAGGCCGAGCATCCCAAGGAGGCCAAGCAGAACGGCACCCGTAACGGCGACCACGAGGTCAGCTCCGAGGACGACGAGCTGGAGCGTGACGAGCTGTTCCCCGAGCTGGCGTACGACGACAGCGACGTGGAGGTGGTGGAGGGCCTCCCCAGCCGCAGTACCACCCGCCGTGACCAGGTGAGACGGGACTAACGTGCGACAGAGACGGCACGAGACGAGCTGTTCCCCGAGCTGGCGTACGACGACAGCGACGTGGAGGTGGTGGAGGGCCTCCCCAGCCGCAGTACCACCCGCCGTGACCAGGTGAGACGGGACTAACGTGCGACAGAGACGGCACGAGACGAGCTGTTCCCCGAGCTGGCGTACGATGACAGCGACGTGGAGATGGCGGAGGGCCTCCCCAGCCGCAGTACCACCCGCCGTGACCAGGTGAGACGGGACTAACGTGCGACAGAGACGGCACGAGACGAGCTGTTCCCCGAGCTGGCGTACGACGACAGCGACGTGGAGGTGGTGGAGGGCCTCCCCAGCCGCAGTACCACCCGCCGTGACCAGGTGAGACGGGACTAACGTGCGACAGAGACGGCACGAGACGAGCTGTTCCCGAGCTGGCGTACGACTCCGGTGGAGTCCGACGGTGGAGGGCTTCCCCAGCCGCAGCACCACCCACCGTGACCAGGTGAGACGACGCTAGCGTGCGATAGAGACGGCAGCACTCCCCGCGACCAGGTGAGAAGGCGCCAGCGTGCGATAGAGACGGCAGCAGTCCCCGCGGCGCTAGCGTGCGACATACACGGCTGGAGTGTGTGATAGAGACAGCTAAACACTAAGATGAGGCAGAGACCTGCAGGTCTAAAATGGACGGTAGAGATATGGAATGATGGTCACAAACGGGGTGCTGTGGCGGTAGATAGACACGGACACAAATGAGGTTACATTAGATCATACACAAAATACATTATAATAATTGAAGAGTTTTTTTTTTGTTCGTTTTAATGTATGTAGTTTTCTCATTTGTTGGTGCAATGTTTTGTGATCGTTGTAATGTTAAACAGGTTAAATGTCACCTATCAATATAAAAGCATTATTCGTAGTTTCAGTCGGTAAAAGGACATTTCTCTTTCAGTTTCATCTTTTTTTTTTATATATAATATACTAATCAACAAATATTATGTATTTGTTGGTTAGTAGAGATTGAGTTATGTTTCGTAGTAATTTTATGTGCTTATGATTTTACTGACTGAAACTATAAATCATATTGAAGGCAAATGGCATTCAGCGGTCAGAATTTAGAGTACTGTCTTCCGCGGTCACTGAAATGTATTGGTGAAGCTATACACCTCATTGCCAATCGTTCAATCGGCACGTCGCTACCGATTGGATCAGTTAGAACTGACCGTGAATTGGCATGACGGTTTATTGTTTATGACACCGTAAAATTGTAAATACTGTTAGATTGTAGTATAACTAGCGATATTATAAAATGTCGACAGATTGTGTAATAGATATTATGATCTGAACTCTGACCACTGTACCACAATATAAACAATGTACAGTAGAGGAAATCAGCCATGCCCTTCAAATGTTTACCTATTGATTGAGATTGAGCGTGGCCGAGCGGAGCTTTAGGGCTGGTACTATCGAACAAGCTGTCGCTGGACCAGGTATTAAGAGAAAAACGCTTAACAGCGCCGTTGAATATGTAGTTGTGTAAATATGTAGTTCAACGGTCAACCACGTTTGCAGTCACTTCCTTTGTCCTTAAATATTTTAGGCGACCTAGTTAAAAGGAAAATATTAAGAAACTGGTCGAGCAGGAACATTGTTGATGTTGTAAGTCTACAAAGAAGTTGTTGACAGTGCGCAAGTGTCGGCGGCACAACCAACTAACACTCGTTAGTCGTTCAGTGCAGCGACGCGGTGTGAGTGTGACACTACATACTGCTGCTAT
This sequence comes from Glaucopsyche alexis, assembly GCA_905404095.1. Classification (NCBI taxonomy): domain Eukaryota; kingdom Metazoa; phylum Arthropoda; class Insecta; order Lepidoptera; family Lycaenidae; genus Glaucopsyche; species Glaucopsyche alexis. The sequence goes on along the minus strand of FR990064.1, from coordinate 2,294,537 downwards.
TTGAGGTTTCGTTAGCGGCCGTGTGGATAACGCGTATTTTTTTTATATGAAATATGGGGGCAAACGAGCAAACGGGTCACCTGATGGAAAGCAACTTCCGTCGCCCATGGACACTCGCAGCATCAGAAGAGCTGCAAGTGCGTTGCCGGCCTTTTAAGAGGGAATATGGTAATAGGGGAGGGTAGGGAAGGGGATTGGGCCTCCGGTAAACTCACTCACTCGGCGAAAAACCAGCGCAAACGCTGTTTCACGCCGGTTTTCTGTGAGCCCGTGGTATTTCTCCGGTCGAGCCGGCCCATTCGTGCCGAAGCATGGCTCTACCACGTAATAATATGTGTGCGTACGCCGATTCGGGCGGTCTAGTATGGAGATGGTCTACTGTACATTATTTATGTTGTGGCTAGTGCTACAATATCTCAAGTTCGATATTACCCCTCACGCAATAACGGTGCACGGTGTCATGTACTAACACGCTGGTGTGGTGAAGGTGAAGGCGACGCGCACGCCGGAGACGCCGCGGCCGACGTCCGACAAGCGCCCAGAGCGAGACGTTGAGGTTAGTCTCTTTATTACGTCATATAAATACATCTTAAGCGTCAGTTCACTTTAGGCTTATTAGTTTTAGGCTGACCTTACATTAAGCATGCGCATTTCTCGGGTGTGTGAGTGGCGCGAGCGGCGCTCGCAGCGCTGACACGCCTGAGGAATGCGTACGACTAATGTGGGGGAGGCCTTAAAGTAGCGATTCAGAATTGAACTAATTCACTACACGTTTCGATGCGTCAATTTTCGGTGTGGACTGGCCCTAAGGCTGGGGACTATATGATTGGAAAATTCAGAGCACTGAAAATAGAACTCTACGCTAATACAATAGAACTGAAATCGAACACACGAGTGTAGAGTCAAATGCCACTGTCATATATAACAGCTCGACACTTCGATTTCCAACTCTATTGTATCAACGCAGAGTTCTATTTTTAGTGCTCTGAATTCTATAGTCCCAACTGTGATAGATAGGCAGTTGAAATTTTGACAGATGATGTATTTCTGTAATTGCGCAATAAGTAATCGATGTAAAGAAGGGGCAAAACGTCCTCACCCTTGTTACACTACAAGATATAAAATATGTCATATTATATCAAATGAAAGGGCTTCAAAATGTGACTTTTTATTGTATAACGAAAAATTTCTAAACCATGGAGAAAAAAGTTAACGAGGGTTAAAGGTTAAAAAAAGTTAAAAAATCAGCCTGTATTATTGCACCATTTCATAGTGTTGCTAATATGGAACAATTTATGGGAAGTAATGGTATACAGTAACTTCAGAAAAGTGTTATATTTTGATAAACTGCCTCATATGTTGAAGAAATGTATGGAATAATAATAAAATTCTAAACAAGAGCTCTTACCTCAAGTTTTCCGCACATAATTACTTTCTGTTATAAAATTGTTTCTTACTTGCGATACTATCGAATGGTGCAATATACAGGTGTATTTTTTTTTTCACCTTCAATTTTTGTACCTGTATCTGAGAATCGGCCTCCCGCACAATCTGGCGGGTATGCATACGTTCATTATGCACACTAATACTACAATACAACAAACATTTTATCACTAAAAATATAATGGGAGTCTGGCGGTGCTGGCATCTTAGTCCGGGTGTTTTGAATGACACGTATTGTACTTTGAGCTGAATGCTAGAGAGCTAGGAAAAAAAATTGCGCTAGTCATTTTGACAGAGTAAATTTTTTATAAAATTAATTTATTCCCTGTGGTTTCAAGTGTATTTTGTTTAGTTACTAAGCAACAACATTAGGATACTGTATATTTCAAGATGATACAATATATTAATACTAAATTGTAAATTCCAGTCGAAAGAGAAAGTGCTGAAGCTTCAAGACACTCTCACGGACAGGAAGCTCCGGTCGTCGGACTCGCCCAAGCCGGAGAAGAAGACGGACTCACCGCAGAAGACTGAGAACAAAGTGATCGAAGTTGATATTGTGGTGGAGGTGGAGAGTGAAGGTTTGTTTCATAAGCTTCCGTGATTCAGTAGTCGTGGGTTCGATTCCTGCGTTGGAACAACCAAAAATATGTTGTTTCCGAGATTGGTTAGGACAGTGCAGGCTGATCACCTGATTGTCTGACAAGAGAGATGATCCATGCGTCGGATGGGCATGTAAAAAGTCGGTCCTGCGCCTGATCTCTCGCCAGTCGTGTCGGTCATCCGTCCCACTAGGTTACGAGAGTAAATGATGAGGAGAGAGTGTGTTCTTGTGTACTGTGCAAATACGGGCACTATACAATAACTCTTGCGTAGCTGGTCTCGTTTCAATGAAACTGGCTTTCTCTAATCGGTGTCGGGAGCTATTATTATTATATTTCATTAGTTATACAAACTAAATGACTGAATATAAATACTTAAGCTCAATAATTTTACCCGCCTGTCACGGAGAGTTAGGTTTGTATGTATTTGTATGTATGTGCATTTTTTCCCAAATATCTTCTTAACCATACATTACACTAATATTATAAAGAGGAAAACTTTGTTTGTATGTTTGTTTGTTTGTAATGAATAGGCTCAAAAAGTACTGGACCGATTTCAAAAATTCTTTCACCATTCGAAAGCTACATTATCCACGAGTAACATAGGCTAAATTTTATTTTGGAAATAAATAGGGTTCCGTAAGATATTAGGGTTTTTCGGACACAAGGTGTAAAAAATCAACCAGAAAAGTTACTTATTCGTTACGTACGCTGCCTAAACTATAAAAGATAGAACCATAAAATATTCTAATTAATTGTAGATCTTATAAATATCTACAAAAAAGTCCGCGACACACTATACCTATCTATGTCGAGTGAGGCACAACAACCATTTTTTTATTTAGAAATCTTGAATTTTTTTTGGACTACATTTAAACGCGTTTATTTTACTCATGCTATTAATCCTTATCAAAATAAATTATTTAATCACTAAGTACAGTGTATGTAGATAATATTTGGTCTTTGAATAATTAAAATTGGACGTTTGGTTTTGAAGTTATGGCGAAATTAAAATATTACGATTTCTGCTGCACGGCCCGTTGCGAAGTGGGCGTCACCAAGGCAGGGGTGCGCGTGCGGGAGGGGAGTTTAGATCTATGAGTAGGTACCCGCAGTATTAGTATCAGACATCAGTATTGTACCCGTGCGAAGCCGGGGCGGGTCGCTAGTTTATTATAATTTGACAAAGTCCATTAGTTTTTGCATTTTCTCTAGTTAAATACTATTTTTTTAAAAGGGCAATTGGCTCACCACTCATACCCACCACTGCAACTCCTGTATAGCCAGGATTGACAGTAACTTGCAATGTATGTATGTATGTTAGTTCTGGTGGAATCTTACTACTCAATTTTGAAGCAGATATCTTCAACCGATTAAGCTGAAATTTTGTACACACGTTTAGTTTGGATAACGACGTCGACGTGGTGACGTCATTCTAAATCCAATATGGCGGGCCCATCCAAGATGGCGGAATACTTATTTTTAATGCATTTCTACAATATGGGTATCAAATGAAAGGGTTGTTGAGAGTAACTCGAAAAATAATGTGACGTCATTCTAAGTTCAATATGGCGGAACAATAGGCAAGCGGACTGATTTTTTTTTATTGCTTAAATGAATAGTACTCTTAAATGTGAGTAATTTCTCAGAAGAAACCGTATATCAAAAGTCAATATTTTCAAAGGTACAGCGATTTGTATACAAAATTTCGCGAGTCTTTATACCAAAAAAAATTTTTTTTTTTTGTGAAATTGGTAAACAAAACCTACATCATTAGTTTACTCACATCGTATACAAAAACATTCATTATGGTAAGTATGAACTTAAACGCACAAATATCGGAGATATTTACAAATATATTCCTGCGGCCATATACTTCATATACTATAACCTACAAGTGACGTCATTTGTAGGTCGACTTTAGTATGGAGCGTATTTAGGAGGCTCGCGAAATTTTTTATAAAAATCGCTGTACCTTTGAAAATATTGACTTTTGATATACGGTTTCTTCTGAAAAGTTACTCATATTTAAGAGTACTATTCATTTATGCAATAAAAAAAAAATTAGTCCGATTGCCTATTGTCTCATAAATATATCAGATTAGGTTACTTAATTTACTAGTTTAATTTATTTGATTCTCGACAAGCTTTTATATCATATAAATTGTGTAATGACGTTATATTAAGTTGATATTTAAAGTTATAAATGAAAATTTCATTTTCTTCTTTTTAGAGCTCTTAGAGCTAAAAAATAAAAGCTTTTTTTAAAAAAGGTTTTTTTAGTTTTGGAATCATCGATTAGCATATTAAAATAGCACACGGTCCGGAGTGAGATAAGGTTGTGTGTAGTGTGACGTGTGCCCGCAGAGCGGCGCAAGCCCGACACCAACTACTCGCGGTCGCGCGCGCGCGTGTCGCCCTACCGCCGCGCGCACGCCACGCCCGTCGCGCACGACGCGCACGCCGCCGACGTCACCGCGTGCTCGGCCGTGGCGGACTACACCGGTGAGTGTATTGTATTATACAGGTCGCGCAACGGTTTATGAGCGCTCAGTAAAAGTGGAGGGGATCGTTCGCGCATGTGACCAATAGCAAAGAATGTATATTACTAACGTACCAATAGCGTGTCGGCAGCCACGTTCGGCATGCGTTCGGCGCATCCACACCTCCTCGCCCGAGCCCGTTACCGCCAAACACACCCAAAAACTGACTTCTGCGCATACCCCCTCTACTTTTGTCGAAAGATCTTAATTCGTTGCGCGACCTATACTAGCTGTTGCCAGCGTAAATATGGTATCACACGGGAACACGGATACAGTATCAGGATGCATGGACTACGTTTGTTACTCCTTCACGCAAAAACTACTAAACGGGTTTTAATGAAATTTGGTATCGTAGTAGTTTAGGCTCTAAATTAAAACAGGCTATTTTTATCTCGAAAAAGTACAGTGTTCCCAAGGGATACTAAATATGCACGGGTGGAGCCGCGGGCAACAGCTATAAATTCATAAACCAATTTGACATTCTTAGAGAGAGGTAATTTGACATTAAGACGTGTGTTGCTAGCATGAATGTTAGAGAAAAGGAAACCGATCGCTGTAGAAAATAGTGTCCCAGAAGTATGAGGCGCTGCGATCGCTCAGTTGTCTCCAATAATAGCAGACCACCAATGCTGCGAAGAAAATTATACTACTTATCGACGGCAGCGCGGCGCGGTGGCTAAAAAGTGAATTATAAATTCTACAAATTGTCAGGGACAAGCAGGCAATACTTTAGAACGTAGCGATCTGTCTCCTTTTCTCTAACATCCATTCGAAACTAATTATCAATAAGCACACACTAATTTCCCTTGGAAGGATTATAATTTAACGTCTGGAACGTAATTTTTTTAGACAATTTGACAGTCACGTTACGAAGAAAAGAAGAACTGACTAAATTTGGTTTATTTAGATTTAACGCCCCGTCCAGACTGCTCGTGAAGTAGGCCGAGGAAGTGCTCCGCGAAGTAACCCGAAGTATGAAAAGGCGAAGTGAAGTGCGTGCCCACACTGTCTTATTCGGCCAACCTCGGCCTACTTCGTGTTAGACCTTGATACACCAATGCCAATCGTTACTTTCCAGGCAACAACACAACAATGGAGACGGACATCGACATATCGCTCGCCGAGCCCGCGCCCACCCCGGACAGCCCGTACCTGAGCGGCCTGCGGACGATCCGCGGCCGCCGCTCCTACAAGCCGCTGCGCGAGATGAGCCTCCGCCACCTGGTGCCCCGGCCCGCGCGCGCCGCCCCCGCCCTCCGTGAGTACATACAAAGATGCGTTGATTCTCGTTACCAAAAAAATATGTAGCGAGCTACACTTAGATGCTGCTTATAGTAGAGATGGTAGATGCTGCTGATAGTAGAGATGGTAGATGCTGCTCATAGTGGAGATGATAGATGCTGCTGATAGTAGATATGGTAGATGCTGCTGAATGCTGATAGTAGTGATGGTAGATGCTGCTGATAGTAAAGATGATAGATGCTGCTGATAGTAGAGATGGTAGATGCTGCTCATAGTAGAGATGATAGATGCTGCTGATAGTAGAGATGGTAGATGCTGCTGATAGTAGAGATGGTAGATGCTGCTGATAGTAGAGATGGTAGATGCTGCTGATAGTAAAGATGGTAGATGCTGCTGATAGTAGAGATGGTAGATGTTGCTGATGTTTATGCTGTTCTGATAGATTGATGCTGATAATAAGGTATAAATTGATGAACCCCGTTTGGTGCGTAATAACATACCGTATTTATTGTAAAATAATGATTAAATTTATATGATAAAAAATTTCTTATGTAAGATGCACGCGCGGGTATACGGAGGCGCACGAGTACAATTTTGACCCATTGACACATTGACGCGTACAATGCGGAAATACGTTTTGGAAATCAGCTATGAGGTTGTGTGATGTCAATGACATCGGTGCTGTAGACTCATTCATAAATATATTTTTTTTCATCAATTATTTCTCAAAACGTGATGTCAGGGGTTTTGCTATTTTTTCTGTCATTAGGGGGCAGACCCAAAGCACACAAAGCGTCATCTGGTGGTATCAAACCCGGTCAATAACAATTTTCGGTTCTTTTTCTATCAAAAAGCTGTCAGATGTCACGAATTTAAAAACGATTATTGATTGAAACCCCCCGGCAACACTCTTAGGACTCCAGACATGTCATGACATGAAATAACATAGTGCACCTTACTGTAGGCTTAGCATGCGCATAGAAGAAACACCGAAGAATAGAAAACATGACAGATTGAAGAAACATTAATACCATTCAGAGCAAAATAGGTCTTATTGTAAGGTAGCAAGGTCGATGTATTGTCTTTATGAGTTATTAACATTTCTTTTCTTCCCGAGCATGAGCGCACGAAATGGCAGCTAAAGTAGAAACGTTTTCTTAATATAATGTCAAAAAGTCCCACAATAATGTCAACCACTCCACATCACGGCGGTCCTAGACAAAAAGTTTCTTTACGTTGAGTCAAATACTTGAATATTTGTTCGTTTTTGACAGAAGATTTCCCGGCAACCATTTTAAATATATGGCTGTTTAGAAATGTTGACTTCTATTGTCGACCTTGTTATCATGGATTAAGAACAACAAACTGTTTTGGATAGAATATTTCTTCTTTAAATGTATTTCTATGGATCGCTATGCTAAGCCTGCTGATATAGCGAGATCAACAAATATTACAATCACTGATTTGATAAAATCCAAAGTATGTAATGCAGAACCAACATCAAAAATCGCACTGTACTTAAATTTAGAGTCCGACCGAAACTGGTTTTCCGGCCGAAACCGAAACCGAAACCGAATGTTCGGCCGTGGCTTCAGTTTCGGCCGAAACCGAAACCGAAACCGAAACTCACGTGGTCAAGTAGAAAATTCTTTCAAATAATGAAATTTGGTGCATTTTATCAATTATTCTGCATTAATTAGGACATGAAATGGAAACACGGTATATTAATTTTGTTGTAATCATTTATTTAATATACCTACTATTTAAAATATTAATTAGGGTCCAATATTTTGTAAATTCCAATTTATCAGCACTAGTGGTCTACTATGGAACAAATGAATGTCATATCTATGTTTATACTCTTTTAAGTTGCATAGTATTTTTATAGAGGATCCAGTTTCCTTTATAAGGGGACTTAAGAGTGCGCTAGTCAACGGTTTGAACTCAGTGCGGCGCGTGGGGAAAATGCTTGTTATTTCACATAATATCGGGGAAAAAAAGATATAGGCATAAAATAGTTATCTATAAGTACTTATATGAGAAGCTATAGTGCACACATTTATATTGCTTTGTAAAGTATTTTAGAAAAGGTGTCAGATTACGTAAATCAACACTCAGCTGTTGGTGTTTTATGAACAAACTACCTAGGTATATAATATTTATGTCTGAAGTAAAGTTATCTCAATTTCTGAATAGTAAAACTGTATCGGTATGTGCTTGCTTTTTTATTTTCATTCTTCGTTTGTATTTTATTTACGGTCAAAGTTGCGCTAAAAATCCGACGTTTGGAGGCTATTAAAATTTTAGAAATATAAGCACATACCAACCTAGATAAGTGTATTAAAAATTTGGGTCTACAATATTTGACTTTAGAGTAAATCACCAACAGCGTTTGTATGGAGAAAGAACCGACTAGCGCAGCCCTAAGTAAAAAAAACAAATACGTGTCTTGAGTTTTAGCAGGTAAATTAATACTTATTTTGACTGATATTCTGTAGATAAACTCCACGTCTTTCAGTACCACTTTTTAGGGTTCTGTAGCCAAATGGCAAAAAATGGAACCCTTATGGATTCATGTCTGTCTGTCCGTCCGTATGTCACAGCCACTTTTTTCCGTAACTATAAGAACTATAGTATTGTTGAAGTTTGGTAAGTAGATGTATTCTATGAACCGCATTAAGATTTTCACACAAAAATAGAAAAAAAAATTGGGGGATCCCCATACTTAGAACTGAAACTCAATTTTTTTTTTCACGTGTGGGGTTTTATAATTTACCTAAATTTTTGAAGACCTATCCAGTCTTCAAAAATTTAGGTTTCTAATATAATTTTTTTCTAAAGCGAGAGAGAATAGTTTGCGCGAGAGACACTTCCAAAGTGGTAAAATGTGTGTGTCCCCCTGTAACTTCTAAAATAAGAGAATGATAATACTAAAAAGAATATATTATGATGTACACCAGTACGCAAATTTCCACCGAAAATTGGTTTGAACGAGATCTAGTAAGAAGTTTTTTTAATACGTCATAAATCGTAAACTGCAATTTACCTTTCATTCAATCAACTCTCTACAAGAACTTTTATGTTATGTTACTTGCTGCTACGGAATCCTTCATGGGCGAGTTCGACTCGCACTTAGCCGCTTTGAATTATTTTAAATAGGATCCATATTATGTAGAAAATAAGGGGAAAAAACAAAAGGGGGGGTCAAGTCTCTCCAGTTTCCTGTACTATAAACTATAACTCAATAGTAATTTTACCATAGTCATTTACTAATTTATTTTGATGCTTCATTAAGTCTTAAGAATATAGTGAAATAAAAATTTAATTAAAAATACTACACTTAAACTTGGAATAACTATATAATAAGGTTAATGAGAAAGACTTTACTAATTAATAAGAATTAATGTGATATTTTTAAAGACAAATTTTTATGAAACTGATTATCAGGCAAGGCATAAAAAGAGATTATTCTCTCATCGTTATTTTATTTCATAATGTTGCCCGCGGCTCCCCTCGCGTAAATACAGTATCCTATGGGAACAAACTGTGCTTTTTATCCTTTGTTTTAATCCAGAGTTAAAACTACTACCATACAAAATTTCATCGAAATCCGTTCAGTATTTTTTGCGTGAAAGAGTAACAAATATCCATCCATCCATAAATGTATCCATCCATCCTCACAAACACTCACATTATAATATTAGTAGAATTAACTACCGGATTTTATCACCACTATCACAGGGCTGATAATTTGGTACCCCAGTGCTGATAATTGGTGACGAGGGTGCTAATAATTGGCGACAGGGTAATTTTTTAGTTATGATTATTTTTATAAAATGTCGATGAAGGTAAACTATATTATGAAGTAAAAATCAGTCATTTATTAAATAATGGACCCAGAAAACACATCAATGTGGGTAAAAAAGTATTTTCCTCTGTAATAATCGGGTTTAAATTTGAACTATCTCTTAAAGTGCTGATAATTGGTACGTTCACCCTATATTTTAATTATGTTTTCAAATTCAGTTGCGTTTCAAAGCGTTGCCGCAAGAAACGAAGTTAGGCGAGCGTGCACGAAAACTTCCGAAATTAGTTTCGGTTTCGGCAAAAGTTTCGGCCACTTTTGGCCGAAACCGAAACTGCCGCCGAAACTTGATTTTTGGCCGAAACTCGGCCGAAACCGAAACCGAACTTTCGGTCGGACACTACTTAAATTGACCTATGCATAGAACAATGTCACATCTGCAAAATATTTTACAGGAGAACGAAAAGAAGGTTGACTTAATAAATTTTTGCTGTTACTTTTTTCCTGATTGGCCTAGCCGGATGAATATTGTTTTTTGGAAACAAAATTAATATTATGTACCTTAGTTCAATTCCTATTTTTGAAAGTAAATTTAAGTACTAAATATGTATATAAAAAAGCAATGTAACTCTGTTTAATGCATGGGTCGAAATTTGATTAGGGCCTCTAGTCAAGATGCATTCGATAATTTCGACGGCGAACTTCGAAATCAAAAATGTATGGGATTTGACATAAAGCATCGCTAAGTGACATGTCGCTTGCGATGCCTTGTGTCAAATCCCATACATTTTGTTTTCGAACTTCACCATCGTATTTATCGAATGTATCTTGACTAGACCCCCTGTTGTTATCATTTATTATTGTTATGTTTTCCTTTTCCAGCTTCGGACCCCATCCGCCCAACCGCGCCGGTCGTGGGCCGCAAACGCAAGCCCGACGACGTCGAGGTGGCCGTGGACGCCCTGGCGGAGACCAAGCGCCCGCGCCTGCTGCAGCGGCTGGCGAGGCCGTTCCGCGCCCTGGCCCCGAGCAGGCACGCCGAGGTACAGTACCAAAGAATTGCGCTACAATGCTACCATTGATGTTAAAATAAATGTTACTTATTTTAGCCGTGTATTACAGAAATAACACATTTATGGTCGAATTTACGTTACGAATAGAAGTGTAGTTATACCTGAATTGTGTATATAAATCACCGCAAAATCGTAACTACCGTAAGATTATAATATGACTAGCGAGAATGTTAACTGTCGTGTCGTTAAATATAAAGAAAATTATTATGCGATAAATTGGAAGCAGTATGTTCGGGTTCGCAATCTTCCGAAATTTTACAATCTCGCTAGTTAATAGTTATATTACAGTCTAACGGTTTTTACATTTTTACGGTGACACTAGCTGTTTCGGCAAACTTCGTACCGCCTTAAATTTGTCGACGTACTGACAGCAGCGCCACCTACCGGGTCAAATTGCAAATCTCAACCATTCTTGAATTCACCTGAAGACACAAAAAATTAAAATCGGTCCAGCCGTTTAGGAGGTGTTCAGTGACATATATATATTAAGATAACTAGGTGTTTCCCGCGGCTCCGCCAGCGTAAATATAGTATTGGGTATCCCGCGGGAATACTATACTTTTCCGGGATAAAAAGTAGCCTATGTTTTAATCCAGAGCCTAAACTACTACCATACCAAATTTCATCGAAATCCGTTCGGTAGTTTTTGCGTGAAAGAGGAACAAACATCCATCCATCCTCACAAACTTTTACATTTATAATATTAGTAAGATATAATTATATCTCAATCAGTAGTTCGTTTGCGAGTTTTACTTCAGTCATGTGGTCTAAAGCACACTCGTTTTTTTTTAAATTCCAGATCGTTGGCATCAATACCGATTTGCCCATGACGGCGCCGGTAGCGTGTACCGACGCCTTCGACCCCGAGGTGATCAAACCCGAGGAGACCACGGACACAGTGGACCAGAAAGACCAGATACAGATACCTACACCTACCAGCAGACTGGTACAGACGGACAACAAGAGGTGTGTTATTGTGTAATAAACAACAACTACCAATTCGGTTGAATAATTCAATACTAGTATGTGAACGAGATTTTGTTACGTAAGTTGGTATATATTAAAGTGAGTAACACAATGAAATATGTAGCCAGGATAACAAATAAATAATTTAATGAACTTTTGACAAAATGTCAAAAAATTAACTTGTAACGAAACTTTCGTTTTTTTTATTTAAATATATTCAAAATATATTTCTTCTCATAGTCACCAACTATAGCTTCACAAGTTTAACGTAATCTTGGCTACGACAGAGCTGAATTGATATCAATGTGTTGACCAAAGCTATGTTTAAAATAACAATAGAAATTGCGGTCTTTACTAAAACGTAAAACATTAATTACTTTTGACATGGCAACACTCAGCACTCTATGCATTTATTTCTAAAGAAGCTAATTTGTAAGATAAAATTTCGTTCACCAGCACACTTGGCATTACCACCGTAGAAATGGTTTCTTTCTACGGGAGAGGAGACAAAATGACAGATTGACAGAGTAAAACTGTCATTATGTCCATATTATCTGTCAGTATATCTTCTATCAGTATTCTTGTGAAGACAAAACCCATTTCTACCGCGGTAATGCTAAACGTGACAAAAACATCAAGAAATACAAAATAGAATCAGAAATGTATTATTTTATTATTATAAGATATATTTTGTTAGATTTAGACTTAGTTAATAGATGCGTTAGGTTACATTTACTTTTTTAAGTGAATAAATTTTATATTTCAATATAATAGTAGGACTAAATGACCGTATAAGAGTATTGTAGAAATTCTGGTTAGTTAAAAAGACTAGTCTTTATTTTTGCATTTAAAAGGATCTTCCAAATTATTATTTAGTCCTACTTTAATTAAATTGAATTCATAGAAAAAGTTGTGTTTGTAATGATTAATTTTTGGGTTGTTTTTGTAATGATAAAATTATTATTAATATTATTTTTGAGTAAAATTACTCTACCATTTCGATTTACTTTTTAATCGTAATGCAGAGTTAAAAAGTATTGGCTTTTTTGACAGTAAATGCGGTTGAAGCATACTTTTTTTACAAGGAATAAAAAAAAAAGAATTAAATAAAAGAAAACGGCAAATCCTTACAAACGCAACTTATTCTAGAAAATGTTTTAAAAAATCGACCACAAGTTTTATAATGTGACGCTACTTGAAAATTTGATTTTTGTTTTTGGTAATCACTGCCATTTCCCTTGTAAATTTCTTAGTGTTGCCATTGCAAAGAAGTTTTGGAGATATTTTTCTAAATTGTATCGTCGATTCGGACGTTAATCGGTAGACAATTAGTATTTTAATTAAAAATTTAATTGTTAAATGTAAATATGTATAAAAAATTGTGTATGGCAACACATGGATTTTTATTGACTATGCCACTCCTATACCTGTCTTAGAAGCTTTCTGCGCATCTTTTTTTAATAATAAAAAATATCTAGCTTTTTTCTATTGTAAAGTGGTAAAAGTATAAAAATTATAAAACTACCCACTTGGAAAATGAATATTTTCTTTCAAAATCCCCTCATAACGATAGGAGTGGCATAGACATCTTTATCGAACAAATATCGTCGAAAAATGAAAATACGTGAAGTATAAAATATCGTCTAGAGTTTACCAAAGGTAAATTTACTTCCAAAGGTAAAATATACAAAATAATGCATTTAACTAGGCACAAGCTCAAATTTAAATGTTAAAACTGGCTATATGGATGAATTTAAAAACATCAAAAGGAAAAAATCCAATAAATGGGTCAGTTAAAAAAATGCTTTTTTCACCTGACATTTAAAACATCGCGCATCGCTTTCCAAAATAAAATTAAAAGTTGTATTTTTATTTGCCAATAGATGGCGTTGTTACAATTTGAGCTCGCGCTAAATATAAAATGTTATAATTATATTTAATACAATTGTGTGAAAGATTTTTATTGAAATGCTTTATAATATAATTATTAAAATGAGTGTCGCACCGTTTTTGTGTCTTAGGGAATAAAATTTAAACACATTATCATAAATTCCCTTTTTTTAACACTAAGATTATGTTTAATTTTTATCGTCTTTTTTCATTAAAACTTTAATTATGTTTCGTATTCCATTTATAAATCTGTATAAAACTACTTGTCTGTTTCTGATTGTGTCTCGAGATTCGTTGTAGAATTAATTATACAAATGACAATTATAAGGACCACCGATTCGGCCGCCATATTCATAATATTAAAATATGAAAATCTAAGGGCTTCTTAAAACGTGCTGTCTCCGTCTCTGCTGGGTAAAATGACAAGGACAGCATGTGACTTGAGAAGCTCTTAATTTAAAACGCGTTTATTAATTGGGCCATTAATGAAGGAGTACAGTTGTGAATACTAAGAAATACGTATATTTTCTTTAATATTTGTTGCCATTTCAAAACACCACCACCGAATTTATTCTCTTCTCTAGTTTTATTTTCCATAGAATATTATTTACTTTTGAAATGATAGATGTCACTTAAATATATGTAGAAAGAGACAGATTAAAATCGCTTTTTTAAACTGCCGAATTTTCACCCCACTCATAACGATCACTGAATAGACTTGATTGCCACTTGATTTATGAAGTATTTTTGAGTATTTGACCATGTAATTACAACGTTTGAAATAAGGCAGCTATCGTTTTATTGAAAATAAGTAACAGGGATTGCCTATCTACATAATATTATTTACTTGTTTGTTAGAGTGAAAACATTTTCTTTTCCAAACATTCTTATCTCTTAAACTGCATTTTGTATTGTTTTATAATTTGATACTGCTGGTAATGTTAGTGTTAGAACACATTCAATAGTTTTGTTTCTCTCGGACTTTATGTCGATCTGTTAAAGCAGAATACTTTGGTCGCTAGCGAAGGAATATTGGCTATAGAAAATGGTTTTGATTTTTAGGTTATTGAAATGAGAAAAATTATGAAGAATGTATGTCAATGTTTAATGTTATTCTTTCTGCTTTATTACAATAATGCTTAGACAAAACTCGACATAAATCGCGCCATAGGGATAACTTGATATTCTTACCTCGCGACATAAGTCGAGAAAACTCGCGTAATCACTGCGCAGAGCCTGGAATCGCCTATTGTCTCGTGATAGCTTTGTCGCGCGCGAGATTTGTCGACCTTTGTCTACGCGTGATTGTGCTTCAGTCGTACAGGGATCTTTTGGCACTTGGAATGGGGGCGTGAGTGTCGCAAATAAGAACAATATTTATTACTAAAAGTGAAATTTTACAAGACGGCGATGTTTGTACTGATTTTATACACGTGCCAAAAGAACCTTGTCAGACTGTAGGTAGCTTTAAGAGCGACCAAAGTATAATTAATGTCTCGAATCAAAGTGTGTGCGAAGTCTTTTGCCTTGCAATATGCAATATATACAGTTTGTATGTTTATACACCGAATTGTTTACAATGTTCAATATGAAGTGTAGTAATAAATTAATAGTTAATACTGGATGTTTTATTCGTGTGTACTTAACATTTTTCCTCGTTTCAATTATCCCGGAAGAATGTGCTGCTCCCTCGGGATACACGGATTTTCATTTGCGCGGAGTCACACTTTTGAAATTAATCTTCTTTAGCGGCGTTTGAGAGTGAAGTTCGATGGTCGCGTAACATCACAACATCTGTCGGAAGCTACTTATACTTCTTACATAACAACTTTCTAAAGTTCCTTTAGCTCAATACACAGATGGTGTTAGGTGTACAAATAAAAAAAAATCTTTGTTTTTAGGTTTCCGTACCTCGAAAGGAAAGAATGGAACCCTTATAGGATCACTTTGTTGTCCGTCCGTCTGTCAAGACCCTTTTTCTCAGGTACGCGTGGAGATATCAAGCAGGAATTTATATCAAATATTTAGGTCTACTGTCCCTTGGAGCTGTGAAAAAAAATTCTGAACCAACGCAATCAAAAGATACAGCCGTTTATGCTGCAAATTTCCACGAATCTTCGACACTCGCCAGGGAATCAAAACCTATTGGGAACTTCCCGGGAACTCAAAATCTCGAAAAAGCAACGTCTTAATAGCACAGATAAAGGAAAAATTGGGAAAACCGTATGTAAATTTTTAGTTACATCATAATATCACAGTCTATGGAACTTACAGTCGTCCAACGGACACGTGCGGGGTGAGAGAGCCCAAGCTGCCATACACTCGCTTGGGACACGTCAGCCAGGGTTGACGCTTTTTAATTTGATTGTTTTATGTGGTTTATTATTGATATTCAAAGTTTTCAAATAAATTAAAAATCAACGATAGATACTTTTGAGTATCAATTTAAGTCTTAAATCCATAAAATGACTTGTTTATAACCAGAAGAAAAAAAAAGTGTATTAATTACCGACTGCGCAACGCAAAGGAGTGGTAATGTGTTTATCAGCCTATGTATGTATGTATGTATGTATGAAGCACTATACAGACCAAACGCCTGGGCCGATTTCTATGATTCACACGTCAATCGATTCCTCTTAGTCCGGCGAGTGTCACTAAAGACATGACGTTAGTAAAAATTCAATATGGCGACTACTGGACGCCATATTGTGAAAATGAAAAAAATTAAAGTCAACAAACTATATCAAGTGGGGTATCGTTGAATAGGTATTTAAAAACCATTGTTAGTTTTCTCTCAACATTTTTCGATTCGACTGACCGTTTAGAATCTATATCGATTTAAAGTTGCGTAACAACCATTCTCACATTCCAGTGCAATTGTGATGTATTACTGATGCTTATAGGAAATCCAGTCTGGTAAATAGCTAGCTAGGTACTCATAACTAAAAAGTATAAAATAAAAAATAATAATTTAAAAAATTTAAAAACCCGACTGCGTAAAAAGTGAACCAAACAGTCGGGTTTTTAAATTTTTTAAATTATTATTTTTTTTATCAGTCGAATTAATTTGACACATGGTATAAATGGTATAACAATAGTATAATAACAAACAAGGAATTTTCTTCCGAAAAACAGGGGGTCACTTGGGTGTCATAAGCCTAAGTTACAAGCCGCGTCGACGGCTATGATTAGTTAATGTTGTGTCAAATAGCAAGTTTTTTATGACCTAGGCTTGTGAAACTCTCGGAAAATAAGACCTGTGTATTTAGACTATGACTTGATGTAAGATTTTTTACATTTAAAACATTATTTTACATTTTTAAATATAAATATAAATTTTGATAGTTATATATTATAATAAGCATAAATATCAATTGATATATATCATGATATATATATCCGATATAATTACATCAATTGATATATATCATGCGAACCCTGAGCTTTTGTATACGCATTTGTATTTTTTATAATAAAACTCTCCATTAATACTTCTATATATATTTTTTTGTTTTATTCCTAGTACTCTACATACACATAACTACTACGAATACACAAAATGTAGAACAGAACACATTATTGTGACAACCCTGCAGCAATGACGAATACCTACACAAAAGCGGCATTTCGCGCGGCTTCAAACGCGTTGTTTTTCGTGATGTTAGGCACTAGTAAGTATCTAAGTAATGTTTGCAGCAGTTTTCGAGAAACCGATTAACTACCTATATAATTATGTAGGTAATAGGTATATACAAGATTGTCTCGTTTAAAGTATAAGATGTCTTTTTGTTTACTAAATAAGTAGTTAAATTGTATCTGAACCCTCTTTTTACCCGACTGCGCGACGCAAAGGAGTGGTAATGTGTTTATCAGCCTATGTATGTATGTATGTATGTATGTTCCTTTGAAGCACTATACAGACCAAACGCCTGGGCCGATTTTTATGATTCACACGTCAATCGATTCCTCTTAGTCCGGCGAGTGTCACTAAAGACATGACGTTAGTGAAAATTCAATATGGCGACTACTGGACGCCATATTGTGAAAATGAAAAAAATGAAAGTCAACAAACTATATCAAGTGGGGTATCGTTGAATAGGTATTTAAAAATCATTGTTAGTTTTCTCTCAACATTTTTCGATTCGACTGACCGTTTAGGATCTATATCGATTTAAAGTTGCGTAACAACCATTCTCACATTCCAGTGATGTAGTACTGATGCTGATAGGAAATCCAGTCTGGTAAATAGCTAGCTAGGTACTCATAACTAAAAAGTATAAAATAAAAAATTATAATTTAAATAAAAAAATATAATATAAATAAAAAATTATAATTTAAAAAATTTAAAAACCCGACTGCGTAAAAAGTGAACCAAACTAAGTAGGTACATAATTAAAACTGAAAAGAAAAAAACAAGCACTTAGATATCCGGTGGTCTAGAATTCTATAATATATTATTGAATTAATACTATTGGAACATAACAACTAAACAGTCAGGATCCATTGAAAAATTAGATTGGCTGTCGAATAATGGCTAGCTAGCTAGCTATTTATCAGACTGGATTTCCTATCAGCATCAGTACTACATCACTGGAATGTGAGAATGGTTGTTACGCAACTTTAAATCGATATAGATCCTAAACGGTCAGTCGAATCGAAAAATGTTGAGAGAAAACTAACAATGATTATTAAATACCTATTCAACGATACCCCACTTGATATAGTTTGTTGACTTTCATTTCTTTCATTTTCACAATATGGCGTCCAGTAGTCGCCATATTGAATTTTCACTAACGTCATGTCTTTAGTGACACTCGCCGGACTAAGAGGAATCGATTGACGTGTGAATCATAAAAATCGGCCCAGGCGTTTGGTCTGTATAGTGCTTCAAAGGAACATACATACATACACACATACATACATACATACATACATAGGCTGATAAACACATTACCACTCCTTTGCGTCGCGCAGTCGGGTAAAAATTTAAAAACCCGACTGCGTATAAAGTGAACTAAACTAAGTAGGTACATAATTAAAACTGAAAAGAAAAAAACAAGCACTTAGATATCCGGTGGTCTAGAATTCTATAATATATTATTGAATTAATACTATTGGAACATAACAACTGAACAGTCGGGATCCATTATTCGACAGCCAATCTAATTTTTCAATGGATCCTGACTGTTTAGTTGTTATGTTCCAATAGTATTAATTCAATAATATATTATAGAATTCTAGACCACCGGATATCTAAGTGCTTGTTTTTTTCTTTTCAGTTTTAATTATGTACCTACTTAGTTTAGTTCACTTTATACGCAGTCGGGTTTTTAAATTTTTTAAATTATAATTTTTTTAATATTATATATCTATGATCTGAACATAATAAATAAAAAAAATCATTTTACATACGTAGGTACCTTCAACTTTCTCAGAAAGTTGCAACAAATAATATTATATTTTATGACTATTTTATAACCGTGTTTAGTCAAGTCTTGTTCCTAAGCAGTATTTAAGTCCAGCTCAAAACACCTACTTGTTTTTGCAATAGACCCAATGTTAGGTCATAGACCTCAACAACAATTTAATGGGAAACAACATACTTACCATCTACACTAATATTATAAAGAGGAAAACTTTGTTTGTATGTTTGTTTGTTTGTTTGTAATGAATAGGCTCAAAAAGTACTGGACCAAAGTACTTATCCAAGAGTTACCTAGGCTTAATGTTATTTTGGAAATAATTTAAAAAATTTAAAAACCCGACTGCGTAAAAAGTGAACCAAACTAAGTAGGTACATAATTAAAACTGAAAAGAAAAAAACAAGCACTTAGATATCCGGTGGTCTAGAATTCTATAATATATTATTGAATTAATACTATTGGAACATAACAACTAAACAGTCAGGATCCATTGAAAAATTAGATTGGCTGTCGAATAATGGATCCCGACTGTTCAGTTGTTATGTTCCAATAGTAGGTATTAATTCAATAATATATTATAGAATTCTAGACCACCGGATATCTAAGTGCTTGTTTTTTTCTTTTCAGTTTTAATTATGTACCTACCTACTTAGTTTGGTTCACTTTTTACGCAGTCGGGTTTTTAAATTTTTTTAATTATAATTTTTTATTTTATACTTTTTAGTTATGAGTACCTAGCTAGCTATTTACCAGACTGGATTTCCTATCAGCATCAGTACTACATCACTGGAATGTGAGAATGGTTGTTACGCAACTTTAAATCGATATAGATCCTAAACGGTCAGTCGAATCGAAAAATGTTGAGAGAAAACTAACAATGATTTTTAAATACCTATTCAACGATACCCCACTTGATATAGTTTGTTGACTTTCATTTTTTTCATTTTCACAATATGGCGTCCAGTAGTCGCCATATTGAATTTTCACTAACGTCATGTCTTTAGTGACACTCGCCGGACTAAGAGGAATCGATTGACGTGTGAATCATAAAAATCGGCCCAGGCGTTTGGTCTGTATAGTGCTTCAAAGGAACATACATACATACATACATACATAGGCTGATAAACACATTACCACTCCTTTGCGTCGCGCAGTCGGGTAAAAATAGGGTTCCGTAAGATATTTGGGTTTTTCGGACACAAGGTGTAAAAAATCAACCAGAAAAGTTAATTATTTTGCGTACGCTGCCTAAACTATAAAAGATAGAACCATAAAATGTTCTCATTAATAATTGTAGATCTTATAAATATCTACAAAAAAGTCCGCGACACACTATACCTATCTATGTCGAGTGAGGCACAACCACTTTTTTATTTAGAAATCTTGAATTTTTTTTGGACTACATTTAAATATGTTTATTTTACTCATGCTATTAATACTTATCAAAATAAATTATTTCATCACTAAGTACAGTTTATGTAGTAGATAATATTTGGTCTTCGAATGATTAAAATTGGACGTTTGGTTTTGAAGTTATGGCGAAATTAAAATATTACGATTTCTGCTCCACGGCCCGTTGCGAAGTGGGCGACATTCTGTAGTATTAGTATCAGTATATATTGTACCCGTGCGAAGCCGGGGCGGGTCGCTAGTCTACACTAATATTATAAAGAGGAAAACTTTGTTTGTATGTTTGTTTGTTTGTTTGGTTGTAATGAATAGGCTCAAAAAGTATTACCGATTTCAAAAATTCTTTCACCACTCGAAAGCTACATTATCCACGAGTAACATAGGCTAAATTTTATTTTGGAAAAAATAGGGTTCCGTAAGATATTTGGGGTTTTCGGACACAAGGTGTAAAAAATCAACCAGAAAAGTTACTTATTTTGCGTACGCTGCCTAAACTATAAAAGATAGAAGCATAAAATGTTCTAATTAATTGTAGATCTTATAAATATCTACAAAAAAGTCTGCGACACACTATACCAGTGGTCCCCAACCTTTTTTTTACGCGGGCCAGAAACCCGTTGTACTCCTGGTGTCGCGGGCCGCAACCAAAACTTTTTAGGGGCAAAAAAATATGTTGTTTAAAAGACATGTTTGATTTTGGGCCAGCTCTATGTACACCACATAGGTAAATAGGAAAAATAGAAGGGAATTTCATAAAAATACAAAAAAAGTAATTTGAAGAAGGGTATGTGCGTACAAAAATGATTATTTGAAGAGTTTTTTAATGAGAGAACCCTATTTTAGGGCGGCCATGACAGTTGTTTTGACTTGACTTTTGACATAGTTGATAGTTTTAGGAAGAGACATCTTCTTGAGTGTCATACGTCTTTCTTTGTGAAAAGTCATGTCATTGTCAAAATGATATTCTTTGGTTAATTCTGATCTAATCCGCCATGTTTTATTTTACGTTGTGTTGCTCTCCTTGACGAATTTATTTTAAATGTGCATTGAAACGAAGTGAAATAAAATGAAATAAAATAAAGGATAGGAAACAGTTACTATATTATGTAGCTACATTTACATATAGTGTACATAGGGCTGGCCCACGCCTCATACATTTGTAGAACATCTCTTTTAACGATTTAATAATAGAATAACACAAGGTATATTAAAAGAGTGAAACTAAACATTTAAGATGAGCTAACGACACAAACTAAAATAAAATAACAAATATGTATTATAATAATTATTATGTTCACTCAGTGAGATTTTTGGAATTGTGAACGCTTTTTCACAACTTTATCTAACGGTTACAGATTTCACGCGGGCCGCAGATAAAGGCCCGGCGGGCGGCATGCGGCCCGCGGGCCGCGGGTTGGGGATAGCGGCACTATACCTATCTATGTCGAGTGAGGCACAACAACAATTTTTTTATTTAGAAAGCTTGATTTTTTTTGGACTACATTTAAATGCGTTTATTTTACTCATGCTATTAATCCTTATCAAAATAAATTATTTTATCACTAAGTACCTACAGTTTATGTAGATAATATTTGGTCTTTGAATGATTAAAATTGGACGTTTGGTTTTGATGTTATGGCGAAATTAAAATATTACGATTTCTGCTCCACGGCCCGTTGCGAAGTAGGCGTCACCAAGGCGGGGGTGTGCGTGCGGGAGGGGAGTTTAGATCAATGAGGTAGCCGCAGTATTAGTATCAGTATTGTACCCATAGATTATACAGATATATACATTGTACCCGTGCGAAGCCGGGGCGGGTCGCTAGTAATTAATATTCTTACTTTAGAAATACTCGAAAATATGCCATCTAAAGTTATAAGCACTTATGGACTTGTAACCTCTGGTGTTGCAAAATTTCAAATGTCTGTGTGCAAATGGATCGCTTTGTCAGTTTTCCGTTTTGAAGGACATTGAACCCACCACAAAAGCAGCCCCCAATCGTGGTGGACTGCAGTTCTTACTTAAAATATCTGATATTGAGATTGTTATATACATACGTACGCTCTTTTAGTTTTTTTTAATAATAATAATAATATCTATGAACGCCTCACTGTTATCAACATAACAACAACGTCAATCCTGGCCCCGCGAACACAGAAAAACTTGTTGTTCCTTCGGCGGGATTCTAACGCGCGACCCCAACCAGCTTGAGCACCAAAGCGATCAACCACTGAGCCACAGAGGTCGTCAGAAGTAGTTTCACAAGTTTGCCCCGTAGCTACCTGTAGGTACTATTATATTTATTCTGTGCCGTAGCACAGATTACTAAATAGCCCGTAGTTTCTTGTATTTTTTTCCTGTTCGTAAATTTTATTATTTATATGAAATCTACTAGGCACTAGCCAGCGACTTTGTATACATAGATTTTCTAACCCACGGAAACCGTGCATTTTTCTTGCATTCGAATTTAGAATATTTTGTACATAGACTAACTAGGCGTTAAAATCCGCAGTATTTCGTATAAATTTATTTATATGAATACCAACTTTTACTACGGTATCCAGTATCCTGACAGAAGTCTGATGGGATCAATTTTCCTACTTGAAATAAAATCAGCCGTCTCCTACAAAATCGCAGCGGCATAGGAAAAAGTCGACTTTTTTTTTCAAGTCGGAAAGTTGAGTTATTCAAGATTAAAACAATTGCACTCTTGAAAGTTTGGACATTGACTGAAAAAACATTCCGTATTATACAGATCAAAGATACAGATACTAGGTACAGGTACAGCCCGAGACAAAATGACGACTTCACAATATTATAAATTGTGACGTCATATTACACATGCGACCGTATTTTTTTATAGCCATATATTAAATTTCTTATGCCAATTAAAAGCCTGTATAGAGCCTGCATAAACTCCTAAAATTAGTATTGTCCTTCTAGCTACGTGTGCAAAAACTGCGTTCGGTCTAGATTCGGACTTTCAAAATGACGTGCCGAGTGGCGAGCGAGTACAGACGCTAGATGTGACAATGACTTCGAGACACGTTCAGAGAAACCGGTGACGTTTATAGTGTACGATATTATGTCGTGTACTCGTGGCTCGTGTGTAAATGCACTTGCAACTCCTCAAGTGTTATTTAATTAGATAACGTATACAACAAAAGTTTTTTTGCATCAGCTAGGGTGACCCGATTTTAGTGAGAATTCCGGATAGTCCATAACTCCATACTACAATTAATGTAGTGAGTTGTAGAATGTGCTTTCTATTGTAGTGTATATATTTTTTATTGTTTTACAGTACATCTAGAGTTATTTCACTTTGGAGTTTACTATGAGAGTGATCCTTAAATCTTTAATATGTCGTCGGCATAAAAGTCCAGTCAAACGTTAAATAACTGTGAACTGTCTGTATGTGCTTGCTAATTTGTTTTATTCTAACTACTATTATAAAGAGTAATTAGAAATGTTTGATTTGTTTGTTTCTTTGCACTGAATATTCTTCGAAGCTAGTTAGATACTAGTCCGATTTTGATAAAATTTGGCACAGATATAGAGTAGACCATGGGTGAGTAAATAGGCTACATTTTATCGCGGCAATATGTACGGTACCTACGGGAAATCCTTTAGCGTGCACGAAGTCGTGGGCACCGTCTAGTTAACAATAAATATAAATGGCTTAAAAAAATTAATTAGGTACTATTTTAAACTGCAGTTGCTGTGGGAATCTTTGACATCCTGATCCAAACCTGATCCGATTTTTATTCAAATGATAGTGGAACCTTTATGCCTCGTCCAGACTGCTCGCGAAGTAGGCCGAAGAAGTGCTCCGCGAAGTAACCCGAAGTACGAAAAGGCGAAGCGAAGTGTGTGCCCACACCAGTGGCGAATTATCCTAAAGGCAAACTAGGCATGTGCCTAGGGGCGCGAGGGTAGAAAGGGGTTCAGGAGCTCTGGGCGATCAACCACCCCCCCCATCCCATGAATAATGATTTCATAATATTACTGATTCCCCCCCATTAGTTAATTAAGTTATTCATAATATAGGGGCGCCGATGACATGTTTGCCTACGGCGCTCTCAACGTTTAATCCGCCACTGGCCCACACTATCTTATTCAGCCAACCTCGGCCTACTTTGCGAGCAGTCTGGATGCGGCATTACATATCTGTCTGTTATCTGTACGACTTACGAGAGTAGCTGCACCTTGTATATCGTGTCCCTGGTTTCGACCGTTACGTGTAAACGCTGGCGTCGCGTCGGAGTTACGTCAAGTAACAGTTCGTGGTCGAGTGTCCGCGGGAGACGTCGCCAACACTCGGTAAGTTCACAATCGCTTTTGTAATGTTGAATAGAGACCGGGTCCGAAATAAAGGCTATGTGAAAATTCGTTGTCCAATACTCGAAAATGTATGGTAATGTTTTGTAGCACTCCGTATCTTAATTAAACGAATTATAGCTAACAATATTAAGTGTAAACTGACTATAATATGTTGTCCGGAATAACTTTAAATCCGTACATTTTCCTGCGGTAAAAAGTAGCCTATATGTTCATCCAGACAACTACTACCATGCCAAATTTTATCAAAATCTGTTCAGAAGTTATTGCGTGAAAGAATATCAAACATACATATTCCATACAAACTTTCGCTTTTATATTACCTATGTTAGTAAGGAAATTATTAAATATATTTATTTACACATTTGGAATTTAATACGAAAGTACAATTTAGTTTATGTTTGTTAATTAAAGATCATAATATCTTATTCTGTTCATTAGTCATCAATTTTATTGTTTGTTTTCATGGTTTGGTTTTACCGTTAAAAATCTACATTTCTGTTTAGTCAATTTTTTTCCTTATGTTATGAAAATTAAGTGTTTGTAAACAATGGTTATTTTTAAAGTTATAAATCACTAGCTTTTCCCGCGGCTTCGCCCGCGTAAATATAGTATCCAACGGGAATGTTGTACTTTTTCGAGATAAAAAGTACTCAATCTTTTAATCCAGAGCCAGAGCAAAGTACTAGGTACCATACCAAATGTCATCGAAATCCGTTAGGTAAATTATATCTCAATAAGTTACAATCATAAAAAAATTGCATCGTTTTGTAGCTTTAGTTCAAGGTGTGGATTTTTTTTCTCTCTGCGTGGCTTTTATTATTTAACTGCTTTTTAGGGCTCCGTAATTCACAAGTAATCCTAATAGTTTCGTTCTGCCCGTCCGTCTGTGTGTCTGTTCGCACATAAATGGATGAAATTTGGTATAGTTATAGATTGTATCTCGGTTTTGACGTTATAGAACAACAATAATTATAGGTATATTTTATTTCTAAACTATAGGAGATATAAACTTGTATGTTTCCATGGTGATAGAGCATGCTAAAAACTCTTTAGGAAAATCATTTTGAACGAAATTAGACAGCAACTTTTAAAGTACCTACCTAATTCGAAAAAACCTATTGCGCGTTCACGGAACCCTCCTTAGACATGTCATATTAGACATCCCATGTCAGCTCTTGGTTAGGTTATTGGTCTTATAGCCTAAGTCTACTGAAGTCTGCAACTATACGGATTCCTTGTTTTCTACGCATTAATAAGCTAGTCATAGTGGGTAAAATAGTTACTTATTCATAATATTACTGGCTGTTTACGTGATATGTATAATACTTATGTACTATGTATGCGTAATAAATAAAAACAGTACATAATACTGAATACATACAAACTTACTTACGAGTTGCATGAAGTAATGAGTTAAAGAAACTGAAGCGGGGAAATTTTACTTACAAATCTTGCACTTCGCTTTTTAGTTATATCTATGGGAAATAGGATCTTGGAGTCCAAACAACGGTTTTAAATGTTCACAAAATAATATTTTATTTCAGATAATTTTCACTAGAAAGTCAGTAACGTCAGTATAAACAAAAAAAAGCTAAGAGGATTTATGAGTGGCCTATATTTGGGATGCTCACTATGAAAATTAAAACATTCCTTTTAAATAATAATAAATTAAATTGATTCATTTTTGTAAATACTTGTACATAAATTCAACACGCCCCCTCAAAAATTAATCAATAAACTCACAAAACAATATAAGACCTATAGATCGCTAATTAACTTTCTAGTGATGCCTGGGAGATATGTACAATATTATAATGGTCCAACATTTATTGCTGAGGATTAGGGAAACCCAGGAAAACCTAATCAGACCATTGCATTCTTAATAAAAATATTTACAATCATAAATAAATGTCATCGTTTTATACAATGCAAATAATAACATAAGTTTTCTTCTTTTAAAACAAAACTCTTATGTTTATAACAAACAAAAATAAATAAACTCTGTGTCTTCATTAGAATATACAAAAAAAAACGAGGTACCTAACTTATTATAATAATCCCATTTTAATTCTCATTTCACGGTAAGTGACTGCAGGTAACGGCTTTGTCAACACATCGGCCAATTGTTGATTAGATGGAATGTATTGCAATTTAATCACACCCTTTTCTACTTGTTCCCTGGAAAAATGATACTTTATATCAATATGTTTTGACCGTTTATGGTTAGTAGGGTTGTTAGCAATACTAATGCAACCGTTATTATCTTCGAAAATCATCATCGGTTCATTGATTTCAATTTTGATGCTGAGAGCTAAAGATTTAGGCCACAAGGCTTCTCTCACAGCTTCATACAATGCCATGTACTCAGCTTCTGTAGAAGATGCTGCTACCGATGTTTGTCTTTTTGTACTCCATGTTATCGTACACTGATCAAAAAGCTTGAACAAATAACCTGTGGTGCTTTTTCTGTCAGTTGTGTCACTTCCGCCCCAGTCTGAATCTACATAGCCGCATATAATATTTTTAAATTCACCCCTTTTATATGTTAATTTTAGATCAATAGTACCTTTTAGATACCTTAAGACCCTTTTTAAATTTTTCCAAAGTTCTTCATTGTTTTTATTTGTGTATCGGCTTAGTATATTCACGCTGGTACTTAAATCAGGTCGTGTACATAACATGAGGTACATTAAGCATCCTATGACATTACGACAAGGAGCGTTGCATTTTTCATCTGAATTTAATGCCTCGTAATTCAGTTTGCTTTCTAACGGTGTACTTACAGGCTTGCAATCCTGCATATTAAATTTACTTAAAACCGTTTTTATATACACACTTTGATCCAGTGTTATAGTGTCGTCTGTACGAGTCACCCTGATGCCGAGAAACAATTTTATGGAATTTAAATCTGTCATTTCAAATCTACTCATTAAATATCGTTTAAAACTATTCATTGTATCATTTTTAGCACACGCGATAACTAAATCATCTACGTATAAGACAACATATATATTTTTATTTATGTCACCTTTATCCAATACATATATACACCTGTCAACTGATGAATTTTGAAAACCTTTTTCTTTCAATGACTGTTCGAATACTTCAAACCAACATCTAGCTGCCTGTTTTAGCCCATATAAAGCTTTGTTTAATTTGCACACAAAATTAGGCTCGCATTCAACACCATCAGGAACTTTCATAAATATTTCTTCCTTCAAGTTGCCATTTAAAAATGCAGTCTTAACATCCATGTAATGTATCATAAGATTATTTTGATTAGCAAAACTAATTAGAAATCTAAAGCTGGCTATTCTGGCTACAGGAGCAAAAGTTTCGTTATTGTAAGATATTCCTGACTAAATCCCCTAGCCAGTAGACGCGCCTTGTAACGCAAAGGTTTTCCAAATTCGTCATATTTGATGGTAAAAATCCATTTAAAATCAACAATATTTCGATTTTCAGGCGTTGGTATCAATGTCCAAGTATTATTCATAGAAAGAGAATTAAGTTCATCTCTAGCCTCTTCCCAGTGTGGTCTATCTTCATGAGTCTTAATCTCTTCATATGAACTTGGTACTTTATTAATAATGGATTGAGCACACAACAAGTAGTCACTTTCATCATCAAACTCTTTGAATGTGATGGGGGTACGACCTTTGAGCCTATCACTCCTCCTTAGCTCACTATTTTTATTTGTGATTTCAGAATCTACCTGCAAAGTAGGACAATCAGATTGTATTTCAGGCATATGCGCTACTTTACGCATTTTAGAAGGACATTCATTCTGATCAGATTTATTTTCTGATTTATTACTGTCAGTATATTGTTTTTGTGACACTGATTTTGGCGGCACATAAAGTCTATCAGTTTTATTTCGGGAATTTATG
This sequence comes from Glaucopsyche alexis, assembly GCA_905404095.1. NCBI lineage: Eukaryota > Metazoa > Arthropoda > Insecta > Lepidoptera > Lycaenidae > Glaucopsyche > Glaucopsyche alexis. The sequence continues at coordinate 2,265,909 of FR990064.1, read as the reverse complement.
TTATTATTCCCTTCAGGCTCCAGAAGAGGCCTGGTTTTTAAGAAATTTGTTTCATCAAAAACAACGTCCCTGACAGTCATGAATTTACCACAATCGGGGTTCCAAACTTTGTAACCGTTTGGTTCGTAGCCTACCAGTATTCCTTCCTTTGATTTCACATCAAATTTATTTTTACTGGTTTTATCATGTACAAAAACGGTTGACCCAAACACTTTTAAATATTTAATTTGAGGCTTTTTGCTATGCCACATTTCGAATGGTGTTTGAGACTGTTTCAAAGCTCTGGATGGCGTTATGTTAATTAAATAAGTAGCAGTTAAAACTGCTTCACCCCAAAATATATTTTTTTAATAAGCACCATTTATCATTGACCGCGCTCTTTCTGTAATAGTGCGGTTCATACGCTCTGAAACACCGTTCAATTGTGGAGTCCTGGGAACCGTTAAATGATAAGTAATCCCTTTCTCAATGCAGTATTTTTTCATTTCAGTGGATAAGTACTCACCACCGTTATCACAGTAAATATTTACTACTTTAGAGTTAAATATCGACTCACTTTTGGCTACGTAATCCTTAAAAGCTTGAAATACGTCTGATTTATAAGTTATTAAATAAGTCACACAGTAATGTGTATACTGATCTATAAATGTCACAAAATAGTTTTTGTTATCAACTGTGGAAGGAGTGATGGGTCCACACACATCAGAGTGCACAACAAATAATGATCGTTTAATGTGATCTTTATTTTTCATTTGATTAAAAGGTAGTCGCGTCTGTTTCCCATTTATGCAATCTTCGCACAAATCATCTTTGGGCATTATGGTTTTTATTAAGTCGACGTCATCAACCATATTTTTATCTTTTATTTCTAAGAATTTATTTCGACTAATATGGCCTAAACTCTGATGCCACAAATCGTAGCTATTTTTCTCGTTTTTACATACATGGGACACAGAGCGGCTGATAGGTACAGATACAATAAAATCTAAAGCAATCAAGTTGTATAAGGGCCTACCTTTCATGATGACTTTACCATTTTTGCATATTTGGGTACCTTCCTATAATGAAAATTATAGTCATACCCGCTCGTTGCATTTTTGATACCGAAATTAGGTTGTATGGCGCCTCCGGACAAAATAGTATATCCTCCAATGTTCCTTGAACACCCAAGTTGCTGGTTACGGTGACTGTCCCTTTCTTCATGGCTGCAATGAATTGACCAGATTTTGCAACTGAAATTTAATTGACCAGATTTTGCAACTGAAATTTTTAACGGTATAGGTATTTGTGAAAAATTAAGTGAACAAATCTTCCCTGTTTATGATGTGATCTGAAGCCCCGGAATCTAAAATAAATGTAACATTTGGCTCCAGGTGGTTGTCGTCTGTGTAGTCTCCTGTCGTAAAAGCAAACCCTGAAAAATCACTTGAAGTCGAGAGCTGATATTGCGTCAGTTCAACAGCTTGAAACAGCTTGAACTGTCCTGGTTCTGTCCTCGTTTTTCTTCTGATTCATTCTCTTGTAGAAGAAACAATCATTAATTACGTGGACCTCTACGACCGCAATGATGACACTTTATAAAATTTGACCTTTTCTTCCTTTAGTTTTAAATAGTTTTTGTTGATTATGCTGCTGCTGTCTCGTGCTGTTTTGTTTTCGTTTAAATGTAAAATTGTTGTTTTCTATTTGTAGTACTTTTAAACTTTTGTCCCAACTCTCATTCTTTAGTTTGGCGGTACTTCCTTACTCCACTATCACACTTTATGCAATGCGATTTTGCTTTTCCTAAGCACTTGTTCGAACTTCAGGTTCTTCGTCTATCACATTTAAAACATTCAATTCACAAAGTAATGACCGAATTCGGAACTTCCAGACGCTATATTTCTCACCGTCATAAGGTTTAATATTTCGTTTCGACTTGGAAGATTCCATTTTTGCAATCGTCGATTCCGATTTGAATTTTTAATTTATAATGCAGTAAATTAACAACTTATCTTATGAATGAGCGAGGACTGGGCACATAACCTATGGGAAATAGGATCTTGGAGTCCAAACAACGGTTTTAAATGTTCACAAAATAATATTTTATTTCAGATAATTTTCACTAGAAAGTCAGTAACGTCAGTATAAACAAAAAAAAGCTAAGAGGATTTATGAGTGGCCTATATTTGGGATGCTCACTATGAAAATTAAAACATTCCTTTTAAATAATAATAAATTAAATTGATTCATTTTTGTAAATACTTGTACATAAATTCAACAATATCTACTGTGGTCAGCCTCCGTGGTCTAGTGGTTAGAGTATTGGCTCTCGACTCGGAGGCCGTGGGTTCGATTTCCGCATTGGAATAACAAAAAATGTTGTTTCCAAGTTTGGTTAGGACAATGCAGGCTGATCACCTGATTGTCTGACAAGAAAGATAATCCATGCGTCGGATGAGCATGTAAAAAGTCGGTCCTGCGCCTCATCTCTCGTCAGTCGTGTCGGTTATCGTCCCACTGGATTACGAGAGTAAAGGAAGAGAGAGTGCTCTTGTGTACTGCGCACACACTTGGGCACTATAAAATTACTCCAGCGTAACTGGCCTCGTTTCAATGAAACCGGGCACCGTCACCGAGATCGGTGGGGAGTTATTATTATTATATGATCTACTGTACCCGAAGAATTAAACCGGACCTTATTGCTAACTAATCAGACTCCGCTATCCAGGTGTCTGCTTGTCTGTCCATCACCAGTCTCAGGAATGTAAAGACTGTAAAGACTATAGACAGGCTGTAAAGACTATAGACAGTTGAAAATTTCACAGATAATGTATTACTGTTGTCGCAGATTTAGTTTGTACAACAAATTCATACTAAAAACAGAATAAAATAAATATTTTAATGGGGATCCCATAGTCCCATACAGAAAACTTTTTTGCCGTTTTACCGAGTCCGACTCGCACTTGACCGGATTTTCCATTCTCGTTCATTTAATACTTGTGATGCTTGTCCAAATATTTTTTATAAAAAAGTTAAGTAGGTTTTAAAATGCTTAAAAACATTTGTATAGGATAAAATTTGCAATAACAATATTATGTTTGTTCTTTCGAAGCACTATTTAACATATTGGTGGAACTCAAACATACTTTTTAATGTAAATTATTTAAAATTTATAGTAGGTAAGTTTTAGTCATGTTTTCGCATAATATAGGTATTTACGTATTCTTCCTATTATTCGCATAAATATTATTACATCTAAGTCAGTGCCGGATTTAGAGATTTGGAGGCCTTGGACAACAAAGGATAATAATAATGGATGGATGGCCCCAAATAATTTTCCAAATAAAATGGCAACTTTTTGTCGAGTTTTAAAATAAATAATTTATTGTGAAACCAAGTATAGATAGCTTATTTTATTATTAAACAAAAAATCTTATACATAACTGGTTGACCGTGACCGTGAAAGATTTGCGTCGTGTGCTTTCCCGTTATCGAACGGTTTTTTCCCGAAGTCTCTACTGTGAAGACCCCTCTTCTGTGGTGACCCGGGGCTGTAGCCCCGGTTTGCCCTCCCCTAACTCCGGCCCTGATCCCAAGTTGAACGCTCTCTAAAAATTATAATATTTATGTAAGAAAGCGCTTAACCGGTTCTACAAAACAAGTCAAAAGTCATAAATAGATGAGGCTATACATTATAGAAGCTTTGGGAATATTTTATAAAAAAAATACTATTCTAAAAATTCTTAAATATATGGTTATTTCATTTAATTAATATCTTCCGTTGCCTTCAAAGACTAAATAAAAAATAAAATATTTTCATTTAAAAACTATTGAATCGTCGCGAGTTTTTTGTCTTTAATATTTTTATACTTAGTCGTAATATTGACACAAAAACACAGTAATATTATATATCTATGCAAAAACATTATACATATTATGTAGGTTAAATCTCACTACTTGTCCTGAGTTGTGAGACAATTATAGTCACACTAACGAATGACGCCATGTTTTTTTTTGCTATTAATAATTTATTTTAATAATTCACATACCTACATGAGTTATGCCATCCTGATCTTACTCTCGTGTTCTGAATTTTTCGTGTCACAGACCACTAACGTGGACTTGACTCTGACTACCCCGACATTTATTTGGACTTTGACTAGACTTTGGTGACGAAAAAATTGAACGAATATTCAAATGGTTAAAAGCTTTGAGGTTAAAAGCCTTAGTTATGAGCCTTATAATAAAAAAAAGCTTTCGTTTGTTCGTAGTTTTTATTAGAAATAATTATTATGGATTAGCGCATTCTGCTGGTGCATTTGAAAACTAATTCTTTACACTGTGGCCGTTTTTTCCAGTTCGTCTTTATATAAACGAAACAGACATAGGCCGGTCAATGCCTACTCGATTTTAAAAATAAAAAAATCTTAGTACCTACTTGTCAAAAGTGTTTGACATCTGCCTCATTTCGCTTTGAAATTTTTAAATATCTAACGTTTATTTTAAAACCATTAAAACTATAATAAAATGAAAGACACGAGAATTAGTTTATTAAAGTGGGGTTGTAAGGATTAAATTAATCTAAAATAGTGAAGGAAGTTAATTAAAAAGTACAAAATCAAGTCAAGAATTTTAATAATTACGGTTGGTCCATTTTCTTCTTATTAATTATTCCCGTGGCCTACAGCCTACTCGCGTGGTTCACTTGGGTCTACCAAGTCTAGGTCTAAAACTTTCCCAAGATAAAAGCCCATGACGTTACCTCAGGTAGAGAACAACTTTTAATTAATATTTATTTAACACGTTTAACACCCGTGTGGTTTTTACCGTTGATTCACTTAAGGCTGCACTAGTCGGGTTTTAAGGTTTTAGGGTTCCGTAATAATAAGGAACCCTTATAATATCGCTCTGTCCATCCGTCTGTCTGTCTATCTGTCCGCGCTACTAGCTTCTGTAATTATGAATCTATACTAATATTTTATAGTTTGTTTGTTTGTTTGAACGCGCTAATCTCAGGAACTACTGGTTGGAATTAAAAAAATATTTTTGTGTTGGATAGTCCATTTATCGAGGAAGGCTTTAGGCTATAATATAACATCATGCTAATCTCAATACGAGCGGAGCACCAATTAAGAATGTTTCAAAATCGTTTTTTTTCCTTTTGAGAGCTTTCGCTGCGTACGCTGCGGAAACGGTTTAAGTTTCGCTAAAATTATGTATGACAGAATTGTTTCCCTTTAAAAGTTCTAAAAAAAAGTCCCCGTCTGTATATGTCTATCTTTTAAGGTTGGCTCACAATACCTTTTTATGGTAACCAAATTTGTTCTAAAATTAAGCATTATTTGTGAGGGTGTTTTCATAAAGATGATATTAATCCTTATCCAAATAAAATACGTTATTCATTACAAGCATAATTAATTTAGAAGAAATTTTGCCGTTTACATCATTTGATTTCAATGAGTATTTTAGAAGATATCACAGCGCGCAATAATAATGTACGGCGCACGGCGCGGGCGGGCATTCGTGACGGGAAAATTCTACGTAAATGAAGTCGCGGGTAAATTTTAGCGATATCCTAAAGTAACCGTACCACGCGGACGAAGTCGCGGGCAAAAGCTAGTATAAAATAAATGGATGAAATTTACCTTAAAAACTGTGTGAAGGTATAGATCTCGGTTTTTGCATCATAAAATAGTAACGCTGCACGTCTTGGCATGGGGGCACTGACCGTGCCCCCAGATAATTTTAGGGGCGGCCATACATGTGCAGAACTGGGAATGAAATATATTTTTTCATTCTACCCCAACTTGTGGGGTATCGTTGAATATGTCTTTTAAAATAAAGGCAAGGTTTCGTGGTATGACCTTTTTTATAGTCAACAATTTTCGAGTAATCGGCCTCTAAAGTGGTTTGTAAGTTGGTCCCTGGCATTTCTAAACTATGAGAGATAGAGAGAGAAACTTGCAATTTTGTATACTGATAGATCATGCTAAATAGGGGAAACAGTATACTTATTGGCCACTTAAGCGACTACTCCATATGAAAAATCAATTAAAAATAAAATTATAACTCAAAAATAAATAAAACTCATGGCATGTTTTTCTTTATAAGTTTTTCTGCAAACCGCACTATTCAAGTGATATTTGACAGAAAAAGGTCATTGACGGTCCTATTCTTATTTGAAACGCATTATACCTACGAGCACAAAACAGTGGTACCTATTTATTCTGTGACAGTGGTAACGTTTTTCAACTCTGCAACCGTACTTACTGCAACGAAAGCATAAATGTAATATTTAAATCTAAGGACAAGAAGTTGTTTAATCAAAACTTCGTAACATTACAAATATTATTTGCAAAAATTAAATATGGCACTTGTAACTTCCTGAATTATATTTTTATTAAACCGAATCACATAACGGTATTTTGTTGGCAAAATAAGATTAGATCTTCAAGTTATTCTTGTTTTTAGGGTTCCGTAGCCAAATGGCAAAAAAAGGAATCCTTAAGGATTCGTCATGTCTGTCTGTCCGTCCGTATGTCACAACCACGTTTTTTTCCGAAACTATAAGAAGTATACACTATACTGTTGAAACTTCGTAAGTAGATGTATTCTGTGAACCGCATTAAGATTTTCACACAAAAATAGAAAAAAAAACCAATAAATTTTGGGGGTTCCCCATACTTAGAACTGAAACTAAAATTTTTTTTCATCAAACCCATACGTGTGGGTTTCTATGGATAGGTCTTCAAAAATGATATTGAGGTTTCTAATGTCATTTTTTTCTAAACTGAATAGTTTGCGCGAGAGTCACTTCCAATTTCCAAAGTGATAAAATGTGTGTCCCCCCCCCCCCGTAACTTCTAGAATAAGAGCATGATAAAACTAAAAAAAAAATATATTATGTAGACTACATTACCATGCAAAATTCCATCGAAAATTGGTTTGAACGAGATCTAGTTAGTAGTTTTTTTTAATATGTCATAGATCGCAAACCGCAATTTACCTTTCATTCAATCAACTCAAATATAAAAAAAAAAAAACATTTCATTTCATAAACATATTTAAAGCCTTATGCATAAACCGTGAACCATAATTTTTTTATTACAAGTATGTACGGAACCCTCGGTGCGCGAGTTCGACTTGCACTTGTCCGGTTTTTTTTCTCATGTTTTTCGCGTGACCGACGACGTGACCGTGCGACAAAAGTAAAAGAACTGCATCCATTTTATGAATGAATTAATAAAGTATTACGAACGCCGCGGTTGTTATCAGTTTTTGCGGCCCAATTTCCATGCAACATTCATTGGTTTTCATACGATCAATAAACAAGCAGATAGATTGCTTGATGCTAAGCGATTATGGAGTGTCACTGGAGTGTAGAAGAAAGGAGGACCATCTCAGTCTATTAAAAAGTGTCCGTTGAAAGGGAGCAAATTAAGGTGGCGCTATAGTAGCATGTGGAAGAATTTTAAAAAGAGCGCCACAAATTATTAGAGTAACTAACCAATAACTAACTTTCAAATAACTTCACTCCATCTCTTATTGCTAACTTCATATCATACCCTCTTCTAACTCTAGCGCCACTATGGCCAGTTTTGGAACTGTTATTTGACTACTTTTGTCGGACACTTTTTAGCTTTTCTGCCTTAGAGAGATAGTCCTCCTTTCTTCTACACTCCATACATCTACACTAATATTATAAAGAGGAAAACTTTGTTTGTATGTTTGTTTGTTTGTTTGTTTGTTTGTTTGTTTGTTTGTTTGTTTGTAATGAATAGGCTCAAAAAGTACTGGACCGATTTCAAAAATTCTTTCACCATTCGAAAGCTACATTATCCACGAGTAACATAGGCTACATTTTATTTTGGAAAAAAATAGGGTTCCGTAAGATATTTGGGTTTTTCGAACACAAGGTGTAAAAAATCAACCAGAAAAGTTACTTATTTTGCGTACGCTGCCTAAACTATAAAAGATAGAACCATAAAATGTTCTAATTAATTGTAGATCTTATAAATATCTACAAAAAAGTCCGCGACACACTATACCTAACTATGTCGAGTGAGGCACAACAACCATTTTTTTATTTAGAAATCATGATTTTTTTTGGACTACATTTAAACGCGTTTATTTTACTCATGCTATTATTCCTTATCAAAATAAATTATTTAATCACTAAGTACAGTTTATGTAATTAATATTTGGTCTTTGAATAATTAAAATTGGACGTTTAGTTTTGAAGTTATGGCGAAATTAAAATATTACGATTTCTGCTGCACGGCCCGTTGCGAAGTGGGCGTCACCAAGGCGGGGGTGCGCGTGCTGGAGGGATAGATCTATGAGTAAGGTATGAGGGAGTTTAGATCTATGAGTAAGGTACCCGCAGTATTAGTATCAGTATTGTACCCGTGCGAAGCCGGGGCGGGTCGCTAGTAATACATATAAGCGATTATACCGTCGCTTATGACATTCGCAACACCAGACTCCAGAGGAGTTATAAGTACATTGTCAATATTTTATGCATGGCTCTTGGCTCTTGGCTCGGTGTTCTCACTCCCTTGCCGTAACAGTGCAAGCGTTAAGTCACGCCGGTTTTCTGTGGGGCTGTGTTATCTTTCTAGTCGAGCCGGCAACCGTACTAAAGCATGACTCCCCCAGTGTTAAAATTAAAGTTGTTTAACGCGTATGTCCAAAACAACGGCAAGATCCATTTTAGCGCCGTTTTCTGCCAGTTTTTCGTCCTTTCCTTACATATCACGATATGAATGCCTTGACAGAACGGTTGGGTTTGACCCAGCCAATTTGATCAAATTGATCGTTTGTGGGTATAATCGTCAAAACATTTTGGCCGTGACACGGTCTACCTCAATCGGCTACGCGCTGTTGAATCTGATGACATAACGTAGGTAATCACTATTCATATATAACATTTAACAATACTTATTAAATGCTGAGAGGCTAAGGCTGAGACTATATGATCCGGAATCCGGAGGGCCGGGGAAAGTTGAACTCTACGCTAATACAATAGAGTTGAAAATTGAAAACACTAGTGTCGAGTCAAATGTCATCCGCCACCAAAAAGATTTTTATGTAAAGTGATGCCAAGATCGCCTTTATCTGGTATAATCCAAACCCAAGTTGTGAGGGTTCAAAAATCGACGAAACGCTTCGAGAAAAGATTGTCTGGTAGTGCCCTTGCGCTTCGCTTGGCTCATCTTGGCGGGGGCACTGCCGTGCCCCCAGATTTATGTCAGCTCGACACTCGACACCAACGCCAACCAAGGCCACAAAGGTAAAAGGCAATCTGTCAATCATTGCCTACATTCTATAATCTAGAAAATTCTAGATATTAGAATCGCCAGTTCGCCACTATACCTAACAAGCAAAAAAATTACCAATCAAACGAAAATCACGCATGTCCTGTTTAAGTCTGTCCCTATTGGACAAAGAACTCGACGAATTTGCTACTTTTAAAACTTTTTTATTAGGGTTCCGTAATACTTAAGGAACCCTTATAGTTTCGCTCTGTCCGTCTGTCTGTCTGTCTGTCTGTCTGTCTGTCCGCGCCTCTAGCTTCTGTAATTATGAATATAAATTAATGAAATTTGGTACAGTTATAGATTGTGTATAGATCACGGTTTCGGGATCATAAAAAAATAATAATTTTATATTTTAGGGATGGCTCTCCATACATGTGAAGTGGGGATGAAAAATATTTTTTCACTCTACCCCATCGTGTGGGGTATCGTAGAATAGGTCTTTTAAAATAAAGGCAAAGTTTCATACGTTACTTTTTTATAAAGTTGACCATTTTCGAGTAATCAGCCTCCAAAGTAGTTTGTAAGTTGGTCCCCCCCCCCCTAGCATTTTTAAACTATAGGAGATAGAAACTTGCAAATTTCCATGCTGAAAGATCATGCTAAAAACTCTTTAGGAAAACTATTGTGAACCAAATCGGACAGTAACTTTTGGAGTCATTAAAAAAAAAAGAATATAACGCGTTTATAGTTACGGAACCCTCCTTAGACATGTCCTGACATGCTCTTGGTTAGGTTATTTTTAATGATATAGGAAGCAAACGAGTACATGGATCGTCTGACTGAAAGCGACTCGCCCCTTGACCACCCTTGACATTTGACTCCCGCAACACATGGGATTTTGAAAAAGGAATTTTAACGTTTCTATTATGTATCTAATTAGATACATAATAGAAACGTTAAAATTCCTAAACCACATACTTAATGAAAATACCCATTCGTAACTATTTTTAAAGTTGCTTAGTTAGCCCAAATCGGCGATTGTAAAATAACTCGTTTTCGCACGATTTGGCTTTCAAGGTTGCAAAATTACTTCATAACGTGTGATGAGTCAGAAAAAATATAAAATAATTAGTGATGAGAGCGCTAAATCCTGAACTAAAAAAAGTTAAGGTTTTTCTTGAAATTTCATCACATGGTCTACCATCATGATTTTCTTCAGATTTTGTGAGTAAGCCGTTTAGCTTTTAGAGGGCCTTAATTAAAATAAAAAAAATGCGATAAAAATGAGATTTAAATAACTCGCCAACGGAAAAAAAACATCCCTACTTTACGTATCCCGTATACATAATTTTTTACGTAGTGATTTTTTCCGTTTTTCGTAGGTACGGGGAGGTACCCCAAAAAATATTAGGTATTTTTCGTAATTTAATTTTAGCACTTTGTCGACGTGGTGTGTCGTGTGAGTACACAATATTATGTCCATGCAAAGTTTCATCTTTATAAAGATGGATATGGCCGTTTGGACGCTAAGCCGAAGACGGACGGACAGACATAACGAAACTAAAAAAGTTCCAAGACGTGAACTACGGAACTTTAAAAAGGACAATTTGTACATAGTCTGTACCCTAATTAGGGGCCATCCATAAATTACGTAACACGAATTTCATGATTTTTGACCCCCTCCCCCGTCCTTGTCACAGTTGACAGTTGGTCACATTTGTGAGACCCCCGCCCTCTCTAGTGTGACGTCACATTTTACAATTTTACATCCAAAATAATTGTTCAATTAAAACAGCAGCTTCGAAATGTGTTTAATTTCAATTGGTGAGACAGATGACTGGCACGACTAGCAGGCGTAGGTCCGACTTTTTACATTCCCATCCGACGCATGGATCATATTTCTTGCCAGACTATCAGTTGATCAGCCTGCATGCAACGCGGGAATCTAACCCACGACCTCCGAGTGGAGAGCCAAGCTCTAAATCACTAGACCACGGTGGCTGTCGTACTATTCAGCATCTCGTCATGATCCAAATAAATAATATATCTGGCACGTTTAGCAGCAATAGGCTACTTGACTCATATTTAATTTCATACATTGAAGGAGTATTTCCTTTAGTACATGGCTAAGAAAAACGTACTCTAGCGATATCATAACTTAAAAACTTAAGATTGATAAATAAAGTTGATTTAAAAATATGTATTTTTGTCTTAAATGTCACACCTCGTCGACCCCCTCCCTCCCTCATAACGTTTGACGTAATTTATGGATGGCCTCTTACTGTGCAAACCCTAATTACTTTTTACACTTTAAACATACCTACATTTACCAATTTACTAAGAACAGTTTTAACAAGTAGGATATTATGTAGTAGAAAACTGTCATTTGGGATAACAGTTTGTCATCGTTCTAGATATTCTAGATTCCGGTCATTGCATCGGAAAAGTTGACGAGGTAATCTCAGTCATTTCACCTTGACCGGTATAATCGTGTAACATGTGGTATAATAAGCAGTTATTTTAATACCCGCATAAAACCATAAGATACATACTAATTGACACAAACTATTATGCTAATAGCCCTTACCTTTGCATAGTTTATAGTTATGTATGTAGGTATGTAGGAGAAAAGTTATCCTATATTTAATTGTTACAGTTATACCTCGTTAAATAGATGGATATATTAGGTAAACTGTAAACACGTCTAATATACATAGGGGTAGGCAGAGACCACTTCTTTCCACTTGCTACGATCCTTACATACTTGTTTCGCTTTGTCCACTTTCATTCTTACCATCCATTCCTCCTCTTACATTCAACGTAGCGAAGCGACTCTCCAGTCTCCATGGGCCACTTTTCGCCACAATTGATATATTATAAAACCTCACCACGTATCACCAGGGGGAGGGAGGGGTCTAAAAAGTTGTTAAAAACATCACGTGATTAATGGACGGTCCCTAAGGGGTATGTGTTTTCACATAGAAGCTGTGATGTGATGTAGGGAATGTCCAGTGTGAGCTGTGAAGGTCTGCTGTATCACATTGACATTTGACTTGACACTCGTGTGCTCGATTTTCAACTCTATTGTATTAGCGAGGAGTTCTATTTATAGTGCTCTGAATTTTCCCGCACCCACCTAATTCCGGATCATATACTCCCTGCCTAATATGGATTTTTTGCCCGCGACTTCGTCCGCGTGTGTTTCGGTTTCCATACAAAATTTTAACCCCTTTCTCACCCCCTTAGGGGGCGAATTTTTAGGGTTCCGTAATACTTAAGGAACCCTTATAGTTTCGCTCTGTCCGTCTGTCTGTCTGTCTGTCTGTCTGTCCGCGCCTCTAGCTCCTGTAATTCTGAATATAAATTGATGAAATTTGGTACAGTTATAGATTGTGTATAGATCACGGTTTCGGGATCATAAAAAAATAATAATTTTATATTTTAGGGGTGGCTCTCCATACATGTGAAGTGGGGATGAAAAATATTTTTTCACTCTACCCCATCGTGTGGGGTATCGTAGAATAGGTCTTTTAAAAGAAAGGCAAGGTTTCATACGTGACTTTTTTATAAAGTTGACCATTTTCGAGTAATCGGCCTCCAAAGTAGTTTGTAAGTTGGTCCCCCCCTAGCATTTTTAAACTATAGGAGATAGAAACTTGCAAATTTCCATGCTGATAGATCATGCTAAAAACTCTTTAGGAAAATTATTGTGAACCAAATCGGACAGTAACTGTTGGAGGAATTAAAAAAAAAGCATATTACGCGTTTATAGTTACGGAACCCTCCTTAGACATGTCTTGACATGCTCTTGGTTAGGTTATTTAATAATCCTTTCTTAGCGGATGCCTACGTCATTACAACTATCTGTACCTATGGGGCCGTCCATTAATCACGTGATGTTTTTATCAACTTTTTAGACCCCTCCCCTCCCCCTGGTGATACGTGGTGAGGTTTTATACTACCCCCCCTCCCCTACCTAAGATCACGTGTATTTTTTTTACATAGTAAGCAGGTCATGTTTGAAGAAAAACTTTAACTTAAAAAACAATTTAATCGAATAATTTAAGCAATTAAAACCTATACGAGTCATTTGTCTTGTATCTAAGTATATAGACAACACTACGAATCTACAACCGATAATAATTTCGGTACCGGTATGCATAGACTAGATTCGAAAATTAATACACGTGATGTCTCCTTATACCCCCTCCTCCCCTTGGTGATACTTGGTGATTTTTTTTTCGGACCCCCCTCCCCCTTTAGGCATCACGTGATTAATGGACGACCCCTATGCCAAATTTCAGCAAAATCCGATTAGAAGTTTCGGCTGTGCGTTGATAAATGTGTCAGTGAGGTTTGCCTTCTATATATTTAGGAGATGATACAATTTACAATTGATATTTTTAGTTCCTGGGCCTCTAGTCAAGATGCATTCGATAATTTCGACAGCGTACTTCGTAATCAAAAATGTATGGGATTTGACATAAGTCATTGTTATGTGACATGTCGCTTGCGATGCCTTACGTCAAATCCCATACATTTTGTTTTCGAACTTCGCCGTCAAAATTATCTCAAATGCATCTTGACTAGAGGCCCTGCTATCATCGCGTTATACACTTTTTTGCCAAGCTGTACCTACTATAGATCTAGCACCTATGACTCTGGGCCATATTTTTTAAGGATACGGGACGGATCGGATCGGACGGAAGGTGTTGGACGGATTCGAACCGGCCATAGTGCGTAACCGCTCTAACAGTATATCCGTCTTCTTCCAGATACAATATGCTGTGGCTGCTGCTATGCGTGGGGTTGGCCAGTGCCTCCCTGCCGGAGTACAACCTGCCCGGGCACGTGGCGCCCTCGCACTATGACGTCCGGCTGACCTACGACATCGATCCCGCCACCAACTTCAGCTTCTTCGGCGTCGTGGATGTCACGGTGAGCTTCTAGAAGGTTCTAGGTGTAGGCATTAGCGTTAGGGGCCGGATAAAAAAGGGCGCCACAGGCGTACTTTTCTATCCCTCGCTCACTGAGTGGGACCTACATCCTCGGAAGACGTAAATTCTCTAAATTGAGTACTCAAACAACTTTCAATTACAATAAAACACTGAATAGATACTCGATGTTATCGCCCAGGGCGCTGGTAATGCTAAAACCGCCACTGGGTGGTGGTCAAATAGTTCACACTACAGTCCGTTCAGAGTTCGTTTACCTCTGACAGGAACTTTAGGCTGGGCCGGGACAATTCAGAGCATTGAAAATAAATAATTACAAAAATAAAAAAACCCGACTGCAAAAAATACATATACCTAAGCAACGCACTAAAAAGACCGAAACAAGTTTGAGAAAACTGACTACACTATGAGCTGAAACCCTAAGTGAAATAATTGACGTTATGTTTGGTAGCAGGCGGGACCCATTCGCAAATTATAAATCGTACAAAAATATATGGGCCCCGCCTGCTAACCAACATAACGTCAATTATTTCACTTAGGGTTTCAGCTCATAGTGTAGTCAGTTTTCTCAAACTTGTTTCGGTCTTTTTAGTGCGTTGCTTAGGTATATGTATTTTTTGCAGTCGGGTTTTTTTATTTCTGTAATTATTTATTTTATTTCAGTCTTTTCAGTTGCTTTTGAATTGTAGTTATCTATGCAGGCGGGTTTTTGTTTTTTATTATTATTATTTATCGTTATATTTAATACTAGCTGATGCCCGCAACTTCGTTTGCGCAGAACTAACGAAAGGGGAATCCTGTTTTTTTAAACGGAACCCTAGAAGTAGCCTATGTTAGACCTTATAACATCAGCTATCTGCTAGTGAAAGTCCCGTGAAAATCGATCCAGCCGTTTCAGAGATTAGTCGGAACAAACAGACAGACAGACCGACAGACAGACAGACGGACAGACAGACGGACAGACAAAAATTAAAAAAAAATGTATTTTATTGTAAGTACCGAATATACTTTCAGATTCATTATGTAAAAAGCTGTTAATTTGAAGTTACAAACAGGCACTTAAATTGTATTTTACTGTATAGATGTATAGATATTATAATGTATTATATTTTAAGATATTATCAATTTGATGTTTATAAAATAACTAAACTATTTAACTAAACTAAACTAAACAATAACCCGCACACGCCTTGGTGACGCCTACTTCGCAACGGGCCGTGCAGCAGAAATCGTAATATTTTAATTTCGTCACAACTTCAAAACCAAACGTCCAATTTTAATCATTCAAAGACCAAATATTATCTACATAAACTGTACTTAGTGATGAAATAATTTATTTTGATAAGGATTAATAACATGAGTAAAATAAACGCGTTTAAATGTAGTCCAAAAAAAATTCAAGATTTCTAAATAAAAAAATGGTTGTTGTGCCTCACTCGACATAGATAGGTATAGTGTGTCGCGGACTTTTTTGTAGATATTTAGAAGATCTGCAATTAATTAGAACATTTTATAGTTCTATCTTTTATAGTTTAGGCAGCGTACGCAAAATAAGTAACTTTTCTGGTTGATTTTTTACACCTTGTGTCCGAAAAACCCAAATATCTTACGGAACCCTATTTTTTTCCAAAATAAAATTTAGCCTATGTTACTCGTGGATAATGTAGCTTTCGAATGGTGAAAGAATTTTTGAAATCGGTCCAGTACTTTTTGAGCCTATTCATTACAAACAAACAAACAAACAAACAAACAAACATACAAACAAAGTTTTCCTCTTTATAATATTAGTGTAGATAAAACTGCAAGTATACATATTTAGAATCAGTGTTTAAAATCCTTCATTTTGATACCCCACTCGATATACTTAATAGATATTTTTTTTTTCCTCACAATATGGCGTCAAACATCCGCCATTTTGTTTTTTTTTTAATGTCACCTATCTAAGAACACTTGGGCTATTAAGACGAATCTAACGATACCTCAAATGTGAAAATCCGTTTAGCGGTTCTGAAGATACAAGGTAATAAAGAATATTACATACATACATACATACAAGATACGCGCCAAACACATAACCCTCCCGGCAGTCGGGTAAAAATAGAACTCTGCGCTTACATAACAGAGCTGAAAATCGAAGTGTCCAAGTGTCGAGCTTATGATGTCACCGTAAATTGTAAAAACCGTTAGATTGTAATAAAACTAGTGAAATTGTAAAATGTTGATAGACTTCCGACGCGAATAAGCTGCCTATAATTTAACACATTATTTTTCGTTAGATTATAAATATATATTTTTAATCTTTCGACATATTTTTACAATCTCGTTAGTGATTTTACAATTTAACGGTTTTTACAATTTTACGGTGACATATATATGACATGGACATTTGGCTCGACACTAATTGTTCTGAATTTCCGAGGGCTTGCCAGTTCATTTCCAGCCTATGATATCGTCGACATTAATTGTGTCGACACTTGTATCTTCTAGCGCACAGTTCTGTTTTCAGTGCTCTGAAATTTCTGCGCTCTTACGGATTCCGGACAATATAATAGTGTCAGCCTAAGAAATTCATCATCCATGGGGCCGGCAATGTAATTGTCTCTGGTCTATCTTTTTAGATTGGGAAAGATTTGTTTCACTTGTAGGGAAGGAAAATCTATAGTTTTCGCTTACCCTTGAGAACTATTTCAATTCACTCCCCCGAGGTTGAAACTTGAAACTAAAGGACTTTTCGCTCTGGCCCTGTCAAGAGTGATTAATGTATTGTTTTCCTGACTTCGTCTTTCGTCTTTAGGAATAGACTAGACACTTTTCCCTTCTTATGTTTTTAGAAATAGACCAAATACTTTCCCTTCTTTGGTCTTTAAAGGAATAGATCAGATACTTTTCCCTTCTTACGTCTTTAAGAATAGAATGGTGGGCCTAGCAGGAACATTTAACAGCGGCGTAAATAAACGCATACAAGTTTCATTCGGTAACGATACGTTTACGACGCTGTCAAATGTTCCTGCTAGTTCCTGCTAGGCCCCCTGATACTTTCCCTGCTTTCGTTCTTAGGAATAGACCAGACATACTTTTCCCTTCGTCTTTAGCAATAGAACAGATAATTCCGATAATTCGTAAGAATTTTATCTAAATTTAAAAGAGGAAGTTGGTTTAATTTTTGTTTAAAAATAATTTTGAAATCACCGTTTTGTACATTCTTGATACAAAACACGTTTCTCTCGAAACGGAATAAAAAATCGCCCAGTACCTACCTATATTACCTATATCACAGAGTATATAATAATCTACATTCTACACTAATATTATAAAGAGGAAAACTTTGTTTGTATGTTTGTATGTTTCTTTGTTTGTAATGAATAGGCTCAAAAAGTACTGGACCGATTTCAAAAATTCTTTCACCATTCGAAAGCTACATTATCCACGAGTAACATAGGCTAAATTTTATTTTGTAAAAAAATAGGGTTCCGTAAGATATTTGGGTTTTTCGGACACAAGGTGTAAAAAATCAACCAGAAAAGTTACTTATTTTGCGTACGCTGCCTAAACTATAAAAGACAGAACCATAAAATGTTCTAATTAATTGTAGATCTTATAAATATCTACAAAAAAGTCCGCGACACACTATACCTATCTATGTTGAGTGAGGCACAACAACCATTTTTTTATTTAGAAATCTTGATTGGCAAAGAAGATGGTAGATGTTACAAATTCATAAAAACTGTTTACTGGCTTATTCAATAATGTACTAAGGCTACTCCACGCATCAGCTACTTTTTTCTCATAATACACAACACAATAATATATCTATGGACGCTTCACACCAAGTCAATCTGGTCCCGTGGTAAGTTCTCGAAGAACTTGTGTTACGGGTACCAGACAACAGAAATATATTTAATAATTTTTATATTATACACATATTTAAGATTTTTATTGTATTATACACATATTTAATACACATTCATGACCCAGGAACACAGAATTTTTTTTTGTTCCTTCAGCGGGATTCGAACCCGCGACCCCTGGCTTGAGCAACAACACGCTCAACCACTGAGCCACAGAGGTCGTCTCATCTGGCAAAAGCAACGACGTGGCGACGATAATGTTATTGTGTATGGTTATATGTATAACATGGACCGTGTACCGCCGCCACATACGCATGCTAGACCGTTTTCACCTCAGATGCTTACGTAAGATTTTGAAAATCAAATGGTCAGATCGCGTGCGAAACACCGAGGTGCTGCGACGAGCCAATGTTGGTGGCATTGAAGCTTACCTCATGCGGCGACAGCTTCGGTGGTGCGGACACGTGTCAAGGATGGCAGAGCAGAGGGTTGCGAAGCAAATCTTCTACGCGGAACTTGAGGAGGGCAAACGCAAGCATGGCGGACAACTCCTCAGATTTAAAGACGTGCTGAAGCGGCACATGAAAAACTGCGCCATTGACCCTTCTCAGTGGGAAAAACAAGCCGCCAAAAGACCGGAGTGGAGGGCTTTGGTTAACAGCAAAGTCTTTGACTTTGAGATCCTCCGGCGCGCTGAGGACGATGCCAAGCGCGTTGAAATAAAAGCCCGACCACCTGGGCAAACAAACTATAACCTTATTAATGGTGTGCTCACATGCCCGCAATGTGCGAGGATTTTTGCAAATAAGATTGGCTACATAAGCCACATGCGAGCCCACGATCGACAACGTCAGAATCGGACTAACTGAAGCGGTCGCCGTGACCGAAATCGGTCGGACCTCATCATATGTATAACTAGCCGATGCCCGCAACTTCGTTTGCGCCTAACTGATGGAAGCGGAACCCTATTTTGTAAACGGAACCCTAAAATAAAAGTAGCCTATATTAGACCTTATGACATCAGCTATCTGCCAGTGAAAGTCCCGCGAAAATCGGTCCAGCCGTTTCATAGATTAGCCGGAACAAACAGACAGACAGACCGACAGACAGACAGACAGACGGACAGACATTTTTAAAAATTGGTATTTTATTGTAAGTACCGAATATACTTTCAGATGCATTATGTGAAAAGTTGTTAATTTGAAGTTACAAACAGACACTTCATTTTTATTTATCTGTATACATACATATAGATTTAGTTCAAAAATAAAAAGAAGCATAAAAAAATACAAAACAAACTTTCCTATAGATTTTTATTGTATTATATGTCGATGACCCGGGAACACAGGAAACTTTTTGTTCCTTCGGCGGGATTCAAACCCGCGACCCCCGGCTTGAGCACTAACACGCTCAATCACTGAGCCACAGAGGTCGTCTCATCTGGCAAAAGAAACGACGCGGCGACGATAAAATGTAACATGTTATTGTGTATGGTTATATGTATAACTAGCTGATGCCCGCAACTTCGTTTGCGCAGATCTAACGAAAGCGGAACCCTATTTTTTTAAACGGAACCCTAAAATAAAAGTAGCCTATGTTAGATCTTATAATATCAGCCATCTGCTAGTGAAAGTCCCGTGAAAATCGGTCCAGCCGTTTCAGAGATTAGCCGGAACAAACAGACAGACAGACAGACAGACGGACAGACAAAAATTTTAAAAATTGGTATTTTATTATAAGTACCGAATATACCTTTAGATTCCTTATATGAAAAGCTGTTAATTTGAAGTTACATACAGACACTTCAATTTTATTTATCTGTATAGAATTAGTTCAAAAATAAAAAGAAACAAAAAAATACTAAACAAACTGACTTTCCTTTAGATTTTTATTGTATTATACATATCCATGACCCGGGAACACAGGAAACTTTGTTCCTTCGGCGGGATTCAAACCCGCGACCCCTGGCTTGAGCACCAACACGCTCAATCACTGAGCCACAGAGGTCGTCTCATCTGGCAAAAGCAATGACGCGGCGACGATAAAATGTAACATGTTATTGTGTATGATATGTATAATTTAGTTCAAAAATAAAAAAAAACACAACAAACTGACTTTCCTACACTGCGTTAGAAACGAAAGAATTGTTCGATAAATACGCGGGTAAGCCGTGCGCTAGCAAAACTGACATAGGTCTGTCCTCGTCAACGCTTAGCGGGCGACTGTGGGGCGACTCGAGCGGCTTACGCACGCTGTTTCAATAATTATTTAATGTTAAAATAATTAAACCAACATGCAAAATGTAACCACAAATTATTCTTCTTTAATTTATTAGCTTTTCGTAGATATGATTTTTGAAAGTAAAACTATCATGAACTTCATGAACAAAAAGAAAAATATTCAAATTTAGCCTCCTCTTCGGAATTATTTTTGATCGAGTGAAGTTTTCAATATTATGTTTCGAACCACAAATTGTAAAAGAACATTAAGTAAACAACAATGTGTATTTTTTTTGGCTTTGTAAAGTTACTATTTGTTTGTTTATTATCGATTCAAAGTCATGTAAAATTGGGTCCACACGGCCTTAAGCGACGAAATCCGAGAGTACGAAAGTACGAATATTTGTGTAATATTCTAGCCACATTATTAAAAATGCCACGAGTTAACATGGTAAACGCAATAATATTCATATTTCATTGCTTATGATAATAATATGATCGTTGACGTTTTTAGGGTTCCGTACTCAAAGGTTTAAAACGGGACCCTATTACTGAGACATTCTCATTCCATAACATACAATTAATTAATATGATTATTTTAAGCAGTTTTTCCACTAAATAATACCCACAATCTGCAAGCAAATGTGTGAGTGCACGCATAAGCATGCGTGCACTCACACAACGCACCTAAGTGTGGGAGGAGGGAGGTGCGTTACGCATGCTTATGCGTGCACTCACACATTTGCTTGCAGATTGTGGGTATTATTTGGTGGAAAAACTGCTTAAAATAATCATATTAATTAATTGTATGTTATGGAATGAGAATGTCTCAGTAATAGGGTCCCGTTTTAAACCTTTGAGTACGGAACCCTAAAAACGTCAACGATCATATTATTATCATAAGCAATGAAATATGAATATTATTGCGTTTACCATGTTAACTCGTGGCATTTTTAATAATGTGGCTAGAATATTACACAAATATTCGTACTTTCGTACTCTCGGATTTCGTCGCTTAAATTTTATTGAAAGTAACATCGAAGTAACATGGACGTAAAAAAAAAAGGCGGTAGGAAGGTGAGCTAAACATTGAGTGAAGCCCAACAATGGCGGCGACTTACGTTTGTGTGAGTTTGACGGATAATTGCCATTGGCGCACTGGCGGCCGATCGTCTTACTTTGCTGTAAATGTGTGCGTGCAGCACGTGTCGCTACGATACGGCCGTCTTACCTTTTTTTTACGTTCATGCGAAGTAAACGCAGATTTCATGACAAGTTATCGCCCAAGTTGTTGGAGATGGAGCCATTTGTATGATAAAAGTGTCTTCGACAAGGAAAACGAGGTGATTACTACATAAGGATAGGTGAAGGCCGACTGGTATATATCCATGACTAGCTGATGCCCGCGGCACCGCCCGCGTAAGTACAGTAACCCACGGGAACGTTTCGGGCTAGTTTCCGAACCGGTGGTAGGCATCATGTAGGACAATTCTATATAAGCGTTATAAATTATAACCTACTAGCTTTTGCCCGCGACTTCGTCCGCGTGGAACAATACTTTGGGATATCGCTGAAATTTACCCGCGACTTTATTTATGACTAACGAAAGCGGAATCCTAGTTTTTTAAACGGAACCCTAAAATAAAAGTAGCCTATGTACCCTATAACATCAGCTATCTGCTAGTGAAAGTCCCGTGAAAATCGGTCCAGCCGTTTCAGAGATTAGTCGGAACAAACAGACAGACAGACCGACTTACAGACAGACAGACGGACAGACAAAAATTTAAAAAAACAATGTATTTTATTGTAAGTACCGAATATACTTTCTGATTCATTATGTAAAAAGCTGTTAATTTGAAGTTACAAACAGACACTTAAATTGTATTTAACTGTATAGATGTATAGATATTATAATGTATTATATTTTAAGATATTATCAATTTGATGTTTATAAAATAACTAAACTATTTAAGGGGCAAATAGCCCCTAAAGCTTAAAAATCGCTCAGTTTGAGTCGGAACTACTCCGAAAAATGGGAATAAAAAAATTCAAAAAAATATACATTTCACACTTCAATCCTTCATCTTTAATATCATCGTTAATTTTTTTAATAAGACGAAGATTAATATTAAATAAATTAAAATTAAAAAGCCCTGTTTTCAGATTTCTTTTTCTATCTACTTACTACCTACTACGACTATAAAGATGGTTCTTTTACGAAAATGTGAAGAATATATTTATCTAACATTTCATCGTTGGATTTTTCGAAATACCGTTTTGTTTTCAAAATATACGTAAATAACTATTATTTTGTGAAAATATTTGTAAGCGGTGCGTGCGCGGGCGCGCGGGACAGTGAGCCGCTGACTTTCGTACGAGGAGGTTGTGTCACTCTCCGCGGTGCCGCTATTTCGCAATCGTTTATTTTACTCTTGAAATAATAGGGAACAACATGCCGTAAAAAATAAATTATGAAAACCTTAGCGAGCACTCTGCCTGCGATAGAATGAAAATGTTCGATCGTTGAATGTACTTTTTTGTTCCTTCAACTTCTTACTTGAAATTTTAATAATATATTAATATAATATTATATAGTATATATTATAGTATAATATTGTATTATATAATATGTACTTGTAAATTTCACAGAAAGTGTATAGTTCTATTTCTATGACGACCTCTGTGGCTCAGTTGATTGAGCGTGTCGTTGCCCAAGCCGGGGGTCGCGGGTTCAAATCCCGCCGACGGAACAAAAAGTTTTCTGTGTTCCTGGGTCATGGATGTGTATTAAATATATGTATAATATTAGGTTGGGGAAAAAGTTTCTTCGCATTTTATATAAAAACTCAAAAGGTTTTTTCATAAAGTTTATTTACAAGTGACTAAAGTATATAGGTGCCATTTTGTTCGATAACTTTTTGCCATCTTGTTGGTAGGTACATGATCCCATTGCTATAAAATTTTTGGGGCTTCTGATGAAAAAACTGCGACAAGTGGTTTTGGCAGTCCTCTTGTGATGTCAACCTGACACTGCCTAAGGAATTCTGCAGCGACCGAAACAGGTGGAAATCTGAAGGTGCAAGGTCAGGACTATACGGCGGATGCATTAACACCTCCCAGCCAAACTCCCGTAATTTTTTCTGAGTGGCTCAAGATGTGTGAGGTCTAGCGTTATCATGGTGAAAAACCACACCCCTTCTGTTGATTAATTCCGGCCGCTTTCTCTCAACTTCTTGCTTTAATCTCATCAGTTGTTCGCAGTACAGTTCAGAATTGATGGTCCTGCCTGGCGGTAACAGCTCATAATGAATAATGCCCTTCCAATCCCACCACACACACAGCATCACCTTGTTGCGAGTTAACCCGGGTTTTGCCACAGTCTGTGAAGCCTGACCGGCCTTTGACCACGATCTTTTTCGCACGTTCTTGTCGAAAACGCTTAAACCAAATTTGCGCTACTCTCACAGATACTGCATTAGGTCCATAAACATCACAAATTTTTTTCGCGGCTTGTGTTGCATTTTTACCTTTTTTGTAATAAAATTTTAAAATGTATCGAAATTCTTCATAAGAATCACTCATTTTAACAATAAGAAAAACAAATGAAAATCTCAAATTTACCTAATTTGAATTTGGAATTGTCTTCTGTAAAATTAAAACTTTTTAATGATACCAAAATCAGCCAGATACAATTGGTATAGCCCAAGATATTTTATGACAAGTTCATACATACTATAATGCGAAAAGACTTTTTCCCCAACCTATTATAATAAAAATCTTAATTATGTGTATAGTATAAAAGTATTAAATATACTTCCGTTATCTGGTACCCGTAGCACAAGTTCTTCGAGAACTTACCACGGGATCAGATTGACGTGGTGTGAAGCGTCCATAGATATATTATATTATTTCTGTTTTAATTGTCTATTTAGTATATCAACGTTTTGAAGTATATAGTATATGAGGTAAAAATGCCTAAGCGACATTTATTTATTTATTTAACACACATACAACTACCATTACAGACAAAATCCAATTCGATAGCGTAGGAGAGCAAATTCATATTTTATATAATACATATTATGATATTTCCAGTTTAAATAATAATAATTGATAAAAAATAATAATTAAAGAAAATATAATAATGAAAGAAAGACACATATGACGCATACATTTAGTAAACTTTATAGAAGAGTGATTTAACGTTAAAATTTTTAGAAAATAAAATCATTAAAAATCACAAAATAGTCGGATTTAGATGGTTTTAACATACATCTATATATCTATATATCAATAAGATACAACGTGTATCTTATTTTTATAGCAATTTTTGATATTAAAACGAGTCATATAGCTTTCGAATTACAGGCAGTTTATGTCGCTTAGGTAAAAAAGTCCTAATTCGAAAAATAGGTAAAATTATCTAAGCTATCAACGAAAGTTATGTAATAGCAAGTAAAATTGCCTAAAATTTATTTTAAAGGTTTTCAGCAACATGTAAAAATAGATAAGCTATAGATACATTTTCTGTAGTAACAGGTACTTAGAAATAACTAATTCCAAACACTTTAAAAAATATAAGAGTATTCATCTAAATGGCCTAAGAGTTTATAAAATACTAGCTTTTGCCCGCGACTTCGTCCGCGTGGAACAATACTTTGAGATATCGCTGAAATTTACCCGCGACTTTATTTATGACTAACGAAAGCGGAATCCTATTTTTTTAAACGGAACCCTAAAATAAAAGTAGCCTATGTACCCTATAACATCAGCTATCTGCTAGTGAAAGTCCCGTGAAAATCGGTCCAGCAGTTTCAGAGATTAGTCGGAACAAACAGACAGACAGACCGACTTACAGACAGACAGACGGACAGACAAAAATTAAAAAAAAAAGTATTTTATTGTAAGTACCGAATATACTTTCAGATTCATTATGTAAAAAGCTGTTAATTTGAAGTTACAAACAGACACTTAAATTGTATTTAACTGTATAGATGTATAGATATTATAATGTATTATATTTTAAGATATTATCAATTTGATGTTTATAAAATAACTAAACTATATATCTAAACTAAACTAAACATTAACCCGCACGCGCACCCCGCCTTGGTGACGCCCACTTCGCAACGGGCCGTGCAGCAGAAGTCGTAATATTTTAATTTCGCCATAACTTCAAAACCAAACGTCCAATTTTAATCATTCAAAGACCAAATATTATCTACATAAACTGTACTTAGTGATGAAATAATTTATTTTGATAAGAATTAATAACATGAGTAAAATAAACGCGTTTAAATGTAGTCCAAAAAAAAAATCAACATTTCTAAATAAAAAAATGGTTGTTGTGCCTCACTCGACATAGATAGGTATAGTGTGTCGCGGACTTTTTTGTAGATATTTATAAGATCTACAATTAATTAGAACATTTTATGGTTCTATCTTTTATAGTTTAGGCAGCGTACCCAAATTAAGTAACTTTTCTGGTTGATTTTTTACACCTTGTGTCCGAAAAACCCAAATATCTTACGGAACCCTATTTTTTTCCAAAATAAAATTTAGCCTATGTTACTCGTGGATAATGTAGCTTTCGAATGGTGAAAGAATTTTTGAAATCGGTCCAGTACTTTTTGAGCCTATTCATTACAAACAAACAAACAAACAAACAAACAAACAAACAAACAAACAAACATACAAACAAAGTTTTCCTCTTTATAATATTAGTGTAGAAAACAAGATACCTAAGTTACATAAATGTTGCTTCCATTAAGAATTTTCTACGGCTAAAGTTATCTTAGTAAATTTATTATTCAATGACATTGTAAATTTTTGCTCCTAACTGACAATATTCTCCTTCTTCTTGTTTATAAAAATTAATTGCAGTTCCCTTGTCTGACTAAAACAAGCTAAAACGTTAGCTAATTTTGATCTTGAAATAATAAAAAATATAGAAGTAAAAACTCAAGGCCTAGGATTTCAGCCCATTGCTTTATACTTAAGCTGCGGCCCCATTCCTTGAGTTCTCTCTTGGTAGTGCTGGGAGATATTCCACATACCGATTCTGGGCATGACACCGTGACACAATTGGCCCAAAGCCTACCCAGCTCATCCGCGGTTTTGTTGCCGGAGATATTGCCGTTGCCTAGAACCCATACCAGACTGATGCTGTTATCTCGTCCTAGCATGTTTAGCGTTTGAACACAAGCCATAACTAATTTAGATAAAAGAAGAAGGGGCAAAAAGTGACCATCCTTGTAGCACTATAAGACATATATCAAATGAAAGGGCTTAAAAAAAGTGTCATTGTTTTGTATGACGAAAATCCTCTAAACCATGAGAGAAAAAAGTAAATGAGGGTTAAAAAAGTTTTAAAAAATCATTCTATATTATTGCACCGTTTCATAGTGTTGCTACTATGGAAAATTTTTTGGAAAGTAATGGTATACACTCAACTTTAGAAAAGTGTTATATTTTCATAAACTGCCTCATATTTTGATGAAATGTATGGAATGATTATAAAATACTAAAAATAAGCTCTTTCCTCAATTTTTTCGCACATACCTAATTACTTTCTGGAAATTGTTTCTTACTTGCAACGCTATCGAATGGTGCAATAATACAAAATGTATTTTTTTCCTAATTTGCGGATTCGAATCCTGGCCTGGAAAAGTAACATTAAAATACATATAATTAAATAGCAAAAATATTTTTAAAACGAGTAGGTACAGAAAAAAAGTAAAAAAGATATAGTACATGGTGAATTATTGTTCTGGGCGTTGTAAGAGAAGTCAAAAAAAATTAGCAATAGCAATTTAGCCCTACGGAATATCGAGGCCGACTTGATGAAAACTTAAACTGCATCATTTTTGATAACTCATTTTTCCTAGACAGGATTCGAACCCATAAATTATGAAAAAAAAAATACATCCTGTGTACTGCACCTTTAAATAGTATCGCAAGTAAGAAACAATTTCCATAATGTAAGTATGTGACAAAATTGAGGAAAGAGCTTATTTTAGCATTTTATTATCATTCCATACATTTCTTCAAAATATGGGACAATTTATCAAAATATAACACTTTTCTGAAGCTTGCTGTATACCATTACTTCCCGAAAATTGTTCCTTATTAGCAACACTATGAAATGGTGCAATAATACAGGATGATTTTTTAAACTTTTTTTCACTTATAACTCTCATTAACTTTTTTCTGCCATGGTTTAGAGATTTTTCGTCATACAAAAAAATTACACGCTTTTTAAGTCCTTTGATATATGTCTTGTAGCACTACAAGTAGTGGGGACGGGATCCATACAAAAATGCCCCTTCTTCTTTCTGCTGCTGTCAGTGGCTTCAGCGCAGTGTGATTGTTCTGACAGACTGCGCTGAAAGCATTGACAGTAGCAGAAATATTATCTAAATTATCCTAATCTTCTCTATAAGATTAGGATGTTTTATGGACAAGGACAATCTGTAGGCTCTGTAGTGAACAAGTCATCACAGCCTCAAACATGGTTGTAAATTGTCCTAAACAAGTATATAGGCAAGCCTGTAGGTGGCATGCCCCCGTAGAAGGTCCGTCCACCCGGTTGTCTTTCCTGGATCCGTCCGTGTACCAGACTATGTCATTGGAGTGAACATTGATTCCTATCCTCTACTCTCCCTAGACGATAGGAAAACCTGGTGTTGCTTTGAGAAGCTATGCACCTTGATCATATCGTCTGATGGCATGGCCATGATAGGTGTCTTAAGAAGAGACTATTGCATCTGTCCATGAAGGGTGGAAGTCCATTTGGCTTCCTGGCCTTGAAAAACGCTACTACCGCCATACATTTGTCATTAAAAATGTACGGTGATAGCAGCTTTTGATGTAACAAAAGAGATGAACAATATTTGTTATATTGTGATAATTTTTAATGAACATCAACTTGGCAAAATTGCTTTAAAATTTTATCATAGTAACATATTTTGTCGGCAGCGTTAATTCGTTAATCGTTGAAGTTAATTCTTAACCCCAGTTAACGTAATTTTTCCAAGGAATCCACGGAAAACTTTTTATTCTCTTATGGATTCGAACCCACGCCCTCTGGCTTGAGCACTAAAGCGCTAACCACTGAGCCACAGATATCTTCATCTAAACTGATTCAATTTAAGTCTCTATAACTCCTGAATTTATGAAGTTTTTTGGACCGTTATAGTTTTCGTTCAAAGTTTATTACATGGACTACCATCATGAATTTTTCACATTTTTAGAGCCAGCCGTTTGGCTTTTAGAGGGGGGGACGCCGTATTTTAAGAAGAAATGCGCTTAAAAGTGGAATATCGCGCAAACGGATACGTACGTACATCAAAATATAATCTCAGAAACCTCTCAATGTTCTTATAATGTCTATGTACCTAATTATATCTCCCCTTTTCGTGTAGGTGTAACCAAAAATTATCTTCATTTATTTTAGCACTATGTCGACGTGATTAATAAACTTATCCATTCAAAGTTTCATATTTCAAGCACCACCGTTTGGATGGACAGACGGACGGGCGGACGGTCGGTCGAACGGAAGGACATGACGAAACTATAAGGATTCCGAGACATGAACTACGGAACCTTAAAAAAGGAATAATAATGAAACCACACCGATTTCAGTGACTGTTGCCAATTTAATTGAAAATAGACCAGCTATTCGCTCCGTGCACGACTTCAGCGCCACCTAGCGTTCGCAACTTTGTTGGCTCTGACCGTTCTGGCGTTTTTAAAATTTTTGGCGGCATTGTGATAAAATATTAAAACAATAATTTTCCTAAAGAGTTTTTAGCATGATCTATCAGCATGGAAATTTGCAAGTTTCTATCTCCTATAGTTTAAAAATGCTAGGGGGGGGACCAACTTACAAACTATTTTGGAGGCCGATTACTCGAAAATAGTCAACTTAAAAAAAAAGTGACGTATGAAACCTTGCCTTTATTTTAAAAGACCTATTCTACGATACCCCACACGATGGGGTAGAGTGAAAAAATATTTTTCATCCCCACTTCACATGTATGGAGAGCCACCCCTAAAATATGAAATTATTATTTTTTTATGATCCCGAAACCGTGATCTATACACAATCTATAACTGTACCAAATTTCATCAATTTATATTCATAATTACAGGAGCTAGAGGCGCGGACAGACAGACAGACAGACAGACGGACAGAGCGAAACTATAGGGGTTCCTTAAGTATTACGGAACTCTAAAAATACTATTGTGTTATTAATGTAAACTTCAAAATTACTGTGATTTGGGTGGACAGTGTTGTGTAATCATTTTTGGGCATTCAAATTAAATGTGGTATGTAAAATCTATTCAAAAGCGTGTTTTATTTTGGTTATATCTGGGTTTGATTACTTCTTTTTTAATTGTAGTTTTACTGTAAAACAAGAAGATAAAGCTACTTTAATGGTTTTATTAAATAATAATAAATTTAATTTAATTAAATTTTAGTAATAAATTAAATATAGTTTTCAGATCAAAATGAGTATTATTTTAAAGACCGGGTTTGTGAGTATCACTCAATATAAAATTTCAACCACAAACCGTTTGTAAAGGAAAATTGTTGGTATCTGCTGGACATGTCCGAGATGTAGCGGAATTATTAAGAACAAAACAAGGACAGATTTCTATACTTCAAGCCCGCATTATCAGACAAACATCTGGTTCTTTGATACATAGATATATAATATTAAAACTTTGATACCTTATAAAACGCTTTTAGAATTTTAGAAAATTTAAGATTGCTTCGGCATTGACAGATGACAAAGCCAACATTATTTCTACTTTTTGCCACCATGAGCGCTGCGATCGATTATGACCTAGTACTTCGCACCCAGCGAATAGAAGCTATTTTACTATGTCCAAGTATGTGCGCAAAGTTTACTCCCATAACCTAGTATATTGATATTTTCTACTACCAACAGGACTAACTAGCGAAACATTAGGCGCATAAATATAGAAATATATTTAGCAATGTTTGCGTTCATTAAGGTTCCCACACACTGTAAATTTAATACTTTTAGTTACATTTTATCTAACCGACGACAAAAAAAATATCTAACCGACATACTTAAAAACAAAAGTTTTCAAGTAAAAATATCTACATAGCACGAATAGTTATTGTGTCAAATATGTAAAACTATCTTTACGCCAATATTGTTTTATTTCACTATGGGTAAAATTCTACAAGTTGCACTTTCGTAAAATAATGGTATCAAATGAAATGCACTGTAAGGACAATTCACAAATAATTTGTATGGAGAAATGTACAAAGTGTTCACGAAAATAATTTTTTAAACAAGTAAAAATATTTTTGTGCAAACAAAAGAAAAGTAAAAACATGAAAAATAGACTAAGTAGATTTTTAAAATTCTTCAAAATATCCAAATGAATTTTTTTATAAATAGCTTTTTGTTGTCGCTTAGTGAACATAACATTCATGATTTTGTATAAATTTCACTATATCTAAGCGACAAAAAAATCGTCGTAGGAAGACGACGATTAGACCAATCGACGCAGAAAAAAAAAATACAAACTCATTGATATAACTCATTTTCGGTATTTTTGTCGCTTAGGAAAGCGAAAAAACACCTAGTGGATATTTTAGTGATTCTGTCAATAGCACTAAGTATTGCATTTTGGTGGGCGTGGTGGAAAATGAAATGAAAAGTGATGGGTTGGAAGCCGCATTGCCTACCAAATAATTTCTAGATTTCGGGAATAACCTCGACCGGCTTCTACAGAAGGAGAAGCGGCTTATACATTCTACGTTTTTTCTTTGCCATAGACTAGAAATAAATTAATATTTTCAAGTTGCATTTAAATCAATCCTAAAGTCGTATAAAAGGGCCGTTCCTCAGTTTATAATTTGAGTCGCGGCGTGGCCGCGCGCGGAGATCGCGAGCGCTGCGGGGTGTATGCGGGTGGCGCGGCGGGAAGTGTTAGGCCACGCCCGAATCTGTGACGTCATCTACGTATATTTTCGCCTTAACTAAACTAAACTAAACATTAACCCGCACGCGCACCCCGCCTTGGTGACGCCCACTTCGCAACGGGCCGTGCAGCAGAAGTCGTAATATTTTAATTTCGCCATAACTTCAAAACCAAACGTCCAATTTTAATCATTCAAAGACCAAATATTATCTACATAAACTGTACTTAGTGATGAAATAATTTATTTTGATAAGGATTAATAACATGAGTAAAATAAACGCGTTTAAATGTAGTCCAAAAAAAAATCAAGATTTCTAAATAAAAAAATGGTTGTTGTGCCTCACTCGACATAGATAGGTATAGTATGTCGCGGACTTTTTTGTAGATATTTATAAGATCTACAATTAATTAGAACATTTTATGGTTCTATCTTTTATAGTTTAGGCAGCGTACGCAAAATAAGTAACTTTTCTGGTTGATTTTTTACACCTTGTGTCCGAAAAACCCAAATATCTTACGGAACCCTATTTTTTTCCAAAATAAAATTTAGCCTATGTTACTCGTGGATAATGTAGCTTTCGAATGGTGAAAGAATTTTTGAAATCGGTCCAGTACTTTTTGAGCCTATTCATTACAAACAAACAAACAAACAAACAAACAAACAAACATACAAACAAAGTTTTCCTCTTTATAATATTAGTGTAGACATGGAAATAAAAATTTTGAGTTTGAGTTTGAACCTTATATGTCCCGCGATAAAAAGTAGCCTATGTCCTTTCTCAGGATCTAGACTATCTGTGTACCAAATTTCATTTAAATCGGTTCAGTAGTTGTGGCGTGAAAGACGGACAAACAGACAGACGGACACACACTTTCCCATTAATAATATTAGTATGGATGAGCTAATAGTGTTTACGCATGAGTCATGAGCATGACACTTAACAAGTTAACAATAAATTATAACCACAGATTAAAGAGGAACAGATAAACAGCCACATAGTAAGCTTTCGATTTCATTGCACTACTACTATAAGCAAATGCTGTGTCCCCGACTGTGTGGAAATATTGTGGGCCGTTGAAGGGGACGTCAACATTTTTATACTTGGATCGCTTTGGATCGTTCTATAATAACTGTTTCTCTGTACGTAAGTATATAATATAGCGACCCGCCCCGGCTTCGCACGGGTACAATACTGATACTAATACTACAGAATGTCACCCACTTCGCAACGGGCCGTATAGCAGAAATCGTAATATTTTAATTTCGGGACACACATTTGCTTGCAGATTGTGGGTATTATTTGGTGGAAAAACTGCTTAAAATAATCATATTAATTAATTGTATGCTATGGATTTCCGCAAAGTAACGCCTGATTCCATTAATTACTCATTCCATAATGTTACCATTATGCCGCTGTCAGACGTTCTTGATAGACCTACTGGTCTATTCCTAAAGACGAAAGAAGGTAAAGTATCTGGTCTATTCCTTAAGACGGAAGTCGAAGTCAAATACATTAATCACTCTTGACAGGGCCAGGGGGAAAAGTCCTTGTGACAGCGCCGCCGATACAATTGACATTCGATTAATGTATTACGTATTTGTCATATGCTCCTGCTTGGGCTACTGTTGGGCTTAGGTTTTCTCCGACTGACGCACAGTGTTCTATTTCACTCAAAAAATTTCCCTATGCTGTTTATCGCATACATCGATGAAGAAATACATTTTAAATGCAAGAGTAAAACACCCACGTGTCTATTTCATATACTTTTTTTTATAAAAAATAATTTATGTTTCGTGACCTCCACGTAAAAAAAAGACTTAATAAATTCTGTAAGCGTGTCTAATCAATATATATTTTTTTGATTAATATGGTTTGATGAAAGACCTTTAGGCGCATATTTTCCATATTTTATTTTTTGAAGATCACTTCTGGCTACCGAGTTATTAATTTTTATTCAGATTTTTGTTTTTATTTTTTTTCTCCCAAAAAACTCAAAAGTGCGACTTGTGACTGACACTGAAAGATTGACCTTTAATGCGTCTATCATTGATAAAAAAATCAAGTTGCACTATGGAAGCGTTTACGAGTAATCGAATTTCAAAATATTGTGTTAGGGGTGTCATTAAACTTGACCTTTCATTTTTGCTCAAATTAATGAAATTTTTTCTTTAATTACAAAATTATATATGATTTACAATTATGATTATAGTAATGAGTCTTTCGACATATTTTTTACAACCTCGTAAGTTATTTTACAATTTTACGGTGACATAATATACAAATCGCTGTACCTTTGAAAATATTGACTTTTGATATACTATTTCTTTTGAGAAATTACTCATATTTAAGAGTACTATACGTTTATACAATAAAAATAAAAAGTCCGATCGCCTATTGTTTGACCTTAGTGATAACCCTAAAATTGTACCATTTGACCTTTATTCTAACTCCCAAACGCTTCCATAGTGCAACTTGATTTTTTTATCAGTGATAGACACATTTAAGATGAATCTTTCAGTGTCAGTCACAAGTCGCACTTTTGAGTTTTTTGGGAGAAAAAAAATAAAAACAAAAAACTGAATAAAAATTAATAACTCGGTAACCAGAAGTGATCTTCAAAAAATAAAACATGGAAAATGTGCGCCTAAAGGTCCTTCATCAAACCATATTAATCAAAAAAATATATATTGATCAAACACGCTTACAGAATTTATTAAGTCTTTTTTTTACGTCGAGGTCACGAAACATAAATTATTTTTTATAAAAAAAAGTATTTGAAATAGACACGTGGGTGTTTTACTCTTGCATTTAAAATGCATTTCTTCATCGATTTATGCGGTAAACAGCATAGGGAAATTTTTTGAGTGAAATAGAACACTGTGTGACGTAACCAATATTTAACTACCGTAGTGCCTGGGACAGACTGTCCAGACAGTCCTCAATGTCGTATGCTTGTCCAGTTCATAATTAGGAATTCACAACACAGGCAGCTGTGCCTGGGCCTGATGGTGATGATAAAGTGAAACCAGGTGTTAGAGCTATGTCAAGGTGTTTGACCCCGAGTCACAGTCAACTTTCAACAGCAAGAACAACAAAAAATATGTTATTGTTGTGGCCACCAACAAAGTTGTTCTTTGTGTGACAATGACAACGGTATTGACTCATATTGAGCTGAAGCCTGAATATTAATGTTGATTATTCCGGCGTTCCACTAGCACGGTCAGAACAAAAATTTCGTTATTTTCATTCACATTCTGTTTCTTTAGCGCCACTATGATCGTTCGTTACTGTTTTCACCCCTGTTCCAGACGCAACTGTCATCTGTCAAAAAATGTTAAAAACGCTAAGAATGATCACATTTCGCTAACTTTTACCCAACTCCCTACATGGGTTAAAATTAGCACTTTTTGACGTTTTCAACATCAGTTGTGATCAGTTCCACTAGTCACAAAAATTGCTAAAAACGACAATTTCGAATTTTTCAATAATAACGTTATTTCGCTAAAGAAACACCATTTTGTGGTAAAAATTATCGTAGCGTTTTGGACAAAAGTAGTGCCGTATGGAACACGCTACACATGGACGTATAATATTATATTATAGACGAGGCATGTTGAGGCAAAAAGTCTACACTTAAATGGCCCCACTTTTGGAGTTTTTGGGGCCATTTTGACATTTATTTTGAGGTATGATGATATCGAGATGTCTGACATTTGAGGTGTGAAAATCAAGATTTCTTGTACGAAGATTTGTACTGTCAATTTTACGCCATAACTCATAGCCTACCTTTAGTTTTGAAATCTGATTGATTATAATATATTATGTGTGCAGTAGGGTTGCCAGACGTCCCGTATTTCCCGGGACGTCTTGTATTTTAGGAGACGTCGCGCCGGGACAAGCGCTGTCCCGTAAATCAAGCAATCTAGGGTTTAAAGTAGGTATTTAGTACTCGTTAAAACTAATGCAATATAAGCTCGGGCGTGCTAAAACTAATCAAAATGTTATGCGAGTTTTACTCGCTCGACACTCAGAAAAATGTCAAAAAATAAAATTTGTCACTAATTAATTTTATTTTTTTTTGTCCCGGGAAAAAAACTGAAATCCCGTATTTTTTGGCGTATATTTACAGTTTCTCTTATAGGCTGAAAAAAAATCTGAAAACCTATGTGTGCAGTGTAGGTAACTGTGTGAGGCACCCGGTTGAAATTTAAAAATGGCTGTTTCATTTTTCAACCAAAGTAGAAAAATATACTTAGTAGCTGGTAGGTAGTAGGTACTAAGTTAATCTCGCAAAAACCGTACATTTTTCCGCGATATAAAGTAGATTATGTCCTTCCCCGTAGTCTACTCTATATCTGTGTTGAAATTGGATATTATATTAACAATTCTGATATTACTGTTTTTATAAAAACATTATTTCACAACAAGTTATAATTTGTTACAAATTACAATGATTTCTCCAAGTCCAAATTATAATACGGGATACATATATTTTTTTATACGCTTTTAATATTAAAATGCAATGAAAATAGGTTAAATGGAATACATGTAATGCTGTTGAAAACCCAGGACGCAGCTTTAAAACTATCCAGGACACTCCAGGATACTGCAAAAAGGGACATTTCCCGGAAAAACAGGACGGTTGGCATCCCTATTTTAACCCAACATTAGGCTTAAAATGTTATGTAAATAATGACAGTATGCGTAACTAAAAATTCATATTATAATTCACAGAAAAATAATTTCCTATATTTTACATAACATTTACTGACAACTTTCAGTCGCGCCGGCTTTGAAGGTTCACGCGACTTCTGCGCAGTATCGGCCGCTTTAATATCTATTTTGCATACACTCTGTATAAACTGAAAGTCAGTATGAAATAACTTTTCAATTGTTTCCAGATATTCGTTAAAGAGTCCACCTCCAAAATCGTCCTCCATGCCCAAGATATGGAGATTGCTGCCGAAGATGTGACCCTAAGAGGTGAGTAAAAGTCCCAAGGAATCGATAACCTCATCCTTTTGGAAGTCGGTTAAAAAGTAGCTGACACATGCTACCACCGCGCTGCTATTTAAAGATGACTGTTCAAGGGTTTAGTATTCGCGAACTCTTAAGAGCTTCTTAAAGTTAAGGGCTTTTAAAAGCTTTTATTTAACTTGCAATGTAGTAATCAGGTTCGGGTGGAATCTTGCTACTCAATTTTGAAGCAGATATTGTTCAACCGATTGAGCTGAAATTTTATACACACGTTTAGTTTGGATGACAATACACGATAAGCTGTGTGACGTCATTCTATCCATCTAAGATGGCGGAATAGTATATTAAGTCACAGATTGTCACTGTCTCTGTCGGGTACCTAGGGGCCGTTCAAGTATTACGTAAGCACTATGGGGGGGGGGTGCCTTTGCTTTGCTTATTTTTGATGACGTGGGGAGATCTAGATGGCGATTACGTCAGCAGTAATTGTTTACTTTTTTACACGTATGGTAACCCACACATACGAAATATTGTGTTGTTCTCTATTCCAAACCTATTCCTTATTTCTAGACTTTTAACAGCTGCTCAGGAATCAATCATTTGTACCAAAGTTTACGTTAGCATGGGGGGAGGAGTAAGAGCTTTGCTTACTTTCGCTGACAGGGGGAGAAGTGGGTTAATATGTGTACAGGGACATCGTGTGATTTGATACCCTTTTAACTTTAAGAAACTATAAAATATCCATAACTTTTGCTACATAACAGACAAATAAGTATGTATACAGTGTAGGTTGACAATAATGTACAATATCGACAAAATTCCTGCTCGATCAGTTTCTAAACATTTTCCTTTTCACTACGACGCCACAAAACGTTTAAGCACGAAAGAAGTGACCGCAACGACTGCAGACGTGGTTGAACTTCGTATTTACATGTGAGCATGACTGTGTGCACGCCCATGACAACGGCGTTAAGCGTTTTTCATGTTGTGCCTGGTCGAGCGGCAACATGTTCGATGGTAGCTATAGCAATACTATGAAATGTAATCATAACGAGAAAGTAATTATAGTCTTTATTTCCACCAGGTCCAGACCCAATCAAGGTCACAAGTGTCTCCATAAACGACACGTACAACTTCCTCACCATAGCCCTGGATCGAGCGGTACAGGAAGGCCAGGAGTACCACCTGGTCATCCCGTTCCACGGCAACCTGAGGAAGGGGTTGAATGGGGCGTACGTCAGTAGCTATACACTCAAGGACTCCGATTGGATACAGTGAGTGTGTTTATCTAAGGCTATTTAGTATTTACCAGTGGCGAAGGCTGCTTCTCCTTCATAGGGAAGCCGGAGCCTGTATAATAGGTAGGGATTTCTATGAAGGTTTGCAAAAGATAAGTGACAAGGGAAGCCGATAGGAATGGAGTTATAGGATCCCTACGCCACTGCTATTTACCTCTATAATCTATTGTTAGAAAATTTAGACTTTAGAGCATTGAACGCCGGCCGGCCGGAAGCATTGAATTATATTTCCATGTTTGGTTAGGAGTTAGGACAATGCAGGCTGATCACCTGATTGTTTGACAAGAATTAAGATAGATGATCCATGCGTCGGATGGGCGTGTAAAAAGTCGAACCTGCGCCTGATCTCTCGTCAGTCGTGTCGGTTATCCGTCCCACTGGGTTATGAGGGTAAAGGAAGAGAGAGTGCTCTTGTGTGCGCACACACTTGGGCACAATAATACTCCTGCGTAGGTGGCCTGGTTTCAATGAAACCGGCCACCGTCACCGAAGTCGGTGTGGGGCGTTATTGTTTTCACTTCTGTCGGCACTCCCGAAATGCCACTGTTTTTGCATTCCAAATTATACAATGTCTCTTCCAGCTACCTCATCACCACGCAGTTCGAGGCTATCTACGCCCGCAAAGGGTTCCCGTGCTTCGACGAGCCTCTCTACAAGGCCACCTTCGCCATCAACATCGGCCATGACAGCAGCTACACGGCGATCTCCAATATGCCGCTAGCGAAGTCATCGAAGGAGAAGTAAGTAAACTGCTGACTAGTCGAGATCAGTCTAGGGATCGGTCGAGCAATATCGGCCATGACCAGTAGTTATACAGCAACATCGAAGGAGAAGTAAGTAAACTGGTCTGCTGACTAGTCGAGACCAGTCTAGGGATCGTTCGAACTTCGAGCAATATCGGCCATGACCAGTAGTTATACAGCAACATCGAAGGAGAAGTAAACTGGTCTGCTGACTAGTCGAGGACCAGTCTAGGGATCGGTCGATCAGTATCGGCCATGACCAGTAGTTATACAGCAACATCGAAGGAGAAGTAAACTGGTCTGCTGACTAGTCGAGACCAGTACCCCAAGCAGGAACATTCTGCGGTATCGTTACGTATATGTAAGCGAGAAATATTGTATGAAAACCATGAAACCGCCTCTAGCGGACGTAAAAGTAACTAAAATTTTCATACAATATTCCTTATATTTCTCGTTTACGTACACGTAACGATACCGCAAAATGTTCCTGCTTGGGGTACAGTCAAGGGATCGGTCGATCAATATCGGCCGTTATCAGTAGTTATACTTCAATATCGAAGGAGAAATAAGTAAACTGGTCTGCTGACTAGTTGATCAACATAAGCCATAACTCATAGCAGGTAAAATCTACAGTAGGTACGATCTCAAACATTACTCTCGCGGAGTCCATAAGTGAGCAGTTGTGTGACAAGTGGAGCGATCTGTTGGTCAATCAGTCGTCACCCATTTTATCCGGAAAATTCTAATATAATGTTCATCTGTTCACAGTGCGCTTGAAGAATACTGGCCATGGGAAGTGATAGGTGCTAGATTCAAGTGAGTATCACACACACCACACACACCTACACACTACATACACACACACACACACATTACACACCATTCCCCTTTTACGTTCTACCCGCACAGAAGGGAGTATCCAATGATCCAAACTGTTTGAAACATATAATCACGCCTTTTTCCCGTAGGGGTAGGTAGAGACCACTTCTTTCAACATGCTACGATCCTTACATACTTGTTCCGCTTCGTCCACTTTCATTCTTACCATCCATTCCTCCTCTTACATTCAACGTAGCGAAGCGGTCTATTTTCGCCTCCGCGAGAAACGAGACGTGATGGGTGGCGAACCACATCGCCGCCATTTTGGATAATTGAAACAAATTACACAAATTATGAAGTAAGGACGTATCGTTCACAATTTGGACAACATACTTTTCTCATCCTCAGGAAGCCCAAGTCGATGTTCGTGTGGTCTCAGTTCGAGACGTCAGTGCCCATGTCTACCTACCTCGTGGCCTACGTGGTCTCCACCTTCGGCCATGTGGAGAGCCCACCGGAGCTGTCCACCACCAAGTTCAGAGTGTGGGCGAGGCGGGATAGCATGGATCAGGTAGGGACGGAGGACATTCCCCATAATTCAAAAATCGAAGAGGACTGCATTCCCCATGATTCAAAAATCGAGGAGGACTGCATTCCCTATAGTTCAAAAATTGCAGAGGATACTCCCCATCTATAAATTATGGAATTAAAGTTAATACTTTTTATAGCACGGCGTGACCTAAACCGGCACTTTACGCACGCTTCGTGCGTAAAGTGCCGGTTTAGGTCACACTTGCTATAAAATAATATACGATACTTGTGGCCTAAGTTATCTATTACTGCACGGCGTTTAGCACCCTCGCTTCGCTCGGGCGCTAACTTCACGCCGTGCAGTAATAGGCAACTTAGGTCACGCGTATCGTAATGTACTATTT
This sequence comes from Glaucopsyche alexis, assembly GCA_905404095.1. Lineage (NCBI taxonomy): Eukaryota > Metazoa > Arthropoda > Insecta > Lepidoptera > Lycaenidae > Glaucopsyche > Glaucopsyche alexis. Next base: position 2,225,906 of record FR990064.1, on the reverse strand, counting down.
ATTATATATTACATATATTTAATACGCATCTACTACCCAGGAACGTAGATTTTTTTTGCTCCCTGGTTGGATCCCACGATCTCCGGCTTGAGCGAAAACGCGCTCACCACTGAGCCACAGAGATCGTCATCATGTAATCCTACTGTGAAAGTTTGTGAGGATGGATGGATGGATAATTGGGATTAGGATAATTGCTACTCTTTCGCGATAAAACTACTCAACGGATTTCGATGAAATTAGGCATGGTAGTAGTTTAAGCTCTGGATTAACTCATAGGCTACTTCTTATCCCGAAACAGTGTTCCCGGTAGATACTTTATTTACGCGGGCGGAGCTAAAGGGAAAAGCTAGCTATTATATATTTTTGAACATTTCTATCCCTTGTAATCAACTATATATTTTACTTTCAGGCCGCCTACGCGTCCACCGTCGGTCCGAAGGTGCTCACCCACTTCGAGCAGTACTTCAACCTATCCTTCCCGCTGCCCAAGCAGGATATGATCGCCATCCCGGACTTCAGCGCCGGCGCCATGGAGAACTGGGGCCTCATCACGTACAGGGAGGTGGACTTGTTGTACGACAAGCACGAGTCGTCGTTCTTGAACAAGGAGAGGGTTGCTGAGGTAGGACTTTAAAATTGTGGCAGACTAGCGCCACAATCCTGAATCGCGCTATCGCAGTTTTCTTAGATCGGCGCTATATATATGTCACCGTAAAATTGGAAAATCCGTTAGACTGTTATAAAACTAGTGAAATTGTAAAATGTTGATAGACTTCCGACACGAATATGCTGCCTATAATTTAACACATTATTTTTCGTTAGATTATAAATATATAGTTATTAATCTTTCAACATATTTTTACAATCTTGTTAGTTATTTTACAATCTAACGGTTTTTACAATTGTACGGTGACTTATACAACATCTGAAAACCACTACAGTGGTCTTCGGCCTGACCGAGCATATCACCTCGCTTGGAGATCCCCCTTTTGGGCCCATACTATTCCCACGAAATTTATTATTCCTAGAACCTATTAACTATACAGTAGTATCAAGCGTCCTGCTCGTGTTTAGTTCGGACCGCGGATCGATCTGCGTTCCAAGCCGCGGAAGGGTCCGTACGGTTTGGACTGCTGATAGAAGTGTTGTGCTAATTACGATTAAAAATTCTTCACGGTTAATAAATAAATATTCATTAATATTATTTTGTTCTTACCCCCTTCTAATGAAAATATTTACACAACGGAGCTTGTTCAATGTTGCTGTCCTTGTCTGTCGAGTGACTTTTCCAACGTATCAGACGAAGACAGCAACATTGAGTACCTTATCCGTTGTGTAAATATTTCTATTAGTATGGGATAAGCTATTATAATATAATGATTAGAAATAGGTGTATATTTACTTTACCCCCGACGAAAACGGAGGGATGTTATACGTTTGTCGTATCAGTTTGTCCATGGCATCGTAGCTCCCAAACGGATGAACCGATTTTGATCTAGTTTTTGAAGTAAATACTTCTTTAGTGGCGCTGAGAACTTTTCTTGGGATGGGTAAAAACTGTTAACTCGCGCGACAGGTCACGTGTCCTGATCGAAAATGCGTAAGATTCACTTGCAATTGTTTGCTGTCTTGGTTTACGCGTGCATGAAACTATTTTAGTTTGTATTGACGTTTGACCCCAACCCCCAACACCAGACCTTTGAACTTGACCTCCAACCCCCCTCTCACAAAACCCCTCCCCTGCCCCCTCCCCTCCAAGAAAAAATCCCCTTGAGCCATAACTAAGTCTTCCTGACCCCTAGACCTATATATCATCAAAATGCACAACGTTAATATTCAAGTCTTTACTTCTGCCGGCACTCCCAGAGTATTTTTTTTGTGTGAAAGCTGACATGATCGAGAGTATCCTTAGCTTTAATTTATCATTATATGCTCACTCTAGCTGGATAATTTTGGGGTTTAATTAAAAGTTTTATTCCTTTCTCCTTTAAAACGCCGATACGTTTCAGGTGATAGCCCACGAGCTGGCGCACCAGTGGTTCGGCAACCTCGTCACCATGAAGTGGTGGTCGGACCTCTGGCTGAACGAGGGCTTCGCGACGTACGCGGCCAGCGTCGGCGTCATGCACGCGGAGCCCACCTGGCGGGCGGATAGACTGTACGCGGTGGACAACGCGCTGAGCGTGCTGGCTTTGGACGCGCTCGAGTCTTCGCATCCGGTCAGTATTGATAAGCACTGATGTTTGAAATATCGCTCGACCAAACAAAGATCAGGGTGAACACTAATAAAACACAATTTTTCGTGCACTTTTTCCACTATATTACGATATAATTATATTTTTTTATAAATAACACGATCGGTTTCGAATTAAATCATCATCGTAATTCGAAACCGGTCGTGTTATTTATAAAAATTTATAATTATATCGTAATATAGTGGAAAAAGTGCACGAAAAATTGTGTTTTATTAGTGTTCAACATGAATTTCCACCAAGAACCGACACTACAATCAATTACATATAGAGATCAGGATGTCTAGTCAAGATGCATTCGATAAGTTTGACGGTGAAGTTCGAAAACAAAATGTATAGGATTTGACATAACGCATCGCAAGCGACATGTCAAATAACGATGACTTATGTCAAATCCCATACATTTTTGATATCGAACTTCGCCGTCAAAATTATCGAATGCATCTTAACTAGTGGCCCATCTTCTGCATCGCGCTATCGAAAACGCTAGACGTATTTAATTTTATAAGACACTCGTGATTTTTTTCTACTGCAGTTATGCATTACTTACGAATTGTCCATGGAGGTGATTGATCAGTTTTGTTGGAATGTCAAATAATTTTTTTTCTCCAAGAACAGTATTACACGAGGGCGAAGCCGCGGGCAAAAGCTAGTTTTTTTATAAAAATACAAATACTTTCATTATTCGTCTGTCTCTGGAAATAAGAGATTTGTGAAATTTTGTAGATACCTATGTTCTGCACAAAATTTAATCGAATAACCATCAGTATTAGGGTACTTACATTTTTAACGCATGAAATCACAATTTGCGTGAACCACGAGTTAAGCCACCGACAATCAGCCCTAAATCGTAATTACATAACTCATAATATTAATGTTATACCACACTTTAATCGCAAATCAAATTTGAAAAAAGAAACGGCGGCTTAAATCATGGTACACGCTAATTGTGATCTTTATTTTCTTTTTTTTTTAATGAAATTGATCAAGAAGCCAGGAGACAGATCTCTTGATGGTAAGCGATTACCACCACCCATGGATACTTGCAATACCAGGGCCTCTAGTCAAGATGCATTCGATAATTTCGACTACGAAGTTCGAAAACAAAATGTATGGGATCTGACATAAGTCATCGCAAGCAACATGTCACTTAGCGATGACATGTCAAATCCCATACATTTTGATTTCGAAGTTCGTCGTCAAAATTACCGAATGCATCTTAGCCAAATGTCCAGAAGAGTTACAAGTTACGACGCAAGCGTTACTTCACGCCGGTTTTCTTTGTTTATTAAACATGTTGATATTCATTTGCTTGACCTTAATTAACTTTTGAATTTGTTTCTATCTTCAGGTGTCTGTGGAGATCAAGGACCCGAAGCACATCTCGGAGATATTCGACAGCATCTCGTACCGCAAGGGCAGCGCGCTCATCCGCATGATGTCCATGTTCCTGGGCGAGGACGTCTTCAGGCGGGCGTTGCACAAGTGAGTACAGAGCTGTGACGTCACAGCTTAGTAAATAAATGACTCGAACTCGAACCTTGCAAGGTAGGTACATGTCACTATATGCAAAGTCCCCTGTACCTCAGAAAATAAAGGACTCAATTTCAACTCGAACTTTCCAAGCTACAAGTAATTTTATTGAAGCTTTATTTTCAACTTATGCCAGAAAAAGATATGTGAGCAGTGATGATTGCACGCTCCTGTTGATAGAGGGGATTTTCTTCCCCTATATTTTGAAAGCTTAAGTTGACGCCAATCCCCCCTTTTGATTACAGCTACCTCCAGAAGTATTCGTACTCCAACGCGGAGCAGGACGACCTGTGGGGGGAGCTGAACGCCGCTAGGAGGGAGCTGAACGCCGCGAGGGGGGAGAGTGGGGTCAGTGAACTAGACGTCAAGCAGGTGATGGACACGTGGACGAAACAGACCGGTTATCCCCTGCTCACCGTCACAAGGAACTATGAGGATAAAACCATGAGCGTGACACAGGTTAGAAAAAGTTGTAATGTTTAATATACTAGTTGACACGGCAAATGTTGTTCTACTGTAATAATATTGTAACAAACATCGCTTAGCGTAAGAAAATAGCCAACGACCAATTTTCTGTCTAAATATACTTACAACAAAACGACTCGTAAAAATCCGTAAAGTCATTAGATTTTTATACGATGTATCAGGAAACGAGCAGTGGATCGCCTGATGGTAAACGATTATTTGTGAGCGGTCTGCACTTGGGTTCCTGGTCTTTAAAATCCCCAACCCCCTTGGGCCTCCGATAATCTCACTCAGCGAAACAAGGGTTGTGTTATTTCATGCTGGTTTTTTTGTACAGCAGTGGTATTTACCCAGCCGAGCCGGCCCATTCATACCGAAGCATGGCTCATCCACGTTAAATCATCAACAAGTTTTATAGTATAAAATGAGATTTAATAGTTTAAAATTATTATATTATTATTTCTTGTACACAGAAACGCTACCTATCACTCGGCACGTTACGTGAGACATCGTCATCATCGTGGTTCGTCCCGCTGAGCGTGCTGTGTGAGCCCGATGAGAGAAAACCCGACGTGCGCTGGCTGAGCAACACAGAGGGGACCAGCTCCCCCCATGTCATGACACACGACTCCGGCGAGGATCAGTGGGTCTTGTTCAACTATGATATGATTGGTGAGTTTTATTATATATGGGGTACACACTCCCCCGTCATATTCACTCTGAATGATAAACAAGATAAATGCAAATTGCATGGTAATATAGGGCACTCACTTCTGTGTATTGTTTTACGCTCTATAAATCTCTAATAGATGTAAAAATAGTAAATATTCTCCATACAAGTTGGTCTCAATATATTTAAATTCATGGGGGGGGGGGGGGGGCGACTAGAATGTTGTTTTTTTTTATTACATAAGGTCAATAACAGCTATAATATGTTCCCCTATCCCACTCTTACTATGATTTTATTCCCCCCCAGCCCCCTACCGCGTGAACTACGACGAGCGCAACTGGGCGCTCGTGTCTGCCGCCCTGCGCGGGCCCGGCCTGGCGCGCGTGCCCGTGCTCGCGCGCGTGCAGCTGCTCAGCGATGCGTTCGCGCTCGCCTGGCAGGGCCGCCTGCCGTACTCTGTGCCGTTGCAGTGAGTATATTGAGCCGTCAGTGGGACTGATGTTAAGCATCGAAATTGTTTCGCATGAACCAACATTGGTCTGCTATCTTATACTTTAAACGAGCTTATCCTACTTCCATGAAATTTAGTATGTAGGGTTTTTTCGGGGAGAAAAACGATCTAGATAGGTCTTATCGCTGGGAAACTGTGCATTGTAAGCTACATATGTTTTTCTTTCGTCATGCAACTATATAAGGTTTGGTAAAATCAATTACGGATACTTTGGGCATATGATGTGCTGTTTGTGTAATACATTGAAGAAAAATAATTGTCATACTCGAAAAAAAAATTGTCTTTATAAGGGCGAGGTTGCGTTTAGCGGAGAGTCGCCCATACATTGGATGATTTTTTTAGTTTGAGTATGACAATTATTTTTCTGCCTAAACGTCTTTACTTAAGCAGTGGATCACGTGCCTGAAGTATCCGTAATTGATTTTCGGAGACCTTATATAGTAGGTATACCTATATCAATAGTTTCAATTCAATTATGTCAAATCCGGAATGTGGGTTGGATAGTCGGTCAGATAAAATGTTTTTGTGATTCGTTTTATTTTTTAAATCTACTAAAACTCCGAGCAAAGCTCCGTTATCCAGATACTAATAAGTTAAAGGGTTAATGCTTAGTAACGGTCTTAACCACCGCGTTAGATGTATCCCATTCAAATCAACATATATTTTAAATAAAATACTACTACTGTTTTGTAACAATTTAAGTCCTACATATTACAATAAAGAGTGTTCTTTTTTATATCTAACGAACTGAAAGTGTGTACATAAAAAACCTAATATCTCTCTTCGCAGGCTTGCCAGCTACCTCCAACGTGAGCGCGAGTACCTTCCACTCTACACGGGTCTCTCTGCCCTCTACAACATACACAACGTGCTGAAGCGCGCGCCCGAGTACGGCGCCTTCCAGAAGTACATCCGCCGGCTGATAGGACAGACGTACGAGCGCGCTGGCGGACTGGCCACCAAGAAGATTGTGGATGGGGATAGCTTGATGAGCGTTAAGCTGCAGGTAATTTTTCCAAATCAAATCAAATAAGTTTTATTTCCTTAAATGTTATTAAATAACACTCACGGAATTGTCCTTACGTGATGCCTACCACCCGTTCGGGAACTAACCTGACGAGAAGAACCAGTAATTATAATAATTATATAAGTCATTATAAAAGTTTTCATGTTTTTTACTCAAATAAGTGGGTCAGAATATTTGAATGTTGTCAGATGTGGTAATGATACAGTTTTGAAAATAACACAATACTTAATAAGATACAGTTTACAGCCATGTTTGCTGAAATCATAATCGCAACTAGTAATTTATTGTAAAGCTACTACAATTTAAATCATACATGCTTGATATAGCTGTGTTTGATAAAAGAAAATTATTTATTGTTCTTAGAGTATATTCTGTCTGTAGTTATACTATACAAAGTTTGTATATGTCACCGTAAAATTGTAAAAACCGTTAGATTGTAAAATAACTAACGAGATTGTAAAAATACGTCGAAAGATTTATAACTATATATTTATAATCTAACGAAAAATATTGTGTTAAATTATAGGCAGAATAACCGCGTCGGAAGTCTATCAATATTTTACAATTTCGCTAGTTTTATTATAATCTAACGGTTTTTACAATTTTACGGTGACATATATACTTACAAATGTGCATAAAATCACAGATACTAATTGACGCTTTTATCCAGGTGACGACGAGCTCGTGGGCGTGCCGCGCGCGCGTGCCGGGCTGCGAGGAGAACGCGGTGGACCTGTACCGGCAGTGGATGGAGACCGAAGACCCTGATGATACCAACCCGTGAGTAGTATTATCATCTAAGCATCTAATTCAGTATGCATGCCGGGGGAAATAGAACTCTATTTTCAGTGCTCTAAATTTTCCCGGGATGCCGAATTCCGGTCCCAGTTACGAAAAATATAGTCCCAGCCTAAGGGGGAGGGGGAGTTTTGCATTAGAGTATTGCCAGGCAATTTATTTCCAATCTGCTAAAATTACCATCATATCATATTGGATAACCTACTATTTTTATGACAGTAACTCGTAACATTTGTGTACTACGGTTCATAATATTATAGAGAATTTTGTCAATGCTTAAAATATACTTATAAGCGTAAAATTTTTCACGGTTTGCCTGGTGGGGAGGAATTACAGTCGCCGTTGTGTACCCGTAATATTAAAGAGTCATGTATTAGTTTCATCTTTTACTAGACATCTTAATAGATCTCTAGTAAAAATTTAAAAATTACCTACTGGCTTTTGCCCGCGGCTCCGCACGTGTAAATAAGTATCCTACGGGAACACTGTACTTTGGGGTATAAAAGGTAGCTTATATAGTAACAAACATCCATCAATCCATCCTCACAAACTTTCGCATGTATAATAGTAGTAGGATGACAGCCTCCGTGGTCTAGTGGTTTAGAGCTTGGCTCTCGACTCGGAGGTCGTGGGTTCGATTCCCACATGGGAACAACAAAAAATGTTGTTTCCAAGTTTGGTTAGGACAATGCAGGCTGATCACCTGATTGTCGGACAAAAAAGATGATCCATGCGTCGGATGGGCATGTAAAAAGTCGGTCCTGCGCCTGATCTCTCGTCAGTCGTGTCGGTTATCCGTCCCACTGGGTTACGAGAGTAAAAGGAAAAGAGAGTGCTCGTGTGTACTGCGCACACACTTGGTCACTATAAAATAACTCCTGCGTAGCTGGCCTGGTTTTCAACGAAACCGGCCACCAATCACCGAAATCGGTGTGGGGAGCTATTATTATTAGTAGGATGCTATATTGTACTATGTAATTTCTCGTGTCAGAATCCCCCTGGACCTCCGTCGCACAGTGTACTGCGTGGCGGTGCGGCGTGGCTCGGTGCGCGAGTGGCGCTGGGCGCTGGCCCGCCGCCGCGCCGCGCGCTCCGCCGCCGCCAGGCAGCAGCTGTTGCAGGCGCTCGCGTGCACCAACGACGTGTGGATACTGAAGCAGTGAGTTTTGTAATGAACCAGGAAACGAACAGACGGATCGCCTGATAATAAGCGATTAGGGTCCATCCACATATTACGTCACACCTGATGGGAGAGGGGGGGGTCATACAAAGTGTGACAGTACATGTTAAATACAGGTACAGGGATACTAAAAAGCGTGACATGGTTTAGGGGTTCAAAAAGTCGAAATTTTGCGTGACGTTACACTTGTAACTCCTCTGGTGATGCGACTTACGTTCCTGGTCCTTAAAATCCCCAATCTCCCCTATGGGCCTCCGGGTAACCTCACTCACTCGGCGAAACACAACGCAAGCGTTATTTCACGCCGGTTTTCTGTGAGGTCGTGGTATTTACCCGGTCGAGCCAACCCGTGCGTGCCGAAGCGTTGCTCTCTCACAGTTAAGTGACTTACTTAACTGTGGGATTAAGTGAGTATAGGTGTACCAGAATCTCATGGCAAATAGGGAAATAAAATTTTGTAGTGTGCAATACTGGGGAAATTGAATTAAACGATCTTGATACTGGTTAATTTTTAATTATGTCTTTAGTATTATTGAACATGAATATTGAATATGAACATTATAATAAGTCTGTGTGAAGAATGTTCGGTGTATAATATAGAAAACTAGCTTTTGCCCGCGGCTTCGCCCGCGTGGAATAGTGTTCTTGGAGAAAAAACTACTTCGGCGAATAACTCTCTACCTACTTACAGCAATATACTTCTGATACAATATTGAAAATGTTTTTAGGTTTGCCTAATGCAAATTGTTAAAAATGGGACCCTATCACCTCGACACGACATGCACGACCACTTGATAATATACTTACATAATATTATATTTATCGCACTTGAATATAAGTTTTACCATAATCTTAAAGACTAAATACTTAAAGACTATTATTTTAAAAACTCGCATCTAAATCCGTTGCGTAGATTTAAAGATCTAAGCATATAAGATTAAGCATACAATATACTATACCTACATAGGGACAGACAGATAAAGCGACTTGTTTTATACTATGTACTATGTAGTAAGTAAAGTTATTTGATATTCCAACAAAACTGACAAACCACCTCTGGATATTCCATAAGAATTAAGAACTGCAGTTACTATTATGTATTCTGTGCTGCAGTTCAAAATATTCGTGAACCTCTTTATACTGTATACGTCCCGCGTTTTCGATAGCGCGATGTAGAAACGCGAGAGCCCGCGCCGCGCAGCAACACTATATCCCTGCATTTTAAATCTGTAATATCTTCGAAAATATTCATTTAAATTACATGCCGTAAAAGGCAGTATTGATCTATCTTAAATGCACAATGTATTTAAGGTACTTAATTGGATAAGGGTTAATACTGTATTGCTTAAATCGCTTTGTAAATAAGCTATTTAATTAAAATCAAAGTAAAGGATAAAAAATGGTTATTGTGGGTTATCCCTAAGAGATAGACATATGCCAACGCGGACTTTTTTGTAGGCTTTTTAAAGATGAATACAACTGTAGTAAATAATTTTGATCTATCTCATAGTGTTCAGCCAGCATTTTCAATGTAAGCGCAAAATATGTGATTTTTAGGACTTTAGAAACCTCTAAAATTATTTGTGTACCTCTACTATGTTATGCATGTTATGTATATACCTACACTCTATCTGTTAAAAAAACGGCATCAAAATCCGTTGCGTAGATTTAAAGATTTAAGCATACATAGGGGACAGACAAAAAAGGGACTTTGTTTTATACTATTTAATGATAATGATATTTCATGAAAAATAAATCAATCGTGAATTACTTTATATACTTATTTATTACGAATAACATACAATTAAATTGGCAACAGTTTATTTAATGTTGTACTTTCCTTCCGAACTGTATAGAACTCGTTTACTTTATTAATAATCAACTATAAATCGAAACTGTCTTATGTTGATTTTCTTTTTTCCTCCTCTCCTCCTTTTACCAGGCATGGAAAACAAACCATCATTCGATGTGCCATCAGCTACGATTCACCTTATAGTAGTACTGGAAACACATTTAAAGAAGTCACAATAATTACCTAAGAAAATATAAAAAAACTAAAAGTATCAAAACAACTCACTCTAACTTACCGGTCAACTCTACCACAAGCTTTAAATTATAAGATTGAGTTCGATTTACACCTTCTTCTTTCTGTATTTTACTATAGACATAGAAAACAATATTTCTAGCTTGAGATCGAATTGCCTTTTTGGATATTTTCACAAAAACAACAAATTCCAAGAACATAATCACAAAATTTTAACAGCGGTTGACAGATCACGTACTTTGATTTGACGGGTAACACTTGACATTGCCATATGAAAATCACATTTTTTATTTTTTTTTAAATGCCATCAGATTCTGGTAGACCTATAACTTAAATGCGGACTAAAAATGTACTACACTCTCATTTTTAATCTGTCGGTGAAGTGGCGGATAAAATCATCTTGTCTCCACGAATCACAAAGGAAAGAGAGGTGATGTGCACCACAAATGTTATTTTACTGACTGAGATTATAAATCAGGGTGTACATATTTAAAATTATAGAGAATAAAATTTAAGGGGTGCGGATACTGAAGCGCTGAGTATTATTTGTAAAAAAGGGGGAGTGTGGACCCCTTAAAAAGCTTTATCCATGTCAACTGAAATTTGTTTTTAAATTGTTTTTTTCAAATTATATTAAATTAATAAATACGCGTTATGAAGCATTGGTCCTTGAAGAATAAATACTAAAAGATCTTAATTTCCCTCAGGTTCCTAGAATGGACTATCTCGGACAACAGCGAGGTGCGTCGTCAGGATGCGCGCACCGCCATCACTGCGGTCATAGGCTCTTCCGTGGGATACTATGTCGCGCGCGACTTCTTCTACGACCGCATCGACGATATCGCTAAAGCGTGAGTGACGTTGACGTATTTTATGACCCCGTACTAAGTACCCGAATTTTGAATGTATCTGGGTCATGGGTGTTCAAATTCAAAATTGATTTTGAATTTTGAATGTGAACATCCATTTTTGTGGCCATTAATGGCTATATTTTATTTTGTGTACCATATTAAATATATTATGTTAGATAAACAGGGAAATGATTTCCTCATAAATATTCTTCATATTACTTTTCTATTTTATTTATCAAGGAAATAATTATTGTACTAATCTTTCACTTCGTTTACAGATTCTCAAGCCAAGAGACAAGCATTGGACACATAGTAAAATCGCTTCTGGGTCAATTCACTACTCAGAAGGAACTTGATGAGGTAAATATTGTAATTGTAGCTAATGCTAACTAGTCATCAGCTTAATAGCCGTCCTTCCGACGAAAAAAAAATTTTTTCTCTTCATATCTCGTATTAATTTTTAATTAGCAATTACGAAATTTATACTTAAAGCTTTTTGGTTGGTTAAATTATAATATGTATAATTATAAATTGTGGACTGGTATAGTCCATTTTGATAAAGAAGAAATAAAAAATTAAAACGATTCGTCAATTGAAATTATTTAAATTAGTTATAATATAATTTTAAATTCCAGTTTATGCAATGGAAAGAGGTGAACGGCAAATATCTAGAGAAATCTGAGCTCTCCGTGCGTCAGGCAATTGAGAACGCGCAGGTCAACATTAACTGGTTCAAGACGAACAGGAAAACTGTTGTGGAGAAACTGAGGGAATTTTCAGCGTAAGACTTAAAATACAGCGTACCTAGATCAGAAAATACTATGTACTCTGATTTTTAATCTCAGTCGGTTAAATGATAATCGAAACCTTTAGCCAAGTTGCCATCGTAAATTACGATGATGAAATTTAAAATCAAAAATGTATTATGGTATTGACGTTTCGAGCGCTATGTGACTTAGCGAACGTTATGTCAATATATTATATTCAAATTTTGAAAATCGTGATTGTAATTAACGATGGCATGTTGGCTAAGCCCTCTGCTGACAACGAGGAGTAAAGTGTAATAAATATGTCATTTTTCTGACTCAGATTATAAATCTTAATAAAGTAGTAGTTATAATAAGTACAATTTATATGTAGAAATTAATGCTTTTGTAGATTGAGATTGTATGGGGTGTTAATTCCCCCTTTGGGTCCATCCACATATTACGTCACACCTGATGGGGGAGGAGGGGGGGTCATACAAAGTGTGACAGTACATGTTAAATACAGGTACAGGGATACTAAAAACCGTGACATGGGGGGGGGGGGGGGGGGGTAGGGGTTCAAAAAGTCGACATTTTGCGTGACGTAATATGTGGATGGCCTCTTTTGCTAAAAAGTAAAATATAACTAACTATTGTATTTTGTGATTAATATGTTGCTCATTGTTAGATTTATATCGTATTTTTGTAAAAGTAAGTAATTAGAGTAATACGATTCCGTCCATAGTGTACTTAACAGTGTAACTTATAGGGAATAGATAATTGAATAGGGGGAGTTGATACCCCAGTGGAACAGGGTCATAAAAAAACTTTTTTTACTATAAATGACGTAATTAAAAATATATTGACTATAATATTTAAATATTACTTAATTTAGAGATTTTACCTTGACAGTGTAACTGCAAAATTAATTTTATTCTTAACTTAGTATTTGTACGTGGATTCCTTTATAACTAATTAAGTACTCTGAGGTTTTTTTTTGTCTTATTGTTTTTTTTTCTTAATTTTCTAATGTTACCGACTCACGCTTCATTGTACATCACATAATATATTAACTTAGATCTCAAGTAAGAGTAACAGTAGTTGTTTTAAAAATATGTATTATAATATGTTGTACTTAGATGTAGTTTATATCTAGAGAAATCTGAAGTTTATTATGTAATTTTAACCATGTTGACAAAGCTTAGATAGATTGTTGAAGTATATAGGAAATATTTTAATACTGTTACATATTTCTTTATAATTAAATTTTGCTCAAACGAACAAATCGTGTGATGTCTGTGTGTTACGTTATTGAGAGATTATTTTTCTTAAGAGTAGTTAAACGGCGAAAATTTGTTACTAGAATTTATTTTTATTTTGTCAATGTTTTTTTTTATTAGAGATGAAACACCAAGACTTGCAAGAATTTGGGGTGCTCGACCGATTTTGATAAAATCTTTATACGCGATACATAATTTAACAGGAATGCGGTATAAATACAGGACTTAAGTGAATAAAGTGTAATTTTAGAAGAATAATTTTAATGTGAACAATCCGTCCAGTAAATACTAAATAAATGATTTTTTAATTTTTTGTTGCTTTTTTGTACCAAACACTTGCAGTATTTTTTATTAATATTTTTTTAATCATAGGAGCGTTAATTATTAGTATTTAATAACATTAATTATAAAAAGGGGGATTAGATACCCCATAGTGAAATGCTGAAGCTTATAACACTATATTTTCCAGAGATTTCAATGAAGACGTAATACAAAGGCTAAAGTCAAATCGAGGCACCAGAAAAACTTGTGAAATTATTCCTTTCTTCATACATATATTATTATCATTTGCCGATTTATTACTTGTGTGAGTTATCAGAAATGCATATTGTAAATAATAAGTTTTTAAAATCGAGTCTTTACATACTTATACCTGAAGTTTCTACTGAGCGGAAATTGTATGTCTTTAAAAACCTAACCTAGAGCATGTCAGGATACTATGTCTAAGGAGTAAGGAGGGTTCCTTAATATAAAGTGCACTATGTAAGAAAGGAGAACCATCTCAGTGTCCGTTGAAAGGGAGCAAATTAAGGTGGCGCTATAGTAGCATGTGGAATAATTTTAAAAAGAGCGCCACAAATTATTAGAGTAACTAACCAATAACTAACTTTCAAATAACTTCACTCCATCTCTTATTGCTAACTTCATATCATACCCTCTTCTGACTCTAGCGCCACTATAGCCAGTTTTGGAACTGTTATTTGACTATTTTTGTCGGACACTTTTTAGCTTTTCTGCTAAAAAGAGATAGTCCTCCTTTCTTCTACACTCCATAATACAATTAGCACTTACTTATTAGCAATACTGGCATCGGCCCGGAGCCGTGCCGGGTAGAAACCGATTCGTCGACACGCGCCCTTAAGTGGCAACCAAATCCCACAACGACTTTGATGGTGGTGGCACAGCCTATAGAACTATTACCTACAGTCGTCCAACGGACACGTCTAGACAGAGCAATCGTGCGGGGCGTGCGGGATGAGAGAGGGGCGGTAGCGAGCCCAAGCTGCCATACACTCGCTTGGGACACGTCAGCCGGGGTTGACGCTTTTTAATTTGATTGTTTTAAGTGGTTTGCGACAGTGTTTCGTTTGAGTTGTATGTAGGTACTTATTTACAATGGTCAATTATATGAACAGCTAAAGGAGATTAATTTTAATACAAAACCATGCGCCTGTTTCCCGTCAGAATTTTTAATAAAATTGTATCTACGTATGAGAATTTACTAACTACATCGTCAAATTCAACAATCGCAATCTAAAAACTAGTAAATCCAAATGTCGAAAATACCTTTCAGTTTCGCATTTGTGGCCTTTGCAGGGTTCGTAAATATCCGATATTTATAACAAATATCAAAATATCAGATATCTTTGATATATATCCGATATTTTTGATTTTTTGATATTTTCAAAATTACATACAAATCTCATAGGTACTCTGATATGTTTTTTCGTAATAGTTGAATCGAAATAATTTGTATGTCTGATAATTTGGAGATAAGGAAGTAAAATTAAACTCATTTATTTATTATTGATATTAAAAGTTTTCAAATCAATTAAAAATCAACGATAGATACTTTTGAGTATCAATTTAAATAAACCATAAAACCATAAAATGACTTTTGTTTATAACCAGAAGAAAAAAAAGTGTATTAATTTTATCAGTCGAATTAATTTGACACATGGTATAAATGGTATAACAATAGTATAATAACAAACAAGGAATTTTCTTCCGAAAAACAGGGGGTCACGTGGGTGTCATATGCCGTTACAAGCCGCGTCGACGGCTATAATTAGTTAATGTCGTGTCAAATAGCAAGTTTTTGATGACCTAGGCTCGTGAAACTCTCGGAAAATAAGACCTGTGTATTTAGACTATGACTTGATGTAAGATTTTTTACATTGAAAACATTATTTTACATTTTTAAATATAAATATCAATTTTGATATAATATATCAAGCATAAATATCAATTGATATAAATCATGCTAACCCTGAGCTTTTGTATACGCATTTGTATTTTTTATAATAAAAGTCTTCATTAATACTTCTATATATTTTTTTTGTTTTATTCCTAGTACTCTACATACACATACTACGAATACCTACACAAAATGTAGAACAGATTATAATAAAACACATTATTGTGACAACCCTGCAGCAATGACGAATACCTACACAAAAGCGGCATTTCGCGCGACTTCAAACGCGTTGGACCACTGTATCTCTTTATTACACTGTGGTGGTGGAGTTATTTTATATTGCCCTTGTGTGTGCGTAGTACACTGTACACAAAAGCTATCTTCCTTTACTCTCGTAAACCAGTGGGACGCATAACCGACATGACTTTTCGTAACCATATAAGGTAATAAATGAAACACAAATTGCATTTCAATAGATATATTGAGAAATATTATTTTAAATGCAGACAGTCAATATATTTACATGATATGAAAATAATTACAATTTTAATAACATAAATAATGCCTTCGTTTTTACGGATATTTGCAGATAACAAGTTTTACATACTTATTTAAGTATATAGTTTTAACCATTCGAGGTTGGTATTTCATTGTCTATGTATAATTAAAATAAAGAAGGCAGATTATCGTATACTTGTGTAGTAAATAACTAATTGACAAGACTTATTGGTAAATTCTTGTACATATTTTGGTATATATTGTACTTAAACACAACTAAGCAAAAAAAATGTGTACAGTACGACCAAGATCCTAATGTCTATCGGGTATCGTCGTTTTTACCCGACTGCCGGGAGGGTTATGTGTTTAGCGCGTATCTTGTATGTATGTATGTATGTATGTATGTATGTAATATTCTTTATTACCTTGTATCTTCAGAACCGCTAAACGGATTTTCACATTTGAGGTATCGTTAGATTCGTCTTAATAGCCCAAGTGTTCTTAGATAGGTGACATTAAAAAAAAAATGGCGGATGTTTGACTATATATGTATATAACGATAAATAATAATAATAAAAAACAAAAACCCGCCTGCATAGATAACTACAATTCAAAAGCAACTGAAAAGACTGAAATAAAATAAATAATTAAAAAAATAAAAAAACCCGACTGCAAAAAAGACATATACCTAAGCAACGCACTAAAAAGACCGAAACAAGTTTGAGAAAACTGACTACACTATGAGCTGAAACCCTAAGTGAAATAATTGACGTTATGTTTGGTAGCAGGCGGGGCCCATATATTTTTGTACGATTTATAATTTGCGAATGGGTCCCGCCTGCTACCAAACATAACGTCAATTATTTCACTTAGGGTTTCAGCTCATAGTGTAGTCAGTTTTCTCAAACTTGTTTCGGTCTTTTTAGTGCGTTGCTTAGGTATATGTCTTTTTTGCAGTCGGGTTTTTTATTTTTTTAATTCATACATCGTCTGTCATAGTCATAAAAATACCATAATTGTCGAGGGCTATTAAGAAATCAGTTTTACCGTACATAATATTTATTATTTTGTCGTCTACATACTTACAGTAAAAACACGTTGCTAATTAATCTTTCGGAAATCGACGTTTTTCATTCATTGGCTATGCATTGGCTGTCAAAGATTGCCAAGAGACATTAACAAGGTGGTTGTACAGTATAGCCTTAAAAGTATCTGATGTATAAAATAATTATTTTAAATCACAAAATTCTCATGATAGGTATGAATTTTTTTTTATACAACATAAATCAATACCTATTTATAGTACTAGCGTCTTAGGAAATGTATGAAGCGACCAATAATGTCACAAAATAAGTCTTACATGTAAAATATATCTAAAAGGTAGATATTATTTAATACATTTTCAATATTGATCCCAAAAATCAGACTTACAATTTATTTTTAGTATTTTTTTAAACGGCCATACCTACTTTTTAAAATAAACTTACAACAAATCAAAATACTTAGGATTTGGAATAGAAAAATATAGTTTTGAGTATCTTATGAATATGTTTTCAATGTATTATGTAAAACACCACTTATAAAAAAAAACTATCAAATTCATGTCACTTTTTAAAATTGTAACGAGATTTAATTAAAATTACAAATATGTTTATGGTAACATTCAATAAAAATGTGAAAAACATTTATTTATTCTAAAATATTATAGTAAAGTGTATTTTTTCTTAACTTCATTAAAAAATATGTGATGAAAATATAATGTCACAAAATATCTTATAATATGGCCTATATCTGTTTAAGGCACTTAAATATGGCATAAGATTTTGTATAAAATAATGTCAAAAAAATCAATAGTATAATTTCTTACTTATCATAATATAACATAATACATTGCCTAGCTTAAAGTGTACAATGAATATTTTGTAAATATTTCTATCCGAGCTAGTAAAATGAGCATACATATACCCCCTCGCTAATAAAAATATTAATACAGGGGATAAGCCATACAATGTTTTGTCCTTGTCTTATACATTGGAAAAATCGCTTGACAGACAAGGACAAAACATTGTATAGCTTATCCACTGTATAAATGTTTTTATTAGTAAGGGAGTTAATCTTTAAAGATTCCATTTGATAAAATATTGGTCATGGATTTTGCTTGTACCAAAAATACTTCATTATATAAAAAATATTACCCTTTAAATATCAAGAGCAACTCAAGCAAGGTTGTGATTTGAAAACAAATACATATGAAAATAAAACCATAAAGGTGTTTTATAGTACAGAGTTAAAAAAAACGATGGCAAAACGAACAAAACGGCAAAAAGTGTGTGGTGCACAGAACTCTGTCTTAGTTTTTATTTGGTCTGAGATGATGACAGTGTTTGTTCTATATTTCATAGTACAGACGAGTCAATGACCTTTACTTTGTTTATAACCGTTGTTTCGATATAATTTGTTTCATAGTACGAGGAGTAAATTGCCATTTTCTTTTACCGCTACTGTTTTTTTTTTCCTGCTTTTTACCATCGCTTTGGTATGATTTACTAACTGTTGCCCGCGGCTCCGCCCGCGTAAATACAGTATCCCTCGGGAACACGGTACTTTTTCGGGATAAATAGTAGCCTATGTTTTAATCCAAGGCCCAAACTACTACCATACTGAATTTCATCAAAATCCGTTCAGTAGTTTTTGCGTGAAAGAGGAACAAACATCCATCCATTCTCACAAACTTTCACATTTATATAGTAAGATTTCATAGTACAGGAGGTCAATGACCGTTTTCGTGCTATCACCGTTCTACTGAGTTTCTTCCGCAACAAAGCTGGGTCGGCCATTGGCCCGTCTCTTGCGCAACGTGCCCAGTATCTGGAGCATCTCTTTCACCGCTTCCGGTTCCTCTTTGGGTTTCTTCTGCACCTGGTCCGTGGACTTCAGCTGGAACTTGCCGCCTTTGATCTGGTCGACGATTGCGTCTATGCCCGCGCCACCTGGAAATTATGAGCAGGTTCTAAACTTCTGAGGATGAAATACCGTATTTTTAATCCCCGACACAAAAAAGGGGTATAATAAGTTTGACTCAAAGATTTCAAAACTCAAGATAGACTATGACGTACATTTGACAGAACAAAACGTTACGCCATCTTGGTATCACCATACTTCAAATGTGAGCCATCTTGTTAAATTGGCCCCAAAAATCTCAAAGTGGGCGCATTTTACTGGAGACGCTTTGGCTCAACATCCATCGTCTATAACGTATACGTCCATGGTTTAACTTGTATGTCTGTTTGTGTGTGTGTGTGTGTGTGTGTGTGTGTGTGTGTGTGTGTGTGTGTGTGTGTGTGTGTGTGTGTGTCTGTGCATGGCTCCTAAACAAAAGGTCCGATTTAGATACGTTTTTTTTTGTTTGAAAGCTGAAATGATCGAGAGTGGTCTTAACTATAATTCATCACCATTAGATTAGAAACAAAGTTTTTTTTTTTTATTTAGTATCAGCGACAAAATTGAATACCGCATTCATATATTTTCAATGTTTCACATCTTTAACGCGAGTAAAATTCGTAATATTATAGTCGTTTAAATACTATTTTAATAAAAAGAGCGACTGGGCCAAATAGGGATGATGACTACATCAAAATTATTTAATTTCATTAATATTCCTAGAAATATTGAGGCATTACTACTTAATAAATTTAAAAAATAACAATATTTTATGTGTAGTTTAGTAATTTCGATACATCCAAAAAGTGCAAAATTAGTAAACGAAACCCACATCATTAGTTTACTCACATCATATACAAAAACATTCATTATGGTAAGTGTGAACTTAAACGCACAAAATATATCGGAGATATTTACAAATATGTTCCGGCGGCCGTATGTCACTTTAACCCAAGAGTGACGTTACACGTGGGTAAAGTGCGTTTCATCGAATAGTTCCTTTGCCGTAAGGTTGGCACCACTGTCTGTCAAAGATATAAACACGCGAAGGCGCTCCTCCTGATTTTAGCGATTTTACTTTGTTTTCTAACCGTTAATCATGCCCAAAACGTTGAAAAGTGGTGAAAGAAGAATAGTGTTGAAGGTGAAAGACTTTTGTGAACGTGAAAAACGTAATGAGTCGCCGATAATTCCATTTAGATGTGTTCAAGCTCGTGTTGCCGCTTTTAAATAGGGTTACCAGCTGCAGAGAATAATTACGCGTTCAGTACCTTATAATACCTTTACTTAATAACCTAACCAAGAGCATGTCAGGACATGTCTAAGGAGGGTTCCGTAACTATAAACACGTAATATTATGCTTTTTTTTAATTAAGTACTCCAAAAGTTACTGTCCGATTTGGTTCACAATAATTTTCCAAAAGAGTTTTTAGCATGATCTATCAGCATGGAAATTTGAAAGTTTCTATCTCCTATAGTTTAAAAATGCTAGGGGGGGGACCAACATACAAACTACTTTGGAGGCCGATTACTCGAAAATGGTCAACTTTATAAAAAAGTAACGTATGAAACCTTGCCTTTATTTTAAAAGACCTATTCTACGATACCCCACACGATGGGGTAGAGTGAAAAAATATTTTTCATCCCCACTTCACATGTATGGAGAGCCACCCCTAAAATATAAAATTATTATTTTTTTATGATCCCGAAACCGTGATCTATACACAATCTATAACTGCACCAAATTTCATCAATTTATATTCATAATTACAGGAGCTAGAGGCGCGGATAGACAGACAGACAGACAGACAGACAGACGGACAGACGGACAGAGCGAAACTATAAGGGTTCCTTAAGTATTACGGAACCCTAATAAAATGTTACTAAAATTATTTAGTATTTATTACTCTCCTGTTAATTAAAAAAAACTTTTGAGATGTTAGTTTGTTTGAAACTAGTTTTTGCCCGCGGTTCTACCTGCGTAAATATAATATCACGCGGGAACCGTACATTTTCCCGCGATAAAAAGTAGCCTATGTCCTTCTCCGTGGTCTACTTTATAACTGCTCCAAATTTCATCAAAATTGGTGCAGTAGTTTTGACACATACATATGCAGTAGGTACCCTTCCTCTAATATTATATATTATTGTTGTTTATTATTAACCAGCTTTTGCCCGCGGCTTCGCCCGCGTGGAATAGTGTTCTTGGAGAAAAAACTTCTTTAGCAATTTACTTGGGAGGCCAATAGTGCCGCGCATTGTAGGTACTTACTATGCCCCTGCATTTTAAATCTGTAATATCTTCGAAAATATTAATTTAAATTAAATGCTGTATAGGATAATATTTATCGATATTGAATTTACAATGAATTTAAGGTACTTAATTGGATAAGGATTAATGCTGTATTGCTTAAAATCACTTCGGAAATAAGCCATTATTTCTCGTAAAAACTAAAGGTTAAAAATGGTTATTGTGGGTCATCCCTAAGAGATAGACAATAGGCATAAATACCATCGCAGACTTTTTATAGACCTTTTCCTGATAGATCAAATTAATGTTATTTTGATCTATCTCGTAGAGTTCAGCCAGCGTTTGCAATGCAAGCGCAAAAAATGTATTTATTTACAACATTACAAACCTCTAAAATTATCAGTGTATCTCTACTATAATATGCATGTTATATACATATAATATAGTATATGAGATGCATAATATAGTAGAGATACACTGATAATTTCTCTTGAATCACTCTATCTATTAATAAACCCGCATCAAAATCCGTTGCGTAGTTTTAAAAAATCATACATAAAGAGAGACAGAATAACCTAACCAAGAGCATGTCAGGACATGTCTAAGGAGGGTTCCGTAACTATAAACGCGTAATATGCTTTTTTTTTAATAACTCCAAAATTTACTGTCCGATTTGGTTCAAAATAATTTTCCTAAAGAGTTTTTAGCATGATCTATCAGCATGGAAATTTGCAAGTTTCTATCTCCTATAGTTTAAAAATGCTAGGGGGGGGGGACCAACTTACAAACTACTTTGGAGGCCGATTACTCGAAAATGGTCAACTTTATAAAAAAGTAACGTATGAAACCTTGCCTTTATTTTAAAAGACCTATTCTACGATACCCCACACGATGGGGTAGAGTGAAAAAATATTTTTCATCCCCACTTCACACGTATGGAGAGCCACCCCTAAAATATAAAATTATTATTTTTTTATGATCCCGAAACCGTGATCTATACACAATCTATAACTGTACCAAATTTCATCAATTTATATTCATAATTATAGGAGATAGAGGCGCGGACAGACAGACAGACAGACAGACAGACAGACGGACAGAGCGAAACTATAAGGGTTCCTTAAGTATTACGGAACCCTAAAAAGCGACTTTGTTTTATACTATGTATTGATTAATATTTGTTAGGAATTTTAATAAATCAAAGTAGTAGGTAATTAAAAATTTCATATATGCTTTTCCCTAAATATTATAGGTAAGATTAAATATGGAATTAGCAACACTGGAAAACACTATTACCAACATAACGGCAAAGGAACTATTTGATGAAACGGACTATACGACTTTAGAATAGAGCGTTTCTACGAGACTTGCGCGAAATTTTGTATATGTCACCGTAAAATTGGAAAAACCGTTAGATTGTAATAAAACTAGTGCAATTGTAAAATGTTGATAAGACTTCCGACGCGAATATGCTGCCTATAATTTCACACATTATTTTTTGTTCGATTATACATATATAGATTATATAGTTTTGAATCTTTCGACATATTTTTACAATCTCGTTAGTTATTTTACAATCTAACGGTTTTTACAATTTTACGGTGACATATACAAATCGCTGTACCTTTGAAAATATTGACTTTTGATATACTGTTTCTTCTGAGAAGTTACTCATATTTAAGAATACTATTCGTTTAAGCAATAAAAAATGCCTATTACAACTAACAAGTGAACTTAATAATATGTAGTCATCTGTCTCGGACCCTTTTTTTATTTTAACAAAATGTCATAGCTAAAACTTACCACCATTCTGTTTCGTCCGTTTCAACGTCCCCTGTTTATTCGCCAGCATTTCCGCCATATCACCTCCCGAAGTAGGGGGCGGAGGGGGAGGAAGGAAGCAGGGGGGCGGAGGAGGGGGCGGACAGGGGGGCGGGGGCGGTGGTGCTGATGATATTGGTGGCGGTGGTGGTGGCACAGATACACATGGAGTGGCACTTGAGGTGTCAGGTGAAGGTAATGATGATGATGGTGGTGGAGGATCAGATATAGGTGGGGTAGACTCAGAGGGAGTTATGGAAGGAGATTCCGATAGAGATGATAGTGGGGCGGATTGAGGCGGGATCGGTGATGGAGTCGGAGAGGGTGGTGAAGCTTGACTTGGTGCTGAAAAAATTAAGGGTATTAGTTGAGTCATAAATAGTTGTATAAAATGATGCAACTGTATAAAAAAGAAAAAATAAACTTAGATTAAATATTATAATGTACGTTCACGCGGTTCTTAGTTTTCAACAAAATAGGCCATTTTAATAGCATAGGAAAAAAGTAATATAAAATTAAAATAGTGCTATAAAAATATTAATAATATATCGTAAATTAAGTCTAAGCGTACATTTAATCATGCAATGTTTCGAGTTTAACAGAATAGGATATACTACACTCGTATCCACGCAAGTTTTTTGTTGTTTGCTACCCACTTTTTTTTATATCAATTAATTTTTTATCTTTAGTTATATAAATTACTTCTAGAACTTTCTAGTACTCACTCTCAACTTTTTCTTTCTTTTCACCAGCATTTTCGAAATAGTTTATCCTGGACATGAGGTTTCCTTTCCTCGGTCCCGGTCTATTCCTCTCCAAGTCTGCTAGTCTCCTCTCCAACTCTGCCACTCTCCTCTCTGCCTTCTCCGCTCGCTCTAGAGCTTTCTGCGCGTCTTCCTCCGCCAGTCTTATCTTCTCCTCCCATAGGAGGATGTCTGTGTCCTCGTGTTTTTCCGCGAGTTTCAACTGGAAGAGAAAGTTTAAATAGTGATTTTAATTATATTCATTTATGATGATTTTGAAGTAAGTAAAACGCAAAGCAAGGGGAAATTAAATAATGATTTAAGTATAGAGAATAATTACAATGACATCCATATTAAAAATGACATCGACGCTGATGAAGACGATTAATTGACGATTAATTGTAGTATTAAACTTGATAATAATTGTGATAACTGATATCGGTAAAATTTGAAACTGATCTAAAATAAAGATTTTTTAAAACAAGTTCATTCGCAATAAAAATAGAAGAAGAGAGAATTAGTACAATTAGTCTTTAGATTTAAATCTTGAGCACCCACAAGCAGTAAACACGATTACGGTTATGAATTTTAAAGTATTAGATTCAGTTAAAGCACCTGTAGCTCATCCAGCTGATCACGATGTCTCGCCACCTGCAGCTCCAACGCCTCCCGCAGCGCGCCCACCTCGTCCAGCAGCCGGCCAGCGCGCTCGTCCGCGCCCGCGTCGCCCAGCAGTAGAGACGACTGGTGTGTCAGCACCTTTACCCGCTTCGCCGCGTCGCGGGCCTCACACTTGTATCTGAAAATCATTATCACAGAAACATCAATATGATCTATGTCATTAGATTTATTAGGATCATCCTTGTCATCATTAGTATTTGTCGTCTTAGTTTCCTCATAATACAATGCAATGAGATAAGCATCACTTAAACTGACATTATAAATAAAAAGCCACATTATAATGTCCTAAGTTACTGTATAATGCAAGTAGTAATTATTATTTAAAGCTTCGGCCACTAATATAACTGAGGTGTGAGGTATTATATCAAATGCTTGTTATTGGATATTGTCTTGTAAGTTTTATTGTAATATTTATATTATACAGTCAAACGTTGAAATACTTTGCTTAAAAAAGAAAGAAGATTGGTATTAGAATTAAGAATAAACTATTCCACATTCACTATACCCCCAAATAAAACTGGGTGTACCGAAAGGTTCCACTTTAGGGCCATTTCTTTGTATTTGCTTTATAAATGGCTTTCTGTCGACTCGATCAATGATTGTATGAATAAAGATACTATCCTTGGTTAATTTTAGCCAATATTTTAACGGGTGTACCCCAAGGTTCCATTTTAGGACCGTTTCCTTTTATCTGCTTTATAAATGACTTTCTGTCATCTGGAGTTTCTCTACTCACGTCTCGGCCATCTCCCTGTCGCGGTCGGCGTTGTGCTTCAGCTCGGTGACCTCGTCCATCAGCAGCTTGGACACGCGGTTGTGTCTCTCCAGCTGACTCTTGCACTCCTGGAGCTCCGTCTCCAGTCGCGAGCTCTTTTCCTTCTCCACTTCTAGGTCCTGGAAAATTTTTATTTACATTTACTAAAAATACTATTATTATTAGAAATATGTTTCTATCCCCTAATTAATTTCACTTTTATTGTTATTCCCTGTAACTATATACTCATCTACAAACTCTTATACCACAGAATAAAGAAAGACGAACAGATAAACAGCTAGATAGCTTTCGATTTGATTGTACTACTACGATTGTGTGGAAAAATTGTGGGGCATTGAAGGGGACGTCAACATTTTTTAAATTTGGGTCGATTTGGATCTTTCTATGAAAGCTTCTCTGTTTGTCTGTACATAAGTAGGTATATAATGTCTCCGAAAATCAATTACGGATACTTTAGGCACATGATCCACTGCTTATGTAAAGACGTTTAGGCAAAAAAATTATTGTCATACTCAAATTCAAAAAATCATCTCATGTATGGATGATTCTCCGCTCAAAGCAAACTCGCCCATATAAAGGAAGATTTTTTTTTTTCGAGTACGTCAATTATTTTTCTGCCTAAACGTTTATACATAAACAGTAGATCATATGCCCAAAATATCCGTAATTGATTTAACTGAACCTTATATATATTTTCTACTCTGACTCATAACCTCTATTCTTCTTATAAAGACGGGGATTGAATCTGAAGTCTACATACGATTTGATGTATAGCCTTTATTTGTCCCAGTCCGTCATATACACGTTGTGAACGTTTTGAGCGCTACGACAAATAGACACCCCCATCCTGCGGCACTCTCCCTAGTCCCTAGAGAGCTTTATCTCCGCCGGTTTTCCGCGAGGCCCTACCTGCTGGAGCTGCGCGCTGATCTCGTGGGCCTCGAACTCGTGCAGCCTGGCGTTGTGGACATCGGTCTGGAGGGCTGCGACCTGGGCACTCAGCTCCTGGACTGTCCGTTTCAGGAACTCCACCTCCTCGTTGCTGCTGGTATCCGATGCTGGAGACAGATATATTTTTGTTTCATATAGACCAGAGCCTCAATTCTCGTATTTAAAGTAGACTTTCATTTTACATTGATCGCATTATAAGTAAAGCGACGTGTTATCTTAAACTGATTTTATGAAGTTTCGACCAATCAGAGCGCATTTCACGCTACTTAAACGATTAAAGAGAATACCAGAGGGGCAATTCTGCTAAATAAAACCTGCATTAATATAATTACAATCAAGTCCCGATAAGCTTATACTCTCAAAAGGTGTTTTTATGAACGTTAAGCCAGCGTGAAACGCACTCTGATTGGTCGAAACGTCATAAAATCCGTTCACGGTAACATGTCGCTACACTTTCAATCCAAACAAAGTAAAATTGACTCTTTAAAGTGTCCACTTTAAATACGAGAATTGGGGTTCAGTTTGGCAGTTTAAGCGTGTCGGGACTTGATTGTAATTGTATTAATGCAGATTTTATTTAGCAGAATTGACCCTCAAGAGTTCCCATCCAGTATGGCGCGCCTCCCTAGGGGGGCTAAGTGAGAGGTCAAGCGGGCACAATAGGGAATATGCATGTATTTTTTTTATTCTTTTAAACGTTTCTACTGGTTATAACATTTCAAAATATATGTATAACACATCTAAAATATTATCCATTTAGCTAGAAAAAATGTTTAAAAATCACTACAATTTTTGCGCGGTTTAAACACGCCATTTTCGCGGGCTTGGGTTCTGACGTCATCGTACACGAAAAAGACAGTTGACAGTTAAATCATAGATAGAATTCAATAGTCAGAGCATAGAATTCAATATTATACGTCAGTCATGTCATTGTCATGAAAGACAGCGTCGTGTAGCGTGACGTCACACACGCGCGTCACCATTGGTCGCGACTCGCGACCAATGGTGACGCGTTTCGCAATTTTAAATATCCCGGGCTGATTTTGCATTTTTTATATATTTTTTTTCGGTTTAAATAAGAACTAAATTTAAAAAATTCCTTTTAGTTATAATGTGACGATAATAAAGAACAGGGAAAAAAATATTTCAGGCAAATTAAATTTTCATGCATATTCCCTATTATGCAACAGTTTTTTTTATCACAAATATTAATCGACGCCTCGTCAGTCGCTACTAGAAAAGTTTCAGCTAGTTAAAATATTTATTTTGATACAATTAATAAAAAATGTAAAAAACCTAACTGCGTAAAAACTTAAAAAAAAAACAAGTGCGATTTTAACAGTCGGGGCCCATTATTATTAGGAAGACAGATTTTTATAGGGTATTTTGGTATTCTCGGTCGGGTAAAAATATATTTGTATGGAAATAAATAAATATCGATAAAATGCCTTTTTTGCATTAGAAATGTTACAAAGGATGAAATTATTATTTATAATCCCAGGGGGGCGCCGTAAAAAAAAAGGTTGGGATATAGGCAAACAAACAGTACAATCTACTATTATAAATGTGATAGTTTGTGAGGACGCATGTTTGTGACTCTTTCATGCAAAAATTACTGAACGGATTTTGATGGAATTTGTTGTGGTAGTATCTCTGGATTAACACATAGGCTACTTTTATCCCGAAAATGTAGTGTTCCCGTGGGATACTGTATTTACGCGGGCGGAGTTGCGTCCATAAGGTATTATAGCAAATACTTTACTAAGAATTAACGTCACAATGGGGGTAAGTAGGTATTGAAAACCATTAAATTATAAAAAATATAGAAGTAGCATATTATGTCCTTCCCCGTGGTCTACTCTATATCTGTGCCAAATTTCATCAAAATCGGTCCAGTAGTTTCGGAGCCTATTCGATGCAAACAAACAAACAGACTAACCTTTCCTCTTTATAATATTATAGTATAGACAGGTGGCTGACTTCGCTAATTACCATGAAGAAGTTAGAAAATCAAAATATATGAGACTTGAAATCTTGAAAATCAAATTAGATGACTTATGGTCCGTTTCAATAACCTATCTTTCTATAACTTTTGTTAAAAACGTCATCATTCAATCATTTGCCGGTTTTTCGCGATACAAATTTGGCGTTTCTAACAAAGGATGGGGAGTTATAACTTATAATCACTAAATCGCTCTTGTGACGTCACAGTAGGTAGAAAAATAATGACACGCATGGTTTCTCTTGCGTGGTCTAATCAAAAGATATAGGTAAGATATAGGATAATTTTTCAAGAGATATCTTAAAAACGCAGCTCTGCGTCTGTTCCGTCGCGGTGTGAACTGGCCCTAACTATTAGGCCGCTAGCGGGGCGGCGGCGTTGGCGGCGCGAGCGCGGTGGGATCAATTGCGTGACGGTAATCTTTATGGACTGGTTCTCGAAATTTGCGCCGCGGGCAACGAGCGGCGAGCTCCAGTCGAGAGGCGACCGTCCGCGCGTCTGCATTGCAGTGTTGTAGGTATAATTTATTTTTGTATTTTTATACAGGGTGTTTTTTCAATCACTATCCAAACTTTCAGGAGTGAATATACTCTTGAATATAAGCAACTTTTACAATGGGAGCAACTTTCCAACTTCAAAAATAAAATTAGCTGTTTCATACAAAATGCTATCTATGCCGAAGCCCTTTTGTATGAAACAGCTGATTTTATTTTTGAAGTAGAAAAGTTGATCCCATAGGAAAAGTTGCTTATATTCAAGAGGATATTCATTCCTGAAAGTTTGGATAGTGACTGAAAAAACACCCTGTATTTCTATTATATATTCATTTTCCTTGCCCTTTAGAGGGATTCACTTTTTTTTTTTGTTTGCGATTAAAAACAAATATCTCGACGACACAAGACCACGCCGCTATAGTACCGCGCGATCTGCCCGCTGGTTTCGAGAACGGGTCTGAACCGCGACTTGCCCGCACCGCAAACGCCGCCGCGCCGCTGCCTACGAAATTCGAGGTCTTACCGTTGTCGTTGGAATCGGTGAGGTCTATGTCCAGGGCGTGGGGCGGCAGTGCGTGCATCAGGACTGCGCTGCGTCTCTTCAGCTGTCTATTCTGTTTGTACCACTCCCCGGCTTGCTGCATTACCCTGGAAAATACAATACTCATATTGGAGGCAAACGCGTTGCCCCCTTACTAAAAAAAATTTGCACTTTGGATAAGCTATACAATTTTTTTCAACGTATGAGACGCGGACAAATTATTGTATAGCTTATCCACTGTGTAAATATTTATATTATTAGTAAGCGGGTTAATGTATAAACTTATGGTAAGTGATAACCGCTGACAGCCGCAAAACCAGCCCGCGTAGCATGTTAACCACCAAAAAACGGTTTCTCTCTACGGAAGAATAGACAAAATGACAGTTCGACAAAGCAAACCTGTCATTTTGTCCATATCATCTGCATAATATTGGAATAATGGTACGATACCATTAAAATCGAATGTAAGTTATTTAAAAACTTACCACCTCATGATTGACACACACAATATTTAAAAAGTATAAACCCAACTGTCAAATTTAAATTTAGAACGCGCAAAATTGACTTCTTTCAACACGTTGCAGTAATCAAATGACAATAGGATTAAATCAAACAGCCAATTCTCTTGACGATTTGTATATTAAATACTGTTAAATGTTATGAATATTTATTAACTGCAGATGATCTTGAACCATATATCCGTATTATTAAGTGCCAGTTTCGCAATGTGCCGTATATGTATAGTCCGTTTAGAGTTATTTTACCTCTGACAGGACCCTTATTCCCAGGGCATAAGGTTCTATATCATACAAACTCCGAGGTAAAAAAAATCTCTGAATGGTCTGTATGTAGTTAATTATTTATTCTTTTCATCGTTTCTGCGACACCCTACGTAGTTAAGATACAATGGAGGCTTAAGGGTACTTCACATTCTTATGGTTTGTCTTTTGTCGCTAAAAATGTATTTAACGTTGTCCATTTAAAGGCAAATTAAGTATTTTCACGTTTATTTGCCTCCATATAAAAGGAAAATAATAATTAAAAAACATATAACAAAATATACCACACCTAACTGAATATGTACGGTTGCGGCCAGATATTACGAAATAGAGAAAAATTATATAATTAAAAAACAAGCTTTTATTACTGGGGACTGGGGAGTAGTAAGTACTGATCAAAACGAATCAAACGAGCCCAAACTCGATGGGGTTATGTAGTTTTATTACAGAGTTCCTATGGCCACCTTCCAGCTACATCATCAGATCAGCTCACGTCATCATACCATTGCATTGCCACGCGATTTACATATTCGTGCAAAATTTCAGCTCAATCAGAAACCGGAAAATGGGTCAAATTTAACATGCAACGGGACAGGTGAAACTAAATAAAAGCTTGTAATAAAGAGTCGACTTCTGAGAGAGCAACAACAAAAAACGTGAGACAAAGAGATATATGCCTCTCTCTACACATTTCTGCATTAACCCGGCTTTAATTTACACATATTGATCCAAATTCCATATGTTCAAAAGGAGAGACAAAGACGCAAAGATCTGTGCCTCTCAGGCCTCATTACAAACTACATAGGTTAGAGTGAGACAGCCTCTCTTTCTACTCACTTCTGCATCACCCCGGCATCGATCTCCTGCTGGTTCTTGAGCCTCTCATACTCTCTATACAGGTCCTCAGAAGCTGTACGCAGCTTGTGTAACTCCCGCTCCCTGTCGTGGAGCTCTGCATCAAGAAGATTACGTTCCTCGGAGAGGATCTTGTAGCGTCTCTGCAGATCATCGTGCTCGCGTCTCGCTGGAAAGAGAATAAAATAATAAAATTGTATGTTATACAAAACAAAATTAAATCACTCTTGATTAAGTAACCGTTCGGACGAAAAAAAATTTAGATTACAACCAGTTCATCCCTTTGGAAGTAATATTGTTTTCTTAGGTACTTGAGGAACTCTTATAGTTTCGCTCTGTCCGTCCGTCTGTCTGTCTGTCCGCGCTTCTAAAGTCTTCTAGCGTCGGTAATTATGAATATAAATGGATGAAATTTGGTATAGTCATAGATTTTGTATAGATCTCGGATTTGGCCTACAAAGTGTTTCATAAGTTGGTCCCCCCTGGCATTTCTAAACTATAAGACATAGAAACATGCAATTTTCTATCCTGATACATCATGCTAAAAACTCTTTAGAAACATTATTTTGAACAAAATCGGACAGTAACTTTTGAAGTCATTTGGAAAAAACTTATTACGCGTTTATAGTTACAGAACCCTCCTTAGACATGTCCTGACATTAAGACTATGATATAAGGTAATAGATAAGAAAATTATTCATATAGACATCATATCACACGATAAAGCTTATCTTGAGTTGATAAGAAATTGCTGACAATTGCAAGAATTTGATGACGAAGGAATTCCTCGTAGTTTATATCAACAAATGGCAAAAAATCTCGTTTTTGTTGTATAAGAGCCCCAATTAAATATAAATTTTATTCTGTTTTAGTATTTGTTGTTACAGCGGCAACTGAAATACATTATGTGTGAATTTTAACTGTCTAGCTATCCCAGTTCATGAAATACAGCTTGGTGACAGACAGTTTTAGTAACATAGTTTTTAGGGTTTGATTTATTATGTACTGAATCCTATAGTTTTTGTACCTAATTATTGTTTTTTATTATGAGTGTGCAAATAAAGAGTATTATCGTAGTACAACTCAGTATACTTATTTATTTTATTATCTTAGTATTCTTTTTTATGTACACATACAACTACTTTCTTTTAATAAAGGCTTTGCTTAAAATATTTCCTGACTACTTAAAGAAAAAGTCTGTTTCCTTCATTTTCCTAGTCTGCAGAGTTTTTTTAATCTAGTTTTTTTACAGAGGCTCTTAACACTTAAGTGTTGATGCCAGCCTCATAGATTCAGTCAGTTCTCTATACAAGGGACAAATCCATAAAGTTATTTTTGAATTTAGAATTGTGAATGTAAACAATGAAGTTTTTTAGTATGCTACCTGCATGTTTTGGGGTAGAAAAATCGATCAAGCTAGGTATTATGTCGGGGAAACTGCTCATTTTAAGCATTGTTTTTTCTTTTGTCATGCAACACCCGAGTCTATTATGTAGTCCGATTGGCAGTTTGGAATTCATATGTATAATTTATGTTTTGTTACAAAATTCGGAATAGGAACGTGGTGAGTTTCAATCTCGGTCAGTTTTTTGTTTTTTTATTTTTATTTTTTATTTATCAAAACTCAGTAAAGCTCAGTTACCCAGGTAGATACTAATTATTTTAATAAAATGTGTTTGATTTAATTTTATAGTATACGTACACAGAAGTACTAAAATAGTTTTCTAGTCTATACTATTTTATGAAGTCTTGTAATTGTGTAGATCATCATTTCTCAACCGGGGGTCACGAGTCACGACCCTTGGGAGGGTCGAGTTTGTTTTTAAGGGTTGCAGTCTGTTGAAAAATAACAAAATATTGTTCCAACGTTTAAACCAGTGAAGGCTAATATAACATATAGCTGATATTATGTAAAGTAGGAAACGATGTGCATATTATTATAATTTTATAACGGGGTCCTAAGACTTTATTTAAGTAAAAAATCTTGGGACTTTTTGGCTTTTTTGTGGGTCCCAACATAAAAAAGGTTGAGAAACGATGGTATAGATTGTATGTGTTCGAATCATAAAATACTAAAACAAAACTAAGCAATATAAATGTTAAGCATAGCAATCCCAAAATTTATTAACAAAATAATTAAATATAAACAGGAAAACTAATTCAAATCCTATAAATAATATTATTTGTCATGGATTTTAGCTTTTTGAAAACACAAATACGTTGAAAAATGAGTAACAATAAGTGATTAGCACAGAATACAGACCATACAGAAACAGTCAACGCTCTTGAAAGTGAAGCCATCACAACTATTCCAAATTGGAGTGGTTATCCACACATAATATGTTGCCACAGAATAACGGAATATTTTTACCCAATTTTTTTCAATTGATTTTTATTGATTACCTAATTGTGGTAACATAATAATAATGTGATTGTTTTGTAAGTGTAAAGAATAAATTGAAGAAAAGTCTTTTGCCATGGTCCAAAAGACACACTCCGCATACAAATGTGATCGAACACTCATTCTGGATGTTCTGTATTCTGTGGTGATTAGGTACTAAAAATTTCCTTACTAATTTTTATTTTTTTGAGTTGAAGTTTAATATCTCTAAACTATACTTAAAAGGCTCATAACATTTTTATAAGCAGAATATTATAGTCTACAAATAAATCATAATGAAATTTAGCATTTAATAATTTAATTTTAAGTAATACAATAGTTTGAACAAAGGAAAATTGCCCTGACTGAGTCACAGAAAAATGTCACTGCAATTACTAAATTTAATTTTTATGAAGTAGGTACAATATTGTAGTCTATAAAGGAAAAATAATAGAATTATTTAAAACGAAGTTATAAAAACATATTACGCTTAAGCAAAAGTTTACCTCTAATGGTACAGGTACCTAAAATCCAAAAGCATAAAATATTGTTGTACAAAATCACATAAAACTTACAACTCGAAGCAAACAAGCTTACGAAAATACAATGAACTTTTAGTTTACGTTGTTTTACCAACTGTTTTACAATTTAAAACTAGGTAGGTATGTAAATAATGTGAATTTAGCAGAACAATTATAATTCACATACAAAAATAAACTATCAGCTGATTTAATGATTAGTCAAAATTGACAATCAAAATTCCAAAATATAGTGATGTGCTAACATTTTTTTTGTTTTTATTTTCCTCTTTCGTCTATGACATCATAATATTTTTTTTCGAAGAATAATCTTTTGATTACATCGTATCGTAAACATTCAGTGCGCAGTACAGTATCGAGTCCGAGGGTTAATTTCAATAGCGCAATACTAAAATAATTTATTTATTGTGTATCGTGCAGAAAATAACTTAGTTTGCAACTTTAAACACATATTACATTAGTAGGAGTTTAGGAATATATAATGCGTAAGCAACAGGTTATAGCCTATTATAATCTGACAAATACGCGGCTGGGATTTCAATCCGCATTTTAATTTGCATACATTTCTTCAGCCAGCTGGGCATGCGCAAATGTTACGAATGATAAAACGGAATAAAAACAAGTAGTAAACTGAATGACACCTACCTTTTTCCGATTTGAGAAGGTGAGCTTTGTGTTTTCTTTCCGATTCTTCATATCGGTTTTTCCATTTTTCCACGTATGTCGAAATCGCAATGTTCGCTTCCTTGCTGTTTTGATGCGCGTCGGGCTGCGTCATTCTAGCGGTAGTGGCTCGCGGGATTCTCGTGGCCGCGCCGGGACTGAGCGAGACAGAACTCCGGCCGCTTTGACACTGATTGTTGCTCGGCGCGATTGCAAATACATTAACACCGTTCCTTTTAATCATTTTCAAATTAGATATTTCGATTACACTGGAATAAACCGCACCATTTTGATTTTGAACAAACTATCTAGCGCGCGTTTAATTTATAGACCGATAGCATAGATTGAAAAGTGTTATATAAATTCGCGAATATGGGTCCCTTTGTTCTCGGCGGTTCGGTGTTTTGAGGAAAATACGCAATAACATGTGTCCTGCGGCTGCACCGCTCCAACACTTGCGCTCAATAAATCCTTGAGACTAACTGATAATGTAATAATAAATACACTTCTCTGCAAAATGATAAAACCTTTGTTATTATAGTAAAGAAAAAAAATACGACGAATTTAGCCTAGTGTCAGTTAACAACTAACCCACCGACGATTGTGGTTGGAACATGATAATGAGATCTTCGTCATCGTGAGTCATTAGGCTTTATGTTTATGCTTTTTGTTTACTTTTGAAATCATTCAAGACTTGCGTATGTTTTTAGGTCAATTTGTGGAATGCCATTAGACTGTTAGTCATGCATGTTAACTTTATGGGTAGTGTTAGTAAATGATATTTACCGATTTTAAACTTAGTTTAACGTATATTTTATAGTTTATACGAGTAGTCAAGTGACAAAGTAATGTCCCTTGACTACTCGTTACGTGCCAAAGTTTAATAGAAATGTAAACGTTACATGGTGTATTTTTTTAAAGTAGAATACTTCCCTACTTGTAGCTGTAGGTAATAAGGTATAAATTTACTGGGTCGCACCTATATATTCTTAATTTTTTGATAAGAGATAGACTAAACTCTAAAGACCTGGTTTACGAGTGTGGATTGGTCTAATAAGTAAATAATAATTTTATGTCAAAGATTCATTACATGTTAGTTTTAATTCGAGTTTTTCAAATACCTAATTAATATATAGGTATGCGTCATTTAATTAAAACTTAGGCCATTTCATCCGCTATTGGATGATTTAGGTATACAGTATGCTCCGACTGAAGTAACTACTCTTAAAATACTGTAGTGCCTGCGACATTAATTATGTTTGCGTCATTAATTAAATTAGTAAATATCTATACTTATATAATACCTATAATAAAGAGGAAATGTTTTGTTTATTGAGGAAAATAATTTAATTATTTAGATGTCAGTTCCAAGTTCCAACCAAGAAGTCTATGGAAACCAGAAGTATAAAACTACTTACGATGATATTTTAAACGTTATAAAAAATTAAGCAGCTAAACCTTTTGAAACTTATAAACTAGTATATCACTTCGTAAGGACGTAATCATATATTACAAGGGGTAAACAAATTCACGAGATATATAATTACACAATTAACTACAAATCACTTCAAAAACAACAGCGATGACGAATAAAAAAAACCAACGCACTGTGGCTATGCGTCAAAAGGACTGAATCCATTTCGTCCAACCCACCAAACGGATATTCTAATTTTAAACAGTTTCTAGTGAAACATGCACTGTCTTGTGAAACTATAAAGCAGGATAAGACGACTGGGAAGAGAGGACTCAAATGGGACAAGTGATTTAATTGACACAATGTACGGCATTAATTCTGTAGACATTGGCCACCCGACATCTGCCCACCCAATTCGCTGAATATAGTTGACTTTTTTTGCATCAATAAAAATAGTATTTTTTATTTGAATATGTTTTTAAGTAAGACTTCAATAATGAGAAAAGTATTTACTAAAAAGAAAATAAAAATATTATTAGCTATTCAAATTACGTAACACCAAAGAATATAAAATTTTGATAATACACCTCCAGATGTTTAAATACATTCAAATTACATAGCATAGCGTCAAGATGACGGTTATATCCCTTTTTATGGGTCTAACATACGGCATACCTACGGGAAATGACAAAGTTAAGTAGTAATAATTCTTACACAAACTCAATTTCTTAAATCAAAGGACTCAGTTACATAATTTAATTAGACAAAAGAAAGTTGAAAGAAGCCAGACGGATAACAAACAAGTAGTAAAAAGGCAACAGTAACCGGATGGCCTTACAAAACTTCTCCATATTTAGGAAATGAGGTCAAAACGAGGCTTTTGCAAAGGGCTCCAAGAGCGCAAGGCAATCGGATTACATCATATAGCTAAGTTGAAGCTCCGACAATGTATTCATTAAACTAGGGCTTGCATAAAAATGTATTCAATTATATTTAGGTACTAACGAGGTTCAACTGTATTTGTGTTATAAAGGGAATAGTCCTACTGAAGGTAACCGCACATTTTGTCTAGTAAAAGGAACGAGTATGCAAGGCTATTTTTCATTCTTAAGTAATTTCTCAGACCTGCAAGCTCAAAGTCGCAGGCAAACTGACAATCATACAAAAAATCTAAAAATACATTTCAATATATTGTTAAGTTATAATCTTAAAGGCTAAAAATTGAAACGTTCTAACATTTTTAACTGTAATCGGACTGACGATGACAAATGTAGTCTGTGTCTTAATTGACTTTTACCATCTAGACAAGGAAGTTATGCCATTATGCATTACAAGTGTATTGACAATTGGCCGATGAATAATGAATACAGCTGTGTATCCGTTGCTACTGTACATCAACATATTGTATAACATATTGTATACTTCACATTCTATTAAATACAAGTATCTTTCGTTTAAATACTGGAAGATAATAATTGTAATGGAATCATAGAAACTTCAATAAAAGAACGAGGTTTATTCAAATTTTAAAATATGATTAATTGAAAGGTGTAGAAGTTATTAGGTACAATTCAGTATTTTTTCATCAAGCTTTTTATTAATGTGGAATAGTATTCTTGGAGAAAAAACTTCTTCGCCAGATAATTCCACCCACTGCAATATTGCAGTGTGTACAATATTGAAAATGTTTTCTAGTTTTCTAGGGTTTCATACCCAATGGGTAAAAGCGGGACCCTATGACCTCAACACGATGTGCGCGACCACTTGATATCATATTAGGTACAACAAAACTGATCAACTACCTCCATGGGTAATTCTTAAGTATTGCAGTACAAAATATTTGTGAGCCCCTCATAAATACGTCTAGCGTTTTCGGTAGCGCGATGCAGAAGCCCGAGCCCCCCGGCGCGCCGGTGCCGATGCTGCCGCATTTTAAATCTGTAATATCTTCTAAAATATTAATTTAAATTACATGCTGTACAGGGCCATATTGATCTATATTAAAGCCAGTGTTTGCAATGTAAGCGCAAAAAAATGTGTTTATTTAGGACAATAAAAACGCCTAAAATTATCTGTGTATCTCTACTATGTTATGCCTGTTATATACATATAAATCTTCCTATTGAGTCACTCTATCTATTTAAAAAAGCGCATCAAAATCCGTTGCGTAGTTTTAAAGATTTAAGATATATACATAGGGACAATCTGTCGACATTTTATAATATCTCTAGTAATATAATAATCTTACTGTTTTTAAAATGTTGCGGTGACATACATATATACACCCGAACGTAGTTATAACCTACTCCTTTTTTTGAAGTCGGCTACAAACTTACAAAAAGGCGTCCAATTTAAGGAAAACAAAAAAAGTTACGACAATATTTTTTAAACGTCGCATGAGAAAAGATGCAAACCACAGATGTTGCATTTATTACTTCCTGAAAATGATTCAGAATACTTACACATGATTCGTCTTATTATTTTTATTTCGGCACAAAATTTTAAAATGAACTCAGAGCGTTCACCTTTTGTCGTAAACTATTTTAGTATTCGCTGTGGGCTAGTGATGTACTTAATAGGAAACAATTGAATCCATAGACAATACAGTTATTATCAAAAAAATTGTGATGATATTTCAATATTTCTTTTTGGCCTATTAATATTTTTTAAATATTGTACTATAAGTTGTAATATCTATTCTGTGCTATAAGGAGGATATGGGAATGGATCGCCTTATGAAAAAATTTGATTATCGTTTCCGTTTTGCGGATGTCTATTGTCTACTTATACATCACGCAAAACAATTACAATTAAACTACAAATTAATGTAAAAATAAGCTATAACTAATATTAAGGTGGTTCGTTTCCCATACAAAAAAACAATGGACATTAATTAGGTAATTTTATACTATTACTACATAAATTTATATGCACATCTATTTATTTTGCAATACAATTGTCGCAAAATATATTTAAAATACTTTATTTCACACAGAAGTCACATTTTTATTGAATTTTCGACAAAAAGTGACATTTGTAACTTATGTCACTTTTTGTCGAAAATTCAATAAAAAAGTGACATTTGTAACTTATGTCACTTTTTGTCGAAAATTCAATAAAAATGTGACTTCTGTGTGAAATAAAGTATTTTAAATATATTTTGCGACAATTCTATTGCAAAATAAATAGATGTGCATATAAATTTATGTAGTAATAGTATGAAATTACCTAATTAATGTCCATTGTATTTTTGTATGGGATACGAACCACCTTAAGCTATCATGCTCATCATTATAGCGCCTATCTAAGGTACTCTAGTATTAAATTTTAAATTTTTAAAATACGGAGATCGTGTGGCGCCGTAAGTTTGCTTACGAGTTACCAACTTCGTCTTCTATTAAAGTTTTAATATGTCCTCATATTTAAGATCTCAAACCTATTTATTATACCTACTTTATACATAGGCGACTTCTTTCAAGTTATCAAGTTTTGGTAAGTTTATTAAAAAAGAACCGAACCGAAAAAAGAACATCACAAAAATTAGTCCGACTTCCAAAGTAAAAATACTTACACAAAAAAGTATGAAATAAAACTTA
Source organism: Glaucopsyche alexis (assembly GCA_905404095.1). Taxonomy (NCBI): domain Eukaryota; kingdom Metazoa; phylum Arthropoda; class Insecta; order Lepidoptera; family Lycaenidae; genus Glaucopsyche; species Glaucopsyche alexis. The sequence continues at coordinate 2,186,429 of FR990064.1, read as the reverse complement.
TTTTCTTAATAATTCCCTTTTAAATTCGGCTAAAATTTAAACTATTTCTCTACTCAACCTTCTTAATTTTGAAATCGGCACAGGTTTTTCTTTGATATAAAAAAAACATATAGGTATAGGTAATATATATAATATATATAACCGCCTCCATTTTTTGGAAGTCGGTTAAAAATTATACTGTTATGATAAGGTTATGATAATAATAAGATGTAAATTTTAATTCTATATCAAAATAAGGGTCCATAAAGCTTTTTTATCTTCACTTTTATCTCCACACTAGCTTTTGCCCGCGACTTCGTCCGCGTGGAACAATACTTTGGGATATCGCTGAAATTTACCCACGACTTTATTTATGACTAACGAAAGCGGAATCCTATTTTTTTAAACGGAACCCTAAAATAAAAGTAGCCTATGTTAGACCCTATAACATCAGCTATCTGCTAGTGAAAGTCCCGTGAAAATCGGTCCAGCCGTTTCAGAGATTAGTCGGAACAAACAGACAGACAGACCGACTGACAGACAGACAGACAGACAGACAAAAATTAAAAAAAAAATGTATTTTATTGTAAGTACCGAATATACTTTCAGATTCATTATGTAAAAAGCTGTTAATTTGAAGTTACAAACAGACACTTAAATTGTATTTATTTTATTTATTGTAAACATTAACCCGCACGCGCACCCCGCCTTGGTGACGCCCACTTCGCAACGGGCCGTGCAGCAGAAATCGTAATATTTTAATTTCGCCATAACTTCAAAACCAAACGTCCAATTTTAATCATTCAAAGACCAAATATTATCTATATAAACTGTACTTAGTGATTAAATAATTTATTTTGATAAGGATTAATAACATAATTAAAATAAACGCGTTTAAATGTAGTCCAAAAAAATTCAAGATTTCTAAATAAAAAAATGGTTGTTGTGCCTCACTCGACATAGATAGGTATAGTGTGTCGCGGGCTTTTTTGTAGATATTTATAAGATCTACAATTAATTAGAACATTTTATGGTTCTATCTTTTATAGTTTAGGCAGCGTACGCAAAATAAGTAACTTTTCTGGTTGATTTTTTACACCTTGTGTCCGAAAAACCCAAATATCTTACGGAACCCTATTTTTTTCCAAAATAAAATTTAGCCTATGTTACTCGTGGATAATGTAGCTTTCGAATGGTGAAAGAATTTTTTAAATCGGTCCAGTACTTTTTGAGCCTATTCATTACAAACAAACAAACAAACAAACAAACAAACAAACAAACAAACAAACAAACAAACATACAAACAAAGTTTTCCTCTTTATAATATTAGTGTAGATATTCAGAAACTTTGGCCAGCTGTGGACCGTGGACCTCTGGGTACTCAATTTCGAACATTGACATTTCGTTTTCGTCCACATGGACATCGTTTCCACAATTAAAAACAATACCTTTTATAGTTAAAACTTAAATTGATTCCAGTTTTAGTAATTCAAGATTTACACGAGTTCCTTATTATTAAACAATTAAATGTGGGCCATGGCCCACGCAGATAAACTGTAATTAAATTGGCAAAGGAGAACGGATTTAATATTGCTATTAATTGAAATGATTAAATTTCTATAGCTAAAGCTGAGAGCTTAAGCTTAACAATATGTTTTGAATACTGTGTGTGCAACTGTGCACGTATAGTTATTATGTTTATAAGAGTTCCGCACCCAACGGTAATAAAAACGGGACCCTAACTGAGACTTCGCTGTCCGTCTGTCTGTCACCAGGCTATATCTCATGAACCGTGATAGCTAGACAGTTGAATTTTTTACAGATGATGTATGTCTGTCGTGTGCGTGTGGTTTGAGGGACCAACCCGAATTTCCCCAAAATAAGTATACCAAGTTTTAGTAGAAGTCTAAAAACAATTGTAGAACAAATCTGGGAATTTGTAAAAAGATAGTTTAAAAGATATAGCCCTCAGAGTGTGGTCCCTCAGTTCACACACCGCTATTTTCCAGATCTCGAAAAGTATGTGGAAAATTATGGTTTTTTCACTACAGAATTTTAGTAGAACTTTTGTAAAAGTTTTTACAAATTTATCAGATACATAGCATTAGAAATAAAAAAGCTACAACCACCGAAGTGTGGTCCCTCAGTTCACACAAAAATGACATACTCATTTCGCGATATATGACTGACTTTTTAATTATTTTTCTACGTAGAGTTTTAGTAGAAAATTTGTAGAATTCATAGGCAAAATTTCAGAAAAATCTATCGGCGCATTTGGAAGATATATACCATTATGTTGGGTCCCTCAGTTCACACACTTGTGTATAAGAAAAACTCAATTATCTAATAAACGAGAAAACTAACAGAAAGTCTACTATACTTAAGTTTTAGTAGAAGTTTTTTTCTCTTGGATTAGCACATAAAATATTTAATTTCTTGCTTCCTAACTGAGATAATGTTAATTTTTTGATTGTATGAAAATGCAGAGTAGGGTTACCACACAAGAAGCAAAATTCGGACAGTACCTAATATTATTGTGTGTGTTATACCTTATTAAATTTACCTTTTCACTATTATATGGGTTCATAGTACTACAAACAACCTATATACCTACTTATGTACCTATTTGTGGTTTCGCTCTGCCCGCCCTTTTCTCTGTCCGTTCTTGCTAACTCCTTATATGTATGTAATTACATATATATTATATGAATAAAAAACTGGCCAAGTGCGAGTCAGGCTCGCGCACAAACGGTTCCGTACAAAACGGCAAAAAAAATCACGGTTGTTGTATGGAAGCCCTCGTTAAATATTAATTTTATTTTGTTTTTAGTATTTGTTGTTATAGCGGCAACAGAAATACATAATTTGTGAAAATTTCAACTGTCTAGCTATCGCGGTTCCTGAGATACAGCCTGGTGACAGACAGACGGACGGACAAACAGCGAAGTCTTAATAATATTTTGGTTCCCTTTGGGTACAGAACCCTCATTTATGAAATTTCATATTTTTATTATACCTACCTATTTTCTATTAAAGAAATATAGAAATCTTAGGTCTTTAAATTAATGTCAAGATTTTATGAAAAGGAGAAAGTTAATTTGTGGGATATACGGTGTACATAAGGCTTTTATATTGTAATACTTGGGGTAGTCACATTTATAAAAACAGAAAAACAAGAAAATCTGGTACAGTATATTGTTTCTCTTCATAAAGAACCTTTATATGTACCATATAAACACAAAGGAAGTGACCGCACCGACTGCAGACGTGGTTGAACTACGTGTTTACACGTAAGTACGTGTTCGTGCGCACGATTCAACGGCGCTGTTATGCGATTTACATCGCAGGCATACGATGTAAATCGCATAACAGCGCCGAGCGGCAACTTTGTTAATAGTACCTATTTAATATTATACAGAGAGAATTATTTTTAAATTTTGCAATTATTCAACAATTTGCATTAATCATGAATGGATGAGTACAGCAGCATTTTAATTCAATATAAATAAAAATATAATGTTATAGGTGTACCAGAATCTCATGGCAAATAGGGAAAAAAAAAATTGTAGCGTGCAATACTGGGGAAATTGGATTAAACGATCTTGATACTGGTTAATATTTAATTATGTCTTTAGTATTATTGAACATGAATTATAATAAGACTGTATGAAGAATGTTCGGTGTATAATATAGAAAACTAGCTTTTGCCCGCGGCTTCGCCCGCGTGGAATAGTGTTCTTGGAGAAAAAACTACTTCGGCGAATAATTCTCTACCTACTTACAGCAATATACTACTGATACAATATTGAACATGTTTTTAGGTTTGCCCAATGCAAATTGTTAAAAATGGGACCCTATCACCTCGATACGACATGCGCGACCACTTGATAATATACTTACATAATAAGTATTTTATTTATCGCACTTGAATATAAATTTTACCATAATCTTATAATATCTTAAAGACTATTAAATACTTAAAGACTATTATTTTAAAAACTCGCATCAAAATCCGTTGCGTGGTTTTAAAGATTTAAGCATACATAGGGACAGACAAAAAAGGGACTTTGTTTTATACTATGTAATATAATGATATTTCATGAAAAATAAATCAATCGTGAATTACTTAATATACTTATTTATTACGAATAACATACAATTAAATTGGCAACAGTTTATTTAATGTTGGAATTTCCTTCCGAACTGTATAGAACTCGTTTACTTTATTCTTAATCAACTATAAATCGAAACTGTCTTATGTTGATTTTCTTTTTTCCTCCTTTCCTCCTTTTACCAGGCATGGAAAACAAACCATCATTCGATGTGCCATCAGCTACGATTCACCTTATAGTAGTACTGGAAACACATTTAAAGAAGTCACAATAATTACCTAAGAAAATATAAAAAAACTAAAAGTATCAAAACAACTCACTCTAACTTACCGGTCAACTCTACCATGAACTTTAAATTATAAGATTGAGTTCGATTTACACCATCTTCTTTCTGTATTTTACTATAGACATAGAAAACAATATTTCTCGCTTGAGATCGAATTGCCTTTTTGGATATTTTCACAAAAACAACAAATTCCAAGAACATAATCACAAAATTTTAGCAGCGGTTGACAGATCACGTACTTTGATTTGACGGGTCATACTTGACATTGCCATATGAAAATCACATTTTTTATTTTTTTTAAAATGCCATCAGATTCTGGTAGAACTATAACATGTAATATCTTTGTTAAAGTTGTCCGCTGTACACAATTGAGTACAGCAGCATATCAGTCACAAATAATTAAAAATTACAAAAAATATAAATGTGTACACACAACTATAAATCTCACGCGACATAAAACTTAACGCTAAATGCGTCATTTTCTACTCACTAAAACTTATACTTAGTCATAGTTTGTATGATGAATTAAACTCATCTCCTATGTCCTTGTAAATATTCTAGATTTATTACGGTCATTCAGGGTAACTTTGAATCACGAGGGTAACTTTGACAGTTTGTTCACAAAATTCTTTTCTATTGTTTTATGTGGGAAACAATTGGCGCTTAAAATTTAATAACAATTCGTGTACGTAACATACTTCGTAAACGAAATCTAAAAAAGAAGCAGCTGTCAAGAGAAGGTAATACCAAAAACTTTTGTTTTTAACCGCGCACAACATAATAGGTAAAAATCAGTGCAAAACTTTGTTTAAAAATCTCGTTAACTTTGCTGCTATCAAGGTATATAAAAACATATTTAAATGTAATAACTTTATGGTTTTTTTGACTTGTCTATGACCCCACTGCATCAATATTTAATAAAAACATAAATTAATGTCACTCTGAAGCTGTAAATTAATTAAAAGTTAGTTTGTGTCAAAATTACCCAAGTTAGGTGGTAACTTTGACACACGACAAAATTGCCAGTTTTTAATATAATTAGTCATTTTTAAAGACGTTTTATAACTTTATAGCATGAAAACCAACCTGAGAGCACAGATTAACTAAACTCTTTTGACTAATTCTTAACATAGTAAAAGTTAGATTAAAAAATATGTCGATGATAAAGCGCGACAAAATATATAATATTATGTATAATATATCAAGCGGTCGCTCATATCGTGTCGACTGTCGAGGCGAAACTCGAAAGGGTCCAATTTTTAACTATTTGCATTGGGTAAACCTAAAAACATTTCAGTATTGTATCAGAAGTATATTGCTGTAAGTAGAGACTTAGAGAGTTATTCGCCGAAGTAGTTTTTTCTCCAAGAACACTATTCCATGCGGGCGAAGCCGCAGGCAAAAGCTAGTATAACAAAAATATTAGGTGCAGTCATAATATTACATTGAGTATGTATAATCTTTGGTGCTGGGGGCGAGACGACGACGAGACGAGGACGAGGGCTCCGATACAACAACCGTGGTTTTTTTTGCCGTTTTGTACGGAACCGTTTGTGCGCGAGCCTGACTCGCACTTGCCCAGTTTTTTATTCATATAATATATATGTAATTACATATAAGGAGTTAGCAAGAACGGACAGAGAAAAGGGCGGGCAGAGCGAAACCACAAATAGGTACATAAGTAGGTATATAGGTTGTTTGTAGTACTATGAATCCATATAATAGTGAAAAGGTAAATTTAATAAGGTATAACACACACAATAATATTAGGTACTGTCCGAATTTTGCTTCTTGTGTGGTAACCCTACTCTGCATTTTCATACAATCAAAAAATTAACATTATCTCAGTTAGGAAGCAAGAAATTAAATATTTTATGTGCTAATCCAAGAGAAAAAAACTTCTACTAAAACTTAAGTATAGTAGACTTTCTGTTAGTTTTCTCGTTTATTAGATAATTGAGTTTTTCTTATACACAAGTGTGTGAACTGAGGGACCCAACATAATGGTATATATCTTCCAAATGCGCCGATAGATTTTTCTAAAATTTTGCCTATGAATTCTACAAATTTTCTACTAAAACTCTACGTAGAAAAATAATTAAAAAAGTCAGTCATATATCGCGAAATGAGTATGTCATTTTTGTGTGAACTGAGGGACCACACTTCGGTGGTTGTAGCTTTTTTATTTCTAATGCTATGTATCTGATAAATTTGTAAAAACTTTTACAAAAGTTCTACTAAAATTCTGTAGTGAAAAAACCATAATTTTCCACATACTTTTCGAGATCTGGAAAATAGCGGTGTGTGAACTGAGGGACCACACTCTGAGGGCTATATCTTTTAAACTATCTTTTTACAAATTCCCAGATTTGTTCTACAATTGTTTTTAGACTTCTACTAAAACTTGGTATACTTATTTTGGGGAAATTCGGGTTGGTCCCTCAAACCACACGCACACTGTCTGTCGCCGGTATAACAATAAATACTAAAAATAAAATAAAGGAAACATTTAAGGGGGCTCACTTACAACAAACGTGATTTTTTGCCATTTTATACGGAACCCTTCGTGCGCGAAATTGACTCACACCCGGCCGATTTTTTTAATATTGAATATAATAAGAATAATAAAATTACAGTGGTTTGTGACGTCGTCTTATTAACTTCGTTTCACTTTGATAAAGTTTGAATCGACGGGGAGCTAATCTAAGTATATTATAGGTTACGTAAGTGAAATTCTCAATTTTAGATCTCATATGTGATATGCGGTTACTTGTGCTTGTGCCATGTTCTCACAAGTCGATCTATTTTTAGACGTGAATTAATCAATTTCTTTGTTACTGGAGTGGTGACGTACCATAGCCGAGTTAACGAGAAATTATAAATCTAACATCAGCCAGCTACTTGGAATACCTAATAACATGTAAAAATCTCATGTATTTATTTGTTATTATAAATATAATGATGACTATGCACTACCTACTCTACAAATTGAAGAATAAACCAAAATAGCAGCAACTGTATTCAGTTTGGAACGAAAACCATTGCAATAATATCTAAAACGTATATAAAATATGTGTCAAAATATAATAAATTCAAAAACATTAAAAAGTAAATTTGTATAAAAGCTTACGGCTATCCAGCCAGTCGCCAACAATAATATTATAATAATTGTTAATGCGACAATTTATGAAGTTAAAATAAGTAGGTACCTATATAAAGTCTAATTCCAATATAATGAAATGGAATAATCATACCCTAATCAATCTTTCGAAACATTATATTATATGTATCTATACTTCTATACTAATATTATAAAGAGGAAAACTTTGTTTGTATGTTTGTTTGTTTGTTTGTTTGTTTGTTTGTTTGTTTGTAATGAATAGGCTCAAAAAGTACTGGACCGATTTCAAAAATTCTTTCACCATTCGAAAGCTACATTATCCACGAGTAACATAGGCTATATTTTATTTTGGAAAAAAATAGGGTTCCGTAAAATATTTGGGTTTTTCGGACACAAGGTGTAAAAAATCAACCAGAAAAGTTACTTATTTTGCGTACGCTGCCTAAACTATAAAAGATAGAACCATAAAATGTTCTAATCAATTGTAGATCTTATAAATATCTACAAAAAAGTCCGCGACACACTATACCTATCTATGTCGAGTGAGGCACAACAACCATTTTTTTATTTAGAAATCTTGAATTTTTTTTGGAATACATTTAAACGCGTTTATTTTACTCATGCTATTAATCCTTATCAAAATAAATTATTTCATCACTAAGTACAGTTTATTTAGATAATATTTGGTCTTTGAATGATTGAAATTGGACGTGTGGTTTTGAAGTTATGGCGAAATTAAAATGTTACGATTTCTGCTGCACGGCCTGTTGCGAAGTGGGCGTCACCAAGGCGGGGGTGCGCGTGCATGGGGAGTTTAGATCTATGGTATTTCATAGGATAAAAGTATACCCATCTACTTATTTCATTGAGTTTTAGTAGGTACCTATATTAATTTGTTTCTGTTTGTTTTGACTAGATTTCGTCCGTTTTGTTAAAGGTTTAAAGACATTCCGTAGTATTAGTATCAGTATAATTGTACCCGTGCGAAGCTGGGGCGGGTCGCTAGTAAGTAAATATAATGCAAGATAAAAAAGCGTAATATTAGTGCATTAGTTACATTACAAACTTGAAACTCGAAACATTATGCTTTTAGGCTTGTTATAGTAAGTCGTTAAGTACAGCTCAGTACCCACCTACAGAATACGATTTTACTATGACAATAAAAACGTAAGTAGGTTAAAAGTAACGATGTTTACATTGTAATTTGTATCACGTTAAAAACGGAACATAAGCCTGATCGATTTTTCTGTTTGGTATTTATGATTCATGCCATTCGTACGTTGATTAGTTTATTATTAGTTATTTATTCACGTTGGAATTTTCGTAAGAAAAAATACTAAAAATATTTAAAAAAATCTGTGACCACAAGTCACAACACTATATATCGTCGTTGCAAAGATAAAATCTCTCATGTGACATTTTTAAGTTTCCGAGAAAAACGATAAAAACTGCCTACTAAAAAAAATGTTCGAAGGTTTGTAATTTTTTAAATGCAGATATATGTAGCGTCTACTAATGGATATTTGTGGATATAATTATCAGTAAAAAATGTTTAGAAAAGCCTGAAAAGTACTTTTTTAACGATTCCGCTGCACATAAGAGATTTTAACTGCAAAATTTTGTTACATAAGAGATATTTTGCTTTATTTTTTTGTGTTTTCTTCTTGCACCTATGATCTTTTAACCATTCATAGAACTTATTAAATTAAAATGGACTCATATAGAAGTCTTAATAAGGAAATAAAACAAAAATAATACGATAGCAAGTCTTTCAATTAAAAAGTTTTAAAAAACGTGCTAAGTACTTACAATTAATATACCTACCTACCCAAAAATATTATGTGCCAGGATTAAATGAAATTGAATCATAAAAAGGATGATAATCCTTATTCATGACGGTTTTTAGCTCCTGTAATTTGCTTTCAGTGATTTTTCTGGAATCGCGATCCTGACCCTAGTAGCTCTTCGCTGTGGTAAGGTGGTCTAATCATCATTGTGTCGCAACTTATAAAGCACAGACCCATCTGGCGAATATTTCAGTCCTCTCATGTCTACCACGACTGGATCTTCCTTTTTTTTACCGGGACATATAGATTTGAAGTTTATTTCGAGTAATGTACTGATTTAACATAGTACGGGTATTTTGGTCGAGCTTGGTGCATTCGATACACGTAATCACTAGGCGCATAAATGGGAGGTTTGATGTACCTACTGTTCAATAGTTGAATGGACACTGTCCACTTCCATCATCGCATGGCCTTTTTCTAAATACAACTGTTTCTAACAGTTGTATTTAGAAAAAGCTAATGAAAACTTTTTTGAATTTCAAAAGCTATGATAGGCCGCGATTAGCATTTCTTAATGAAGCCCCATCTCGTGCCACTATTTACAATTGGCTTAACGAGTTTAAGCGTGGACGTAGCAATCTCAATGATGATCCGCGTGAGAGACGTTCTTTAACAGCGACTACTGAAGATATCAGTAGTCGCTGTTAAAGTACACATCAGTGCTTTGCGACGCATGATAGAGTAAGATAAGAGAGTGACCTATCAGCAGATACGGGCAAGCCTAGGCATTGGTATGAGTCAAGTTCAAAAAATATTACACGAACATTTAGGCGTCACGAAGCTTTGTACCAGATGGATTCCCCATACTTTAACCGACGACCAGAAACACCTTCGCATGGACTGGTGTCGCCAAATGTTGGATTAGTTCAACGGCGGTGACTCAAATGCTGTATTTGACATCTACGAACCCGAAACCAAAAGATAATCAGCTCAGTGGGTGTTTCCTTTCGAGGATCGGCCAACTAAGGTAAAGAAAGGAAGAAGTCAAGGAAAAAAGATGATTGCCTCATTCGTTGGTCGGAAAGGTCGCGACAGTTGTGCTAGAAGATGGAAGGACAGTTACTGCAGACTGGTATGTCAATAGCTGTTTGCCTGTTGTCTTGGAAAAAATTCGACAGCAGCGCCCTCGAAGCAGGATCCTCCTTCACCACGACAATGCTTCAGCGCACTCCGCAAAAAGGACTGTTGAATATTTGACTATGGCAGGTGTCGAGATAATGAGTCATCCGCAATACAGTCCTGACCTGGCGCCCTGCGACTTTTATTTATTCCCAAGAACTAAAGATAAAATTCGAGGTATTCGCTTTACGAGCCCTGAAGTTGCGGTGAAGGCATACGAAAATGCCATAAAAGAGACCCCTAAGGAAGAATGGGCCCACTGCTTTTCTCAGGGGTTCCATCGAATGCGACGATGTGTAGAGAGGAACGGAGATTACTTCGAAAAACAATAAAAGTATTGGCAACTTTCTACATTAAGCCGTTCTTGATTTTCTAAACATTTTCAGTGTTACCTAGGTATTACCCGACTTAAAAGCTGCAGAAAGTGTCACGAGGTCTTTACGAGGATGGTGAATGGCAATATTTTCCTGCTTACTGCTTGGTAGTTGTTATCATTACACCATTCCACGTAGACCTCGTGCATGTACTTTTCCGAGCGAAATGTTGACTCAACTTACAACTTAGCTCGCCCGACAATAATGGTTTGGCACTTTTGGTAGCAAACCAAGCCATGTTTTAACTTCCTCTTGTTGACGTTTACGCGTCGATGAATATTATTTCGCACTCTGTCTAAAAAAAGCGCGAAATCTATGCGTACTAAGATCACATAAGATCTGTAACTTGCAACAATTTGAATAATATTGGTCAGTGAATCCTCTTATGTGACATCTCAGGCACATGAGAGATTTTGCTGTACATATGATGCACGCTCACACATAGGATATTTTAAAAAAGAATTCTAGCTGAGGCAATTGTCTAGGTACGAACATAAGAGTTTTTGCAGTCGATAGCTCTTGAAATTCTGAATACGAAAATGCAAAAAAACGCATTTTGGGTAAAACTGCACATAAGAGATTTTATCTTTGCAACGACGATATACTTAAATTTTCGATGTTTGAAGCATGGAGAATAGAGTTAAAGGAGCAACTTGGGAGCAACATGGAGCAACAGCTCTCTAGGCAGAGAAGCTAAAGTTATTGCAAAAAAATTTGTACAGATAATTATTAAGTATAATTTGGTAATAACCATAGAGATATTATATTATATTAAAAAGAGGGTAATAACCATAGTAATATATTATTATTACTGGTAATTACTAAATATTATGAAATAGGTATTGTAAAAAATATGATTTTTTTAAATTTAAAAATTAATTAAATTAATACATATTGTTTCAAGTTTTGGATGGGATCAATATATTATTCTCTCTGGTAAAATATGTTTTAGACGACGATTATTGTGTATTTAATTTAAATAATTAATTCTATATAAAACTTTAAATACCTACCAGCTGCTATTTTTATTCTAAAATTTTGATAAAATTATGGAAGTTGACCGCCATCTATTGGTACATTTTGTAACTATACCGTTTTCACTTAGGCTTGTATCATGAAGCATAGATACCAGGAGTCCGAACGGTATAGGCTTTTTAATAATAATTATGTACACAATAATAGGACCAGATCTTAGTTCTCTTTTCTGCCGCTAGGCGTGCGAGACCGACGAGTACCAAGTGTTGCCAATACTATTATACCGAGTGTTGCCAATACTATTATTTATTACAATTATTTTTAAATTACCGTTAGGCAATTACCGTGTTCTACGGTATCTATTTTTCGAGAACAGTTTCTAAGAATTTCCTAAAACTTTTATTTAATAAGATTTCAATCTTTCCAGAGCTGTCAATAGCAACTTTAAACTTCCCGCGTAATTTCAAACGAGTGCATGTCGAACCGTCGCGCGCTCTACCGGCAAAAATCTTTTCCCGTAATTGAGACCATTATTTTAACATTACGTTCGGACTCCTTGTTATATATACTTCGTGGCTTGTATTGTCGCCAGGTGAGATAGAGGGCGCTGTAATGATGATTTTAATCACTAAATGTTGAATGGAATGTAATGTAACTGCTTATTTTAAGATATAGGTAGCCGGTAGGTAACGATACCGGGGTACGAATTGGATGAAAGAACATTGGGACTTCACTTACTATGGATTATGGAACTATGTTTATACCAAATTTCATAAAAATCGGTTCTGCGGTTAAAGCGTGAAGAGGTTATAGACAGACAGACACACTTTCGCATTTATAATATTATTTATGTAGATATAGATTGTCATTTGACTCGACAGCGACACTCTTGTTAATTAACGTGATTGAGCGTGTTGGTGCTCAAGCCGGAGGGTAGCGTGTTCGAATCACGCCGAAGGAACAAAAAGTTTTTCTGTGTTCCTGGGTCATGAATTTGTATTAAGGGCCCTATACGGCAATCGAGGGTCGGGAATATAAGAGAATTATACAGAAAAAGATACTCCACAACCTTGAAAAAAATCACACGGCTAGTTAATGAATGTTACTAGCCGCTGAAACATTCGAATTTAAGATAATATTTATGGATAAGTGTAAAAAAAAATCTGAATATCACTGAAAACGTGTAAATCGCACTCCCGTATTATAATAACTGAGTCGTAATTATCAAGAGTTATTAAACTAATTTTATCAAATAATAAAGTTAAAACTATAAAGAAGTAGATGAAATCTTTATTTCTTAGTAAATATATTCTTATTTTGTGTTAAGAAATCATAAACTTGCCCAATTTTTTCGCTCAAATTCTTCATACAAATTACTATGAACTGGCGAGTTTCCACAAATACATGTGCGAGCGCTCAGCGCCCGCTGCGGTCAGTACGCCACGCAACTCCGAGGAGAGAGCACGTCGCTTTACGCCGCATCCACAGATCGCGATCGAACCACAGTATAATTAATAATAGTAGGTACATTTGTTCTATTGAGCAAGTAAATATTTCTTTTGGAACGAAGTTCCTTATGGTGCGTTGCAAAAGGGAGACGGAAAAAATTAAGACCAAAAGTTGTAACGACACTTTTTGCCATAGTGTGTTTCTCTGTCTCTCTCTCTCTCTCTCTCTCTCTCATCATCAATCAACCAAACCCAACAACCCTCCACACCAAAAACCCCACCCCCTATACAATGTAACCTCCCCCCGCTCTAAAATTTTTTGACCTTACCAATAGCCTTCCCACGAAACCTCCCCCCATCCCCCCACCCATCAAAAATTCCTCTCGAGGCATATCTCAGTCAACTGGACCCCTAGACCCCTCGAGTCAGGTATCATTGGAATCGCGAGAACGAGCCCTATAATTTGGCTTAATCAGATCCCCTAAATTCCCAACGGGACCCGGGATATACCTCAAAAACCTCAAGAACCCCCCTCCCCCTCTCAAAAAAATTTGACCCCTCCAATAGCCTTCTCACGAAACCTTCCCCCCCCCCCTCCCCCTCCCCCCCAAAATCCCCTCGAGGCATATCTCAGTCATCTGGACCCCTAGACCCCCCGAGTGAGGTATCATTGGAATCGGGAGAACGAGCCCTATAATTTGGCTCCATCAGATTCCCTAAATACCTCAAAAACGTCAAGACACCCCCCCCCCTCAAAAATTTTTTTTGACCCCTCCAATAGCCTTCTCACGAAACCTTTCGAAAATTGTTTTTGGACTTGTGGAATGGATTTCGATCAGGACTAGTGACTCGACTTAAACTCGCGACAGGTCAACAGGACAGAACAGGACAGGAAAATGCGGTCGGCGTTGTGCACTAAGCATGTGTCGTTCGTTCAATTTCCGCGAACCAGTTTTGAGGTTTTTAGGGCCATTTTGAAATTTAACGTATGGTGAAAACACTATTGAGAAAAAAAGTGTCTCCAGTTAAATGGCCCCACTTTTGAGATTTTTGGGGCCATTTTGAAATATGACGTATGGTGAAAACACTATGGAGAAAAAAGTGTCTCCAGTTAAATGGCCCTACTTTTAAGATTTTTGGGGCCATTTTGAAATTGAAAATACTATGTAGAAAAACGTGTCTCCAGTTAAATGGCCCCACTTTTGAGATTTTTGGGGCCATTTTGAAATTTGACGTATGGTGAATGGGGCCATTTTGAAATTGAAAATACTATGGAGGTGTCTCCAGTTAAATGGCCCCACTTTTGAATTTTAGGGCCATTTTGAAATTTGACGTATGGTGAAAACACTATGAAGAAAAAAGTGTCTCCGGTTAAATGGCCCCACTTTTGAGATTTTTGGGGCCATTTTGAAATTTGACTCTCGAAGTCTTTGGGGTATTGGTGACGACTATTGGTCTGGTCAAAAAATGTATGGTGTTGGGTTGGGACACTTCGTCGATGGTACCTGAAGGTTTACCGGTTCTGCTAAGGAGCAGCAGGCTTAGCATGCACATCGCAGAAACATCGGAGAGTCGACAAAATGAGAGATTGAAGAAACATTAATACCATTTGTAGCAAAATAGGTCTTATTGTAAGGCAGCAAGGTCGATGCATTGTCGTTTGGAAACAATCTTTCTTTTCTTCCCGAATTTTCTCTTTCTTTTCTCACAGAAGATTTCCCGACAGCCATTTTAAAACTAGATAATATGTGTTTAGAAATGTTGATTTCTATTGGCAACCTTGTCGCTTTGGATAAAATATTTCTTCCTTAAATTTATTTCTTCGGATCGCCATGCTAAGCCCGCTGGCTGGTGTTCTTGAAAATTATTATACGAGGTGTGTGCAGGCGTGCGGAATTGCGGATTTAAACCGAAACGCGGCACGTTTGTATGCAGATGGTTTACTGTTCTTTATACTGTGGCGCGAGGCTCGATCGTTGTGAGAGTAGCGCTAAAAACCTAAACTTCGCGCGGCGCGTCTCCGAATACGGTCCTTAAATATGTGTATAGTATAAAAGTATTAAATATAAAGTACTTCGAGAACTTACCACGGGATCAGATTGACGTGGTGTGATGCGTCCATAGATATTATTATTATTCGATTTTTTAAGTTTATTGTACCTATTACCTTACCGGAAAGTTTTATTTTCGACGCTCTGAATTTTCACCGGCTCCCTGCCTTAGAGCTTTAAATGTTAGCTTAATGTATTCAATATAGTATTTTCTCGTATTAGTGGAAGTAAACTTAGAAAAAGTTATCCAGATTGAGAAAAATACTTATCTGTCGAAATAGTAACGGCCGCGCTGCTTAAGTTGTACGCACGCACACAACGTGTAAATCCGTAGTTCATCCACCTCTGCAGTCGTTGCGGTCAACTCCTTTGTTTATATACTTATACTAGCTTTTGCCCGCGACTTCGTCCGCGTGGAGTTCGGTTTCCATACAAAATTTAAACCCCTTTTTCACCCCCTTAGGGTGCGAATTTTCAAAAATCCTTTCTTAACGGATGCCTATGTCGTTACAACTATCTGAATGCCAAATTTCAGCAAAATCCGTTCAGTAGTTTCGGCTGTGCGTTGACAGATGAGTCAGTCAGGTTTGCCTTTTATATATCTTTAAGAATGTGATTCGTGAAACACGCCCTAAAATTATAAGTGCAGCCTAAATCCTGACCGATAAAAATTCAAGTATCTATCTAACTTGGAAATATAATTCGCGGGCAATACCGCGGGAACCATACAGTTTGCCGCGATAAAAAGTAGCCTAGGCTATAATATCCCTTCCCCTGGTCTACTCTATATTTATGCAAAATTCCATCAAAATTGGTCTAGTAGTTTCGGAGCCTATTCAATGCAAACAAACAAACATATGAACAAATCTTTCCTCTTTATTCGCACGGGTACAATACTGATACTAATACTGATATAATAGTAATATGTATGTTAGTCTATAAGGTATTTATAATATGGGCATATGCAGCCCGAAATAAATGGTATTTAATTTAATACTACAGAATGTTACCCACTTCGCAACGGGCCGTGCAGCAGAAATCGTAATATTTTAATTTCGCCATAACTTCAAAACCAAACATCCAATTTTAATCATTCAAAGACCAAATATTATCTACATAAACTGTACTTAGTGATGAAATAATTTATTTTGATAAGGATTCATAGCATGAGTAAAATAAACGGGTTTAAATGTAGTCCAAAAAAAATTCAAGATTTCTAAATAAAAAAATGGTTGTTGTGCCTCACTCGACATAGATAGGTATAGTGTGTCGCGGACTTTTTTGTAGATATTTATAAGATCTACAATTAATTAGAACATTATATGGTTCTATCTTTTATAGTTTAGGCAGCGTACGCAAAATAAGTAACTTTTCTGGTTGATTTTTTACACCTTGTGTCCGAAAAACCCAAATATCGTACGGAACCCTATTTTTTTCCAAAATAAAATTTAGCCTATGTTACTCGTGGATAATGTAGCTTTCGAATGGTGAAAGAATTTTTGAAATCGGTCCAGTACTTTTTGAGCCTATTCATTACAAACAAACAAACAAACAAACATACAAACAAAGTTTTCCTCTTTATAATATTAGTATAGATAATAAAGAGGACAGGTTTGTTGCCTTGTTTGTTTGTTTGCATTGAATAGGCTCCGAAACTACTGGACCGATTTTAATGAAATTTGGCACAGATATAGAATAGACCACGTGGAAGGACATAGGCATATTTTAATGTGGCAAAATGTACGGTTCCTTCGAGATTTCGTTTCGCGCAAGTAGTCGCGGCGTCCTAGTGCAAAGGAGTCCTAGTGAAAATTGACTCTGATCGTATTGCTTTTTTATTTTCACAGGCATTCTGTTATTTAATGTAAACAGTAATTGCATCGTCTTCTAGTCCAGATAATATCAAAGCAGGACTAGAATAGCTAATAATTCCACATTATTAGTGCGATAGGCAAGGCGAATCGATTTCTGATCGTTTGTAACAATGTCAGCGACGCAACCGTGAGCCTTTTGGTATTGCAGATACCTGAGGGTACTACATCTACACTATATCCATACTAATATTATAAATGCGAAAGTGTGTCTGTCTGTCTGTCTGTCTGTCTGTCTGTTACCTCTTCACGCTTTAACCGCTGAACCGATTTTGATGAAATTTGGTACCGAGATACTTTGAGTCCTGGGAAAGGACATAGGATACTTTTTGTCCCAAAAATTTGCGGTGTTCCCGAGGGATAATGTATTATTATTGTGTGTACTTTGACTGTCTTTTACTGCTAAACGTTTGAATTGATTTGAATGAAATTTGGTATGGCAGTGGTTTATGCTTTGGACAAACGCGCAGTCTACTTTTTATCCCAAAAATATACAGTGTGCCCGAGGGATAATGTTTTAATTTGTGTACATCCATACTTCCATACTTCCATATCCATACTATCCATCCATCCATACTTCCATACTTATTACTTTTACTTATTACTTATTACTTATTACTTTACTTATATACTTATACTTATATATAATATTATAAATGCGAAAGTGTGTCTGTCTGTCTGTCTGTCTATCTGTTACCTCTTCACGCTTTAACCGCTGAACCGATTTTGATGAAATTTGGTACCGAGATACTTTGAGTCCTGGGAAAGGAGATAGGATACTTTTTGTCCCAAAAATTTGCGGTGTTCCCGAGGGATAATGTATTATTATTGTGTGTACTTTGACTGTCTTTTACTGCTAAACGGTTGAATTGATTTTAATGAAATTTGGTATGGCAGTGGTTTATGCTTTGGACAAACGCGCAGTGTACTTTTTATCCCA
Source organism: Glaucopsyche alexis (assembly GCA_905404095.1). Lineage (NCBI taxonomy): Eukaryota > Metazoa > Arthropoda > Insecta > Lepidoptera > Lycaenidae > Glaucopsyche > Glaucopsyche alexis. Next base: position 2,168,306 of record FR990064.1, on the reverse strand, counting down.
AAAAGATAGAGTCTTCCCGAGGGATAATGTATTATTTTGTGTACTTTGACTGTCTTTTACTGCTAAAAGGTTGAATGGATTTGAATGAAATTTTGTATGGTAGTTGTTTATGCTTTGGACAAACGTGCAGTCTACTTTTTATCCCAAAAAGATATATAATAGTGTTCCCGAGGGATAATGTACTATTGTGTATATTTTTTTAACGTCTTTCATAGCTTAAGAGTTTAAACCATTTAAATGAAAATATATGGTATGATAGTGCTTCGGACAAACGATTAGTAATTAAATAGAGAACGTAAGATAAGGAAGATACAGATTTAACTTAGAGTACAGTCAGGAGTGGCCAAAAAACCTCATTTCTCGCGGGCGGAGCCGCGGGCAAAAGCTAGTAATATTATAAAGAGGAAAACTTTGTTTGTATGTTTGTTTGTTTGTTTGTTTGTAATGAATAGGCTCAAAAAGTACTGGACCGATTTCAAAAATTCTTTCACCATTCGAAAGCTACATTATCCACGAGTAACATAGGCTCAATTTTATTTTGGAAAATATAGGGTTCCGTAAGATATTTGGGTTTTTCGGACACAAGGTGTAAAAAATCAACCAGAAAAGTTACTTATTTTGCGTACGCTGCCTAAACTATAAAAGATAGAACCATAAAATGTTATAATTAATTGTAGATCTTATAAATATCTACAAAAAAGTCCGCGACACACTATACCTATCTATGTCGAGTAAGGCACAACAACCATTTTTTTATTTAGAAATCTTGAATTTTTTTGGACTACATTTAAACGCGTTTATTTTACACATGCTATTAATTCTTATCAAAATAAATTATTTCATCACTAAGAAGAGTTTATGTAGATAATATTTGGTCTTTGAATGATTAAAATTGGATGTTTGGTTTTGAAGTTATGGCGAAATTAAAATATTACGATTTCTGCTGCACGGCCCGTTGCGAAGTGGGCGTCACCAAGGCGTGCGAGTTTAGATCTATGAGTAAATTTTTTGTTTTGTGTTCGTTGTAACTATGATGGATACATACTTCAATACCTATTTATTTAGTGTTTGTTGTATTGTTAATCCTGAACACCCTTATTAATAAACTATGATTAGCGTCAGAACAACTTTACTCCAAGACTTACGCATAGATTAGGTAATAATGGTATTAATAAACTAGGAGTAAGGACGGAGTTAACTAATCAAAATTTACTCCCGGAGTAAAAGTTACTCCGCGGAGCCACATGGTTTAACGCTTGAGTAAGCATAGATTTGTATTGTATTTCCAACTTCTATTAAGATTTAACTAAACATAACCTAAATATATTTTCATATTTGTTTGGTGTTAGTTCAAGTACTTACTTGTGTCTGATTTTATAATTATTATGGATTAAAATGAATAGAGATTATTTCATTGACGATTTGAGAATGATAGAAGGAATTGAAGAAATATGACCGTTAATAAGGCATGTGAAATTGTATAAACCTCGCAATAACCCTTTTTATATAAATATAACATTTTATATAAAATAGCACAAATTCTAAAACCACTATTTTGATTTCAACAAGAGAATTATACAGAATTGACATATGTTCGCTTGTGATAGTTATGATTGTCAAATAAAAGTGTCAAATTTCAAAATTTAGCTAACTGTCAGTGTCTTTTTAATCGACATTTCTTTCATTTTAGTTCATTTTGTTCATTCTTTTCATGTGTGTTGCCATAACATACACCTTAATCTCAGTGTAAGAATTCTATTGTTACTCCGAACCTACTTCGTATTTATTAATACCGTTATTAACACGTAGCTATTCTGTGACTAATCTAGAATTAACTACTCCGGGTGTAACTTTGGAGTAAGAGAAGAATAAGCAATTTTTAGGGTTCCGTAATACTTAAGGAACCCTTATAGTTTCGCTCTGTCCGTCTGTCTGTCTGTCTGTCTGTCTGTCTGTCTGTCTGTCTGTCTGTCTGTCTGTCTGTCTGTCTGTCTGTCCGCGCCTCTAGCTCCTGTAATTATGAATATAAATTGATGAAATTTGGTGCAGTTATAGATTGTGTATAGATCACGGTTTCGAGATCATAAAAAAATAATAATTTTATATTTTAGGGGTGGCTCTCCATACATGTGAAGTGGGGATGAAAAAATTTTTTTCACTCTACCCCATCGTGTGGGGTATCGTAGAATAGGTCTTTTAAAATAAAGTTAAGGTTTCATACGTTACTTTTTTATAAAGTTGACCATTTTCGAGTAATCGGCCTCCAAAGAGGTTTGTAAGTTGGTCCCCCCCCTAGCATTTTTAAACTATAGGAGATAGAAACTTGCAATTTTCTATGCTGATAGATCATGCTAAAAACTCTTTAGGAAAATTATTTTGAACCAAATCGGACAGTAACTTTTGGAGTAATTAAAAAAAAGCATATTACGCGTTTATAGTTACGGAACCCTCCTTAGACATGTCCTGACATGCTCTTGGTTAGGTTATTATTAATAAGACTGGAAGAGTATAGATATTTCATACGATAAAAGTTAACCCACCTACTTATTTCATTGAGTTTTAGTAGGTACCTATATTAATTTGTTTCTGTTTGTTTTGACTAAATTTCGCCCATTTTGTTAGAGGTTTAGACATTCTGTAGTATTAGTATCAGTATTATACACGTGTGCGAAGCCGGGGCGGGTCGCTAGTTATTCTATAAGGTGGTTTTTTATATTTTGGGCATATTATCTACTGTTTATGTCAAGACGTTTAGGCAGAAAAATAATTTAAAAAATAGAAAAAAAATATATTGTTAGCTGCGCTCCCTACCAGTTGAAGAACAATATTCCCCCCGCGCGATCAGACTATAAAAACGGGCCGCTCCCACCAACTCGTCCATTTTCTCCTCACATTTTCGCGTGCTCGTTACGTTCGTACCTACTCTGTCCGTAAAATTTCTTTGTAATTTTAATTGTAAATTTAATAAATTCATATTTTGTGTTGTTTAGTTTTAATTTTTAATATTTAATTAGTTTTAAATATAAAATCAGAATTGGGATCTGGAGGCCAAAATACCGCCAAGTGTCATCTCTGATTTTTGCGATTTAAATTAAGTAAAAGTTTCTGTTAATTACATCTAAGAATGGCAAGTAATTCGCGTAAAAAACGTCAACGAGAGCGCACGCCTCCTCCTATAGGTATAGATCGTCTGGGCGCTACGATGGCGGCGATCCTCAACCGGCTCACCGCGCTGGAGCACCAGCGCCCGAGTCCCGAGGTGCGGTCCGACACGGAGGGACACCCCACCGTGCAAGGGCCCGCGCCAGCGCCCGTCCCCATCACGAGCGCCGGCCTCGACATGGCGGTCATCGGCAGCGAGACGAGCTCACCGCCGCGGCTGGCCGGGTCACGCGCAAACTCAGCGGTGCCGAGCGAGCCGTTTGCTGCGCCGAACACGCCGCTGCCGCCGGCAACGCCCTCATCGAGCCAGGACACGACGGAGCGTCTTATCGAGGCGCTAAAAGGCATCAATCCGGTGAGATCAAACCATTATTATGTATCCGATTTTGATCCGAGTATCCACGATGTCAACACGTGGTGTGACGAGGTTGACCGTGCACGTGCTCAAAATAAGTGGGACGAAAAAGAGTGTTTGGCTCGAGTCGGTTCTTGTTTAAGGGGTGATGCACGTGCATGGCTGCGCGATTGGGGTTCCAGAGATCGAAATTGGTCTAATTTTAAATCCGAATTAAAAGCCCTCTGTCCTCGACGAATTGACATCGCGAATATACTGTTCGAAGTTATGTGTACAGAATCCGATAAATACTCCACATACGCGGACTACGCACGTAAGTCTTTGTTACGATTGCGTATTGTAAATGGTTTAAGCGACGAGCTATTATGTGCAATTATTTTACGAGGAATCAAAGATCCTCAAATTCGCGCATCGGCTACAAACGCGAAGCTGACACCCGATACGATTGTGGATTTTTTATCGACGTACGTTATGCCACTAAGCCGTTCAAGTGCAAGTGTTATTAATTATAATAGTACGCGCAATAATAATTTACGTTCGAGTGTGCCCGTGCACCGCGATAAGAACAATAGGAAGCGAAACGCGAGTGCGAGCGACGGTGCTAGGACCATAAAATGTTACACTTGTAATCAATTCGGTCACAAGAGTGTTAATTGTAGTAAAAGTTTGAAATTATATTCCGATCCTCATGACGCGACAAACGTTAATAATTCAAATAATACCTCTCGATCGTTTGTCGATAGACCGAAGTGTGATTTTTGTAAGAAGATAGGTCATTCGGAGGAAGAATGTTTTACTAAAAAAAGGTCACTTTCACGTAATAAAGCGAACGTTAATTAAAAATAATTTTTGCCGCGAAATTGTAAACAAGTGTAACAATCGCGATGTAATTAGTGCGGTTTTGTGCAGAGTACCCACATGTTTTAATCGACAGTGGTTCGTGCATATTGCTTATTTCAGAAGATTTATTAAAACACTTTCCTTACCGAATGAATCATAATGCACAGATCCTACACGGTTTGAACGGTACTTAAATACGATATACGATACAACTAAGTATTACGTCACGCTCCCTATTGAATTCGATGAGGTAACCTTAAAAATTGATTTTTATATTGTACCCGCCGGTTGTTTAAGCACGGCGCGCCGGTGCTTATCAGTAGCGATGTGTTGAACCGTCCTGATATAGCGTACATTTGTACAGGTGATTCGCAGCATATTATTAGAAATAGCGGCTTTGTAAATAATAGGTTGGGGAAAAAGTCTTTTCGCATTATAGTATGTATGAACTTGTCATAAAATATCTTGGGCTATACCAATTGTATCTGGCTGATTTTGGTATCATTAAAAAGTTTTAATTTTACAGAAGACAATTCCAAATTCAAATTAGGTAAATTTGAGATTTTCATTTGTTTTTCTTATTGTTAAAATGAGTGATTCTTATGAAGAATTTCGATACATTTTAAAATTTTATTACAAAAAAGGTAAAAATGCAACACAAGCCGCGAAAAAAAATTGTGATGTTTATGGACCTAATGCAGTATCTGTGAGAGTAGCGCAAATTTGGTTTAAGCGTTTTCAATCCGGAAATTTTGATATCAAAGATGCACGTCGCTCTGGTCGCCCTGTTACGGACAAAACTGTTGCCATTTTTGAAAAAGTGGAGCAAGATCGGCATATTAGTAGTTACGATGTAGCTGAAGAACTGGGGATTGACCACAAAACGGTTTTGGCGCATTTGAAAAAAGCTGGGTACACAAAAAAGCTCGATATTTGGGTGCCTCATGAGCTCACTGAAAGAAACCTAATGAACCGTGTACTCATTTGTGATTCTTTATTACGACGTAATGAAACCGAACCATTTTTGAAGAAGCTGATAACTGGTGATGAAAAGTGGATCACGTACGACAAGAACGTGCGAAAAAGATCGTGGTCAAAGGCCGGTCAGGCTTCACAGACTGTGGCGAAACCCGGGTTAACTCGCAACAAGGTGATGCTGTGTGTGTGGTGGGATTGGAAGGGCATTATTCATTATGAGCTGTTACCGCCAGGCAGGACCATCAATTCTGAACTGTACTGCGAACAACTGATGAGATTAAAGCAAGAAGTTGAGAGAAAGCGGCCGGAATTAATCAACAGAAGGGGTGTGGTTTTTCACCATGATAACGCTAGACCTCACACATCTTTAGCCACTCAGAAAAAAATACGAGAGTTTGGCTGGGAGGTGTTAATGCATCCGCCGTGTAGTCCTGACCTTGCACCTTCAGATTTCCACCTGTTTCGGTCGCTGCAGAATTCCTTAGGCAGTGTCAGGTTGACATCACAAGAGGACTGCCAAAACCACTTGTCGCAGTTTTTTCATCAGAAGCCCCAAAAATTTTATAGCAATGGGATCATGTACCTACCAACAAGATGGCAAAAAGTTATCGAACAAAATGGCACCTATATACTTTAGTCACTTGTAAATAAACTTTATAAAAAAACCTTTTGAATTTTTATATAAAATGCGAAGAAACTTTTTCCCCAACCTAATAATTTGATTTCTAATGTTTACGACTCGATTAATACATTTAAAAAAATCCTTTGTGTGGCAAATATAAGGAACGACTAAACGATGTTTTAAGTAAATATTCGGACTTCTTTCTCAGTGGAACGGCCACTATTACAGTAAAGACCGATGCATATTCTTGTGACTAGTGATGCCCCAGTTAACTATCGTATTGTCCCACGAAGAAAAGTTACGTGTACGAGCGATAATTAGTGATCTTAAACGGAAAGGTATAATTCGTGAGTCCAAGTCCGCGTACGCGAGCCCCGTTCTTTTGGTGAAAAAAAAGAATGGCGACGATAGGATGGTTGTTGACTACAGAGCGTTAAATAATATTACGGCAAAGGATAGATTCCCGCTTCCCCTGATCGACGACCATATAGATGGAGTCTGGGTTTTCTATTAACTTGTGCAAATGCTTTTTTCTGACCACTGAAGTGGAATATCTCGGGAGGACTATAAGTAATGGTCAGGTACGGCCGAGCACCCATAAGGTCGAGGCTTTAGCTAAATCTCCTAAGCCTCAAAATGTTAAACAAGTGAGGCAATTTCTTGGCCGGCTACTTCAGGCGGTACGTCCCGGGTTACGCCGCTAAAATAGCTAGCTATAGCAGTCCCAAAAAAAAAAAAAATATCAAATTTTGGTTACCTAGTATTTGTGAATTTGTAAGAAAATACATTTCTTATTGTGTGATATGTATAACCCATAAGAAAATACTTCGTGCCCCCTTACAACCTATTTTGTCATGGACTAAGCCGTCCACTCCTTTCGATACAATACATAAGGACGTACTCGGTCCTCTTCCCGAATCTAATGGGTATAAGTTTGTTTTGATATTAATTGACTCCTTTACGAAGTATTGTCTTCTATACCCAATTTATAGGCAAGATAGTGCCAAGCTGAAGCGTGTAGTTACACATGCTATTTCTATTTTTGGTACACCACGTACTATTGTACGTGATCGCGGACGAATGTATGAGAGTAAAGAGTTCACTAGATGGACTGCTAACTTTGGGATAGAATTGCATTTCATCACGCCTGAAATGCATCAATCAAACGGACAGATTGAACGCGAACGAATTGAGGTGAATCACAGGTCTGAGGCATGGTCTAATGTACTATGGAAGTTTCAGTTAGTACTTAACATCACTAAACAAAAGACAACCCAGACATCGGCTCTAAACCTGTTAATTAGTACTAATTTACCACACCGGTCATACGGTCGTATGTTAAAGACAGCCACAATGGGCAGTAGCTCAAACCGTGAAGCTTGGCGCGAGCTGCGTCGACAGCGGGCGGAGAATTTATTGTCACTAAACCAAGCTAACCAAGACGCGCGAGTTAACCAAAATCGCACACCGCCAAAAACATTTGCACTGAACGACTCAGTTTTCGTAATCAAAAGGTCTCAATGTGCAGGAAAATTAGATAGTGGCATGCGGGGTCCATATCGCGTTACAAAAATCTTACCAAATGGACGCTATGAACTTCGGCTTATCTCTGGTTCTTACGGGAAAACCACACAGGCCGCTGCTGAGTATATGGTTTCATGGCAAGGCGAATGGACACCCGAGACCTGCGCAGCATTTTTTGATTGTAAGATTTTCATTTACTTACATCTTTGTTATGTAAATGTAGTGGTAATCTGTACCTATTTTTTGTTTAGACGCTTTGCTTGTTGAGAACGATGCGTACTTAGTTGCATTTGGCATTCGTTTGTTCTATTCTTGGCCGAAATCATTAAGGTATTGGTGGATTCATGACGAGAAAAGACCTACGTAAATCCTCAGCCACGAACTAAAAGGTATTGGTTGACTCACGACGAGAAAAGACCTATGTAAACCCTGAGCCACGAACTAAAAGGTATTGGTTGACTCACGACGAGAAAAGACCTATGTAAACCCTGAGCCACGAACTAAAAGGTATTGGTTGACTCATGACGAGAAAAGACCTATGTAAACCCTGAGGCACGAACTAAAAGGTATTGGTTGACTCACGACGAGAAAAGACCTATGTAAACCCTGAGGCACGAACTAAAAGGTATTGGTTGACTCATGATGAGAAAAGACCTATGTAAACCCAGTGTCACACACAAAAAGGTATTGGTTGACTCAGAACGAGAAAAGACCTATGTAAACCCTGAGACATATCTATATAAAGGTACTGAGGTTGACTCGCAATGCAACGATAAAAGATCCTAACGATGATATTTGTGTAAATTCCGCCGCGAACTCAGAGCAACTGTAGACCATTAGAACGTTATTTATGTATTCATTTGCATCTCACAAGCACCGCGCTAAATACTTGTACCTACAACGCTTGTATGTGCAATTCAGAACGTTACCAAGAGGCTCATATGTTTGTGTTTACTGTTACAGATGATGACGACCGTGTTGAGCCTCCACCTGGCACGTCAGCGACCCTCGACGCTGGCCCTTCGGAGGCACCTGCTACACCGGCTGCCGAAGACGCCGCTGTCACCGAGAGGGTCTCGTCTGGAGCCTGCGAGGACGCCGGCCTGTCAGGAGAGGCCGTGTTAGCTGCGCTCCCTACCAGTTGAAGAACAAGATTCCCCCCGCGCGATCAGACTATAAAAACGGGCCGCTCCCACCAACTCGTCCATTTTCTCCTCACATTTTCGCGTGCTCGTTACGTTCGTACCTACTCTGTCCGTAAAATTTCTTTGTAATTTTAATTGTAAATTTAATAAATTCATATTTTGTGTTGTTTAGTTTTAATTTTTAACCGACTTCCAAAAAAAGGAGGCGGTTATACGTTCGGCTGTATATATATTTTTTTTTTTTTTTTTTTTTTTTGTTCGCGGATAACTCCGCCGTCTGTTGGCCGATTTTCAAAATTCTTTTTTTGATGTAAAAGGTATAATCCGAAGTTGGTCCCATTTTCAGAAAATTGGTGACCTGATGATGGGATCCATGAGGAAACGAGGGAACTCCTCAAAATTTATATGGACACATATGGTGATTTCGACTTTTTCTGAAGTAGTCCAAGCATATGCTACCAAAAAGTAAGATTTTGCTCCAAGGTATACCCTGGATCCAAAAGTACAGAACAGAACTCCTGACTCCTTATAGATACATGTTTGGGGATTTTGGCGTTGTTTAAAGAACTGCAAGCATATGCTACTTTGTCAATTAGAGTAATCATCATCATCACCACTACTATCACAGCATACATCATCACATTATGATGATAAAGAAGGTACTTCTCATAGTATTTTACACTAACACGGAGATCTTTGAACATTACTCTGCCGTTTATGGACCTATTTGCAAAATTCTTTTGTTGTTGTAAAGGGTTTAATTCGAAATTAGTCCCTTAGTCACTAAAGTGGAAACATGATGATGCGATCCATGAGGAATCGAGGGAACACCTCGAAATTTATATCGACACATAGTGATTTTGACTTTTACTGAAGTAACACAAGCATATGCTACCAAAGAATAAGATGCTGTACCAAGGTATACCCTGAATCCAAAAGCACTGAACAGAACTCCTCAGTATTTAAAGATATGCGTTAGGAAATTTCGGAATTGTTTAAAGAACTGCAAGCATATGCCACTTTGTAACTTACAGTAACCATCATCATCATTTTAATAACAATACCTAATGGAAGCTTGGCGCGTATTCAGTTATACATTCGTTTATTTTAGACGTTTTTAAGACGTATTAATAATAACTTAACAAGATATATCACTAAAAAGGGTGAAATTATTATTTTTAAACAAAAAATTAAACCGACTTCTAAAGTAAAAATACACAAAAAAGTATGAAATAAAACTTATTTTATCAATAATTCCCCTTTTAAATTTGTCTATTTCTCTACTTAATCTTCTTAATTTTGAAGTCGGTACCAGCAAATATGAACGTGAGTAATTCTATAAAATATTATAGGATATCGTTTGGGCTGGTAGCGACTTCAAAATTAAGAAGATTAAGTAGAGAAATAGACAAATTTAAAAGGGGAATTATTGATAAAATAAGTTTTATTTCATACTTTTTTGTGTATTTTTACTTAATATACTTTACTTAATATTTAATTAGTTTTAAATATAAAAATATACTAAGTAAATAAAATAACAGTACGCTTTACAAGATCACTGACTTCACACATCTGATTCTTTTGATGTTATTTTGTCTTGCTTCCCCTATAAACCAGCTGTTTCTTTGCCAATCACCTCAAAGCCTTAGAGAGCGTAATGTAATTTTATTAAGTAAGTATACAATTTTTGAAATTTCTTAATAATTTTTCTGCCTAAATGTTTTTACTTATACGGCAGTAGATATATTAATATAATATATCAGCCTCCGTGGTCTAGTGGTTCGAGCATGGGCTCTCGACTCGGAGGTCGTGGGTTCGATTCCCGCATTGGAACAACAAAAAGTGTTGTTTCCAAGTTTGGTTAGGACAATGCAGGTTGATCACCTGATTGTCTGACAAGAGAATCTGATCCATGCGTCGGATGGGCATGTAAAAAGTCGGACCTGCGCCTGATCTCTCGCTAGTCGTGTCTGTTATCCGTCCCACTGGATTATGAGAATAAAGGAAGAGAGAGTGCTCTTGTGTTGTCTTTACACACTTGGGCACTTTAAAATTACTCCTGCGTAACTGGCCTGGTTTCAATGAAACCGGCCACCGTCACCGATATCGGTGTGGGGAGTTATTATTATTAGTTTAATGTCGATTAAAAATAACTTAACTTACTAACTTAACTACAATGCCACCATTAAAGTAATATCAATTTAATCATTTATATTAAGCAAATAAGTAATTACAGAATACAAATTAAAATTTTAATTCACGAGATGGGGTTTATGAAATATGGCGGCAAATTAGGGAAACGGCGGGAAAACGAGAGGGGCGAGTTTCTGCGTATTCACGAGAGGGGAGGCCCGGGGGAAATGTCACCCTAGCGACTGTAATACGTCTTTAGTTATTCAAATGTTTAAAATAATGGATCGAGATGAGGACTGAAGCAAAGAATATATTATATTACTAACGTAAAGAACCGTCACTCCACCGATTTACACGACTCGCCGCTCGCAGCTATGTGTGCGTGTCTGGGCGAATGCGGGGGCGGGTGGGGAGTAACTTTTTCCCAGCCTGGACTATGGTTCACGGGGCTGGCAGCTTCGCCGACGCGACAGTGTAATTTCATAAGAAAGACTTGGCTGACGCGACGTTCATAAAAATATTTTTTGTTTCACTAGTGATGTAGTAATTGATTTTATAATTTTGATAATTTTCAAGATAATTTGATTTTATCGATATTTTTAACGAAATATGCTTGGGTTGGGTAAAGTTTGTAGGAGTTTAACCTTGAACGTATATCAAATTTTTATTAAAACCCGTTCAATAGTTACTGCGATAAAGAAAAACAAACGTGCCATTTGCCCGTTTAAGATTCATCCGTCAATCCATTCATCCATCCATACATCCTCACAAACTTTCATATTTATAATAGTAGTAAAATATTAGTAAGGATTTCCGCATAAAATTTTAGGTTAAATATTACATGTAGTACTTAATCGCATTTAAATCTGTCGATACCTATCGATATTGTGCGACGATCTTAGTTGTGTTACAACACTTATTGATAGAGCTAGCGCCCACCGTCGAAAAAGGAGCTCATCGAGAACAAGCATTGGACCACTGCAGGTCGCTAGGGGCCTTAAAGCCTAATATAAAACCGCCGGTCTGGCGGTCCTAAACCTGGCAGATTTTTTTTTATTGACCAAAATGTGTGATGATTTTTTGAGTAAAAAAAGCTCATAAGGAACAAGAAAACTGTTGTTATACATGGCTGCGCGCCAACTAGAAACCGATAAAAATGCAAGTCTGGCAGTCCTACTCTTGACTAGTTTCCAGCCAGACCGCCCTGAACGTGTAAGAATTTTGAGTAAAAATAGCTAATAGAGAACAAGGTCAAGTTATATGTCAATCTGTTCGTCTCCTAATCCTCTTTTGAAAATCATCGGTCTGGCATGTTCAAACCTGGCCAAAACTCAGCCAGACCGGGATAAAGTTACCTCCTGTGATGCTTACTAATAGGTAAATAATGAGTAATTTGCACTTAATGAAGCGTGATTTTAATAGATTTGTATGTATTCTTTCCGAATTTAAAATTTGCTACCCCATATTGCTACCACTGGATCCGCCATCTTGAAAAAATGGCGATAACTTTCAATATTTTGGCTATATCTCTTTACAGACGTACTTTACGATAAAAATATGTTACACGAATATGAACTATATACAATTTTCTACAATTTATTTTATGAGCATTTTTGTGTCAAATTGATAGTTTTAACGCTGCTGAGACTTAGAGTGAAATTTTATTTGTGTTGGTGATATTTTTTATAATTCAGTATATTTTACTTTTTATGCCCTTTTAGATGATACCCATATCGCGAAGTTTATAAATAATTATAAAGACCGCCAATTTAGGACGGCGGCCATTTCGAATTCACAATCATTTTAAATATACCAAATTTTAGTAGCAATAAAACTAAAAGTATACTAAACTAATATCTTATAATAAGTAAAATTAATATTAGTGAAAAATAATTTCCGTACAGCGATTATTAAAACAATAAATTTGTGTGATGCTTTATTTTTATATTTTAGTCTAATAAAACAATTTTATAATAAACAAAGTTCCAAAGTTTGCAAAACTTTTATTTTTGTAAGCAGTCAACTTTCGAATAGAAGTTTGACCCCTTTATCTTTGATATTCTGATCTGATATTAAGTATATATACTTTCGGTTTTATTGACAAAAAAATTTGGTACATTCAATATTATTGTTAATTCAAAATGGCTGCCTTCATAAATTGACGGTCTTTATAATTATTTACAAACTTCTCGATATAAATATCATCTAAAAGGATATAAACAGTAGAATATAGTTGATTACAAAAAAAGTCAACAACACAAATAAAATTGCCTTCTATGACTCTGCAGCGCTAAAACTATCAATTTGACACAAAAATGCTCATAAAATAAATTGTAGAAAATTATATATAGTTCATATTAGTGGAACATATTTTTATCGTAAAGTTTGTCTGTAAAGAGATATAGCCAAAATATTGAAAGGTATCGCCATTTTTGTAAGATGGCGGATCGAGTGGTAGCAATATCGGGTAGCAAAATTTAAATTCGGAAAAAATACATACAAATCTATCAAAATCACGCTTCATTAAGTGCAAATTACTCATGATTTACCTATTTGTAAGTGTCACAGGAGGTAACTTCATCCCGGTCTGGCTGAGTTTTGGCCAGGTTTGAACATGCCAGACCGACGATTTTCGAAAGAGGATTAGGAGACGAACAGATTGACATATAACTTGACCTTGTTCTCTATGAGCTATTTTTACTCAAAATTCTTACACGTTCAGGGCGGTCTGGCTGGAAACTGGTCAAGAGTAGGACTGCCAGACTTGCATTTTTATGGGTTTCTAGTTGGCGCGCAGCCGTCTATAACAACAGTTTTCTTGTTCCTTATGAGCTTTTTTTACTCAAAAAATCATCACACATTTTGGTCAATAAAAAAAAATCTGCCAGGTTTAGGACCGCCAGACCGGCGGTTTTATATTAGGCTTTAAGGCCCCTAGCGACCTGCAGTGGTCCAATGCTTGTTCTCGATGAGCTCCTTTTTCGACGGTGGGCGCTAGCTCTATGAGTGGTAATAAAAATTTAAAATTGCATTGATATAATTCAAATAGTCTTAACAAATTAAACCCAATTGCTAAGGACACAAGGTATATTTTTCCAATTTATGGGCCCAATGGCTGAGTACATTTTTGATGAAAAAATATGGCAATAAGACGTTTGCATGGAGACTATTTTGAATTTTCGTTGTAAATATCAGTATAGTTCTAAGTTCAAAGCGCACGCACCGTGTACCTAAAATATTAGAAATTTCTTGATCGGTATTAAAATGAGTGGGCTTAATAATTGTAGTTGTATATGGTCACCGGCCGTATTAACCAAGAAAAAAATTATGACAAAAGATCCTTCCGCTTAACCTACCTCGATAATTATAATACTTATTTTTTCTAAACTAACCCTTGTTTTTGTCAAACGCAGTAGGTACAATAAATAACTGAGACGTGGATTAAAGAAGGTAGGTATGATTTCCCTTTCCATATTAAGTATCTAGCTGCTGCCCGCTTCGCCCGCGTAATAGTATCTGGGGGCACGGCAGTGGCCCCGCCAAGTCGAGCGCGAAGCAAACACTGCCGTACCATCCTTTACTGGAACCATTTCGCCGCATTTTCAGGCCTCTATTTGAGAACCTCTGGATAAGACCAGAACGCAGAAATTTTCGTCATCCAGTAAGCTATAATTACGTACTTAAAATCCAAAATTTCAAGTCTGTAGGTCATTTAGTTCCAAAGTTAAGCGAAAGCAAAGTTTCGCATTTACGACACTCACTCACTCACTCACTCACTCATGATCATCAAAATAGAACTAGTACTTCCCATAAACTTAGAGAACTGAAATTTGGTACAGAGATAGGGTTTAATAGCCACATAAAGGGAAAACTATAAAAACTAGGATAATCGATCTGGGGGCACGGCAATGCCCCCGTCAAGTCGAGCGCGAAGCAAACACTGCCGTACCATTCTTTACTGGAATCATTTCGCCGCATTTTCAGGCCCCTATTTGAGAACCTCTGGATAAGACCAGAACGTCGATCTGGGGGCACGGCAGTGCCCCCACCAAGTCAAGCGCGAAGCAAACACTGCCGTACCATTCCTTACTGGAACCATTTCGCCGCATTTTCAGGCCCCTATTTGAGAACCTCTGGATAAGACCAGAAAGCAGAAATTTTCGTGATCCAGTAAGCTATAATCACATACTTAAAATCCAAAATTTTAAGTCTGTGGGTCATTTAGTTCCGAAGTTAAGCGAAAGTTAAGTTTCGCATTTATGACACTCACTCACTCAGACACTTACTCATGATCATCAGAATAGAACTAGTACTTCCCATAAACTCAGAGAGCTGAAATTTGGTACAGAGTTAGGGTTTAATGGCCACATGAAGGAAAAACTATAAAAACTAGGATAATCGAAGACCTGGAGTACCTTTTGACCCTGATTAGAAAACACAAGAGCCTAACCAAACTATTAGTATACTTACATTAGTTTAAACTTACAAGTTTACAAGAATAAATAGTCGAACAATTAACTATATTCTACTCGAACATTACACAAATGACTTAAATAAACAAATTATACTAAAGTTTAGTAAAATAAATCAATATGCCCACGTTTCTACAAAAAGAAGTGAAATCCCACCAAAAACATTCTGTAAAAAACTAGCCAAGTCTCGATGGAGCTGCTTGTTTATCTCTAAAAAGTAATGAAATCTAGACAATGTCGTGCCAAGTCTAAGGTTCCTTACTGCGATTTCTTTATTATTATAGTTAATGTTGTGTGACTTGGCCGTTGAAGGGTACACGAGGGTACAAAAGGGGCTCCATGACACCATTGCTCCAATACATGTGTTGTACAATCAACAACAGCCTAAAATGAGACACTAGCGTCCAATTACCAATACCAGTATGGGCTATTATCTCGCTTAACAAACATAGGTAGTTACAACAGATATACATTACGTGTAAACAAAATTGACTTGTACCCACTAACGTATAAAGAATGTTCAACGGCCGAATCACACAACATTAACTAAAATAATAAAGAAATCGCAGTAAGGAACCTTAGACTTGGCACGACATTGTCTAGATTTCATTACTTTTTAGAGATAAACAAGCAGCTCCATCGAGACTTGGCTAGTTTTTTACAGAATGTTTTTGGTGGGATTATATTTACGCAGACGTAAAAAAAATATATTTTAAATTAATTCGATGTCAACCCTAGGCTTAAGTCAACATATCTGACATTTGTCGGTGCTCGAACTGTCATTTGTAGAGAGTGTCGCCCCTGTGACTGAAGTGAGTACGTCTTCGTTCTCCTTAGAGCGGTTACGCACTACGTCCGATCCGAATCCGATCCGAACCCGTGAAAATATGGATCTAGAAAACTCGGATCGAATTCGGATATTGCTTACGCACTTCTCCGATCTCTGATACTAACCCAAGCAAATCAGGAGCCATCTTTTGGAATACGTAATTTACGCGGAGCCACAGCAGGGTGACGTCGTTGATCATGAGTCCTAATTCATACAGGTCGTTCATACAAATATTATGGCTACTTCGGTCCGTCAAACAACTCCTCCGTCTCTTCCGATTTCCTTTCGTTATGGAGATTCTAGAATGACGGAAAGAAATCGGATGACGGAAATCGGATCTAGTACGTAAACTACCATAGAAATAGTTCTACGGCTACTTCGGACCATATTTTCACGGGTTCGGATCGGATTCGGATCGGACGTAGTGCGTAACCGCTCTATAATACATTATTATAAAAGACTAGATGTCGCCCAAGACTTCGTGCGTGCAATAGGAAATCCGTAAATTTTGCCGCAATATAAAGTAGCCTATGTCCTTCCTCGTGTTACAATGTATATCTATGTCAAAGAAGCTATCCGGACACAAGTAGTTCTGTCTTAAATATGAACTGGAATTGGAATGAATAAATGACTACACCTACTCCTACAACCTAGGTACATCTTTTCCCTGAACTTTCGAAATTATTTCAAGATTGAGCCAAATCGGTCCAGCCCTTATCGAATTTTGAGTCCCTCGGGAACGGGATAAAAAGAATCCTATGCTCTTCTCCTGGTTTTAAGTTACCTCCCAACAATTAACTGATTAATGATTATGTATGGATGGACGGAGATGTCTGTTACTCTTTCGCGCAAAATGCAGACTGTGCTGAATGGACTTTGATAGAATTTGCTAAGGTAGTAGTTTAAGCTCTAGATTAGCACATAGGTTACTTTTTATCCCGCAAATTTACAGTGCTCCCGTGGGATATTGTACTAACGCGGGCGGAGCCGCGCGCAAAAGCTATTTCTACATAATTTATAACAAATGTAAAAGCTGTTAAAAACTATGAATTTTAAGTAATCAAACCCCTAAATTCATCCCCCACAGGATGAGGAAATGGAACAACTCAATGACAGATTACCCCCGCTCCCGCCCGCCCGCTCGGGTCTCGGGTAAAAGCGTCGGGGAGGGGCGCCCTGCGTTCTCTAATTGTTGTTATTGAAATATACGGAAGGTTATATGTATTTGAATCAGAGCTATTAATTTCGAATGAATAACGTTTAATTGGATTTTTAATGTAATTTTATTGTTGCCATACCTAATTTAGAGTAGATTTCGCCCGCGTAATCCAGTATCCCACGGGAAACTGTACTTTTTGGGAATAAAAAGATGCCTATGTTTTAATCCAGAGCTAAAACTACTGCCATCCAAATTTGATCGAAATCCGGTCAGTAGTTTTTGTGTGAAGAGTAACATCCATCCATCCATCCATCCTCACAAACGTAAAAGTAAAAGTAGTAGGATGTTGCCAGAAAGGAAGCTTTTTGTCGCGGGAAACCGTGTATTTTTTCGGGATTAAAAATACGTTTTGTATTTATCCAATAATATAATTAATAATTTCATTGTCAATTATTTTATCTTCGATCTATTTGTAAAATGGTTACCTGAAAGAAACAGCTTCAGCAGTAAGGCCGCCAATTTGGGCGTTTTTTTGAGTTATTTTCTCTACGTATCTAATTCTTTTTTAGTTTAAGTTTTTTTTATTTCTATTATTTTACATTTTGTAAGGATAAATAGTAGCCCATGTGTTTATCGTAGCTTCAAACTATTCGCAGCGATTTTTTCGTGAAAAGAAACAAACCCACCCACTTTTTTTTTATTATGGAATGAACCAGGAGACGAGCAGACGGATTACCTGATGGTAAGTGATTACCGCCGCCCATGGTCACTCGCAACACCAGAGGAGTTACACTTGTAACTCCTCTGGTGTTACGACTTGCGTTCCTGGTCCTTAAAATCCCCAATCTCGAGCGCGGCCAACGCGTGAGCGAGTGAGAAAGTGCGCGGACCGGAGCTGGGCTTTTAGTCAAGATGCATTCGATAATTTCGACAGCGAACTTCGTAATCAAAAATGTATGGTATTTGACATAAGTCATCGCTAAGTGAAATATCACTTGCGATTCTTTATGTCAAATCTCATACATTTTATTGTCGAAGTTCGCCGTCGAAATTATCGAATGCATCTTGACTAGACGCCCTGGATTATGACGACAAATAGTTACGAGAATTGAGATTCTGTAGGTCGATTGTGCTAATAAATTAAAGTTTACAATAGTACAGTTTCCATAACATTGTGTTGAAACAGCAAATTGGTATTGTCATAAACGTCAAACCAGCATTTAAACCGTTTTGGTTGGTCCAAGCTCCAAAAATTCGTATACGATATCAAGACAATACATCATTGAAAGTAAATTCAAAGTGTAAGATAAACGCTCGACTTGGCGGGGGCACTGCCGTGCCCCCAGATACAGTTGTGGTTCTGTCCAAGCAGGAGCTTGGTCGATATTGCGCTGTGTTCCTAGTGGCTACTACAGCTAGGAGTCCTAGTATTAGTCCTAGGTGTACAATAACCTATCATGGTTAGTAATTTCAGTCCAATGTACCTAAACGCTGTATACGCCTGTATTTATGTAGGGTGAGGATGAGTTAAGGTGTGGCAGGACTAAAACATAGGACACAGGATGTAATGTCCGTGCATAGACGTATTATAGACACACATCCTCCGTGGTCTAGTGGTTAGAGCTCGGTTCTCAACTCGGAGGTCGTGGGTTCGATTTCCGCATTGGAACAACAAAAAAATGTTGTTTCCAAGTTTAGTTAGGACAATGCAGGCTGATCACCTGATTGTCTAACAAGAAAGATGATCCATGCGTCGGACGGGCATGTAAAAAGTCGGACCTGTGCCTGATATCTCGTTAGTCGTGTCGGTTATCCGTCTCACTGGGTTACGAGAGTAAAGGAATAGAGAGTGCTCTTGTGTGCTGCGCACACACTTGCGCACTATAAAATAACTCCTGCGTAACCGGTGCGGTGTCAATGAAACCGGTCACCGTCATCAACATCGGTGTGGGGAGTTACTATTGTTATTATAGACGAGGCATGTTGAGGTAAAACTGTCCACATTTGAATGTCCCCACTTTTGGAGTTGTTTGGGGCCATTTGGTATGTTGAATACAAGATGGCTGACATTTGAAGTATGGTGAATTCAAGATGGCGTAACTTTTTCTTGTATGAGGATTTGTTCTGTCAAATGTACGTCATAGTAAGTTTAGTTTTGAAATCTTTGGTCCCGTCTGTCACTACAGTCACTAGTGACAGACGATGTATGGAAAACGAAGTTTCCCGAATAACATTAAGATTGTATGTTAAACTTTGTTACTCTATGCCAAGTTACTCTAAGCGTCAGTTTACATTGGCAGTGTCAGATCGTCAGAAATGACGCGGGGCGTCATTTTAAGGATAGCTATTCAAACTCGAACTTTATTCACTACTATTATTTTTTTTTCTTATTTTAAATAGGGGGCAAAGGAGCAAACGGAGCGCCTGATGAAAAGCGATTACCGTCGCTCACGGACACCCGCAACACCGGAGGACTCGCAAGCGCGTTGCCGGAATTAAAATTCTATTCTAAGATGGAATACGCTCTCTTCTTGAAGGTTTACAAGTCGTGGAACGGTGGCTGTTACAGCAGGCATATAGGTCCTAACAATTCCTCGGAGCACTCCCCGTAATATAACCGATAGAGGATGCAGAGCGATGCTACATCTCTACGTAGCTCTAAGGAGTCAAGCCTGTTTGAAACACTATGGCAGTCTACAATTCGAGCGGCCCTTCGTTGGATACAATCCAGAGGGGGAAGCTGGTACTTTGGAGCCTCTGTCCAGAAATGAGAACAGTATTCCATGTGAGGCCGAACCTGCGCCTTATGGAGTTGTAGGCGTTGGACCGGACTGAAATACTGCTTTCACCTGTTTAGAATACCAAGCTTTTGAAAGCTTTGTTTTTTTGGAGGCTTTTGAAACGCTCTTAAAAATGCCGCGTCGTGCCGCGTCCTGGCGTAAGGTGTCCCTAAAATGTATAACCGGCCAAGTGCGAGTCGGACTCGCGCACGATGGGTTCCGTGGCGAATGACACAAAAATACGTTTGGTGTATGGGAGAAACACTTAAAGATTTATTCATTCTGTTTCTTTTGTATTTGTTGTTTTATTTGTTTGTTGTTGTTTGTATTTGTTGTTATAGCGGCAACAGAAACATCTGTGAAACTGTCTAGTTATCACGGTTACTGAGATTCTGCCTGGTGACAAACAGATAGACAGACAGACAGACAGCGGAGTCTTAGGGTCCCGCTTTTACCCTAAAAACAGCACTATTTCACTACAATCAGTAAAGGCCATTCGTGAACTATATCTATACCTAACCTTTACCCTTAAAAAACAGCACCATTTTACCGCAATTAGTCAAGCACAACCCCACAAGTAAAAAACGCATACTCACCCTACTCGTAACCTATATTACGCCTACGCCGTAGCAGCGTAGCGTCGTAGCGGGCGGGGTCTGGCTACGGGCGGAGCGGTGTTGCCACTGGTGGGAAATTAATTTACACTAATTTGAGTCCTAGTTACAGGGGTAACCAGGTCGTTACTACATTAAAGACTTCTATTAAAATAAATATCAATTTTATTCATAACATAAAAATGTATAGAATTATTATAAATTCGATCGGTATCATGATGTTTCGGTTTCCCATTTCTCAATGTTAATTTTATTACGAATTTATTATTCCAACAACAATAATAAATTCGTAAGTCGTAACTCAATGAGGAAGATGTAAATCAAAATTTATTCCCCTTTTTCAGCCCTAACAAGAAATTTAAGCAATAATAAGACTAATTATGAAAAAATTGTGTTGATATCACGAAAATTGAGTTTTTTATAAGCAAATCAATATGGGAACGCGCGAAAACTGATTGCGCCCGTCGAGTAATGGCTGTGACGTCACATCGCCGTGCGTAGCTAGCTAACTATGCAATGTGCATACAGTATGTTTTTGACACGCGCTCTGTAAACCTACCTTCGTTCATTTCGATTAATTTTTATATATTATTATAATAAATATGACTTAATAGGGAAAATTGTTAAATTTAAACAAAAAATTAATACCAACTTTCAAAGTAAAAACGCACAAAAGAGTATGAAATAAATTTTATTTTCTAAAAATAATTCTCCTTTTAAATTCGGCTAAAATTTTAACTATTTCCCTACTCAATCTTCTTAATTTTGAAGTCTGTGCCAGCCCAAACAATATCCTGATAAAACAATATTTTATAGAACTCACATTTAAGTTGGCAACCAACTTCAAAATTATGAAAATCGAGTAGAGAAATCAAAAATTTCAAACTCAAAATGGGCTATGAAGTACATTATTTTGATAGAACAAATCTTTATCAAGTAAAAGTTACGCCATCTTGGTTTTCACAATACTTCAAATGTTAGCCATCTTGTTTTCACCATACTTCAAATGTCAAAATGGCCCCAAAAATATCAAAAATGGGAACATTTAACTGGAGATAGTATACGTCTATGAGAGAAATAATTAAAATTTTTGCCGAATTTAAAAAGGGAATTATTTAGAAAATAAGATTTTTTTCATACTTTTTTGTGCGTTTTTACTTTGGAAGTCTGTTTTCATTTTTTGTTTCAAAATTATAATGTTTTCCATTTTTAGGGCTCCACTTAGGGCACACAAGGAACGCTTATAGTTTCGCTCGCTCCGTCCGTCCGTCTGTTATACTTCCGTAATTATGAATATTGATGGATGAAATTTGGTACAGTTATAGATTGTGTGTAGATCTTAGGTTTGGCATAATAAAATAATAATAATTTTATATTTTAGGGGTAGCTCTGAAGGGGGGATGAAATATTTTTTCATTCTACCCCATTTGTGGGGTATCGTTGAATAGGTCTTTTAGAATTTAAGTAAGGTTTCTTTTAACATTACTTTTTTACAAAGTCGACTATTTTCGAGTAATCAGCCTCCAGTGGTTTGTAAGTTGATCCCCCCTCCCTTAGAATTTCTAAATTATAAGAGATAGAAACTTGTAAGCTTCTATGCTAATAGATCATGCTAAAAACTCTTTAGGAAAATTATTTTAAGCGAAATCGGATAGTAACTTTTGAAGTAACTTGAAAAACCTATTACGCGATTTCCAAACGTGTGTCTTTAAAGACTGAGTTCTGTTCAATGCTTTTGGATCTAGGGTATACCCTTGGCACAAAATTTTACTTTTTGGTATGATATGCTTAATTTACTTCACATTGGCCAAATTCTTAAAGATGTACCTATACATTTTGAGGAGTTCCCTCGATTCCTCATGGATTCCATCATCAGGTTTCCACTTTAGTGACTAAAGTCTAAAAGGGCCAATTTCAAATTAGGGGCCATCCATAAATAACGTCACACGTTAGGGGGGAGGGAGGGGGTCGACGAAGTGTGACATTGTGTGACAAGGGGGCAGGAGGGGTCCTAATTTTCGTAACGTCACATTTCAAAATCTATTTTAATCTAAGTGTTAATATAGTAATCATAAGTAATAGCTATATGATATTATGATAGCTATTGCCCCAGTGTCGAGACCCCCCAGCCCCAGTGATGTTTAAGAGATCATAATGTTGTTTTTTTATTACATAAGTTATTTTTTTTCGCCGAGAAAATGCGTTTCAGCATCCCACTAGGGGATAGCGGTCCTACCCGTGAGTATGTGAGACTCTGCTGCACCCGAAAAGATGGTGAATGGGCGCAGCCCCTACTCAATAAAAACTCGGCGGTACTCCACTCCATACCACCCTTGGCGGGCCACGGGATCGATCGAAAGACGATCCATGCGTCAGATGGGCATATAAAAGTTGGACCTGTGCCTAATCTCTCGACAGTCGTGTCGGTCATCCGTCCCACCAATTCAAATTAAACAAATTTCGGAACTGCTGTTTTAATTGAATAATTATTTCTAGATGTAAAATTGTAAAATGTGACGTCATGCTAGGGAGGGATGACTCTCACAAATATGACAAGGACGGGGGAGTGGGTCAAAAATCATGAAATTCGTCTGACGTAATTTATGGATGGCCCCTAAAACTCGAGAATATATATATATATATATATATATATATATATATATATATATATATATATATATAATAGCCCTAACGTATGTCCGCCTCCTTTTTTTGGATGTCGGTTAAAAAATACTAAAATATAATAGTCAATCTATGACATTTTGTTCATAAAGTTTTTTGTCGAGATCTCAAACAAGTGACTACACCATAAACATAGTTATAAGCGAGGGGAAAAAGTAGGTAGGTAGTTTTTTGTATTGTCTTATTTCATCTTTTAAGTTTCATTAAATAGATTAAATATATTTTTTAAGTAGGTACCTAACATATCTGCGTGACTCGTGTTTTATTTCTCTATGTAAAACCCATTGTTTAAAATACATTGTCACTAAAATACTGAATTCATTCTGAGCATATTCTATAAACTAAACATTTAGTAATGCAAAAAAAAAATGTAGGTAGATGTTTCGTATTTATTTAGGTACCTACTCAGTACTCACATTAAAATATTCTTCGCAATAAATGTCTACTGATTTTTGTAGCTATAACACTTTTTTCAACACTTCACACAACTAATTTTCTCAGATTTTGTCGTTGGGCACATGAAAAAAGTATTTTTCTGGAGTGCTAACCGTTGAATTATACATAAAGGTGTTATACAATTATATCTATATGTTATTTTATCACCATAATTCCAAAAATTTCAATAAAACTTCAAAATTACTGCACGAGTTCCTTACCGCGGCGGTCAGAGCCGGCGAAATGACGTCACGCGTTGAGCGGTCAAGCTCGCGCTGATTTTAAAAACATCCAACTTTAAAAATTAATAAAAAATTCAGTTTTTGAGATATCGGAAAAATTCTTTCACTAATATTTTTTAGATTTTATTTTTGATTTTTATACATTATAAAATAATTACACTCATCTAGCTCATTAATAAATAAACAATATAAGCTATGCGACAAAATGAATAGTTTCAGAAATAATAAATTTTTAAGTACCTAAATGTAAATGCATACTTCTGTAAAATACACTCGTATAAAAGTTATTATAACGTTATAAATTATTTATTAAAGTCCTTACTATTAAATTCCTTCACGATAGGTAAAAAAATAAACACTTTACCCGTTAAAAATTGCTCTCCGTAGTATATTTATTTCCCATAACATCCTATTATATCCTAAATCATTTTTGCCATAACGTTAATTTACCCCGAAATTGGGGAAAATGACCAAATCTCAACACTCACAATCGGATGTACGGCAGTACAAAACCCGCCGCCCTGCGGCTGACGCGCGCCCGTTAAGCCTCCGCACCACCACACAAAGTAAAGCCCTTTTCTATCATTATACTCATCTACAAAGTGCAATTATTATGTAGAATTGTTGCCGCATGTGAAAATTACACCAATTAATTTGGTGGATTGAAATAACATTAGATGTTCGATCCCGAACCGCGGACTGGGAAGATTGATTTTTTCGTGGCTGTGCTTAGTTGGATACAGTATTCGGTTTAATTTGTGCTTCTGATCTAGCTAAAGATATTTTTTCGTCAGAATGATATTTGATTATTAAAATAATTACAATAATTACTTAATGTGACACTCGAGAAAATGAATCAATAAAAGAAAAAAAAATAATAAATGAAAAGACGTCAAAAACAAAACAATATTATGTAATGACAAAAAAATAGGTGGCAAATATTTCAAAATAATATATTTTTTTATTCAAACATGTTCTGAAATTAGTTTAAATAAAAATGGCGCAACCAAGCTAATTCATCAGATTAATAATTTTAATGTTTTATATTTTACTGTAGTAGGTATTTACATAATAATAATTAACTAATATTAGAGATTTTATGGTAAGTTAATAATTTGATCAATACTTATTTATTACTTTATACACCTCTAAAAGATGCAAAAAGGTAACATTTTATTTAAAGATTGAAATGATTAATATGAAAAATAATGTTGATAATAATAATAATCATTTGTATAGGGTTACAGGTTAAGTCGATATTGATCCTCTAAGGGGTTGTAGTTTCCATCAATTCCAATATTTCCTACAATGAAACTCAAATTCCAAGATTAATAATTTACGAGATTTTGGACTTTTAAGTTTTTTATAAAAATGTTGATGTTTTTCTCTTCTCTTTTTTTCAAATTTTGTTCCTTTGTTGTTGAAAATAGTTGTAAGTATGTATTAAATGAAAAAAAATAGATATTTCAATAATTTGTCAGCAAAACTGGACATAATTTTAAACAAAAACCATTTTATTCAAAAACAAAAAACATTACGTACACAATTAATTCTAAACGCAATGGAGCCACTTCGACACGAATGGCCCGGCTGGATAAATACCACGGTCTCCCAAAAAACCGGCATGAAGTGCTTTACGAAGGACCGGAAACGCACTTGTTACTCCTTAGGTGTTGCGGGTCTATGTGTGGCATTAATCACTTACCACCAATTGATTTGTCTGCTCGTTAACTAATTACGATTCTACATAGAAAAAAATACTTTGTGCTAATTACTAAAACTGAGTATCATTAGGTATTTATTTCCAAAATTTCCGTTTGATTCGTTTCCGTTTGTTCAATTCCTGGCTTATTTATGAATAACCTAACCAAGAGCATGTCAGGACATGTCTAAGGAGGGTTCCGTAACTATAAACGCGTAATATGCTTTTTTTTTAATTACTCCAAAAGTTACTGTCCGATTTGGTTCAAAATAGTTTTCCTAAAGAGTTTTTAGCGTGATCTATCAGCATGGAAATTTTCAAGTTTCTATCTCCTATAGTTTAAAAATGCTAGGGGGGGGACCAACTTACAAAGTACTTTGGAGGCCGATTACTCGAAAATGGTCAACTTTATAAAAAAGTAACATATGAAACCTTGCCTTTATTTTAAAAGACCTATTCTACGATACCCCACACGATGGTGTAGAGTGAAAAAATATTTTTCATCCCCACTTCACATGTATGGAGAGCCACCCTTAAACTATAAAATTATTATTTTTTTATGATGCCGAAACCGTGATCTATACACAATCTATAACTGAACCAAATTTCATCAATTTATATTCATAATTACAGGAGCTAGAGGCGCGGACAGACAGACAGACAGACAGACAGACAGACAGACAGACAGACAGACAGACAGACAGACAGACAGACAGACAGACAGACGGACAGAGCGAAACTATAAGGGTTCCTTAAGTATTACGGAACCCTAAAAATCTAGCGATGCAGTTTCAGTCTTTATCAAAAATCGGACTCTCACCTCCTTGCAGTATTTTCGCTATTCTTATTATAGTTTTGAATATCGCCTACGCCTACCATGCCCACTTGAAAAGTTCACCTGCATGTACTCGTACCTGTTAAACCTGTAGGTTCACGGATATTTTGGGCATATAAACTACTGCTTATGTAAAGACATTTAAGCAGAAAAATTATTTTCATACTAGAAAAAAAAATCTTTATATGGGCGAGTTTACGTTTTGTGGAAAGTCACCCATTCATGAGATGATTTGTTACTTTGAGTATGACAATTATTTTTTTGTCTAAACGTTTTTACATAAGCAGCGGATCATATGCCCAAAGTATCCGTTATTGATTTTCGGAAATATTATATAAAACCTCTTAGCTTAGGCTTCCCCACGTTTTTTTTTAAATATAACTCTTTTACACTTTACACCACATCAATCTGGTTATATCTAGTTAACTAGGTATCCGAAAAACTTGTATCACAGATACCAGACAACGAAAATATATTTAATATATCGTACGTGGTAGAGCCATGCTTCGGCACGAATGGGCCGGCTCGACCGGAGAAATACCACGGGCTCACAGAAAACCGGCGTGAAACAGCGTTTGCGCTGTGTTTCGCCGAGTGAGTGAGTTTACCGGAGGCCCAATCCCCTACCCTATTCCCTTCCCTACCCTCCCCTATTACCCTATTCCCTCTTAAAAGGCCGGCAACGCACTTGCAGCTCTTCTGATGCTGCGAGTGTCCATGGGCGACGGAAGTTGCTTTCCATCAGGTGACCCGTTTGCTCGTTTGCCCCCTTATTTCATAAAAAAAAAAAATAATACTGTTATACTATCACATACTTAAGATTTTTATTTTCCTATACATATGCTACTAATATTAAAAATGTAAAAGTTTGTGAAGATTGATGAATGGATGTATAGCTGTTTGTTACTCTTTCACGCAAAAACTACTGAACAGATTTTGATGAAACTTGGCATGGTAGTACTTTAGGCTCTGGATTAAAACATAGGCTACTTTTGTCCCTAAAAAGTACAGTGTTCTGTTTTCCCGAGATTTGAACCCGGCTTGAGTGCCAACGCCCTAATAGCCACAGAGGTTTAAAAAACACTAGCGTTATTTGACGCCGGTTTCCTGTGAGTGACATATCGAGCAGCACCATTCATGCCGAAGCATGGCTCTCCCACGGTGGAAAACTGTCTGTCTGTCTATAATGGCTTATGGCACTAAGGTCGAGTGTCTATATGGAGTTTTTGTCTCTTTTGGGGCAAATTTCGTGGAAATCCTTGCGTCGAATGAATATCTTAATCGCAGTTTTTTGGTTCCATAAAATATTCGTTGATTTTATTCTGAAGACTTGAAATTAAAATATTTAACCATACTTTGTTTTTGCGCGCGGCTCCGCACGCGTAAATAAATAAATAAAAATTATTTATTTGCATAAAAATAAAATACAGCTTAACTTAAAATTAAAAAAAAAAATGTGCTTGGTGGTCTTACCGCTTAAAGCGGTTTCTTCATAATAAAAACTTTATAATAAATACTTTCTATCCCGAAAAAGTACACTATAACAATGTACTTTTTCGGTATAGAAAGTAGCCTATGTGTCCAAAGCCTACGCTACTTCCATACCAAATTTCGTCAAATTTTGTTCAGTGGTTTTTGCGTGAAAGATTAAAAAACATACATCCATACATCCATCTATTCATCTAACGTTATTTACTTCTTTATTATTTTTATTTACTTTATTAATTTACTAGACTAGACTTCGTACGCGCAAAATCCCACAATCCCACAAAAAAAATTGTATCTCCCATACATACCGCACGGTCAGCAAATCAAGTTTGTATAAAGGTCCAATTTTTTTTTAATATTTCGACCTATGTTCCTTGGGGAAAGTTGTTTAGTTTCATGAGTATTATCACTGGGTTTCGGATTGGTATACCTTATGTGTTACACGTTGTATATAAAATAACCTAACCAAGAGCATGACAGGACATGTCTAAGGAGGGTTCCGTAACTATAAACGCGTAATATACCTTTTTTAGGGTTCCGTAATACTTAAGGAACCCTTATAGTTTCGCTCTGTCCGTCTGTCTGTCTGTCTGTCCGCGCCTCTAGCTCCTGTAATTATGAATATAAATTGATGAAATTTGGTGCAGTTATAGATTGTGTATAGATCACGGTTTCGGGATCATAAAAAAATAATAATTTTATATTTTAGGGGTGTCTCTCCATACATGTGAAGTGGGGATGAAAAATATTTTTTCACTCTACCCCATCGTGTGGGGTATCGTAGAATAGGTCTTTTCAAATAAAGGCAAGGTTTCATACGTTACTTTTTTATAAGGTTGACCATTTTCGAGTAATCGGCCTCCAAAGTAGTTTGTAAGTTGGTCCCCCCCCCCCTAGCATTTTTAAACTATAGGAGATAGAAACTTGCAAATTTCCATGCTGATAGATCATGCTAAAAACTCTTTAGGAAAATTATTGTGAACCAAATCGGACAGTAACTTTTGGAGTAATTAAAAAAAGCATATTACGCGTTTATAGTTACGGAACATTTTTTTTTTTTGTTTCCGGGGGGGAAAATGCATTACGCATACCACCCAGGCGCAGGGGGCACCCGAGTGGTGATGTGGGACTCCCGTATAGGCTAATGAGACCCACGGTATACCCACTAAAAACCACCCCCCACCTTCCTCCTCGCCGCCCTGTGACGAGGCCACGGGAACGATAAACACATCCACGACCCCGCCGGCGGCAGCCGCCCACTAGCGGCTCCATCCAAGGCTCGAAAGCCCCAGGCGCACCAGATGGTAAGGTGCGCCTGCCTCCTCGGCCTCCACCAGTACTGTAGCAGACTCCCCCCGAGTCTGCTACTAGGAGGCCACGGATACCAGCCTCCACAACCGGTACCCGGTGGCAGATCTGGTATATGGTTCTGCCACCGACCACACCTCGGCCGCAGAGGATAGGGCAAGCGGCGCACCGTAATACCAACTTGCCTCTTCCTCTGCGGCCCCACCAATGCCGTGTTTATCTAATTACTAGTTATGAGGCAGCCCACGCATTATCTGTCGATAGGTTCTTACACACGATCACGACATCAATGTCTTTCGGAAATCGACGATTTTAGGATTTCGTAAAAAAAGAGTTAAAAACTGGACCCTATTACTGAGACTTTGCTGTCTATCCGTCCGTCTGTCCGTAACCAGACTATCTCATGTGATAGCTAGAAAGTTGAAATTTTGACATATCATGTATTTCTTTTGCCGCTATAACAAAAAATACAAAAAATATTTTCCCATACAACAAACGTGATTTTTTTTCCATTTCGTGCACGACTCTTGGGCGGTATCTGGGAGCACGGTAGTGGCCCGCCAAGACGAGCTAAGCGAAGCGCAAGGGCACTACCAGACTACCTTTTCTCGAAGCGTTTCGTCGATATTTTGAACCCTCATAACTTGGGATTAGATTATACCAAATACACAAAATTTTCAGGATATGTTCCCAGTAGCGGACTTATGAAACATGTAAAGTTTTGATTATAAAGGTCTAATAATTTAGGTTTTATTGATATCCAAAAACCCCTGATTTCGTCACTGACTCACTGATGATCAACAAAATTATAGGGTACTTCCGGATTTCATAGAAAGCTGAAATTTGGTATGTAAGCTAATTTTAGCACATAACCAACATAAAAATTGACAAACTTGGAACTTTTATCCTCCAACCCCTTAAACTAGGGGATGAAAATTTGTAAGAGACTTACCTATGTAAATGTTTACTCTAGAGGTCTGAAAATTGTCTTTCAAAAAGAAGTGAAATCTCACCAAAAACATTTTCATGTAAAGTGATGCCAAGACGATACCATATAACTCGCACTGTCAAAAAGATATTAGATCTCATGTGAAACCAAGCTTCTGACTCTACCAAACTTCTAACTCTACACGCCTTAATTCTACAAGCCTAACTCTACAAACTCTATACTTTAGTCAAATTATGTGGCTTGGCCATTTCGTTCGTACAAGAATAAGTACAACAGAAAAACAGTCCGTAAATTTTTTACCTTACGCCTAAGCGAATGTATCGAAATGGCCAGGCCACATAATTTGACAAAAGTATAGAGTTTGTAGAGATAGGGTTGTAGTGTTCAGGCGTGTAGAGTTAGAAGTTTGGTAGAGTCAGAAGCTTGGTTTCACATGAGATCTAATATCTTTTTGACAGTGCGAGTTATATGGTATCGTCTTGGCATCACTTTACATGAAAATGTTTTTGGTGAGATTTGATTTAACGTTATCCTTTTTTAACCGACTTCCCAAAAAAGGAGGCGGTTATACGTTCGGCTGTATATATTTTTTTATTTTTTTTATTTTTTTTGTATGTTCAACGATTACTCCGCCGCCTGTGGACCGATTTTCAAAATTTTTTCTGTGATGTATAGGGTGTAATCCCAAATTGGTCCTTTTGATATCAAAGTCGTGACCTGATGATGGGATCCATGAGGAATCGAGGTAACTCCTCGAAATTTATATCGACACATATGGTGATTTCAACTTTTTCTGAAGTAGTTCAAGCATATGCTACCAAAAAGTAAGATTTTGCTCCAAGGTATACCCTGGATCCAACAGTACAGAACAGAACTCCTGACTCCTTACAGATACATGTTTGGGGATTTCGGCGTTGTTTAAAGAACTGCAAGCATATGCCACCATGTCAGTTAGAGTAATCATCATCATCATCACCACTATCACACCATACATCATCACATTATGATGATATAAAAGGTATTTCTCATAGTATTTTATACTAACACGGAGATCTTTGAACATTACTCTGCCGTTTATGGACCTATTTGCAAAATTATTTTGTTGTTGTAAAGGGTTTAATTCGAAATTGGTCCTTTAGTCACTAAAGTGGAAACCTGATGATGCGATCCATGAGGAATCGAGGGAACTCATCGAAATTTATATCCACACATATAGTGATCTTTACTTTTACTGAAGTAACACAAGCATATGCTACCAAAAAATAAGATATTGTACCAAGGTATACCCTGGATCCAAAAGCAATGTACAGAACTCTTCAGTCTTTAAATATATGCGTTTGGAAATTTCGGCATTGTTTAAAGAACTGCAAGCATATGCAGCCACTTTATAACTTACAGTAATCATCATCATCATCTTAATAACAATACCTAATGGAAGCTTGGCGCGTATTCAATTATACATTCGATCGTTTAGTTAAGACGTTCTTATGACGTATTAATAATAACTTAATAAAATATAATATAACTAAAAAGCGTGAAATTATTATTTTTAAACAAAAAATTAAACCGACTTCCAAAGTAAAAATACACAAAAAAGTATGAAATAAAACTTAATCTCTAAATAATTCCCCTTTCAAATTCGGCTAAAATTTTTACTATTTCTCTACTCAATCTTATTAATTTTGAAGTCGGTACTAGCAAATATGAACGTAAGTTCTATAAAATATTGTAGAATATTGTTTGGGCTGGTACCGATTTCAAAATTAATAAGATTGAGTAGAGAAATAGTAAAAATTTTAGCCGAATTTGAAAGGGGAATTATTTAGAGATTAAGTTTTATTTCATACTTTTTCGTGTATTTTTACTTTGGAAGTCGGTTTAATTTTTTGTTTAAAAATAATATTTTTTATCAAAAAGACCAGAAAATGAGCATACCTACGCGACGGTACGGATCCTTTGATAATCGGAGATTTTCGCCAACCATGAGCGCGCGCCATAGTAGAGTTACAAGTGCGTTCCCGGTCTCCACAACCAACTGCAAGGCATCTGCCGTAATCTCACTCACTCGGAAAACACAGTAGAGGATCGGACTTTATCTGAAATATTTAGTTTCATTAATATATTCAGAAATATTGAGGCTAAACTACTTGGTAAATGTAAAAAAATATATTATTTTATGTGTAGTTTATTAATTAAATACATTTAAAAAGTACCTACCAGATTTTTTTTTGCTAAATTGGTAAACAAAACCTACATCATTAGTTTAATAACATCATATACAAAAACATTCATTATGGTAAGTATGAACTTAAACGCACAAATATCGGAGACATTTATAAATATATTCCTGCGGCCGTATACTTCATACACCTTAACCTACAAGTGACGTCACTTGTAGGTTAAGCTTAGTATGGAGCGTTTTTACAAGACTTGTGAAATTTTTAATAGAAATCGCTGTATCTTTGAAAATATTGACTTTTGATATACGGTTTCTTCTGAGGAGTTACTCATATTTAAGAGTACTATTCATTTATGCAATAAAAAAAATCAGTCCGCTTGCCTATTTAAGAGTCACTTCGCGCTGGTTATCTGTGCTGCCGTAGCCCACGTCAAAATTATCCATAGAACTTTAAATTATTATCAAACAATTTAACATAAGGTAGAGACCGTTAACGGATAGAGAGCAGTTTACTTGGGATAGTAGTTAACACCTACGTGTTTACAAAATGAGGGTAGGTTGACATTTGAAGTTGCGTAGGATGTGCCACTCAGCAATAGGGGTTTTAACTTATACGTGTCTATTATAGACGAGGCATGTTGAGGCAAAAAGTGTCTTAATGGCCCCACTTTTGAGATTTTTGGGGCCATTTTGATATTTGAAGTTGAAGTAGGTGAAAACAAGATGGCTGACATTTGAATTATGGTGAAAACCAAGATGGCGTAACTTTTTATTTCTTTCTATCTTGAGTTTTGAAATCTTTGGGTTTTAAACCTAAAAAAAAACTTAAGTGCAGTTTTATGAAAATCGTGCGAACTGCGAATTAACCCCTGATTTCGTCACTGACTCGCTGATTATCAACAAAATTTAATGGTACCTGTTTCTACAATAATCAGCATAATAACAAAAAACAGTCAGTGAATTTTTCGCCTTACGCCCAAGCGAATTAAAGCGAAATAGTCAGGTCATAATATAAATTGACTAAGGTGATAGAGTTTGTGAAGTTAGGCTTGTAGAAGTTGTAGAGTTAAGGCGTATAGATTTAGAAGCTTGGTTCTACATGAGATCTGATAACTTTTTAACAGTGCGATCTTGGCATCACTTTACATAAAAATGTTTTCGGTGAGATAATATTTACCTTAACCGCTTTGACCTGTATCGTTATATTAATCTTGACTTCGTCTACCTACCTGTAACTAGATTTTTGCAACACATATATTCTTTGCGTATCACCTTCATTCGAACAAAGAGCGACCTCTGTCCTTTACCCCTGTAATGAGCAGGAAGGGGTCAGGGTCACTGCTAATTGCCGTGACCTTACGCTTTCATTTTTAATCGCATTAAAAGGTGTGATGCATACTACGGTGTAGGGAATTGTGGATGGAAATAAAAATGCTTCTCAGACTAGCTATTGCCCGCGGCACTGTAGGCTGAACGGAGTAATATTACGGATTTATTTTTATTTTATTTTTTATTTATTATACGGGAACACTGTACTTTTTTCGGATAAAAAGTAGCATCTATACTAAAATTATAAATGGGAAAGCGTGTGTGTCTGTTTGTCTGTCATTCACGCCAAAACTACTGAACTGATTGAAATGAAATTTGGTACACAGATAGTCTAGAGCCTGAGAAAGGACAAATACTACTTTTTATAGATTTAAATTAGGTGAATTGGTTCTGACAATGTATAGTGGTGATGATGGTGATGTCTTCACCCCAACAAACGACCCAATTCGGCTGACATCAATAATAATTTATTTAACACAGTCCAAGTTTTGACTGCGACAGAAGTTCGTTAATATCCTGCACTTAATTACGACACAAAATGGCGGGTTTCAATTCAAGATGGAGGCCGTGGTTTTGTTACGTAAACGTTTGTAGTTTAGCTTTTGTAGATTTGAAGTTAAAAATACTGTTTAATTTTTAGGAGCTACTCGCTAGACTACCGATAAAAATTAATTGAAATCAAGTATAAATTACTTTACGGTTCTCTGAAGGTCATTGACATAACACAGGTTGTAAAGAGTACTCATTTTATCTATACAGATAGATAGACAGTTAAAATTTTCACAGATGACGTATTTATGTTGCCGCGGTGGTTCGTTTCCTATACAAAAAAACAATGGACATTATTTAGGTAATTTCATTCTATTACTACATAAATTTATATGCACATCTATTTATTCTGCAATACAATTGTCGCAAAATATATTTAAAATACTTTATTTCACACAGAAGTCACATTTTTATTGAATTTTCCACAAAAAGTGACATTTGTAACTTATGTCACTTTTTGTCGAAAATTCAATAAATATGTGACTTCTGTGTGAAATAAAGTATTTTAAATATATTTTGCGACAATTGTATTGCAGAATAAATAGATGTGCATATAAATTTATGTAGTAATAGAATGAAATTACCTAAATAATGTCCATTGTTTTTTTTGTATGGGAAACGAACCACCCTAACAATAAATACTAAAACATAATAATATTATAATAAACTAGCTGATGCCCGCAACTTCGTTTGCATAGAACTAACTGAAACGGAACTATTTTTTAAAACGGAACCTTAAAATAAAAGTAGCCTATGTTAGACCTTATAACATCAGCTATCTGCCAGTGAAAGTCCCGCGAAAATCGGTCCAGCCGTTTCAAAGATTAGCCGGAACATACAGACAGACGGACAGACAAAAAATTTTAAAATTGGTATTATTAATATATTGTAAGTACCGAATATACTTTCATATGCATTAAGTGAAAAGCTGTTAATTTGAAATTACAAACAGACACTTCAATTTTATTTATCTGTATAGAATATAGATATTTATGTGGGCTCTCATACAATAAACGTTTTTTTGCCGTTATGTGCCGTTTTTCCAATCGCACTTGGCCGGTTTTTATAATTCCTTCCCTTTCCCCCGAGCATAACATTTTCCAGATAATTATTTTTCTCAGTTTTTCTGTCACGAAGTTTTCTGGAAAATCGCTTCACTCTATACTTTTCTTTGGAATCATTATCAGGTCATTCTCAGGTCAAATCCCATAAGGGCCCTTCAAGTCAACTTTGATCCGATAGTTTAGTTCATCAATGTGTAGACTGTAGAGAGAGGGGCTGAGACAAATTAAGTCTACAAGTGACGTATCGTATGTACTATGCGATTCAAATGAGAATAGGATCGACTCAGCGTCATATTGTTTCAAATTATGACTATTACGATAATTAAATTTGTTTAAATAAGTTATTATGTACTATTTAACGTTTTTATTTAAATTCGACGCAAGACTATTAATAATGATCTTCTTTTTCTTTTTTTCTTATATATAAAACTAAAGTGCTGTTCGTTATAGTCTCGCTAAAACTCGAGAACGGCTGGACCGATTTGGCTAATTTTGATCTTAAAATGATCGTATCAGTTCAGGGAAGATTTAAACCGAATGGGCCGGCACGACCAGGTAAATACCACGGCCTCACAGAAAACCGGCGTGAAATAACTAAGATAGCTATTCAAAATTTAACTCTATTCGTTACACAAGAAAATACTCGTTTCGTTGTAACTGTGTGCTTAGTGCGAGTTTTTATCACTACTCGACATGAAAAAGTAAACTACAATTTGTATGGTATCGAAACAACGCCCCTAGTGGCAAAAATAGGAAACATAATTAGCGAGTGTGAGTTTTGTGGATTTTAACTAATCGAGCGTCGTCTCACACTCACTTTCGAATGTGGGTGTTTCAGCGCTTTGATTGGTTGTTTTAAAAGTCTTGCGAGTGCCAGTTGCACATTTTGACATTCGAATAGTAAATTTGTGTTAACGACGTCGAAAAGTTGTCACCCCGCGCTCACTTCCAATTTCTCAGTGACTAGGTAGTGAATTGCGGTAAAAGCATTTATAAAAGAACATTTTAGCAATTAATTTGCTATGGCAGGACGTTTTTTTCGCGTGGAGGATGTTTGCGGCTGCTCAATCTCAAGAGTCAAGACGACCGCAATTTTAATGCAAAACGCGAAGCAAGAGCTCGTGCATATTTCGATCCTTTATTGGACATTATTGTTTACCGATTGTCACACTTACTGTTCCATGAATGTTATTATAGTATCAAACTGAGAAAAACTTGTTTTCATCATTTTTAAGTTTAAATACAATTTATTATAAACGAAATGTAAAATTGTGTAAAATGCTTTGCAAATAAAATTCAAAATTTCGGCGACTTATGTCAGTGTCACAAACAATAACACTCGATATAACCCGTCACAATCTTGATGACAGCAGCTTCTTAACAAAATAATACAGTGATAATGACATTCAATTTGGACGGTTAATCTCACAGTGAAGTCGTGCTACCAATATAACAAAAATAATAAAGCGTACTCTCGGTGAGGAAACGCATTCGATTAGTTAGATTGGATAATGACTCGCACTCGTTAGCTTTTAATTTTCGATTCGATTTGCGCTTACTCGATTTACAAGGTAGTAAAGTAATCGAAAAAATTTGTGGGACTCACACTCAGCACAGTTCACATGCAGTGTGTAGTCACCGCGCTACACACTGCATGTGCAGTGTATGACTGATGTCATATGAAATGTGTATCTTATTGTGTAGGGAATAAAGTTCAATTTTGAATAGCTATCTTAAAAGTGCAACGCCGCGTATCGTCGTGGTGTGAACTGACTATTAGCTGCTTAGCTATTACGCAATGTAGTCGTAACTCGTAATACAAAACAAATAGAAAGGGAATCCGCGCGTCCAAGGTTAGGCAGGTACGCTAGGTACGCTCTTCTTACGTATTGAGCAACACAGAACACTTGGTGAAATGACGCGAATTGTATTTTGTGGTTATCTCGTTGACTATGAGCTAGAGGCGCAGATTACTAAATAGTTACTAGTTACTAAATAGTTACTAGTTACTACCTAGAGAGTCGAAAATGTCCAAATATTATGTGACTCTTTTTGTGTTTTGATACCTTCTTGACTTAATCAAGTTAGGCTGGTACTATATTATGATCCGCCGGGGTAAATCCAGAGCACTGAAAAGAGAACTCTGCGCTTAAATAATAGAGTTGAAAATCGAAGAGTGTCGGTTCAAATGTCAATGTCATATGGGACAGCTCAACACTCGACACTTCAATTTTCAACTCTACTATATTAGCGCAGAGTATGATTTTCAGTGCTCTAAATTTTTTCCGGCCCGCCGGATTCCGGATCATATAGTCCCAGCCTTATAGTCAAGAACTACTACCTATATCACCCTTTCATTAAATTCTATTTTGTTTCTTTTCTTAGAAAGCAGAGTAAATAAAAAAATTACCCTCTTTTTTCTTTCAGATAAACACCATCAACACATAAAAAGGCTTTACTTGAAAGCTGAAGGCCGGAAGCCAATGTCCTAAATGAATTTAAAAAAGCCTAACAATAATAATAATAATTAGTGATAAGAAGCACATAAGAAGCAGGTGAAAGTGTTTTGATGTTATGATGTGAAGAGTGAAAGTCAAAAGTCAGTGCGGGTGAAGGAACGACGCGGCGCGCACGTTGCCGTCAATGTCATCCAAATTAAAAAAAAGCGGCCCAAGTTGCCGCGTATTAAAAAAAGTCAGTGTCAAATCGAATGTTGAAGAATCCGCGCGAAATAAAAAAAGCGAGTGATCTGCGGGAATATGGACCATAAGTGTCGTAGCGAGCAAAAAATGCGGTGCGCAAATTAAACTGAAAATTTTGAGAAAAAAAAGTGTCGCAGTACACGCTGCATTTAAAATTGAAAAAAAAAACGAACCAAAAGTTTGCCGCGTGATATTCAATACATGGAACAGTGTCTCACCGAATTAAAAAAAAAGCGGTTCAAGACTTTGGTTCAAGAGCAGTGTAGAAAAAATAATTTAAAAAAAACGTGGCCAAAGATTCCCGCGTGAATTGAAACCCGCGGGTTTTTCAGCGTTATATCCTGGATCGCACGCCCCCGGCGGCCGGCCAATGGCGCAGACTCCGCCCCGCGGCATGTTGCCGCTGATGCTGCTTATCCTGTATGTTGGTGAGTTTTTTTTTTTTTATATACCTATATAATGATTATATTATTAAGTGCCTGGGTAACCGAGCTTTGTGCGGAGTTCTGATAAATTAAAAAAAAAATACAACTAGGTATTCGAATTTTGAATTCTTCATTTCAGAATTTTCGAAAAAAGCAAAAATTATACATAGGAACGGCATACGCTTACCAAACTGCCCATCGGACTAACACAATAGAGTCGGAATTAGTGATATATTGTTGCACGACGAAAGAAAATAAAACTATAATGGCTTAAATACCCGCAGTTTCCCAAAGATAAGAACCTCTAGCTAGATCGATCTTATTCCCCCAAAACTCTACTAAATTTTGTGGTAATACGTCTTGCAGCCGTTTACGAGATTAGGATTTTAATTTTACAAGATAGTCTCGTTTAAAAAGTACAAGCAAAAACTTTCATTACAGTTTTACGAGATTTGTGCGAATGGAGAAGTGTGATATTTGGCACAGTTAAAGTTTATGTGGAAGAAGGCAACTTAAAATAAATTAATTAAAAATAATAAAACCAGATTGCGTAAAACTGAAAAGAAATTAATTTTTAAACAAAAAATCAATACCGACATGCACAAAAAAGTATGAAATAATTATTGTTATTTCATACTTTTTGTAATAATTCCCCTTTTAAATTCGGCTAAAATTTTAACTATTTCTCTACTCAAACTTCATAATTTTGAAGTCGGCAACGCAATCAAATCTGTGTGCTATGGATTTTCCTGGAAATGCCCGCCGGATTCTGGTATATGTACCCTGCAATGGCGAAGGCTGGTTCTCCTTCACAGGGAAGCCCTAGCCTGTACAATAGGTAGGGTTAGGGATTTAGATAAGGGTGTTTAAAAGGTAAGTGGTGGGTAAGTTGTAAGTGAAGCCAATATGAATGGAGTTATAGGAACCTCACACTGGTACCCTGTAAGGTGATAAGATGAACTTTTATATTTATACAATTGAAATTACTTTCTATTCTTACGCAAAATCAATAATATTCGGAATTCGGATACCGGTTTACGACTGGGGGCGTATTACAAGCTCTTAATTCCAGCCAGTTTACGCCATAAAACAAACTGGCTTGCGTTTTCGTATTATGACCACCTATTGCCAGCCAGTCAGCAGTCACGTGACACTTGACTTGCTTCTGCATTGAAACTTGGATGGTATTTTCGTATTACGACAATTTATCTGACATTAGCTGGCTTGTCTTTACGTCAAACAAAGCCGTTCAGTTTACGCCACAAAATATTAACTTATACTGACTGGTTTATTTTATAGTGTTCTCTTTTAATATAATATTGGGTTTTAGTAACGTAAAATATCGTTAAAATAATTGCGAATATTTGTTTATTTTTAAGATATAGGTTTTATTCATAGGTTCATAGAAAATAATCATGTGTGACGGCTAACGAGTTACAAATAAGTATTTATATTTCTAGAAATACCTAATGCTTCACACAAGAAGCACCAAAATCACCAAGTAATTCACTATCCTACTAATCCTACTATAATATTATAAATGTGAAAGTTTGTGAGGATGTATGGACGGATGGATGTATGTTCCTATTTCACGCAAAAACTCCTGAACCTATTTTGATGAAATTCGGTATCGTAGTAGTTTAGGCCCTAGATTAAATATAGGCTACTTTTTATCCCGAAAAAGTACAGTATTCCCGAGTGATTCTATATTTACGCGGGCGGAGCCGCGGGTAACAGTTAGTTCCTAATAATTGCAATAAACAATAATTATTGAGATCATAATTTATAAAATAATTTGCACTTTTAAAATCATACAATCCGGTCAGATCAGTGTTACCACACCAGATTATTTAAATTTGCCGCCATTTTTCAGTTTCATCATTTGCTGGCCAGAATCTAGCCGTTCGTTATTAACTCTGTGTTTACTGAAAGCATGCCATAAAAAAACTGATTGTCAAATTTGAGTCGAATTTGACGTTTCCATACGTCACCTTCACGCTCGTAATATCAGCCAGCGACAACAAAACCGGGATTAATCCAGTCAGAATTAAATGTCGTTGTAATACGAAAAAGAACCAGGCACTTTAAGGCCGTATATTGAATTGCCTGGAAACTGCCTGGTTTTTTAAAAGATCATAATACGGCCCCTGGTCTGTTAACATGAAACCTGCTCTGCTATTGTTAGGGGCCATCCATAAATTACATCACACGTTAAGGGGGAGGGAGGGGGTCGACGAAGTGTGACATTGTGTGACAAGGGGGTGAGAGGGGTCCTAATTTTCATTCAATCAATTTCAAACAAAGTATAAATATTTTTTTAACTTTTATGGCACGATCTTGTTAAGTAATGTATGTAAGAAAGGCTCTAAGAAGCGAAATTTTTTTACGACTATTATTTAAACATTTTTTTTTTTTTCACTTACAATTAAGACGGTAGTTCGAGAAAATTTCGTTAGTTACAATTGTATAACTCGTTGAAAAATTAACTTTAAGTAAAATTTCCAACGGGAATAAATTATTTATAGTGTTTAGAACAAAAAATATTCAATACCTTAAATAAATTAATTAATGTGCCGTACTCATGCCGTACTCGCTTTTGATGCCACGCGCGCATCCTAAAAATGTCACGCGCAGACCTATTTTCAGCGTTAAATTAAGATTATAAATAATGGAGATAGAGTTCCGGGAGTTAGGAGTTTTTTATTGCAAACTTCCTCCTCTTTCAGAATCTTTTTTTGAAATTTCTTAAATATTAATAGTTTATTAAATATTGGCAAAAAACGAAATGCCATTTTTTTTTCATCTTTAATTGTTTATAACTTTTGCAAATTTTTATGTGCTAATACACGCTTTTGGCACATTTTTCTAGACGTCATTCCGGATCCAATGAGCTATCGCACATAATTTTAAGATCATTATCTCTATTTTGTACCATTTTCAAATTGTCGCATAGACTATTAGGGCTACCACTATTCCCACACCAGAAATCGATCCTAATTTGAAAAATTTTGACGTCCCCTTCAACGGACCACAATATTTCCACACAGTCGTAGACACATCGTATGCTTGTAGTAGTGTAATCAAATCGAAAGTATAACTATGTAGCTGTTCGTCTGTTCCTCTTTCTTTAATCTGTGCTATAATATTTTAAGGAACAAAGGGCATTTTTCTATGGAACCCGTCCTCAACGCTATAGCACTACCACACATTAATATCACTTTTCTACCCACATGTTAAAAAAAAATAGAATCCTAATATTCTGACACGAATATTTCAAAATGTGGTCCGAATCGACCTTTCAAAAAAAGGCATGTATTTAAACTTGCGACAAAACAATTAAATTTTGGATGTGAAAATACCCAATATTGAATACTAAATTACTAAGTTGGCGAAAGAATGTAAGGAACAAAAAAATTACAAATCTGGTGACTAAATAATACCATTGAATTTTCCAAACTGGCAGACAGATTATATTTTAGCGAACAAATAACCATCTTGGCGACAATTTGTGAGTACACATTTAATTTAAGAATAGGCACATATATTTTCCCTGATGTAGGTAACTCAAAAACCATACAAGCAGCAAAACGAGTGCACACAAAAAAAACATAAAGGAGCGTACAAAATTTCCAATTTTTAATTTTTCTCGGTTTTAGGGGGGTGTCGATTATTGTGTGGATAAATTTTGAAATTTAAAAATGGCGGATATTTATTTTTCGTAAAATTGATATGGGTGTCTTTTACCAGGTTTTTGGAGCGCTGGATACGAAAATGACATTCGTTTTGAAATTCCAATATGGCGGACTTACTTAATTTTATAAAAATAAAATGGGTGTCCTTTTATTGGTTTCTGGGGTTGATTACAAAAAAGTTATCCATTTCAAATTTCCTTAGTAACCCCTCAACCTCATATTTTCGTCATGATGGGAGAAAAAGAAATTTGAAAATCCTGAATTTTCCAACATTTGTATAGCTTTATACATTCCTAGTATCTCAATGTAGAGCATTTACTTCTTTTTATATAAAATTGATTCTATCTCGGAAACGGTGCATCCTATTGAAAAAATAATGAAAATTTCGTCCCCCTCAGAAACCACGCAACATCATATTTTCTTCATGATGGGAGAAAAAAAATTTCGAAAATCCTGAATTTTCCAACATTCCTATAGCTATAAACATCCGTCGTATCTCAATGTACAGCATTTACTTCTTTTTTTTATAAAATTGATTCTATCTCGGAAACAGTGCATCCTATTGAAAATATAATGAAAATTTCGTCCCCCTTAGGAACCCCGCAACATCATATTTTCTTCATGATGGGAGAAAAAAAAATCGAAAATCCTGAATTTTCCAACATTCCTATAGCTATAAACATCCGTCGTATCTCAATGTACAGCATTTACTTCTTTTTTTATAAAATTGATTCTATCTCGGAAACGGTGCATCCTATTGAAAAAATAATGAAAATTTCGTCCCCCTTAGAAACCCCGCAACACCATATTTTCTACATGATGGGAGAAAAAAAAAATTCGAAAATCATGAATTTTCCAACATTCCTATAGCTATAAACATCCGTCGTATCTCAATGTACAGCATTTACTTCTTTTTTTTATAAAATTGATTCTATCTCGGAAACGGTGCATCCTATTGAAAAAATAATGAAAATTTCGTCCCCCTTAGGAACCCCGCAACATCATATTTTCTTCATGATGGGAGAATTTTTTTTTCGAAAATCCTGAATTTTCCAACATTCCTATAGCTATAAACATCCGTCGTATCTCAATGTACAGTATTTACTTCTTTTTTTTATAAAATTGATTCTATCTCGGAAACGGTGCATCCTATTGAAAAAATAATGAAAATTTCGTCCCCCTTAGGAACTTCGCAACATCATATTTTCTTCATGATGGGAGAAAAAAAAATTCGAAAATCCTGAATTTTCCAACATTCCTATAGCTATAAACATCCGTCGTATCTCAATGTACAGCATTTACTTCTTTTTTTTATAAAATTGATTCTATCTCGGAAACGGTGCATCCTATTGAAAAAATAATGAAAATTTCATCCCCTTTAGGAAACCCGCAACATCATATTTTCTTCATGATGGGAGAAAAAAAATCGAAAATCTTGAATTTTCTAACATTTCTATAGATTACAACCTTCGTATCTCAGTAAAGCATTGCCATATTTTTTTTCTATAGTCGCTTCTATCTCAGAAACGGTGCATCCTACTGCAAAAATAATGAAAATTTCCTCCCCCTTATTAACCTAGAAATCGCATATTAATGACAAAAATTTACGCCATTGTGGAATTTCAAAACAGATTTTATTTTCATACTAGCAAATGCAAAACTTCGTTTGTGCAGAACTAACGAAAGCAGAACCCTATTTTTTTAAACGGAACCCTAAAATAAAAGTAGCCTATGTTAGACCTTATAACATAAGCTATTTGCTAGTGAAAGTCCCGTGAAAATCGTTCCAGCCGTTTCATAGATTAGCCGGAACAAACAGACAGACAGACCGACAGACAGACAGAGAGACGGACAGACAAAAATTAAAAAAATTGGTATTTTATTATAAGTACCGAACATACTTTCAGATTTATTTTGTGAAAAGCTGTTAATTTGAAGTTACAAACAGACACTTCAATTTTATTTATCTGTATAGAAGATTATTCTGCACCCCCAGAAACCTAGAAAATGACACACATGCCAAAGAAAAATTTACTCCAACAGTATCCAAAAATAGGATTTTCCGTAGTCAGCAAATTGACTTTTTAGCAGCCATTAATGTACCAACCAAATCTAGTTTTATAGCTGCTTATATGGTATAATGGTCACCAACTCGGAAATTAAGTCACCAACTTATAAATGTCGGTGCTAATTTGGATTAATTTTCGCCTCTTTTTATCTGCCGACTTTTGAATTTTTTGTCACCCGAGTGTCGTCGCCAGTTTAGTAATTTAGTCGCCAACATATTAATTCGCTGCCAAATTCAGTAATACAGTATGCTCTCATGCAGCCGCCAACTTATTTTTTGTTCGCTCGATTAATTATATCCCTCAAAAAAATATCTGGGGTAATTCACACCAAAATTTTTAAGCGGTGTGAATCGACCTATTCAGAAGCAGTGTTGAGGCGATTCACACCGCGGTTCGAATCCTCGCGGTGTGAAACGACTAACGACCCATTATATCAAGGCCTTGAAAAGTGTATAATTT
Source organism: Glaucopsyche alexis (assembly GCA_905404095.1). Taxonomy (NCBI): domain Eukaryota; kingdom Metazoa; phylum Arthropoda; class Insecta; order Lepidoptera; family Lycaenidae; genus Glaucopsyche; species Glaucopsyche alexis. The sequence goes on along the minus strand of FR990064.1, from coordinate 2,123,584 downwards.
TATTGTAAAACGAAAAAAGTTATAAACATAAAACTATAATAAGGGCGCATAGACAGACCGTCGGATGGACGTCCAGAGCGAAACTATAAGGGTTCCTTGTACAACGGAACCCTTAAACGCTAATATTGTACATGCCTTGGGAAATAATACATGGTGTTCTAAGTAATATATAGAAATCGTCTCGTTCCCACGTTCTATATGCGGATTGTGCAGTATGTTCACACATGGCTCTCACACTTTCTCAAGTTATAGGTAAACCTCTTACTAATAATCGCTGTATAAGCTTTGAATAGTTATACGGTGTTTTGTCTCCTTCTATCGAATTAAAAATGTCACCTGTGTGACGGGAACAAAACACTGTATAACTATTCAAAGCTCATACAGCGTTTATTAGTAAGGGGATATGGTATAACTTATAAGAAAGATATAAAAAAAAAACAATAATTACCTATACATATAGTACCTGGGTCACCGAGCTTTGCTTGAAGTTCTGATAATCAAAATAATAAATAAAAAGGATCAAAAAATATTTATCTTACTGGCATTCGAACCCATCACATTCTATTCCGAATTTTCGAACAAAACAAAACTGCCCATGCATCGGACTGACATAATAGAGCCGAAATTATCTATACATCTATACAGATAAATAAAATTGAAGTGTCTGTTTGTAATTTCAAATTAACAGCTTTTCACTTAATGCATATGAAAGTATATTCGGTACTTACAATAAAATACCAATTTTTTTAATTTTTGTCTGTCCATCTGTCTGTCTGTCGGTCTGTCTGTCTGTTTGTTCTGGCTTATATCCGAAACGGCTCGACCGATTTTCACGGGACTTTCACTGGCAGATAGCTGATGGTATAAGTAGGGTTGCCAACTTTTTTTACAAGAAATAAAGTATGTTTAGGTCTGAGAAGAATATTAAACAGTATTTTAAAAAATGAACAGTATCTTATTCATTTAATGTTTTAAATACATATTTTTAGATCTTCTCGCACAAGTTATTAATTTACAGTATTTTTTAACCCCGTTAATGTGACTGCTGCGCTGAATTGAGCGCCCTCTGACTGAATAAAAAAAAGCGTGAGCGTCTAAGCCTTACCCGTATAGTGGTAAGTATTTTGATGCTGAAAACAGTATTTTGTATACTTTATTTTGGTTCAACAGTAAAAAGTATAATGTAGTGAAAAACAGTATAATACTGTTTTAACAGTATAGTTGGCAACCCTAGGTATAAGGTCTAACATAGGCTACTTTTATTTTAGGGTTAGCAGGTTTATTTTAGGGTTCGTAGGATAAAAAATAGGGTTCCGTTTTCGTTAGTTCTATGCAAACGAAGTTGCGGGCATCAGCTAGTTGATAATATAATATATCAATATCGTGCAACAATATTATTGTTACACGACGAAATACTTTTTTACCCGACTACGGCGAAGCTAAATGATTGTATGTATGTTTGTTCCACCGTAGCGCCTAAACTACTGGTCCGATTGTAATAAATGAGGTGTCAATAGATTCGTAATAATATCCCGGGTAACATTGGCTATATTAATGACTCCCCACCGATATCGGTGACGGTGGCCGGTTCCATTGAAACCAGGCCAGTTACGCAGGAGTAATTTTATAGTGCCCAAGTGTGTGCGCAGTACACAAGAGCACTCTCTCTTCCTTTACTCTCGTAATCCAGTGGGACGGATAACCGACACGACTGACGAGAGATAAGGCGCAGGTCCGACTTTTTACATGCCCATCCGACGCATGGATCATCTTTCTTGTCAGACAATCAGGTGATCAGCCTGCATTGTCCTAACCAAACTTGGAAACAACATTTTTTGTTGTTCCAATGCGGGAATCGAACCCACGACCTCCGAGTCGAGAGCCAAGGCTCTAACCACTAGACCACGGAGGCTGTTAAATTTAATTGGCTATATTACTTAAGTAGTCGGGTTATCTACAGTCTACACTAATATTATAAAGAGGAAAACTTAGTTTGTATGTTTGTTTGTTTGTAATGAATAGGCTCAAAATGTACTGAACCGATTTCAAAAATTCTTTCACCATTCGAAAGCTACATTATCCACGAGTAACATAGGCTAAATTTTATTAAGGAAAAAAATAGGGTTCCGTAAGATATTTGGGTTTTTCGGACACAAGGTGTAAAAAATCAACCAGAAAAGTTACTTATTTTGCGTACGCTGCCTAAACTATAAAAGATAGAACCATAAAATGTTCTAATTAATTGTAAGTAGATCTTATAAATATCTACAAATAAGTCCGCGACACACTATACCTGTCTATGTCGAGTGAGGCACAACAACCATTTTCTTATTTAGAAATCTTGATTTTTTTTGGACTACATTGAAACGCGTTTATTTTACTCATGCTATTAATCCTTATCAAAATAAATTATTTCACCACTAAGTACAGTTTATGTAGATAATATTTGGTCTTTGAATTATTGAAATTGGACGTTTGGTTTTGAAGTTATGGCGAAATTAAAATATTACAATTTCTGCTGCACGGCCCGTTGCAAAGTGGGCCTCATTCTGTAGTATTAGTATCAATATTGTACCCGTGCGAAGCCGGGGCGGGTCGCTAGTAGTTTTATATAACAATTGATTTTATTTTGTCTCCTGAACTCGACTATAGGTTGATACTCCAGCCTCCAAGCATCACGTTTCACGAATCACGACCTAGCCCACATAGATCCAGTATATATTTATCCCACCAAAAACATGTTGATGTAAAGTCATGCCAAGACGATACCATATGACTCGCACAGTCAAAAATCTATTACATCTCATGTAAAACCAAGCTTTTGACTCTACATGCCTTAACTTTACAAGTCTAACCTCACAAACTCTACACCATAGTCAAATTATGTGGCCTGACCATTTCGCTACATTCGCTTGGTCTTAAGGTGATTTTTTTGAAAAAATGAAAATTTACGGACTGTTTTTCTGTTATACTATTCTTGTAGGAACGAAACGGCCAAGCCACATGACTTGACTGAGGTGAAGAGTTTGTGAAGTTAGGCTTGTAAAGTAAAGGTGTGTAGAGTCAAACGCTTAGTTTTACATGAGATCTGATAGCTTTTTGACAGTGCGAGTCATATGGTATCGTCTTGGCATCACTTTACATGAAAATGTTTTTGGTGGGATTTCACTTCATTTTAAAAGTTGTTTAGTGACAATATTTTTATTTCCTTTTTTATTTTATTGTTACTATTTTTAACACGGATCCCTACAATAATTTGTAGACCTCTAGAGTAAAAATGTACGTAGGTAAGTCTCTTAGAAAATTTCATCCCCTAGTTTAAGGGGTTGGAGAACAAAAGTTCCAAGTTTGGCAATTTTTATGTTGTTTATGTGCTAAAACTAGCTTACATGCCAAATTTCAGCTAGTATACTAGAAGCACCCTATAATTTTGTTGATAATCAGTGAGTCAGTGACGAAATCAGGGGTTTTTAGATATCAATAAAATGTAAAGTATAGGCCTATGCAATCAAAACGTTACCTGTTTAATTAGTTTGCTACTGGAACATATCCTGAAAATTTCGTGTATCTGGTATAATCCAAACCCAAGTTTCAAAATATCGACGAAACACTTCAAGAAAAGGTAGTCTGTGTCCTTGCGCTTCGTTTAGCTCGTCTTGGCGGGGCACTATCGTGCTCCCACTGGATCTAATAATATAAATTACGGTCTACAAACCTTGTACTAAATCTGAGTTATATTATACTAAGCGGCCTCGGCACAGGACATCAACTTACAAGTTATGAGCTAATACATAGACATAGGTTATAGGTATTTATTAGGTAGGTTATAGTTATAGACGTAAGACGAGACATGTCGAGGCAAAACTGTCCCCACTTAAATTTTTGAAAGATGGCTGGCATTTAAGGTATGGTGAAAACCAAGATGGCGTAACGCTTACTTGTATGAAGATTTGTTCTGTCACATCTCATATAGCCTTTCTTTAGCTTTGAAATCTTTGAGCTAATAGCTGTGAAAGCACTAAGGCTGGGTACTGTACATAAAATCCGGATTCCGGAGACAGCCTCCGTGGTCTAGTGGTTAGAGCATTGGCTCTCGACTCGGAGTTCGTGGGTTTGATTCACTCACGGCGAAACACAACACAAGCGTTATTTTACGCCGGTTTTCTGTGAGGCCGTGGTTATATACCGGTCGAGCCGGCCCAATCGTGCCGAAACGTGACTCTCTCACATTTACAACTGTAAATAATAATAGCCCGGGTAACATAGGCTATATAATTTACGTAGGTACCTAATCGGGTTATAGTTTTTATAAATTATTATTTTTAAACAAAAAATGACACCGACTTCCAAAGTAAAAATATAGAAACCCCCTTCCTAATAAACACTGTATAAGCTTTGAATAGTTATACAGTGTTTTGTTCACATCACACTAGTGACATTTTGAATTCGATAGAAGGAGACAAAACACTGTGTAACTATTCAAAGCTTATACGAGTACAGCGTTTATTAGTAAGGGGGAAAAAGCATAAAATAAAACTTATTTTCTAAATAATTCCCCTTTTAAATTTGGCTATAATTTTAACTATTTCTCTACTCGATCTTCTTAATTTTGAAGTCTTACAATATGGTAGATAGTAGCTTGTAGTAGGTACTTATCTATTTGGAATTTATTTTTAACCGACTTCCAAAAAAAGGAGGCGGTTATTTTGAAACACGGTTAAAAATAAATTCCAAATAGATAAGTACCTACTACTTACATACTACCTACCATGTTGTAAGCCTTACATAATGAGCGAAATTCTATCGCCATTTAGAACAAGTTACACTTGTTCTGTGGCCTTTCATAAAGACCAGTTTGCAAAACACGATCGAATTCAGATTGATCTAAAAAGAAAAAGAAAGCTGTGAGTTTTTGCAAATAATATATCCCGGCAACATGTACTGTTTCCACTGGATAGAGCACGTATATTATGTACTTATTTTGGGGATTTTTAATAAAATAGTCTGGCAAATCATAATTTTGCTCGAAATTTTAATGATTTAGATACACAAAGTTACAATTATTAATGAAAATATTAATCACTAGATGTTGCGCGCGACTTCGTGCGCAACAAAAGGAAATCCCGCGGTAATCGTACATTTTGCCGCGATAAAAAGTAGCCTAGGTCCTTCCCCGTAGTCTATTCTATATCTGTGCCAAATTTCATCAAAATCGGTCCCGTAGTTTCGGAGCTTATTCGATGCAAACAAACATACAAACAAACAAACAAACAAACTTTTCCTCTTTATTATATTAGTATAGATTACTAAATACTTATCCTACAGTACAAATTACAATTATTATAAATCTGAAAGTTTGTGAGGATGGATGTATGTTTGTGACTCTTAATTCAAGCAAAAACTACGAAACGGATTTTGATGAAATTTGGCATGGTTTAGTTTAGAGACTCTGGAATCTGGATTAACACAAAGGCTACTTTTTAACTATGCGTACCATCGGGCAATTCGTCTGCTCGTCATTCATATAAAACCGGTCAAGCACGAGTCGCACTCGCACAGGGTTCTGTACAAAACGGCAAAAAACACGTTTGTTTTATGAAGGTTTTAGGGGACTTCGGAACACCATAATATTTATGTTTTTCTGTTTTAGTTTTTGTTGCTATAGCGGCAACAGAAATAGGTCATCCCCCTTACCAATAAAAATATTTATCCAGTAGATAAGCAATACAATGTTTTGTCCTTGTCTGTCAAGCGACATTTCCAACGCATAAGACAAGGACAAAACATTGTATTACTTATCTACTGGATAAATATTTTATTAGTAAGGGGCATAATATGTCAAAATGTCTACTGTCTAGCTATTACGGTTCATGAGATACCTATTCACGTTACACACATTTATTATCAGACACATATTTTGACTAAGGTGTAGAGTTTGTGAAGTTAGGATTGTGTCAAGTAATATAATATATTCTTTGATTGTGTAGAGTTAAGGCGAGTAGAGTTAGAAGTTAGGTAGAGTCAGAGGCTTGGTTTTACATGAGATCGAATAGCTTATTGGCAGTGCAAGTTATATGGTATCGTCTTGGCATTACTTTACAGAAAATGTTTATGCTGGAATCACTTTTTACCAGTATTACGGTGAAGCAACAGAAAACAGATAAAGGTAAATTTGAGGACAATCCTAACAAAATTCTAGAAAATCAACAAAATACCCGAAGTACCCGAAAAACCCGGGTTTTGAAGAAGGCTGAGACCGAAAAAACCGGTTTTTTAAATGTGACCGGTTTTCGATCCCCTATAATAACAGCCTGGTGACAGACAGACGGACAGCGAAGCCTTAATAATAATAACTCGCCACCGATCTCGGTGACGGTGACCGGTTTCATTTATACCAGGCCAGTTACGCAGGAGTAATTTTATAGTGCCCAAGTGTGTGCGCAGTACACAAGAACACTCTCTCTTCTATTACTCTCATAATCCAGTGGGACGGATAACCGACACGACTGACGAGAGATCAGCCGCAGGACCAACTTTTTACATGCCCATCCGACGCATGGATCATCTTTCTTGTCAGACAATCAGGTGATCAGCCTGCATTGTCCTAACCAAACTTGGAAACAACATTTTTTGTTTTTCCAATGCGGGAATAGTCCAATGCGGGTTAAAAAATTATAGTCCCGTTTTCACCCTTTGGGTATGGAACCCTCAAAACGATGGGTCAGTTCACACCGAAACGAAACGATACGCGACTTTACACTTTCAACATAGCTATTCAAAATTGAACTTTATTCATTACACAAGAAGGTATACTCATCCCAACTTACCTGTCCGGTAGTTGTGGTATAGTATACGGGTACGCGACCCCGGCTTCCCAGCTATTACTGTCCTATCCTTTGCCCTCCTGGGCGGTAATATCCTACATTTCCTATTTCCCACTCTAACTTACCAATCTTCCCTTCCACACCACCTATCCTGCCCTTTCCCTGTTCCTACCCTCCCCACCAATCCGTGAAAACGCAACGGATAATCATAAAAATAATTCAATTATCCAAAATGGCGGCGATGTGGTTCACCACCCATCACGTCTCGTTTCTTGCGGAGGTGAAAAGCGGACCATGGAGAGCCGCTTCGCTACGTTGAATGTAAGAGGAGGAATGGATGGTAAGAATGAAAGTGAACGAAGCGAAACGAGTATGTAAGGATCGTAGCAAGTGGCAAAAAGTGGTCTCTGCCTACCCCTTTAAGGGAAAAAGGCGTGATTATATGTATGTATGTATGTAAGAAGATATACGTTTCATTGTAACGGTTCAAATGTCAAGCACCACGCACAGCGCATTTGCAGTGTATCACTGAGGGGCAATTCTGCTAAATAAAACCTGCATTAATAAAATTACAATCAAGTCCCGACACGCTAAAACTCTCAAAAGGTGTTTTTAGCCAACGTGAAACGCGCTCTGATTGGTCGAAACGTCATAAAATCCGTTCATGATAACATGTCGCTACACTTTCAAATTCAATCCAAACAAAGTAAAATGAAGTCTACTTTAAATACGAGAATTATTGAGGTTTTGATGTCATATGAAAAGTGCATCATTTTGTGTAGTGAATAGAGTTCAATTTCGAATAGCCTCTTAAAGAGCAGCACCGCGGGGCATCGCGTATTTGATCCTTACACACATAATACAGAACTTCCAGAAACCGTCAACGCGCTTGAAAGTGAAGCCGTCATGACTACTCCAAATTGGAGTGGCTATCCACACATAATATGTTGCCACAGAATAACGGAATATTTCACCCAACTTTTTTTCAATTAATTTTTATTGAACACCTAATTGTTGTAACATAATAACGCGATTGTTTGTAAGAGTAAAGTAAAGAGCGAGCGGGGCGGTGTTTCGTCATGGTTTTGGTTACAGTGCGCTCCGTACAAATGTGATCGAACACTCATTCTAGACATTCTGTATTCTGTGTCCTTACATTAAAGCAGACGAGCTGTCTAACATCCATGCCAATTGCCAGTAAATAGAAATTATAAACCTCATCATCAGACGTCTCGTTTGCTCGTTTACCATAAACGATGAGTTGTTTCCTCAGCTCCGGGGGGTTCCGTATAATCTGCTAAACTCGTCTATTAAATATCCGCGAGGGCGCGGACCCCTACACTTGCCGGCTTACACTCAAGAGGGTTCCGTTTACTGTGATGTTTCTTTTATGGAGACCGGCTTACGAGTAGACTTTATTTTTATTAGTTTATACGTATTTCTAAGCGTTGTTTTATAAAAATGTCTGTCTGTGTCTCACACCTTCCGTAATTTTTTTTTGTATAAAAACATAACCGGTCAAGTGCGAGTCGGACTCGATCACCTAGGTTTCCGTACCGTTCGTACCAAATTTTAAGATTCTGAGTTCACGGGAAGTACCATGAAGGTTTTGATTCCCTTGCGAGTGTCAAAAATTTGCGGAAATTTGCGGCATAAACGGCAGTATCTTTTGATTGCGTTGGCTTAAAAGTTTGAATTTTTCATAGCTCCAAGGGACAGTAGACCTAAGTATTTGGTATAAATTCCAGCTTGATACCTCCTCGCATTCCTGAGAAAATGGGTCTTGACAGACAGACGGACGGACAACAAAATGATCCTATAAGGGTTCCGTTTTCGAGGTAGGGAACCCTAAAAAATAGCTTTCTCACACTTTTCTTCACATAAATTATAATTTTTTGTATCTAACGTTCAGAAAAAAGCCTTGGTATCAATTCGACCCTTTCGGACCGAGACTCCCAACATTGTATACTCCCATAATCAACCCTGTTTAGTTTGCTGTATTTACTTATATAGAAGGATTGACTTGTTTTTGTTGAAGTTCGGAAAACGAAGAGAGAGACGAGACTATTTTATTTTACAACACTTTAAGCACGTAAATAAACAAAGGCCGGCTACGTTCCCACGAGAGTTTTTTGAGGTCGCACAGAATAAACAACACTGTAAATTTAACGCTGCCGTCTGCGCTATTTTTCTACAATAAAGCTGAAAATCAAAGTGTCAAATGTCAGATTTGACAGCTCGACACTTGAAACTTGGATTTTTAGCTCTACTCTAGCTTAGACATATTTAAGCTTAGAGTTCGATTTAAAGTTATGTATTTTCGGTTGGGACCACAAAAAAACCCTCGTGGGAACGAGGGCTAAGGCCATTTTATGTGCAATTTCAAAATATTCCAGTTTGAACATAAAACACAACCGCGAGCTGCTGTCAAGTATCAGAACTAATAAATATCAATATTCCGCTGAAAAATAACATTTGCGTTGCGGCCCAGAACTCCCGACTAGACTCCCGTCCCGAACATTGTAATCGCTGGGGTGACCAGCGTTCAGGTAGTTTCGTGGACACGTCCCAATTTTGTGTTGTTAAAAAATAGATCGTTTTATTTGTATAGAATGTAGGTAATAGATGATACAATGTTTTTGGAGCCTTATACAATCACATTCCACCTAATACGGCACAATTTTTTACAATTAAAATATTAATGAAAATTAGTACTGGTTAGGTTAGGATAAGACTATAAAATAATATTTTTGTATTCAGCGTCCCGAGAAATTTACTTTACTGCTTCTTAGTTATTGCTTTAGTTAGATAAGGATTTTTTTCAATTTGAAATCAAATAAAGAACTTACCTTCTTCTACCCAGTACCTACCAATTACTACTACTACGTAATTTAGTAAGGGATGGAGAAATAGGATGAAAAATAGTTTAAAACCCATCATTGTAAGTACCAAATATGAAAAAAAATTAATTCATCGTCGTTTCCGTTTCGAAAGAGTAGTTACTACAAACATTAATTTTATAATTTTTAATTCTTTCAGTTATAATTAAACATTTTTATAAAGTTAGACAATTATTAAGGCTGGGATTATATGATCCGGAATCCGGAAGGCCGGGAAAAATTCAGAGCATTGAAAATATAACTCTGCGCTAATACAGTAGAGCTGAAAATTGATTACACAAGCTGTCATATATGACAGCTCGACTTGAAATAATTGCGGAAGTTCAAGGTAGGTTTAAATGGTGAGAAATATTGGAATATTTTTAAAAAATCGCCGGGCCGGGGCCAGTAGGTCGGTAGGTGTAGACAGAACAACGTGTCTGGACAATTAGCGTTACATAATTTTCTCTAGTGTTACCTATTTTCATGTAAAGCCAATCGCCTATTTTCATTCAAAGCATTGTAATTAGAAAAAATATCCTAATTTCCCTCCTACAACTGGTCACCCCAGCAGCCGCCATCTTGTATTTCGCACGTGACGCGGCAACGCGGGTAGACTGCCAATCATGGAATTAGTTTTACTCAAGTACTTTACAATTTACATTGAAATTTTATTTCATTTTCTCTACAAGTTAAGTAATATCGGATCTATAAAGTCAGGCTTTAAGTTTCTTAATAAATCTTATCTATTCCTTATTTTATTCCCCTTTCATGTTCAGTATGTAGGAATATGTCTATCACGAAATTATGGTACACAAAAGGAACTCAAAGAATACATACATGGGCATGATTTTGATTATAACGTACCTACGTAGCGAGAGACGCTCTGTTTTAACTCCATGTCCATGGAGAGACGCGTCGTTATACAATTGATTAACAATCAACTGGCCCTCTAGTCAAGATGCATTCGATAAGTTCGACGGCAAAGTTCGAAATCAAAAATGTATGGGATTTGACATAAGTCATCGTTAAGTGACATGTCGCTTGCGATACCTTATGTCAAATTCCATACATTTTGTTTTTCGAACTTCGCCGTCGAAATTATCGAATGCATCTTGACTAGGCCCTCAGATCATAATACAGAATGTTGCTTTTGACTTTACTTAACGTATCGACTATCGTAGAATACTTGTGAAAAAAATGGTTGTCTGTTAAGGCCGGGTGGACGCAATTTTACATGACTTTGAATCGATAATAAACAAACAAATAGTGACTTTAAAAAGCCAAAAAAAATACACATTGTTTATGGTTACGGTCGGTTGTTTACGGACGATAATTTTACTTGATAACGTCCGTCATCACAAGCCGAACGCTTAAGCCGATCAAAACGCTTAGGCAATGAGAAAACATTGATAGTAAAACAGATTATGCACGACAGCACGAGCACCTAAAATACCTTTCTTTGAAAAGCTAGTTTCACTGCACTGCACTTCCGTAGGTTATCCGTCCCACTGTATTATGAGAGTAAAGGAAGAGAGAGTGATCTTGTGTACTGCGCACACATTTGGGCACTATTGCGCAAATTAAGTACTCCTGCGTAACTGGCCTGGTTTCAATGAAACCAACCACCGTCACCAACATCGGTGTGGGGAGTTATTATTAGTAGGATAATGTAATAATTGGAATATATAATCGCTCTCAGCACGGATTTTAAGCTTGTTCCTGGATTCATGTAGTGCCCGCCGTAAAACCGACTCCCGGTCCCGAGGGGGAGTATTGATGCGCAGACAAAACTGTATTACGTTTGGGTAGGGGCCGGTAGGGGTGGCGATGAGGGAAAATCTTTACATATTTCTTTTGTGCGTGTGTATACCACTGAACTCCTCTTAAACGGTTTTCGCTGAAATTTGGCATACAATTAGTTGTAATGACGTATGCATCCGCTAAGTAAGGATTTTTTAAAATTCGCCCCCTAAAGGGGTGAAAAAGGAGTTAAAATTTTGTATGGAAACCGAACTCCACGTGGACGAAGTCGCGCGCAAAAGCTAGTTTGTTATAAGTTTGACGTGTCTGTCCGTGGCATCGTAGCTCCAAAACGGATGAACCTATTTTGATCTAAGTAGTTTTTTTTTGTATGAAAGATGACATGATCAAGAGTGATCTTAGCTATTCATCATCATCAGCGAGCTTGTGCTTGACAATTTGGGGGTTACCTTTGATTAATTATTACATAGATACGTTATATCCTTACAAAACTGACAATATTTCTGTGCCACGACACACATTGACATGGGACGCGTGTCAATGTGTCAACGTCGCATAGTAACACAAAACACGCTATTACTCGCGGAGAACACTAATCAAAATTGGCCCGACTCGGGCCAATTCGAGTCTTCATTTTTACGCGTTTATAACATATCTACCTCTTTTTAATATTAAATATCTATGGGGGTTACTTAAACTTTTTAATTTTGTTTATGACTAAATACTCGTATCCTGCAGTTACCATTTAAAAATTACAACTTCTTCAATATATACGAAGTATGTATAAGCAATAGATACTAATTGCTGACCTTATACTTTACCCACGACGCAAGTCCAGGGCCTTGAGTCAAGATGCATTCGATAATTTCGACGGCGAAGTTCGAAAACAAAATGTATGGGATTTGACATAACGCATCGCAAGCGACATGTCAATAGTGTTCTGTGGACATGTCACATAACGATGACTTATATCAAATCCCATACATTTTTGATTTCGAAGTTCGTGCATCTTGACTAGAGGCCCTTGCTCGTGACTTATGGGTACGAGACACGAGTGTATCCTTTAGAGTTGAGGCCAAGGCCACCAGATTTCCAATTACGAATATATTTATATATAATATTATTTCATCTAATCGCAATTTCTATTAAGTTATCTTAATAGACAGGGACCTAGCTTTCGAATTAAAGTTTCGAATTAAACCATATCGCTAAATACACATAAAAGTAAAAAATAACGTACTTATGTTAATCTTCTTAGATATCTAATATCAGATTTTGTACCTTTAATAACAAATCGTATAATGAGCCAGTAAGTGCCTAATTCAAAAGATTAAACTTTAAAAATTCAAATATATATAAATAATAAAAAAACCTTATCATATTATGTACAACCCTAAATAAACCCCAGGCTCGCACAATCTAGGGGGCGAGACATGTCAATCAAATATCCCTTAACGTCCCCCGCGTAGATAAACGCCATAATAGAGACGACCTAACGACTTATATGAGGCCTTCGACACCTTACAACGTAAAACGAAATATTTTCATAACAACATGTATTATTTAATATCATTAGCATTTATATAAAAAAATTTTCTTCTATAATTAGGTTAATATTAATGCAATAACGCGAATAAATTTTTAGGAGTGCTCCAAGGTTCGATATTTTGTTCATTTCTTTTTAATTGGTTTTTAATAATATAGTTAACTATTTTAGCAAGTTTACAATAAATATTATTAGACACATCAGTCAAATATCACTTAATGATCCCCGCGTCATTAAACACTATAATAAAGACGACCTAACGAGTTAAACGAGGCCTCTGACACCGTAAACCAATGTGAAACGAAATATTTTACAACAATATATTTATTAAAATAGAATGGATATTTAGGATATCATGATGGGTATTTAAATATCATAATGGGTATTTAGAATAGAATAAGGAGTCATATATTGTAACGATTGCATATTTATAAATGCGTCTAAGATTAACCTAATGTTAAACCTGACAGATAAAGTTATTATGTAGTTACTAATACAATTTGATATTCCTTACATAATACATCGTTAAATATGCGAGTCTTGATTTTAGATTACCTCAAGGTTCCAATCTAAGTCCACATGTTTTCTATTGTTTCATAACTTTAACCTAATTCTTGTTTCAGGTACAATAGAATCAAGAAGACCAGAACCATATTACGGTCGTCTTATAGGAAAACTTACTCAGTACGCCCATGGCATCCGTGGTATGGTGTACGCGGTGGACGAGAGCACTGTCTTCGTCCGCGGCTTCGCCTATGACGGGACGGGCCCTGATGCTTACTTCTGGGTGGGGGACTCCCCTCAACCGTCTCCTGAGGGTACGCTTGTACCGTACCCGGAGGATTATGTTAGCCGGTAAGTTGTTGGGTAATTTTTTGTACCAATGAGTTTCAAAATTAAACGTGAAAAAAATCTAAGCAATGAGAAAACTAAAAATGTAATCAATAATCGAATAATAGGTAATGTATTTTTAATTACTTAATACCTACTTAGCAAGAAAAATACCGGCGTTCAAAGTACCATATTAATCTCACAGCTACTCGCAAGCGCTGACATTCAGTAAATTGGACAACGTGTTTCAATTCGTAACGATTTCTACACTGTAAAAATACACAAAAATGTCGAAGAAAAAAACTTCTATTAATTTGATTCTATTTTGTTTGATAAAAACTCATATATACGCCAAGCCATACTCACGGCTAGAAGTCTCGCGAGAACTCCTTTGTCTACACGCTTTTATATGCCATCCGCATCCAGAATACAGACAAATCAAGAAGTCTAGTCTGGACGAAGAAGTTTAGTTGCTCAGTATTTTTTTTTATGTGTAAATCATCATTATTATCATCAACAGTTAGTAAGTTTTGGCGTTTTCCAGCGACCCACCCGTTCTGGCCGCGCATAGCAACTCGGACATCCTGCTGCGGCTGCCGCACGGCAAACGGCTAAGAGACATCAAGTGGCTGAGCGTGTGGTGCAGACGGTTCACGGTATACATCATATTCACTTATATACAAGTACAAGGATCTACGATAATCCGATCACTGTCTTCTCTCACCTGGAAGTCCAACATTTTAGTGAACTACATACCTACTACATACATACGGTAGAAGTGAAACTTCATTTATTATTTAAAATACAAAATGTGTCACTTATGGTGTAATGCGACATTAAAATTTCACTTTCAACGCGCTTAAAGAAGTCATTTTAAGTGAGCAATTACTCATGGATACTGTCAATACCCGAGAGCTAAAGCAAATATAAACTTCCCTTCTGCAGGTCTAAAATGGAAACATAAAGTGAATCGCATTATGAAATCCATCTATTCAATTTCAATAGATAGCTGGGGGTATTCCCTTCCTCCATTTTCCTCCCATATCTAAGGTATTGGACCTTCTGGAAGCTTATCCCACGACGATTTTAGTGAGATCGCAATATTACTACAAACAAGTAATAGCTTTAATACGAATATGCTTGTCATTCAGGCCTAAGCTCTTCCACAACCCACGGCTAACCTCCCAAGAAATTGATCTATAACCGTCACTTCCAGGTGAACTTCGGCGACGTGTTCATCCCACCTGGTCTGGATCCACCTCGACCTCGAGTCCTGCCGGAGTTCAAGCGTCTCGCCCACGGCCTGAGATCAGGGAACATATCGGTGCTCGACGCGAAGACTTTCTACATCCCGAACCTGCATTACGATGGCGCGGGTCCTGATGCGTACTTCTGGGTTGGGAATGGGACCGAGCCTAATCCTTTTGGGACTAAGGTATGATGGCATTTATTGCTTGAGCAATGAGCATGTTCTTTTAAGTTTGACTTTCACAAAATCCAGTTCAGCCTTTGGCAACATTTTCTTCATTTTTTTCAGATTGGTCTCTATTTTACTGGCGGATTTTCGAAATCTAATTATTTTTAACTTATGATTATGATTAATACAATCACTTAAAGAACTTAAATTTAATAACAAAGATTAGTTCATCATTAGAAATACATGTATTTTAATAAAAAATATTTAAAAAAATATAAAAACCGACTTCCAAAGTATAAGCAATAACATTCTTAAAATCACTAAAAAGTATAAAATAATTCTTAATGTCGAAATAGTTCCATTTTAAATTCTGCTAAAATTTTACAATTTTTCTACTCAATCTTCTTATTTTTGAAGTCGGTACCAGCCAATTTGAACGTGAGTTCTTTAAAATATTATTTGTACTTATATACATATAAGGACGTAGTTGTGTTAAAATTAATGATCTGTTTTATTGAAGGATTTATACAATTATTTGGGCTGGTACCGACTTAAAAAATAAGAAGATTGAGTAGAAAAATTGTAAAATTTTAGCAGAATTTAAAATGGAACTATTTCGACATTAAGAATTATTTTATACTTTTTAGTGATTTTTAAGAATGTTATTGCTTATACTTTGGAAGTCGGTTTTTATATTTTTTTAAATATTTTTTATTTTTTTCTTTTCAGTGATATTATAATATTATTAACTAGTACCTGGGAGACCGAGCTTTGTTCGGAGTTTTCGTAGGACGATGAAATATTTAAAAATAAATAAAATTGAGAAAAGAAATAAAAAGGATCACAAAATTTTTTATTGACCGGGTTTCGAACTCGAGGCCAATTCGTAAACAACGTATAAATTACCATTCTACCATCCAGCTGAAGCTACATTTTATGGCGGCAAAATGTACGGTTCCCGCAAGATTTCCTTTTGCGCGCACGAAGTAGCGAGTAACGTCTACTATAGTTTAAATTATGTGTTTTCAATGTCAATTTTAAGCACTTATGCATATAACATCTCCATGAAGTTGTAGTGACACCCTCGCGGGGGTAGTCAGGGAAGCTTCCTGTGACCTCAGAACGTCGAGATCTGATGAGAATTAGATTTTTGCAAAACGGGGTAAAACCAGTATCTTCCCGATTTTTTGAAAATCTTAGATTTTCTTAGCGGGAAGTAAAAAATAATCCCCTTTTGTCTTGTTCATTCATTGCATGAACTACTAGACAAATTTTCATAAATCTTGTGTATTGTATTGACAGAAAAAGTTGCGGGGAAATTAAAAAAATGTTTAGAAAATCATAAGCATTGCTTTTAAGAGTTTCCTTGATTCCTCGTGGATCCCATAGTTATCATTATCCTTATTATCATTATCCAAATGTAACACTTTTAGTAGGAAGGTATATAAGCTTGGCACAACATTTTACTTTTGAGTAGGTCTGAATCTGAATGTTCAAACAAATCGATATCACTTTAAAATACTATGAGAAATACCTATATCAACATAATATCATTATGTATGGTGTGATGATGGTTGTGGAGATGATGATTATTTAATAGTGACATTTGCTTGCAGTTCTTTTAACAATACGGAAATTTCCAAACGTGTACCTTTAAGGACTGAGGAGTGCTGTTGGGCCTTTTTGGATCCAGGATATACCTTGGCACAATATTTTACTTTTTGGTAGCTATGAATGTTCAAAGGAATTGACATCGGTGTAAAATACTATAAAAATACCTATATCGTCATAATGTTTTCATTTTGTATGCTATGATGATGATGATGATGATGGTGGTGGTGGTGATGGTGATTATTATTTAAAAGTGGCATATGCTTGCAGTTCTTTAAACAACGTTGAAATTTCCAAACGTGTATCTTTAAAGACTGAGAAATGCCGTTCAGGGGTTTTTTATCCAGGGTATACCTTGGCACAATATTTCACTTTTGGTAGCTGTGAATGTTCAAAGAAATCGATTTCGGTGTAAAAAAAACTATGAGAAACACCTAGATATCAATAAAATATCAAGGTGTATGGTGTGATGGTGGTGGTGGTGATGATGATTATTTAATAGTGACATTTGCTTGCAGTTTTATAAACAATACTTAAATTTTCAAACGTGTATATTTAAAGACTGAGGAGTGCTGTTCAGCCCTTTTGGATCCCTGGATACCCTGGTATACCTGGATACCTTGGTATAACATTTCAATTGTTGGTAGCTGTGAATGTTCAAAGAAATCGATATCCGTGTAAATTACTATGAAAAATACCTATATCATCATAATTTATCATGATGTATGGTGTGATTATGATGGTTGTGGTGATGATAATTATTATTTAATACTGAAATTTGCTTGCAGTTTTATAAACATTGCTGAAATTTTCAAACGTATATCTTCAAAGACTGAGAAATGCCGTTCAGTGATTTTGGATCCAGGGTATACCTTGGCACAACATTTCACTTTTTGGTAGCATTTGCTCTAGTTACTTCAAAAAAAGCCAAAATCACTATCGGTGTCCCTATAAATTTTGAGAATTTCTCTCAATTCCTCATGGATCCCACCACCAGATCTACCATTTGATGACAATGGGACCAATCCAGGAGTCAATCCTTTACAACAAAAAAAGAATTTTGAAAATCCATCCACAAACGGCGGAGTAATCGTGTAACATACACACAAAAAAAAAAAAAAAACATACACACGAATTGTAAACCTCCTCTGGAAGTCGGTTGAAAAATAAGAAAGGTTCTTTAATGGCTTGGCAATGTAATGAAATCCAATATTTTTATAGAATTTTGTTACAATTGAGTAAATTAATTGAGTTACTTAGATTTTTTTATTAATTAAATGGAAACAAACAATTTCTTGTAACTGCTAAGCCCATGTCCCTCAACCTTTATTCGGTTTTTAAAACGGGAATTGGCCCACCACACATTCCCACCACTGCGACTCCTGTGAGCCAGGATCGACAGCGGCAACCAATCATAAAAAACCTTTGATATGATCTCAGGGGTGCCAGAAATGGACACCCTAAATCTGTCTTGGGACCCGCAACGAATTTAATCAGAAGAAAGGTTGGAGGAGTAGGAAGAATGCCGAATTCCCTCCCCAAGCTAAGCGGGGGACAGCACAAAATTGCAATTACTAAAAATTCAAAGAACTAAAGGGGAAGCACCACGGGATTAAAGATTATTAGGTATGTCATACTAAGCGAAAGACAAATTTATTTCTTTTATTCTGAATTCTTTGTTCGTTTCTCTTCAGGTACCAAACGAGCAGGGCTCCCTCCATCCCCTCCGCGGCTACCTCGGCGAGGACATAGAGATAGTGCTCCCCGGTAAATTGACAGCGTACGACGTGGACTGGCTGGCGGTGTGGTGCGTGGAGTACAGGCATAACTTCGGTCACGTGCTCATGCCTAAGGACCTGGACGTACCACCGGCTCTGGGACAGACGAAGATTACTGTGAGTATATGACAGGACAAAATACAATGGTACCAAACAGAAAAGCAGCATGATACACATACCAACAATAGTGTAAATGGTATAAAAGTGAGTATACTTTACACAATACGATGAATTAATACATCATCAGCCAATCTCCGTCCACTGCTGAACGTAAGCCTCCGATGAACAATACAGCAGATCAACATAGTACATACAGACAACTAACAACACGATTACATAGAAGTTGACAGATCTTTCTAAATAACGTAATATACAAATTCTAAGTGCAACGTTCTCAAATACATTGTAAACACATAGCACACTAGACAATAGACAGAACAAATTACATTTACAAATTAACGCCACACCGCAGCAGATGAAAATTGTTGTAAGTATGTATAGACATTAAATACTTTGAGAACATTTTTGCAATCCAATAAAGTAGCCTAAGTCCTAAGTTTCACAATATTCTCATCTGTGTCACATAGCTTATTCGCATGTTTTATCTCTGTCGCTCAGTATAAAGTAAGCGACGAATATTTGAATAGGCTATTCGATACTTATTAGAAGATTGTGATAAGTATCGATATAGCAGCTAAATCAAAAATATACAAGAGAAAAGAAACACGCTCTTATGTCAAGCTTCTAGCACATAACAAGTTGCTTCACAATTTGCTCGCTTAGACAAGATTTGTTTGAAACAAGCCACTGTAAGTGAAACAAAATGTATAGCTGTAGGTAATAAATCACACAATTAGATAGGGGGAGACACCGACTGTGTCAGACAAAGTAGGGTTCGCAAATTGCAATACATTTGAAAACACTACGTAAAACTATAATTAGGTTTGCAAGTAAGAACTACGAAATGAAGAAAACACTTGATGTATTTTGAATAATTGAGTATGATCTAATTTAATTAAATAACAAAAATAGTATATTTAATTTTTTATTGAATTTTCACAAGCTTTTTACACAACTTACACTAAGCAGTCTAAACAAATGACGCAACAATTAATTTTTTACTAATCTTTATTATGTTTTAACTGTAATGTTTTTTAACCTTTTAACAACAGCCAGCTTTGATAACTGTGGTTACTAATTTTGATCTTTACAGGTATCAAAAGGGAAGGAACATAAAAAATCTAATCGCACACAAATTTCAAACAAGAGACCTAATATTGTGTCTAATTGGCAACTTGTAGTTTAACTTTTTGTTAAATTAAAATGAATAATTGATTAAACTTAATTATTTGTTTTAAAACTGTTGGTGGTGGGATAAAAAATGGAAATGACTTTGTTAATCATTTGACTAAAATAAAATTATTTGTAGTTAAACATTGTTAATTTACGTAATAAAATATATAATATAAGAATTATCTGGTACTTGAAAGTTAAAATAATATACTATGATCTATAATCAACTTCTGATATCTTTTTAAAAAATCCACATAATATGTTGTAAGTTTGGATTCCCACAAGGATCTATAATTAAACCTATTCTTTATATATTATTTTTCCTTCTTCTATTGAAGAATCTTAATAGAAATAAAAATTCCTTAAGCTGTCAAATTGCTGAGTAAAGACCTCCCCAAAGATCTTCCATTGTTTAACTACAATTAATCACGTCTAGTATTTTTTTGTTTATATCAGATTTGTGGTTATTTGAATTGTGATTAATAAATTAAATACTAATGATATTATGTTAATACTTTTTTTGCTTTCCTTGGAACCTTAACATTTGTATTACAGCCAGCTTGGTGGTATAACCCGGTAAGTAAAGTTTTAACTCCTACTAATAATAATATTATAAATGTGTAAAATATTTGCTCTAAATAACAATCTGAATGGTGGACGATACGTAAGTAAGTGTAGTTAGTAATACTCTAACCCCCTTACTAGTAAAAATATGTACAGTGGATAAGCTATACAATGTTTTGTCCTTGTCGTATACGCTGGAAAAGTCGCTTGGTAGACAATGGCAAAACATTGTATAGCTTATACACTGTACATAAACATTTTTATCAGTAAGGAGGTTTATATTTTTGTAGTGAAATTATGGTGTCTTATCAAAATTATTGCAAATATAACTTTATACATACATTACTTAGACATATCATATTTTGACCAATTTAACATAACTCTGATTTGGTCGATAACATGCATAAAGAATAATTTAAAATACATAGATTAATATTAATATTAACATGGGACATAACCACGAACATTAGAGACAGAATATTAATTATTTAACATTACAGACAAGTTCGACCACATCGCAGACTCCGATCAGTGCTTCTAATAACTGTAAAGAGATTCTCGACAAGCGGCTACAAGTGAGGTGGGAGATACAGGTAGGAATATAATAGTTACAAATAATACGAGTACTAGTAGAGCAGTTAAAACTTACAGTTAAAGTTTATGTACAAATATACATTTTAACAAAAAAACATACAGTAGTATGAATGTTATTAGTAGATATGTTAAAAATAAGAATATATTATCTAAGCAGTTTAACGAATTTGAAGTTATTTCGAAGGATAATGTTACTGCAAAAGGCTTTGCGTCCTGTGTATTATTAGTATTATCGACCTATGGAACGAGCGGCATTCAAATTTACGTTGATTTATATTACATCTCGGATTATTTTCTACTCTACATCATTTTTCTATTTCTAACACACGAGTACCTTGATGCTACACATACAAATATTAATATCTGAATTCTGAAGTACACAATATTAATTATTTTTATTTTCTTTCTTATCACACAAAGCATCGTCAGGATTTTTAATTTTTTCCTTTTCCAAGCAATAGATGCCCAGTGATTGCAAAGGTAAACATTGTATGGAAATTGGTTCGCTATAAAAATACAGTTATTATGAGAAGAGTGAATGATGAAGGACGATGGTGGAGCAAAAGAAAAGAAGAATGAAAGAATTATGTAAACGGTTGACAAAGTAAAATAAAATAATAATAATGTTGAAGTATCGTCTGCTGACTGTTATCTATTTAATTTTTGTGGAAGAAATAAAAATTTCAAGAAAGAATTTATTAATAATGCAAAACATATTCAAGTCATTACACTTGCTACGGCTATAACGTCGAAAACTAATTCTTAAATACATATATTATATACTAACTATTTCTCCGTGTAACGATTTCTTGACAACATTTGATAAGAACCTTCATGTCTTAAGAACATTCAAATAACTGTAATATTTAACAATAATCCAACATTGTTACAGGGTGATCACGTCCAAGTGACTCTAGCTGCTCGTCTGCGGAAAGACCAGTACATGGCCTTCGGTCTATCTGGGGCTGAGGGTAGACCGGCCATGCTGGGAGCCGATGTAGTGGTTGCATATTGGGATACTAGGTAGTTTTGGTCTACTGCTAAGATTATTGTAACATTTGATTGTGGCTGTTTTCTTATACTGCTTACTGGAACACCAGTATTCCAGTAAGCAGTAAGAAATCAATTTTACGATCAGACTGATAACATATTTCAATTGCCATCAAATTATTCATAAGTTTCGATACATCTAAGAAAGTGTTTTGTTTCTGTCATGATAAAGGCATTAATTTTGCCCAACTTATATTGTTCATCAATCTTTAAGTATCTTATTTTTAACTTAATTTCTGTATTATATTACTAAATTATTATTTAAATCTCCGTACTATACCGTAGTTTATCATCAGTCCTTTCGTCTATTCCTCCACTTCCTATAATGTTATGTACTTTACAACTCCCTTATATCGAATACAGAGCCATTGTCACCATATTAATTATATCACCTGATAACAGTTTCCGTGGTCCAGAGGTTTAAAGCTTGGCTCTCGATTCGGAGGTCGTGGGTTCAATGTCCGCGTTGAAACAACAAAAAAAATAGTTTCTAAGTTTGATTACTTAGGATAAAACAGGCTGATCACCTGATTGTCTGACAAGAGAGATGACTCATGCGTCAAATGGGCATGTAAACAAATGGGCATGTAAAAAGTTGGTCCTGCGCCTGATCTCTCGCCAGTCGTGTCGGATATCCGTCACTGGGTTTCGGAAGAGAGTAGGTTACCGACATCGGTGGGTGGAGCTATAATCTCACCTGATTTATTGCACTTTCAGAGCTAACCAGCCCCGCGTGGCAGACTACAGCATCTCTCATCTGGCGCAGTGTGACGGTGAGCGCGGAGTGTGTCCTGATCTACGACTGGGCGGCAGCAACGATGCTATACTGGGTTAGTATTATTTAAGATACTTAAGCCGCAGCTTTGGCAGATTATGGATACAAAGAGTAACGCAAGGCTCAATATTGGGCTCATTACTACACTTATTTTAAATAATTTTCAACCCATTCAAGCTATAGTTTTGAGAGCAATGTTTAGATAGCTTCATTCTACTAAAAATGTATCTATCCCTCAGATCCAAACACTTTGCCAATATAGTAGCATATTCGTATTTCGTTCTATACAAAACTATGGATGAGATCATAAGCCTGCACAGCGTGTCCGTGCTATACTGTTCAACGGTTTAATCGTGATTCGTGATTGCTTAATAAAAACGTATTCTTGTAAACTATATTGTAGTTGTCAAAATTCTACTTTATGTGATTTATACTGGATTTATATTGTTATTTACAACTGCCCACAGTCTCAGGACTACAGAAAGATGGCGTGACCACTATATCCTACCGACGGCCCCTCTTAGCGACCGAGTCGGACCGCGACAAGGAGGTGCTGACGTCACGGCCTCAGTCCGTCATAGCCGCGTTTGGACCTCTCAACTCGCGGTACGAGGCCAACGCGCACTCCTTCATGGATACCACGAGGAGTGACCTGCAGATCGACTTTGGAACTACGGTAAAAATGACGTGTTGGCAATATCCTATTCCTCCAATGAGCGACCACGACTAGGAAGTGTTGATGACACGGCCTCAGTCCATCACAGTCGTGTTTGGGCCCCTTACAATTAATGACGTGCAGATCGACTTTTAGACTATGGGATTTATGACGTAGTACTTTTGAATTAGTATCTCGAAATAAATTGTTCTCAGAATTTTCAGTGACACTATTCTTCAAATGCGGTTTCTTTTATACTATAGTTTTAGTATTATTACTATTTAAGTGTTATCACTTGCATTGCATTGTATTTAAACAGAAAAGTTAATTGGAAAACCAAGAAAGTCTTCTTCATTAATTAATAAGATTTCTTCTATTGCCTCTTAACTAAATATGATTCTCCCTTCGCCAGTATAATTATAGCCTAATCCTATACAGAAACCCTCGCCATATTGTGAAACTGAATTGAAATGTCATTAATGTCAAATCTTTAAGATTTAACCAATCACATGCCATATTTTCGCAGTGTTGCTACAATAAAAAATAAATCAGCAGTCAGCAGTGAGGCTTGATAACACCTAAATCCCTGTTTCTTTATACAGAATGACAACACCTGTCTTGGCCTGGCTGAGCTGGACGCAGGCGGTCCCGCGCCCTGGCCCCCGCGTATCATCGCGCACACCAACAACTTCACTGCGCGCATCGGCCCTGCTGGTGGACGCAGGGGCTATACTCCTATTACTGGTATGTACTGTGTCATCATCGTCATCAGCGCCAGTATTATATTCGTCGTCATTATTGTTGCTATAGTCGTGATCATCATTAACCCACCTACACCGCGCATTGTAACTGGCACATTATAACTTGATGACGTGATGCTTCCCTGGCACATTTTAACTTGACGTGACGCCTCCGTGGGCCCTGGGTTCAGAGCTTGGCTCGATTTCGTATGCGGATTCAACTTCCACGTTGGAACAACAAAAATGTTGTTTACAAGTCTTGTTAGGTCCATGCAGGCTGATCACCTGATTGTCTGACAAGAGATGATCCATGCGTCGGATGGGCATGTAAAAAGTCGGTCCTGCGCCTGATCTCTCGTCAGTCGTGTCGGTCATCCGTCCCACTGGATTACGACTTACGAGAGTAAAGGAAGAAAGAATGCTCTTATGTACTGAGCACACACTTGGGCACTATAAAGTAACTCCTGCGTAGCCAGGCTGGTTTCGACGAAACCAACCACCGCCACCGAATCGGTGTGGGAGCTATTCGATTTTAATTACTGTCTTTTAAGTGGTAATTATCATAGTCTCCCGTAGCGTCATCATCATTATCTTTCTCGATACTAAATAGAGATCTTCTGGATGGAAAAGCAGTGACTATTAAATATAAAGAATCAATTCTTTTGATTTCATGCAGACAACACTATTGACAATGGATTTTTGAATTTCGGTATGTATTCATTTTAAACTAAGATCGTAATTGTAGTACGTAGGTACTTTACGTGGAGAAATAGCAGAAGTATATCCCTTGTAGCACGTACCTACCCCTAAATAATATTGTCCTTTAATACCAAGCATCTACCATCAGGTCACCGTGGAGTATGGCGTGTTGCATCAAACGGGAAGTTTTCTGTACTAATGCAAGGCTAACTTAGCTATTTTCTGCCTTGTTTTATTATTAGACACATCACTATCGAAATCAAAAATGTATGGGATTTGACATACGTCATCGTTAAGTGACATGTCGCTTGCGATGCCTTATGTCAAATCCCATACATTTTGTTTCCGAACATGGCCGTATAAATTATCGAATGCATCTTGACTAGAGGCCCACAGCGATTTAAACGTAACGTTATCGAATGAAATTTGTATGGGTGCTGTCATGAGTATGAGTTTGACAGACGCCGCTGTCAAATGTTCCTGAGCTAGGCCCACTAAATGACTCAGCACGTGTGTGTGACAAGCGTGTTTTGTATGGAAACCTGGCCTTCGACCTAAATCTATATATATAAAAATGTTATGTTGGTTTGTTTACGCTCCAAAAACTCCAAAAGTTCTGCACCGATCGAGCTGAAATTTTAGCATGATATATCCGCATCAAGGATTGTTTTTTATCGATTTTGTGCATCAGTCACATATCCGCGACCGCGAAAAAACTATATGTATTTACGTGGGCGGAGCCGCGGGCAACGGCTAGTTTGTAATAATTGAAGGTTGTCAAAATTAAGTACGTGTGATCCCAAGCTAACTGTTTCGTCTACTGTTTCCTTATTCTTATATGATTGTCTTACTCTGTCGTCAAGTTACCCGTCGGCCGTCCTAGAGCATAGTTGACCTGACCTTCATTTTCTTGCTATTAGGTTATCCATCCTGGGCCATAGTTAACCTGGCCTTCATTTTCTAGCTCTGATAGGTCACCCATCCTGGGCCATAGTTGACCTGGCCTTCATTTTCTAGCTCTGATAGGTCACCCATCCTGGGCCATAGTTGACCTGGCCTTCATTTTCTAGCTCTGATAGGTCACCCATCCTGGGCCATAGTTGACCTGGCCTTCATTTTCTAGCTCTGATAGGTCACCCATCCTGGGCCATAGTTGACCTGGCCTTCATTTTCTAGCTCGATAGGTCACCCATTCTGGGCCATAGTTGACCTGGCCTTCATTTTCTAGCTCGATAGGTCACCCATCCTCATTGGCGTAGCTAGGAATTTTGTCTAGGGGGGGCAGCCGTCCGTGGCGGGGGGTTATTTAAATTTAAGTTAGTAATTCATTAATACTGTCTAGGGTCTAGGATGGGCAAAGAAGTTTCTAGAGTGGGCGTTGCCCACCCTTGCCCCCCCCCTAGCTACGCCTATGCCCATCCTGGACCATAGTTGACCTAACCTTCATTTTTTAACTCTGCTATCACGTCACCCGTCCTGGGGCATAGTTGACCTGATCTTCATTTACTAACTCTGCTATCAGGTCACCCGTCCTGGGCCATAGTTGACCTGGCCTTCATTTTTTAACTCTGCTATCTTTCACCCGTCCTGGGGCATAGTTCACCTAGGCCTTTATTTTTTAACTCTGCTCTCAGGTCACCCATCCTGGGGCATAGCGTGGTACATCAACGACCAGCTCATCCCGGAGATCTACGTGGAGCGCGGCGAGACCTACACCTTCGCGGTGGAGGGCGGCGACGACAGGACTAACCCAGCCAAGTGAGTAGTGTGCTTCACGGTTTTCATAAAAGAAGTCCGTGGCAATTAGTGGCACTAAAGTAATAATAATAATATCTATGGACGCTTCACACCACGTCAGTCTGGCCCCGTGGAAAGTATCCGAAGAACTTGTGTTACGGGTACCAGACAACGGAAATATATTTAATACTTTTTATACTATACTTATATTTAAGATTTTTATTATATTATACACACAGTTATTACACATCCATGACCAAAGTTGTTAAATTTTTATTACAATGTCTTTCGTCTGAGGTCATAATAGAAAATTGCAAGTTTCTAAGTCATAGTTTAGAAATGCCAGGGGCTTTGGAGGCCTAATACTCGAAAATAGATGATTTTATAAAAAAGTTATGTATGAAACCTTGACTTTATTTTAAAAGACCTATTCAACGATACCCCACACGATGGGGTAGAAAGGAAAAAAACCCATTTTACATGTATGAGCCACCCCTCGAATATAAAATTATTATTATTTTATGATGCCAAATCCGAGATCTGTACACAATCTATGCCTATACCAAATTTCATCCATTTACACTCATAATTACCGACGCTAGAAGCGCGGACAGACAGACAGACTACTGCCCAAGAAGTAATACTCAACTTAAAGGAGTTTTGTGAAGTAGAACATCAGAATCAAAGTATTCTGATACGGGATGCCCATAAATAATGCTGGCTACATTTTGTCGCAGTATTACAGCGCCGCATCTAGGGGACTTGTTTCATGAAATGGACTATACTAGGCCTTTAGTCAAGATGCATTCGATAATTTCGACGGTGAAGTTCGATATCAAAAATGTATGGGATTTGACATCGCTAAGTAACATGTCGCATAAGATGCCTTATCCCAAATCCCATACGTATTTTGTTTTCGAACTTCGCCGTCGAAATTATCGAAGGTATCTTGACTAAAGGCTGTTCTCGGGCTGTTTTTGGGCTAACTGTATTTACAATTAGCCCAAACACAACATTGTCTCTACGAATCTACCTGCCTTTATTGCCTTGCTGCCTTTGAGTATCCAACCATACTTGGATACTCAAAGCCTGTTGCTATTTCAAGCCCAGAAGATTTAAAGAGCCATGCTGCAGCACAAATGGGCCGGCTCAACTGAATAAATACCACGGCCCCACAGAAAACCAGTGTAAATTATAATGTGTTTTGCCGAGTGAGTTGCTGGAGGCCTAAGTGGGGTTAGGGATTTTAAGGACCAGATGAGTTACAAGTGTAACTCCTCTGGTGTATTGA
The DNA here is from genome assembly GCA_905404095.1 of Glaucopsyche alexis. NCBI lineage: Eukaryota > Metazoa > Arthropoda > Insecta > Lepidoptera > Lycaenidae > Glaucopsyche > Glaucopsyche alexis. Next base: position 2,095,536 of record FR990064.1, on the reverse strand, counting down.
ATATCCATAGGCGGCGGTAATCGCTTATCGTCAGGAACCAGCAGGCGATCCGTCTGCTCGTTTCCTGGTCCATTTCGCTAAAAATAAAACTTCCTCTTTCATCTTCTAACTTGACTTAACTGCCTTAGGGCCTAGTCAAGATGCATTAGATAATTTCGACGGCGAAGTTCGAAAATAAAATGTATGGGATTTGACGTAAGGTATCGCAAGCGACATGTCACTTAGCGATGACTTATGTCAAATCCCATACATTTTTGATTTCGAACTTCGCCGGCGAAATAGGGAATATGCATAAAATATAAAAATAGCTTAAAATATAATAATATGATACTAGACAGAAAAATAAAGAAACTGGCGTGAAAATTTTCAATATCTGTTGATAAATGAGCAAGATATGAGCGGTCAAAGTTTGTAATCTATCTCTTTCTAGCAAAACGAAATTTAGTATGAACTTTCTATGAAAGTCGTGTTATGTGACAGTAGTATGTATTCGTGCATTCTGGATCACGATTCTGGATCCCCCTCCCTCTACCCCCGTCCTGTCCCGCGTACCTACTCTACTCTACATTCGGGCGGCGATGTCGGCTAAAAAAAAAAAAAAAAAAAAAAAAAAGTTTGGTGTCAAAATGGGGGTTTTCGGCCACGCCCGATCGATCGCGCTCATCCGTTTTTCAATATCTCTAACGGTTACAAAGATAGACTTTTGCAATCACAAGTCCCATTAGGGTCTATTCATTACTGATTACTCCATCCGGTGATAGATAATGGAGGGTGATAAGCTAAGGACCATTAGTAAAACAAAGTTGGTATTTATTGTAAGTGAATCATTTTATTGACAAAAAAGCGTTCAAATAAACTACATAATTTCAAATCGTTGTGTAACGTATTCGCACCAAAATGTACCAGGAAATCATTCAGTGACTTATTGTTATAAATATAATACAGATACATTATACAATATTCTCCGCAAACCATGGTATAATCATTTTGTACTCGTGCTGTATTATATGACCATATTCTACAATTTCGCTCTAGAAACTCTCGGTGATAACCTCGTGGAGGGCGACCATATGAATCAAAGTATTGTCCAATATGTTGTTTATCAATATGTATGGCAATCCAATGCGAACCTGGTTTATTATCAGTATCCAAATTGCTCACGATGTAGCATGGAACTGGAACACGAATCGGTAATCGGTTAGCTGCGTACACATTATTTTCAATGCGTGCATCAATTTTATTCAAACATTTCTGTATGTCTAAAGTATCCATGAATACTGTTTAGGTATATGGGGGGGTCTTATCTGCTCTAGTGATTGAATATTAATGCGCACCATCTTAACCAAACTTGATATAAATCATGCTATTTAAACTTGATATCAATATATACTTAATATTATAAATGCAGAAGTGTTACCTCTTCATGCTTTAACCGTTGAACCGATTTTTATAAAATTTGGTATAGACACACTTTGAATCCCGAGGAAGGATATATGATATTTTTTATCTCGAAAAAGTACAATGTTCCCGTGGGATAATGTATTTACGCGGGTGGGAAACATCCAGTGTTAAATGAAGGAGAAAAAATATACGTTTTTGTTGTACATTTTTATTAAATACACATATAAGATATACAAACATAAATCTACGAACTTACCTACTATAGTCTACTGAAATATTACGATTTTTATTTATTTCTATAACATTATCGAATTCTGCATAGTGTGTTAACGCTGAGTCAAAGTGCATCTTTTCTTTTATTAAACTTGGATGAATCTTTTTTAAGTATGATTGTAGTTGTAAAGTTTTCATAATTCTTTAAAAAAATACTTATTCATTCCCTCTATCATACGCAAGTGAAATAAATAAAATAAGACATTCTTAATTAACATGCAATTGACTGGGGTTTTAAATTAAAATGAAAGCACAAGTTTAAAATAATCATTTACTTACACATTAAAACATATTACAGATTGAGAACTTAATAATACTTAGAAAGATAATACAATGTTTGTTTCTTAACTACTATAGTCAACGGTTACATTACGATTTTTATCTATTTCAATAACATTATCAAATTCTGCATAAACAACACAATTTATCGTTTGAGTCAGAGCAGATTCAAAGCGAACTTCTAATCTAACACTACCGTGTCTAATTAGATTCCAATGACTAGAAGAATTGGCTGATAAATCAGGTGTGAGATCAAATGCTAGCAAACAATAACCTTTCGAATACTTATCATGAGATATCCCATTCCCTTCGTTAAGAAAATGTATTCCTGTTCCTGAGAATAATGTATGATAGGTTGTAGTAAAAATATTATTATCAAAAGATGGTTGTAAAGCTTTTGAAGGAATTTGCTGACCGTCAATATATAAACAAAAAGAATTCATTTTATAGTTCTCAAAATTAAACGGATTTTTAGACAAACAACCATTAAATGCTGCATTATTTACAAAACCCACTATGCATCTCTTAGGTACTTGACCCAAAAATATATTGTCTAATGTCTTGCCCTGAACCCCTGACGGTATCGTTAAAACTTTTACTTCGGCTCGAGTTATTGGATATTTTGCAGTTGTGGTGGCTAACACTTTTTGATGGGCAAGTAAGACGGAAGGGTTAATTTTTGTCCTTCGAACAAGGAGAGTCGCATCAGTAATATTTATTTTGTATTTAACATCATCTGTTGCTGCCATAAGGTGAAATGTTTCACGTGATCTTACCAATTTAATATTCATCTCAACACCATTAATTAAAAACTTTGACTGATTGAATATGTCACCATGAAGGTGTCCTATCATTTCAACTTCCTTACTTTCTGAAACTAATTTTTGTCTTGTAGTAAAACCTGCATTTTTTTCTTCGGTTGAATCCATTTTGCCAGCTGTATCTTCATACCAAAGGCCACAAGTTAAATGAGATTGTTTTGCCTCGGGTGAGTAATTCAAAAGAGTTTCAATGTAAGCTCGATAAGCATATGTATTGTTTGGAGGTGAAACTAATTTTTGATTTAAGTAAACGTCGAGTTGACTAAAAATTGAATGAAGCCAATTGTTTACAGGTGCTACAACAGTTGAAGCTGCCAATTTTGAAGAATCTTCGTTTAATACTTTTGCTTTTAATTGAACGAGTGTATGAGATAAGTCTATATAATCATCACCAGTTCCAGGGACTTGAAATTCTATGGGTCCATCGTCGGCTAAAGATGATATTGGTTTGTAGTGCACCCACATGCCACTTTCGATGCTTGTTTGTGTTGATGGTAAAGCAAACAAATCTAATTCAGATTTTATACATTCACAAGAGTGACTATGTAAGAAAGACATTTTTTTTAGTTTATGAAAATATATCCCCTTTATATTGACGAGTTGGTTTTCGTTTTTTAACACCTCTTCCTTTACCGTTCGATGAAGGAATGACTGCTCCAATACATTTTCTTTTAGTTATATAGCCTGAACCAGACATGTTTAATTTATCAATTTTTTGATCTGCCCTTCTTTTCAAATTTGAACTAATTTCCTTAAGTCGCGATTTTATTGATTCGTCCATGGGTCGTGCTTTCGTCATATCAGATAGAAATCCAACACCCGCACTCAAAGCTTCCTTTCCTATTGCTTTCGCGCCACTTGAAAGCAAAGGTAAGACGGATCGAAACAAACCTCCCAAAAAGCTTCCAATACCATGACCACGTTGATAAGGAGCTCCTTTGTATATTACTCCTATTCCAGAACCAGCTTGATGTGTATAATAATTTTCGTATGGACAAATTATATTATTATTGTGATGATGCATTATAACTTTCTAAAGTGTAGTTTAATACACACTGTTCCAAACTGGAATGGTATCTTTTGACCAGTGCATGATCTTATATCTATTTCAAGTGTATCGAATTCTCTGCGCATGACTGGTAAGTAGTGAGGAGGAGAAAATACATGCATCTTATTTGCCCCATATATATATTTTGAGGGATCTAGTGGTATAATTCTAAGTAAAGAGGTCATAACATCTCCAACAATTTGCGGTTCCACTATATCACAATAAACAAAGAGTTGTGATGGAAGTCCCAGATGTAAGTTTGCAGGACGTTTGCCAAACGTTTTTTCTACCAAATTCCTATTAGGCTCAAACCCTAATTGAATACCTAACTTAGGTGATAATGATATGGACTTCAATGAATCATCTGCGATTGTTACAGATACAAACTTAGATATTTCATCGTAACGAAAGGTAACATTTTCTCTTATATTATTTAAAGCTTTTAAAATGTGATTAATATTATCATAGTTGGTTGCAGGAATGTGTTTTTTATAGTGAACAATAGAAGGATTTTTTTCATTAGGCATTATCATATTCTTAGAAATATAGACTATATTTTCTTGTTCTTGAACAGTAAACATTGTACACGGATATTGAAATTCAACAACACCGACAACCCATTCGCCTTCTAATTTAATTGATTTTGGTAATTTTGTTGAAAACTTTGTTGTCATATTATCTGGAAAATATTGTATTGAGCTGTTGCTTAGTAATGTTAAATAAAAACTTTCTTTCATTATATCTGTTTTAAATGGGATGACAAAATCCAACTATTAAATTTATCAGGATAACCTTTCCACTTGACAAGCACTTGCCTTCTGCTACCAGAATATCGAGAAGTTATTATTTTATCTATTTTGTGATACGAAGTCGGGCTAGGAGGAGTAATTGTTTGTAATTCTCTTTCATAAAAAGTACCTTCTATATCTTCATTTTGTAAATCCTTCAAGGTATACACAACCCATGGTGATCTAGGGATGACAGTTGAAATAATAAAAATTTCATCGCTCCAGTTAGATTCGTATCCCTTTTGGAATATATGTTTATATTTTGTGATTCTAACATAATCACCAACGTTAAACTTTGGTAAGAAGATATCTTGTGGTGACTTTTTATTTTCTCGAGCATACAAATTATTCCAAACAGTCATAATGTTACTAGAGTTTACATCACATGGAGACATTTTAATACTTGAATGAAAACTATGGTTATATGCATATAATAAATCTTGTAAAATGTCTATATATCTGTATGTATTTTTATGTGTAAAATAGCGCCACATTTTTGACTTAAGTGTTCTTTGAAATCTTTCTACAATACTAGCCTTAATATCAGGATTATTTGTCGTGTAATAATTAATATTTTTACTCTTAAAATATTGACGAACATCTTTGGAAACAAACTCAGTACCCTTATCAGATTGGACGTGGGTAGGAACTACATGAGCTTCCTCAAAAATACTCTCAAAACAATTTTTGGTTGTTAAAGAATTTTTATTTTTCATAGGTCTAGCATAAGCATACTTACTAAATACATCAATAACACATAATATATAATTATAACCATTATTATATTTACTATATGCTCGCATGTCACTTAAATCTGCTTGCCACAGTTTATTAAGATCAGATACGATATATTTGTTTCGAGGAAACTTTTTGTAAACCGGTTTATGAAGTGTGTACGTTTCTTGTGATTGCAACCATTTCTTGACATCATTTTTATTCATTTTTCCTTCCATAGCTCTTGCAAGTTTATCAATGCTGCTGTAACCAGCGGGGTGTGATACATCATAGTAAATATTGTGAATTTCTAGTAGGGGGTCCATTTTTCCCAATCAATTTTCTTTTTTATTTTATTAATATACTTGTTTTCAGATGCAGATGTAGAATGTTTCTCGCCACCAGATATTTTACCAAAATCTTTCAACTGAAGTTGGTTAATATACTCACTTCTCTTCGGATTACCAATATAAGTGAGTGGTACTTTTATCTCCTTCAATGCTTTAGCAAATTTTTCCCATCCTATTGGATCACTTTTTTTTAATGGTCTTAATGAATCATTGACTAAATCTACAATATTACTACCAATTATTTTGTTATTATCCACGAGCACTGTACCATCATCATCCCAGTGTACTTTGTTCTGTCTTGTCAATAAGAAATCTAACAATGGCTCACCTTTTTTAATGTAGGATTTAGGTATTAAACTTAATATTTGTTTTTTCGAGTATATATATTTATTTTGAACAATATCACTTTCTTTGCACTCAACTTCTTCATTCCATGTCTGATCAACAATAGGATCTTTATTGTTTGAAACACTACTTTTATCCATATATTGTCCTTTTTTCAAAAGTGTTTCAGATAAATCATTATTTGAGGTAATTATTGGAAGTTGATAAGGTTGGCGATCTTCACTGGTGAAATGCAAATACCTTTGTAATGTTTGTAAGTATAAAATCCATTTTTTTCTGTCATCATCGTTACTTTCAAGAATATTTTGCATTTCGGTATCTAATCGCGATTTAGGATTTTCATGGCTCTCGTTCTTTCCGTTTATTTTATCAATCAAACTTGGTTCGACCAGTAACATTTTCTTAGTGTGTTCCATTTTAGACAAGACCACAAACTAACCCACTTAGTATAGAACCTAAAATAATAGGTAAAAATGCACCACCTTTTTGAACAATTATATTTTTTCTTACTTTGGTTGTTGTTTTACGAACAAGCTTGCGGAGTATCTGTATATATTGTTTTAAAGATTTTTTATCCTTTTCTTTTAGTGGTACTTTCCCTTGTAACACATTATGAATACACTCACATAAACAATTTATTTCATCTTCATCACATGATTTTAATAAAGCTTTTTGATACTTTGGTTTTAATGTTTGCAAAGCGATGAGTAGATTTTTATGCGTCTTTAAGCTTCCAAGCATTATTTGTAAATGATATAACTTTGTCAGTTCTTGTTGTATTTAAACCCTCTTTTCGGTACATAAACAGAACAATTTTTATCAGGGGGGAATATATTCGTCTTAAAACGAAACATATCATTGGTATTTTGTTTAAGATCTATCATTAAATAGCCATGTGCCTCTGTTGTTGCATCTTTGTAAGCTTCTTGAACAAATTTTACATTATCTGGTGAGACTTGACGTGCTAAATATCGAATTTGAGTTTTATCACGAGGGTTCTTAAAATAAATAATGTAGCTCGAATTTAGAGAAATATCTCTTTGGCCTTTTCCTTGATGAAAAAGATTTTGAGTTATATAAAATACGCTTAAATTTCTGTGGTGACTACCTTTTGTAAATATATCTACAATTCGACCATCAGATTCTCTCATGAGATCATCTATTATAATCAAATTAGCCTCTTTACCATCAAACATGTTCAAGTCAGGTAATCCTTGAAAGTAGTTAACATTTTTTAAATTGTATAAGGGTTGCATTTCATCAAAACACCATGTTACTTGGGCAAAAGATACATTACATATTTCTTCCATATTATTAATAAATTTTGTAACAAAATTTGATTTCCCACAACCACTAGGCCCCGCAACTATTGCAGTGAATGGATGAATAAAATGTTTCATTTTTCCTTACGTGTGTATTAGACGAGATACAAGAAAACAATAATTATTTTTTGCTTTTTAAAACTGTTTTATTGATTCTTAAACTAAACATTACAGTAAATGGAAGTAATAAAACAATGTAAATACATCTAAAAACAGTAAAAAAATTACATTAAAACCTTATTTATAACTTACAAAATAAAATACAAATAACAAAAAATCTCAAATTATTATCAACTAAATAAACTTTGTACCTATAGTAGTTTTTTTTAATCTGTAATGGCCCCACGCCAATGTATCGATTTGATTTGGTAATATGTAGCGCTTGGTATCTTGGTATGACAAAGAAGTTTTATTGATTTCCTGGGTAAATATTGTGTGTTTAAGCGATCTAAATCTACACATACTATGGTGTTGAATATTTTTATTAAAAAGACAAGATTTGTAATTTTCTAATTCTAACTTTTTTGTAACACTTTTGTTTACACCTTTGGCTTTTGCAACGAATTTTTCACCTACTGTAAACGCATACATTTTTGATCGGAGTCCTACAAATTCCTCTAAAATATCACCGTTATTTTCATCTTTAAAATATCCTAACTTTTTTTTGTTTATTTTAGGGTAACCAAATAAATTATTGGGAGGATAATCAGATGTATCGAACCTGTCCATCAAATCAGGTTTGAGATCTTCATATAAATTATTAGTAAAAAATTGGTATATAAAACTATCAGTATCAGTGTACAATAATTTTGTATTTTCACCAAACTTTTTTAAAATGTAATCATAATGAAAATCATACATAAGTGTTTTTGAAATATCTAATATACAAAATCCTAGATAAATGGGTTTATCGTGTAAAATCTTTGTTTTCCGTAATTGAATTGCTACTAAGTTTTCTGAAAATATTGATAGACTGTGGAATTCTGGTTTTGCTATCAAATCTTGTGCTCCTAGAGACTTTCCCCGATTTTCCCAATGTGTTAAAAGTTTTACATTAACTCTTTTTTCAATATTTTCCATTGTTTTACCAAAAACTGAATTATTCATAAGTTTGTAAAAATCTTTTTCAAAATCTGAGGTTGCCTTCATTCTGAGTTGAGTATTTAAATCAATGTATTTTTGCAACCAAGGACTTTGATTGAATTTTAAAATTCTGTGAACTTTTTGTAGTTTAATACCTAACTTTAGACATTGTTTCAAATTTCTATAGTGAATTTTATATTTTGATTTATTGTTTAAATTTGGAGCTAATTTTATATTTTTCGTATCACCTACACAAATATTTTCAGGACAAAGAGGTAAATCAGAATGCAAATCGTGAAGTTCTTCAGGATACTTTAAATCAACTTCTAAAATGAAACCATATTCAGATGTGTCAGGAATATCAAAGTTGGTGTCAGGATCTACCCACTCAAACCCTCCCACAGGAAGATGTTGTGACATTGCCCAACCATAGAGATTATTAGCATCAAAATATGCAAGGAAGGATTTAGGTTTTGTTTCATCATAACTATTCAAATACTGATTATTTGCCTTAGCATACCTATTGCTACATTGTGACACACCACCTCGAATACCTGCCCTGATAAACGCTATTTTGTCAAAGTCTGTTAATAACTCTAATTCTATATTAGTGTACTTTAACATAGCATCCCAGCTTAAACCAGGTGCAGTATAATAATATGCTGGATCTAAATTGTAAGTATTAATACAAAGATCTCTGAAATTTTCAAATATGTCTGTTAAAAGTAATACGTCAGTTTTTTGGTACAAATTTGAATAATCTAACATGTTTGAACATTGGAAATGATCCCAAACATCTTGTGCATGATGGTAATCATCATCAGAAACATTTGAATCTGTAAGTGTGTTATAGAAATGTTTTTGACTGGGTAATGATGTTAGTTTAAAACTGTCATTAGATGTCATGAATTCATAGGGATAAATACCTTTTTTCTTTAGACGAACAAAATCTTCATTGTTAGGAAAATTTTTTTTGAGTGTGTGAAACTGTTCGTCCTTAAGATTTTTAGCTAGTTGATCAAGGCTACAAGGCAAAAATTTTAGCGAATCGACAAATCTCAATTTAAACATCTGATTGTTAATAAATAATGTTTTAGTAAAGGAAATGTATCTCTCTTTGTTTTGAGGTATTAAATCAACTTGTCCCTCGACAAAGTTAAGCGCATGAACTATAAAATGTGAATCATAGTGACTTAAATTATGAAAAAACACTGGAACGAAATTCGGAGCTCTAAACTTTTTTGTGCATAGTTCATGTGCGACACCTCTAAAACTTCCTGTATACCAGTCAAAGTCTAAAATTCTATCTTTGTCTAAAACAGTTTCACAAATATGACAAATGGAACAATTATCAATTTTGTTTTTATCTTCATTAGACAGAGTATTAGGAGCTTTCTGGAAGTTATTTTTACTACAAATTGATCGTATATCCATGTATAATCTATCCATAAAGATTTGCACACAATTTGGCCCGCTGTAAAATTCATATTTTGATAAATTATCATCATAACACATTAAATAATATCCAAAACTATAAGGTTCGTGTTTATGAATATTTTTAGTATAAGACATAGACGGATCATTAGAACATGAATTGATCGGGTTTAAAAAAGCTTCAAAATCCGCATAAATTACAAACGGGATTTTTAATTTTCTTTCAAAGTGATCAAACTTGACTTTATCGTTAGATGTTGGCTTTGCAAACCAATTTTTAAATTTTTTCTGACTACTCGGCAATTCGATAGTAACATGAGAACAATCATTTTGTTGGTGATTAGATAATCTCTCATTTGTAGGAAAGTATAACAAACACCCGTCACAAATGTAAACCGTATGATGTTGATTAGAAAGTTGTTTGCTTACCAAACGCGATAAATTCTTTATATAACAATAGTGACTATTTGTACCGTTTGTTAAGTATAATAAGTTGATGTGTATGCTTTTGCGGTTTTTGGTAAAATACAATGGACCTACGACACTATTTTGTTTAGTTTCTCTATTAAATTCCAACCCATAAACATTGATACTTATGTTATTTAAATTTTCAACTTTACGGATATCGGTTAATTTCATTGGAAAAGATAAACCATCAAACTTTAATTTATCCGCGTGTGCGCTGTATGAAGATACCCGTCCAACATTATTGTTGACTGGGAATAAAGCTGAGAGCAATGCCCACTTAAAACACATATAGTCGACATTTTGAACGTTAATAACAGCCTTCTTTGTTTTAATATCATGAGGTAAATCAATATAAGAAGTACCACGAAGGGGATTAAACTTATTAACATTCATGTCTAAGCTTATAATTTGTTTGAGGCTCCATCCACTGTCTTTTCTCTCAAAGCTACTTACTTTATTTGTTAAAGTGTTACTAAGTGACAAAAAAAAGATATCTAAGTCATCTCCACGAAAAATTATAAAATTGTTAGTTTGAAAATCAAAAGTATTTTGTATATTATTTTTGCTTTGTTGTACAAATTCAGCTTGTAAAATAAAATTTACTTTAAAAATGTTATGATTTACAATTGAACGTTCAATTAATTGAAATATGACGTCTTTGATAGAATTCATGAATATTTCTGGCGTTTGGAAAGTTGTTTCAAGAGTTTCATTAGATTTATTACAAATTCTATACGTGATAATTCTTTGACCGAAAACAGATTCAATTACGGAAACATTTTTTAGCGATCCCTCCATTCTAAGAACATTGTTTTTGTGTACATTGCTTTTTAAATGATTTGTGTAATACCGTTTACGTACATCTTTTTGACAAGCGCTACAAAAAACATTATCTGAATTATTGGTACCTGTGTGGGGCTCTGTGTGTATATTATCCGGATATGAAGCAACTGCGGTATGGGAACCTTCCGTTGCAATACCCGAAGTTGATGTTGCTTCAGTACAAGATTCTCCAGTTGTGTTAGACGAAGTTGATACTGTTTTATCCATTTTTCGATGTTTAAGATATTCTGAGTTGATTACACTTTCAGACTTCCTTTTTAGAGCTCCCCCGGCTTGTAGTTGTGGTTGACTAAAACAAAGAAGAAAAGTTGTTAGTTACAATAAATTATAAAGATAATATTATAATTATATTTTTACTAGGGTTCACTTACTTGTTATGATTTTCAACTGCTACATGTTGATCATCGACATAATCTTCAAGGAAACAATGTGAGAACAAATCAGCTTCTTCAACTTCTTTGCACAGTCGGATTGATTCTATGTCTTCCAGAATTTCATCTATTTGTGAATCAAAAAATATACTCGTACATGATTCCATCTTTGTTGTATGAATGAAAAATAGTCAGATCTTATCCTTTAAAATATCCTAGTTCAACTGATGAGATATATACAATTTATAGAGTATTTGTAGAGAAAACACAGTTAAAAAATACATTAACAAACCCTTTTTAGCCTATGATTAAGAATATAACGATGGAGTAGATCTTGTTAAAGTTAATTATTGTTAAAATGATACTTTTTGCAACTGTCAGATGTGCAAATCTCTTTTGTAAAATCAAATATTAAGTTTTGAATACATTCGAAGTTTTTGCTTGTCTGAGATGTGTATAATTTTATTCTGGTTTCAGTATTTTTCCAGTGTTCATTTGCTGGAATCTTTGAAATCTTCTTCAAATCATAAACCTCAATTTTTATTAGATGTGAGGAATTTTGTCCATCGTCTGCATTAGTAGAGACGAATGCTGTGCCTCCACTCTTTTGCACTCGTGAAACTGACGATGATAGCTTTTTCTTTTTGCTTTTCTGGACGTCAAATAGATCATCTAGCCTTGCAAGCGGTGACGGTGATCTTTTTCTACTTAGATCGGATACTATTTCCAAGTCCGTTGTTTCACTATCAGGAGATGCAAAGTAGAAAGATTTGTATGTATTTTCTTCAAAATTGTTCTGTAAAATTATTTATAATAACTGTTAGAATATTAAAATTAAAAAACACATGATTCTAATAAAACAAAAAAATATAAAAATATCTTACCTCCATATTTATGACCACTAAATATTCACAGAGTTACACAGGAAATAATAACTTCACCACAAGATGACTGACTGTGATAATACTTAAAATTTCGACCATTATATACAAAACTTGTGGAATGCTGATTGCATTTTATCACAACTGTTATCGCTTGGTTAATGGAGGCACACATTCCACCCTAACTATCACTAGAAACTATTTCCTCCAAAATAACATTGTATTGATAACACATTAGTATCTGTTGAACAAGTAAGAACTTGCCCATCAAAAAGTGTTAGCCACCACAACTGCAAAATATCCAATAACTCGAGCCGAAGTAAAAGTTTTAACGATACCGTCAGGGGTTCAGGGCAAGACATTAGACAATATATTTTTGGGTCAAGTACCTAAGAGATGCATAGTGGGTTTTGTAAATAATGCAGCATTTAATGGTTGTTTGTCTAAAAATCCGTTTAATTTTGAGAACTATAAAATGAATTCTTTTTGTTTATATATTGACGGTCAGCAAATTCCTTCAAAAGCTTTACAACCATCTTTTGATAATAATATTTTTACTACAACCTATCATACATTATTCTCAGGAACAGGAATACATTTTCTTAACGAAGGGAATGGGATATCTCATGATAAGTATTCGAAAGGTTATTGTTTGCTAGCATTTGATCTCACACCTGATTTATCAGCCAATTCTTCTAGTCATTGGAATCTAATTAGACACGGTAGTGTTAGATTAGAAGTTCGCTTTGAATCTGCTCTGACTCAAACGATAAATTGTGTTGTTTATGCAGAATTTGATAATGTTATTGAAATAGATAAAAATCGTAATGTAACCGTTGACTATAGTAGTTAAGAAACAAACATTGTATTATCTTTCTAAGTATTATTAAGTTCTCAATCTGTAATATGTTTTAATGTGTAAGTAAATGATTATTTTAAACTTGTGCTTTCATTTTAATTTAAAACCCCAGTCAATTGCATGTTAATTAAGAATGTCTTATTTTATTTATTTCACTTGCGTATGATAGAGGGAATGAATAAGTATTTTTTTAAAGAATTATGAAAACTTTACAACTACAATCATACTTAAAAAAGATTCATCCAAGTTTAATAAAAGAAAAGATGCACTTTGACTCAGCGTTAACACACTATGCAGAATTCGATAATGTTATAGAAATAAATAAAAATCGTAATATTTCAGTAGACTATAGTAGGTAAGTTCGTAGATTTATGTTTGTATATCTTATATGTGTATTTAATAAAAATGTACAACAAAAACGTATATTTTTTCTCCTTCATTTAACACTGGATGTTTCCCACCCGCGTAAATACATTATCCCACGGGAACATTGTACTTTTTCGAGATAAAAAATATCATATATCCTTCCTCGGGATTCAAAGTGTGTCTATACCAAATTTCATAAAAATCGGTTCAACGGTTAAAGCATGAAGAGGTAACACTTCTGCATTTATAATATTAAGTATATATTGATATCAAGTTTAAATAGCATGATTTATATCAAGTTTGGTTAAGATGGTGCGCATTAATATTCAATCACTAGAGCAGATAAGACCCCCCCATATACCTAAACAGTATTCATGGATACTTTAGACATACAGAAATGTTTGAATAAAATTGATGCACGCATTGAAAATAATGTGTACGCAGCTAACCGATTACCGATTCGTGTTCCAGTTCCATGCTACATCGTGAGCAATTTGGATACTGATAATAAACCAGGTTCGCATTGGATTGCCATACATATTGATAAACAACATATTGGACAATACTTTGATTCATATGGTCGCCCTCCACGAGGTTATCACCGAGAGTTTCTAGAGCGAAATTGTAGAATATGGTCATATAATACAGCACGAGTACAAAATGATTATACCATGGTTTGCGGAGAATATTGTATAATGTATCTGTATTATATTTATAACAATAAGTCACTGAATGATTTCCTGGTACATTTTGGTGCGAATACGTTACACAACGATTTGAAATTATGTAGTTTATTTGAACGCTTTTTTGTCAATAAAATGATTCACTTACAATAAATACCAACTTTGTTTTACTAATGGTCCTTAGCTTATCACCCTCCATTATCTATCACCGGATGGAGTAATCAGTAATGAATAGACCCTAATGGGACTTGTGATTGCAAAAGTCTATCTTTGTAACCGTTAGAGATATTGAAAAACGGATGAGCGCGATCGATCGGGCGTGGCCGAAAACCCCCATTTTGACACCAAACTTTTTTTTTTTTTTTTAGCCGACATCGCCGCCCGAATGTAGAGTAGAGTAGGTACGCGGGACAGGACGGGGGTAGAGGGAGGGGGATCCAGAATCGTGATCCAGAATGCACGAATACATACTACTTGTGACGTCACGATACACGTCTGATCTCTCTGTCTAATAGGCCACTTTAAACGTTCATATCTTCGTTATTTTTAATGATATCAAAAAACTGATTTTACCATACGGTTTACCAAACAAGATAGATCTATGTATATAAATAAATAAAAAAAATACGTGCATATTCCCTATTATCGAATCTACCATCTTGACTAGAGGGCTTTATTCGGATTCCATTCTACACAAGGTTTTCCTCTGTCATGTTTTAAATCTAAGGTCTATCTCTGTGGTTTCCAGATTCCATCCATTCTACATAAGCGACTCGTCAGAAGGCGGATTCGGTCAGAAGAAGCCGGAAGACCAGAGGAAGCAGCGCGTATTCGCCGGGGTGGCTTACGACAACGAGGGCTACCCGTATCCCACTGCTGGTAAGACACCAAGGCCTCACAGAAAATCAACGTTGAGACGGCATTAAAATACATATGAATGGTGGAACTGCAAAGCGTCACTTTATGGAACAGATTATGTAAATTCTTATAACGGTTACGCTATTATACCTAGCTGTCCCAGCAAACGTTTGTTCTGCCATCTAAAGCCCGAAATCTATACAGTTAAACAAAATTGAAGTGTCTGTTTGTAACTTCAAATTAACAGCTTTTTATTAGGGTTCCGTAATACTTAAGGAACCCTTATAGTTTCGCTCTGTCCGTCTGTCTGTCTGTCTGTCTGTCTGTCTGTCTGTCTGTCTGTCTGTCTGTCCGCGCCTCTAGCTCCTGTAATTATGAATATAAATTGATGAAATTTGGTGTAGTTATAGATTGTGTATAGATCACGGTTTCGGGATCATAAAAAAAAATAATTTTATATTTTAGGGGTGGCTCTCCATACATGTGAAGTGGGGATGAAAAATATTTTTTCACTCTACCCCATCGTGTGGGGTATCGTAGAATAGGTCTTTTAAAATAAAGGCAAGGTTTCATACGTTACTTTTTTATAAAGTTGACCATTTTCGAGTAATCGGCCTCCAAAGCAGTTTGTAAGTTGGTCCCCCCCCTAGCATTTTTAAACTATAGGAGATAGAAACTTGCAAATTTCCATGCTGATAGATCATGCTAAAAACTCTTTAGGAAAATTATTTTGAACCAAATCGGACAGTAACTTTTGGAGTAATTAAAAAAAAGCATATTACGCGTTTATAGTTACGGAACCCTCCTTAGACATGTCCTGACATGCTCTTGGTTAGGTTATTACATAATGAATCTGAAAGTATTTTCGGTACTTACAATAAAATACCAATTTTTAAAATTTTTGTCTGTCCGTCTGTCTGTCTGTCTGTCGGCCTGTCTGTCTGTTTGTTCCGGCTAATCTCTGACGGCTGGACTGATTTTCACGGGACTTTCACTGGCAGATAGCTGATGTTATAAGGTCTAACATAGGCTACTTTTATTTTAGGGTTTTTTAACTTCGTTAGTTCTGCGCAAACGAAGTTGCGGGCATCAGCTAGTTAATAATATAAATCTTTTTCTCATTTTAGCTATCTACTCGTAATCTCTGAGATCAAGATTCCAATATATTTCAACGATCTCTTAGGATATATAACTTCACGTCAATTTTTGTTTGAGAATCTGAGATTGAAGTCAATCTAATGCCCCGTCCAGACTGCTCGCAAAGTAGGTTGAGGAAGTGCTCCGCGAAGTAACCCGAAGTACGAAAAGGCGAAGCGAAGTGCGTGCCTACTTCGCGAGTAGGTAGTCTGGACGGGGTCTAATATTTTACATACATACATACATATAATCACGCCTTTTTCCCGTAGGGGTAGGCAGGACCGCCTCTTTCCCGTAGGGGTAGGCAGAGACCACTTCTTTCCACTAGCTACGATCCTTACATACTTCTTTCTCTTCGTCCACTTTCATTCTTACCATCCATTCCTCCTCTTACATTCAACGTAGCGAAGCGGCTCTCCATGGTCCATTATATTTTAGATACGTTATTAATTTTGGGGGTAGGTAAGTTATGACTTGTTGGTATAAAAATAGTTTAAAATTAGTTGGTATAAAAAATGATTAATAGGAAGTGACAACATACCTGATACCTACCGAATATACACAAAAAAATATGCAGCCGAATATATAATTTACTGTTTTTGAAGTGAAAACACTTTAGCGTCGTTGTGCACTTTTTTGGGAATGGGTAAAAAATGTTAAACTCGCGTCAGGACACGTGACCGATCGAAAACTCGTAAGACGGAGGGAGAGTAGACGCCGGCGCGGCGTAGAAGAGGTAGTATTATCCCACTTTCTTTCTACATTGTCATGTTTGTGTACAATAGCGCGTTAAATGGATATTGTATTTAACCAAATAAATTATCGTACTTTTATACTGATAAATAAAGCAATTCGTCCGAAATTATTCCTTACCTATTCCAAAATATTCAAAACAACGTTAATGTTCAAGTTTTCACTTCTGCCGGCACGCCCGGGCCCCGGAGTGCAACCCGTTGTTTTTTTTTTTTGGAAGTCGGTTAAAAATCATAAAAATTGGTTAAGCCGTAGTTTGGATATAAACACTGTGACACGAGAATTTTAAATACGTACCTATTAGAACTAGATACCTATAGATATTTCATATTATGACAATTACTGTTTTTCCACTAACAAGTGAGTTATCAGTCTTATGTATTGTAAAATATCATAATTAAAATAATAATTTGTGTTATAATAGAAAATAGTATATATTATAATAGGTATAGTATAAACTTGTTAAAATGGATGACGCTGGCAACATTGATGGACAAGAACGCGAAAAGTAGTACACTGCTTCAATATTGAGCTTTGATTTTTGTTGGTAAAATTTCCTAGGATATTTCACATAATATTATCTCCAATAATTCCTTTTTCCGCTAATCACAAAAGTTTTTACGTAAAATCGTTATTTTTTGAGAAATTTGTAAATTTCTAAAAGTAGGCGTTAATTTGAATCCTGTTCGTTACCGCTGGTTCTTGGTTGATTAATATTGTAAAAACTTAAAATGTATGCAAATATAATTTATTGAATGAAAGAAAACATGCTTTTAAATTTATAAAATATATTTTCAGTTCGATAACTTAGAAATACACGAGATCAATTTAGTATTCCTGTCCTGTACGTTACTTAATGTGTAAAATGTATCCAAAAGTTTTTCATAAACTATTTTAATATTTAACTATTTTAATTTTTAGTATTTTGATAAATTACGTTATTTCTTTAAAAATGTGTATACATATTTTAAACTTTCTCAAATAAAATTAACATTTTTAGCTACATTGGTTTAGGGTACAGTCTCGTAACAGGACATGCTGTCAACGAACAGGACCCTGTAAGGTTGAGTTCACATGACGCTTAATATAAGGATTCACTTTTTAATTACCCAACTGTCAAGAAGGGTTATATTTTGCGCGCATATCTTGTATGTATGTATGCATGCATGTATGTTCGTAAATTCCTTTATTCCCACGTATCTTCCAAATGGCTGGATGGATTTCAACAATTAAGGTATCGTTAGATTTGTCCCAAAAACCCAAAATAGTGGATCAATTTTGATGGAATTCTATTTAACTAATCCAGAAGATAATTAAAATCTCAAAAAATATTTCCATTCCATTTCAATTCATATAAATGACGGTGTTCAGTGGTAAACATAAAAATACAATTGAATAATTATATTTTATATACCTACATAAAATATATTCAGTCGTATTTAGTGTGACCTTTATGTAGGGTAGGTAGTTAGGTACCCGCCTACCCTACATAAAGGTCACACTCATATTAAGACTACTAAAAACAAAACCCTTATTTTGCCTCGCACTGTAAGAAAATATTATATGCAATAAATAAAATAATACAAAAAAATCAAGCTTACACCATGTAAACCTTGCTTTACGTGATCCTGTTCGTGACTTTCAAGTCCGGCCTATACGTTACCACCGTGATGGTAACGGAATCGAGTACTTCTTAAACAAAACTATAAAATTTCTACAATTGCTGATATTTATCACACATTTTTTCACATTATAGTAATCTTAAATAGTTTATTTAAGTTTTAGACATTAAATCTGTCTTGGAAAAACGTTAAAACATCAAAAAATAAATATATATACTCACCGGACAGTGCCCGTAGAAACACAACCACTCACCAAACGGAAAAAATTAAACAGCCGTTTGAATAAAATGGCTGATTAAACCATAGACACCTGCTTTTTTATTTTTTCGGTCTCACTATGATGTTGCCATTTACGTACAATATGAATACCACATCGAGCAAAAATGCTAAAAATTTAAAGGAAAATGCGGTAAAGGAACCTGGACATGTCCGGTAGGTCCATACGTCGGGGACAAGTTTAAAAATTACTTTTTAAGTAAAAATTCGGGCTTTGGCAACACAATAAACTTAATAAATGATTAAAATCCCGCCAAATTGTAAATGCAACCAGAGGTTTGCCAGTCAAGTAACTTTATTTTTCACAAAACGCTGTTAAATGTCGGTTTTTTTTTAGGGGACAGTACTATACAACGAATTTGCAATTTTTTGAACTTGAATTTTAACAATATAATAAAGGTTTATGCGTAATATTTTAACAAATATGGCATGCCTATTTCATTTAAAATCAAATAATATGGTAACAATTCTTGTAAAACCTATCAAAGTCATGCAGCAGTACGATATAACCTGGGGACATGTAGAAAAGTCCAATGTACAACTTTTCGCGTTCTTGCCCTGATATCAATTTATATATTAAGCTATAAATTAGTGTGGTAATAAAAACGCAGACTCCTTTATTTTCTATACAAAAAAACCTCCTCCATAGTGTACTGGTGATGAATGACACAAAAAAATCCTCTCATTCCAGTGGGCCGGTACTGCGAGTGGACGCACAAGACGACCGACCAAGCTCTGGTCTCCGACACCTTCGAGCAGTACATGGACACTCTCCAGCTGGAGTGTGAACCGGGAGAACCGAGCGTCCTCAATTGGACCGTAGCGCACGAGACCCCCGACCTGCTGTATTACCAGGTAAGAGGAGGCAGTCGTAGTAAGGAGAGCAAGAAAACAAAGAGCAAAGAATAGGCAGCTACAGAAGTATAGCCTGACCAGGAATATAGAAAACCTGGCCATATTAAGGAAAATTCACAAAAGTTAATTAAAAACTCGCTAATATCAAAATATTTTAGTTTTAACCAATCACAACTATTCATAGTGTTGCCGCAATCAAAATTTAACTCCCTCAATGCAGATTTTTTTCCTTAAAAGGCTTTATAATCAAAATATTGTTGATTTCTTATGACATGATAGTAAGTAGGTTACTAACATAACTTATTTATCCTTTCCAGTGTTACACGCACAATAACCTCGGCTGGAAGATACACGTAGTAGATCCGGGCACACCTATCCCGCTTCCAGGAGACAAGAGTGCTATCACAAACATGGCGGCACCCCTTCTGTCACTGTCACTGTCACTTGTCAGTCTGACAGCTCTCTACTCTATGGTGAGGTCAAGATAGACGCGTTCGAATACTCGCAACGAGCTCTGCTGCATTATATTGCACATTACAAAAATATACGACTACTGAAACTAGAAGACAATAATATTATAATATTATACAATTTTTATAATGCGTTATACATGTGTTTGATGACAATAACTTTATTATTTAACATAGAATTTATATGATATATAATAATTAGTTATTTACAAAAAATATTGTATCTGTAAACTTTATCTATAAAACGTAAGTTTGAAATGTGATAATATAATCGTTGGTGAGGCAGGGCTCGCGCGTATAATGTATATTGTACAGGTACTGTTTGAAATAATGTCAATAATTATATATATCAATTTCATATCAATAAGTAATTATACAGTTTGAAACTATCTTTACAATTTATAGGGTTTGGATACTAATATTTGTAGTTATATATTTTCAGTACTAGATGTTGTATTGCCTGTTTAAAAAATCAACTAAATTGGTAGAAATTTACAACAGCAAATTAATAAACCTATGTAATGTAGTTTCGACTGGTTCGAAATATGTTAATTTAATCGAACTAAATTTAGGTCTATCAATGGAAATAAAAAATACAACATAAACTGTATGTTCTCAGTACAAAAACAATGACAATAAATTATAACTATGAAGTTATTCCGTATTCGACAAATCGAACAGTTTGCAATTATTTTAAAGACTAATCCTAAAAGAGATTGAGCCAATTACAAGGGTTATGAACTAAACGTTTTTACAATACTCGAAATGTATGACAATAAACTAGGTAATGACTGTGTAAATAATATTTTAAATATTTTTCAATTTTACATTATATAGTTATTGATGTAGCAATTTGTAAGTTTTAAAAGTGTGGCGATGATAATAAAATGTAAACAAATGACAATAATAAATAGTCTATTGCTTAATTATAGTGTTAAAATGGACTATAGGTAATAGTTTGTTAGGAGTACCTACATTTGGCTTCTTTATACGAGCGAAATTAACAATTTTTCTATCATTAAGTAAGAAGTATATAAAAATATATATATAAAGCTATGCACTATATTAATGGTATTTGATATTTAACATGTGATGTTTTTAATGGACATAAATGATAATAATTGAATGGAGACCTAAATCTTAACGAATTATAGATACGGTACAAAAATAAACCTTATGAAGTAATATCCATGTAATAGGTATATTAATTGATTTTGTATTAATATAATAATTCTCAGTATCACAAATTTTCATATCACGATAACATGGTAATAACACATAATCGAGATTTAAAAAAATTAGTATGTGGAAAAAGAGGCGCAATTAAGAAATAATTATTATAATAAGTATTACTTACTTATGGGGCTCTGTGTGAGATTATTTGATTTTTATTTCATAAATGTATATTAACTTTCATTGTTTACTACAAGTTATGTTTTGTTTTTATTTATTACTAATAATTATAACGTTCGTAACTTTCATTGTTCATATGCAGAATTTATAAAAATATTGTGTGTAGTAAAACTATACACTAAACTATAAATACAATAAGAAAATATAAATAATTAAATGTGTAGGTACCATTATAAACTTAACTGAGTTACAAAAATTCTTCGCAACGAATCATATATAAGACGTATTAAACACCTCGACTTCATTTATAAATTGAACCATAGAACATAACATTACATTCCATAATTATTTATGAATGGCACTTTTAACAAAATACAATATCTCATATTTGAAACGTAATTTTCGCTATATTGTAATTAAGCCAGCGACTTTACTGCAAAGTCTATTAAGAAAAAATTTGTTAATTAAGATTTTTAATCATTTTTTATTACAAATTCAATAACTTTTCCATTGTTGTCTCAAGTAGAATTTGCACATTTTCTTGCTATGCATATCTTGAGCGAAGAAGCCGTGAATTTCGTAGAACGACCGTCCCAGCATATGGTAGAGTTGGTTGTATGATGTGGATGCTTAATTATGTATGTAAATATTCAACTTCTTCCTTTTTGGAAGTCGGTTAAAAAGTATTGTTAATACTTTGCCTCGAATAAGGCCTAAGCTAAGTATAGCGTTTCCTGTTTTGTGTCGTCCGTGTTTCGATTTTAGCTCGCATTCCCTGTATTTTATAAGTATGTTCATAGACTTAAATGACAATAATTAAATAATTATTGAAATGTGTGACAATAATTCACGTTTGCAAAAAATATAAAACTATTTAAAGTTGCTAAAATGTATTGACACTCACTATCATATTAGATAAATATTGAAATTAGATTGTAATTTTAAAATAATTTTACACTTAGTAGATTTAGATGTTGAAGCACAAAATTTTGTTACTTTTAAGATTTTTATTAATAGTTACATGTTTGAAAATTTTAGAATAATCGCATGAAATAATTATGTACTATGTAGATCTTCTAACATACTGATTACTGAATGATAATAATCATGTTAGCGAATTTTTAAATGACTAAATTCTTCTAACTGTCCATCTAAAATGAAAAGCATTTGTTCATTAAAATACCGAAATACCGTTATTAACAATGCGATGCATTTAGATTTTTAATCTACAACAAAATTTTATTGAAAAAAAATCAAAATTTATTATGACGACAGGAAATATCTCTACATAGTCCATAAATTGACAATAAATCATATTATATTTATGTGTGTAACATTATGAACAATTTGTTGAATTCATTTCAACGCTTTTTGATCTTGATCTTGTTATTTTTTTACATAATTTATGAATATCTACACGGTATGTTAGTAAAGTAGAATCTTTGATTTAATAGTACTCACTCACTGTTTTCTAAGGTAATAAATGAAGCATTATTTTTGTTTTGTATATTCTATTCAATTTACATACCCGTTGTCATTGTTCGCTTTTCTCGAAAAAATATAATTTACCCTATTCTGAAATTATAAAAGCATACTCTTTTATGTCTATGTACTATACATAATAATATTATTATATATGATTATACCTACTTTCAAGCGTTGAATGGTGACATTTTAATGTACATCCCGCTAGCAATATCCCGCGATTTTTTTTCGTGGGATATTGCTAGATATAATTTAAAAAATTAAATTGTATGCTACCATGGAATTTGATTTGTCTATGATGCTACAGACTTCCGCAAACGCCTGATTCTATCAAATATCGATTGGTGACATAAAGTACTTAAACCTGTATACACAAAATAAACAATATAATTTTTATATATGTATTTTCTCATAACAGACTGCGTGGTTCTAGATTTAGCGTGCCTTAGTTGTCAATAATGCTACTTGCTAGTCATAGCGAGTGTTTATTTAGATTTTAATTTTGCAACGTTCAAATAACAAAAGCACAAATTGCATAAGTGTAATGTAATACAAAGATTATATTATTTCTTTATAACATATGTAGGTATATAATATGACATCGGGTAGATTATTTGTATGTCTAACATTTTATAAGCAAATCATTTAAATATAGTCATTAACAATAAATTGCTGTTACTTTTATGTACTTGAATTTAAACAATAAACTTTTCCTAAACCATTGTTATATTTCATTTTACTTTATCCTCCAACTTAGCAAATTTTATTACAAACATGAAAATGTTTTGTTGCTATAAACATATTATCTCTGAGGTTAGTGGAATTGTTCATAATCAAGAATGCTGTTTATTGTTCAAGGCCACAGCTAGTGCATAGCCTCAAATTAATCAACATTCAACGCCTATTATGAGCGCCATAAAGTCAAAAGACTGTATCATGTATGACGACCTTAAAAACTTTCTCGGGTTTATGCCATTGATGTTTTGCGAGACGGGTAACTGCTTACGTCTTCGATTTTAGTAATCCTGTTTTATTCTTCTTTACAAGGTTCCGGTTGGCTACCGAGGAGCAAATTAAAACTGGCCTAAAATTATTTTGAGTATTTTTTTTCAAGTGACCTAGTATTGTAGATGGGTGGTACTATCGCCAGGCCGTACGTGCGGCACCCCGCTCTAGCGGGGAAATCAGTAGGGACTTACGCGCGAGCTAGTTACGTACGCGCGACATTCGTTCGTAATTATTATTACTTAACGTATTATTTTAATAACCTAACCAAGAGCATGTCAGGACATGTCTAAGGAGGGTTCCGTAACTATAAACGCGTAATATGCTTTTTTTTTAATTACTCCAAAAGTTACTGTCCGATTTGGTTCACAATAGTTTTCCTAAAGAGTTTTTAGCATGATCTATCAGCATGAAAATTTGCAAGTTTCTATCTCCTATAGTTTAAAAATGCTAGGGGGGGACCAACTTACAAACTACTTTGGAGGCCGATTACTCGAAAATGGTCAACTTTATAAAAAAGTGACGTATGAAACCTTGCCTTTATTTTAAAAAACCTACTCTATGATACCCCACACGATGGGGTAGAGTGAAAAAATATTTTTCATCCCCACTTCACATGTATGGGGAGCCACCCCTAAAATATAAAATTATTATTTTTTTATGATCCCGAAACCGTGATCTATACACAATCTATAACTGCACCAAATTTCATCAATTTATATTCATAATTACAGGAGCTAGAGGCGCGGACAGACAGACAGACAGACAGACAGACGGACAGAGCGAAACTATAAGGGTTCCTTAAGTATTACGGAACCCTAAAAATGGGTAAAAAAACGGGAAAAGATACTGTGCAGTATTTAACTGCAACAAGGATTGCGATCCAAATTTGAGTTTTTTCAAGCTCCCTATGGACGCTGAGAGGTAAGATATATAATTTTAACATTGTTATTATTATTGTGAAATTATCATTCTTTGGGTTACCAAAATAAGTAGGAATGTAGGCAGGTATACTAAGTTGGTGTAATTATTAATCTTTCACAAATATCTACCTAAATTAAAGGAATTTCGATGTGTTTCGTTTTAAAAACCTACCTGCCCATTGTTTGTTTTTCTGTTCGCTAGAATAAAACCGATAATGGATATTTAAATATATACTATGCCATATGTACTAACAGTAGATAACTACGCTATAGTTATGTTGTTAAACATATCTAATAATATTTCATTAATTCTGTAGGTAACACCTTTAAATTGAAAGACTTTGTTTAATCTATCTACATACCTACAACACGTTCAAAATTTAAATATTTAGGCTGAAGACTTGACGAGCCAACGCATTTCAAATAAGTACCTACCTAGACCTAGGTATAAGTACCTACTTATATTTCGCGCGTAACTTATTTCATTTAAATACCAGAGACAAGACAGAGACAGTAAGGCGGCGTGATTCAACATCTTTGAGTAATACCAGGCCGTAAAGGTATCGAAAACGTTTACGTTTACACTTAACGCATACCTACTTTTAGGTATGCGCGAATTTATTAGAGTTAAAGTACCTACTATTAACACCTACCTTAGGTTTATTTGGAAAGTAATTTGTTCACTAAAGTAGGTACAGTAGGTAGGTACCTACTAGAAAAAAAATTGTAATTAAATAAATTATTTTCTAAACGGAGACAACCCCGATTTCGTCACAAAAAGAATAAGAGTTATGCGATAGAAAGAGACGCAACTTGTAGGTAAATATAATCGTAGGCGATCACGCGCTGCGCAAGCTGAATTGAACTTAATGGTATCGTAGTAAGAGTCCCTATTTCTTCTAATGAATCTTCGAAGTGGTGCTTCTGTTGTAACTAATATCTATTCTGTGCTATCGCTTACTATCAGACGATCCATCTGCTCTTATTTAACATAACATTAATTGCATAACACAAAATTTAACTAAATATCAGCTCGCGTATTGCATGTGAAATTACTAATTCTATAAGTTGACCTCAAATGTCTTGCGTACGTTATATAATATAATTTTTTGTTATCTCAGTCATACGGTATGTTTTGGTAGAATTTTAATTTATTAAGTGGTCACACCAATTGACGTTAGATTTATCTGTCAAATTGTCGTTCTACAAATTGTCAAATGTCAATTTTTATCATGAATCACTTTTCGAGCAACGCGTCTTTTGCTTATTTTTAGTTTAAAACACCTTGTTTCCTTTTATTTTGTGCATGCTTCGTGATTTCTGTTTTTCTATCCCTGAGTAAAAGCTTTCTTAACATAAGATTCAATGTTCTAAGATTCACGTAACATAACTGTGAAATAGCGACTGAGAAACCATATTGAAAGTGTTTTGTTGTCACAACAAAGTTATATTATTACAAAACAATTATAACTATTACAACATGGTTAAGGTAATATTTTCTTACATTATTTAATAATTCTTCTTATTTAAAGTTAATAATATAATCTCGCCAGTCGCAACAAAATGGCTGTGCAGGTTACTAGCAACAAATAAAAAAAGTTATGAAAAACTATAAATCACACCTGTCTTGTCATGTGAGGTTTCTTTTGGCATTACCTTTTAAGTTAAATTCCAGTGTTTTTAAAAAGAGAAAAAAATGGTATGAAGTATTTCAATAAATGTTGTGGAACTATAAAATTGCTTGGTTTTTGTTTGTATAGTTTGATTGTCAATATAAATGCAAATGCAATAAAATTTGCCTTGACTCAAGTTTAGGGGTATAAAAAAGGTCTTAAAATTTACATCTATAGCTTAACTTACTGTTGTAATCTTTAGTATAAACGGTCAGAGTGTAGCAAGTGTGTGCAAGGCGAAAATAATTTGTATAGTGAATAATATCTGTTTGTAAATCCTTTTCAGAAAGAACCAGGCAATGTGATTCCAGCAACAGCTGAAGCTGATAAACAAGAGGAACCAGCACCAAATGTCGACCCAAAACAGCCCGATCCCATTCCAAAACCGATGTTAGTCAAAGTCCAAGTGCCAGTAGCGACAGCACAGACGCCACGCTTCACAGTACCTTCGTTCACTAAAACTCCACCTAATGAGTTGTACAAGAAACTGCTGCCGGCAGTGTTGTTCTTGCTTACGTTTGTAACTGTGATGACAATGTTGCTTATTTACATGGATACTGTTGGTGAGTATACAATTGTGATTTTTACCCGAACTATAGCAAAGACAAACGGTAGAGCAATGATTTTGGCAGTCATGTTTCTTTGTTTGTTCCACTGTAGTGCCGAAGCTACTGGTCCAATTTTAAATTAGGTGTCAGTAGATTCGTAATAATAGCTATATAATTTTTTACGTAATCGTCGTATAGTTTTAAAAAAAATTAGAAGGTACTGAACATCCATTTCTCCAATCAACTTTGTCCGTTTGGCTTTTTATTATTGAAATGAAAACTTCTTTAGCAGCTTTGTGCATTTCTTTTTTGGTAAAAAATGTTAAAACTCGTGTCAGGACACATGACCTGCTCGAAAATTCTTAAGGTGGAGGGAAAGTAGACTGCCGGCGCGGCATAGAAGAGTATCCCCTCTCTACCATGTGGCGATGTATGCCTGCTCCTGCTGTTTCGTTTTTCACTTCTACCGGCACTCCCCGAGTGCAACCGGTTTTTGTTTTTTTTCTAGAATGAAATTTTATCAAACTTAGGCCTTTGCATCCGTTAATGGATGATTTATACAGTATTCTCCGAGCGAAGTAACCACTCTTGAAAATACTGTAGTGCCTGGGACAGTTGGTTTTTAAATGTCGTATGGTTGCCCAAGCACATACGGCATTCTCACAACATAGTCAGCCTAGTCCAGAGGAATGAACTAGTCAATACGTCTGGGGCCAACTATGTGCGGGTTTCCTCACGATGTTTTCCTTCACCGTTAGAGCGTCCGTATAATGTACCTGAGATCTGAAAAAGTCTCATTGGTACACGCCACAGCCTGGGATTCGAACCTGCACTCTCTCGAGTGCGAACCAAACGGTCTACCCACTAGGCTACGGAGAAATTTTATCAAATGTTTACATTAATCAAAATCTTTTCCAGCCCTGGGAGCACAGCAGTTCCGTCTCAACATGTCCCGGGACTACGAGCTGGCCAAGATACCTGCCGAGTCCCCCACTCTGGTGGCCTATGTTAGACAATTGCATCTCTCCCCCCGACCATCCAAGAACCCACCGCCTGTTACGGAGCCGAATGACAGAGTGAAAGTGCTGGATAAACTGTATGGGGAAATTGTAAGTACATTTGAAGGTTTTCACTAAAGTATAGACTTTTATACATTATTTGTTACTGCCAACGTCTGATATATTGACAAAAACGGTAACATTGTACAAGATACCTGTTGTGTAAATAATAATTTATTACTAATAATATGTTTTCTTAGAAAATATTGTTTTTGCTTCACTTAATTTGTATTCAAATCATTTATTTATTAACTTTATTTGTTTTAAATCATTGAACACAATATGTAAAGTGAATGTTTTTTTTTCAGTATATTCCATTGCTAGTTTTAATATATCACTAGCTTTTCCCGCGGCTCTATAAATATAGTATCCCACGGGAACGCTATACTTTTTCGGAATAGAAAGTACCTTATGTGTTGTTCCAACGCTTAAACTACAACCGTACCAAATTTCATCAAAATCTGTTTAACAGTTTATGCGTGAAAGAGTAACAAACATCCATCCATCCGCACGAACTTTTACATTTGTGATAGGAGGATTAGGCAGGCTCTTGTTGTTGCTAGAACTGTTACTCCGTCTACGGCGCGTATAGATCCTCCCCCCGCGCGCCCCTCACCGCCGCCGCCCGCACTTGATGTCTAGCCGTATTAGTCGTAGCCTCTTTTTATTTTAAACTAGTTGTTGCCCGCGACTTCGTGCGCGCACAAGTTAATTTCGCAGAAACCGTAAATTTTACCGCGATAAAAAGTAACCTATGTCCTTCCCTATGGTCTACCCTACATCTGTAGTTTCGGAGCCTTTTCAATGAAAAAAACGAACAAACTTTTCCTCTTTATTATATTAGTATAGATTGTATAGGTCGCGCAACGAATTTATAAAAAACAAACTATTTAAGCAAGTTTGTTCTGCTGCAAAATCTCTTCACATTAGAAATAAAATAAAGAATTCGAAAAATAAGATAAAAACAACTTGGCAAATTATTGCAAATGAAACTGGAAGAGTCACCAGTCGCAACACAGATTTTAAATTGAATATAGATAATAAATTAATTAAATCTGACAGTGAAGTTGCAACTGCTTTTGAGAAATTCTTTGCTGACATTCCAGTTTCAACCACCAAAAATTTGGATGCCTCTCCTGCTGATGCTGAATTACTTCTCAAAGAAAATGTAAGAGAGTGTGAAATCGAATTTAGATTTAAAGAAATAGGACCCCAAGACATTATTAAAATTTTTTATTTATTAAATATTAAGAATACTGCAGATTTATGGGGCCTTTCTATGAAAGTTATGAAATCTATAATCGATATTATCGCACCTTACTTAGCAATTATTTTTAATGACTGTATAAAAAGTGGCGTCTTTCCTGATCTAATGAAACATAGTAAAGTTTTACCTCTGTTTAAGTCTGGTAGTAGGTCGGATCCATCTAACTTCCGACCTATATCTATTTTACCAACAATAAGTAAAATATATGAAAAAATAATACTTATTCAGTTACTAGCACACTTTAATATAAATAACATTTTACATGATAAACAGTTTGGTTTTACGAAGGGTCGCTCTACAACAGATGCTGGCGTTGATCTAATTACTTATATTTTTGATGCTTGGGAGGGGTCGCAGGATGCTCTAGGAGTCTTTTGCGATCTCTCTAAGGCATTTGATTGCGTGCAGCACAGAACGTTGATCAGGAAACTATGCCACTACGGAGTAAGGGGACCAGCACTCGTCCTATTAAAATCTTATTTATCAAATAGGACTCAGAGGGTTGAGATAAATGGAAAAAGATCCACAGGTACCAAAATTGAGATGGGGGTCCCACAAGGATCTATTTTAGGACCCTTCCTTTTTCTGGTCTATATAAATGACCTACCATACCTTATTAATGGAAAAAACGGGATAGTCTTATTTGCCGATGACACGTCACTTACTTTTAATATTAATCGCCAAAACGCAGGCTATGACGAAGTAAATAATGCTCTCTCAAAAATAGTACACTGGTTTAGTGTTAATAATCTTTTGTTAAATAGCAAAAAAACTAAATGTATAAAGTTCACGTTGCCGAATGTAAGGCAAACTGAAACCAATGTACTATTGAATGGCAAAGGTATGGAATTAGTAGATACAGCTGTCTTTTTAGGTATAACATTAGACGCAAAACTCCAGTGGGGCCCTCATATTGCTGGGTTGGCCGACAGACTCAGTTCAGCAGCATTTGCAGTAAGTAAGATTAGACAATTTACAGATGAAAACACAGCAAGGCTTGTATACTTTAGTTACTTCCACAGTATAATGTCCTATGGCATTCTACTGTGGGGAAATGCTGCAGATATAAATACTATATTTGTGCTGCAGAAGCGAGCTGTTCGGGCAATCTACAAGCTGGCCCCCAACACTTCATTAAGAGAGAAGTTTAAAGAAACTGGAATCTTAACTGTAGCTTCTCAGTATGTTCTAGAAAATGTATTATATGTTAAAAAAAATTTAAGCCAATTCAAAAAGAAAAGCGACAACCACAATAGAAATACTCGAAATAAGCATAAGCTTGATGTACCAGTGACTAGACTTAGTAAAGTAAAGAACTCGTTTAAAGGCCAATGTATACGCCTATACAATAAGATCCCAGAACGCGTTCAAATTTTTTCAATCAATAAATTTAAAAAAGTAGTTAAAGAACGTTTATGTGCTAAAGCCTATTATAAAGTTAATGATTTTATGAATGATAGCACACCTTGGGAATAAGGTGGCCCCCTGTAAGGCTACTTCGAAATTACATATATTGTATTCTTGTTATGTAGTTTTAGGCATAACATTGTTATATACCTTTTTTATTTTAAAAGAACAATTTTCCATCTTTTTGGTAAAAGATGGCCCCGTGCGAGTTTCTTACGCCGGTTCTTCTCGACGGGCTAGTTTCCGAACCGGTGGTAGGCATCATGTAGGACAATTCTATAAGTGTTATAATATAACCTATATGGAAATAAAAATTTTGAGTTTTGAGTTTGAGTTTGAATTAAGATCTTTCAACAAAAGTAGAGGGGGTATGCGCAGAAGTCACTTTTTGGGTGTGTTTGGCGGTAGCGGGCTCGGGCGGGGAGGTGTGGATGCGCCGAACGCACGCCGAACGTGGCTGCCGATACGCTATTGGTGATGTACCACACTAATATTATAAAGAGGAAAACTTTGTTTGTATGTTTGTTTGTAATGAATAGGCTCAAAAAGTACTGGACCGATTTCAAAAATTCTTTCACCATTCGAAAGCTACATTATCCACGAGTAACATAGGCTAAATTTTATTTTGGAAAAAAAAATAGGGTTCCGTAAGATATTTGGGTTTTACGGACACATGGTGTAAAAATGACAATCAGAAAAGTTACTTATTTTGCGTACGCTGCCTAAACTATAAAAGATGGAACCATAAAATGTTCTAATTAATTGTAGATCTTATTAATATCTACAAAAAAGTCCGCGACACACTATACCTATCAATGTCGAGTGAGGCACAACAACCATTTTTTTATTTAGAAATCTTGATTTTTTTTTGGACTATATTTAAACGCGTTTATTTTACTCATGCTATTAATCCTTATCAAAATAAATTATTTTATCACTAAGTACAGTCTATGTAGATAATATTTATTCTTTGAATGATTAAAATTGGACGTTTGGTTTTGAAATTATGGCGAAATTAAAATATTACGATTTCTGCTGCACGGCCCGTTGCGAAGTGTGCGTCACCAAGGCGGGGGTGCGCGTGCGGGTTTAGATCTACATGAGTAATTTTTTGTTTTGTGTTCGTTGTAACTATGATGGACAGATACTTGAATACCTATTTATTTAGTGTTTGTTGTATTGTTAGTCCTGAAGAGTATAGGTATTTCATACGATAAAAGTATACCCACCTACTTATTTCATTGAGTTTTAGTAGGTACCTATATTAATTTGTTTCTGTTTGTTTTGACTAAATTTCGCCCGTTTTGTTAGAGGTTTAAAGACATTCTGTAGTATTAGTATCAGTATTGTACCCGTGCGAAGCCGGGGCGGGTCGCTATTAGTAATATAATATATTCTTTGTTATTGGTCACATGCGAACGATCCCCTCCACTTTCACTGAGCGCTCATAAACCGTTGCGCGACCTGTACCTACCTTTCTACCTGAATTCAGTCCACACTAGTAAGTAGTAATTGTACCGACAATATTCTACTACCATGATCGAGTACTGTAAACTCTTGTCTCTATTAGAGATGCCACGAATAGTGAATTGGCCGAATACCGAATATTCGGCAACGCTGTCGGCCGAAGCGCCGGATATTCGGCACGAAATACATACTTGTCGAGAACGCGTTAGCTGGATCAAGTCAAGTCGTAACCTGTTTTCCTCGTTGCGTTGGCGCAGCAGGCGACGACTAGCGTGTAAGTGTATAGTGAGAGGTTATTTTCTAAGGCTGGTAACATTTACGATGAAAAGCGTAATCGTTTGCTACCAAAAAATGCTGAAAAGCTTGTTTTTATCCATCACAACTTACCGCTGATCAATTTTAATTACTAAAGTATTGTAATTTGGAAATAAATATATAATTTGGAGTAATATAACCGATAACGTGTCTTTCATACATGATTTGGTATTCGGTATTCGGCCGAATAGTACGTATTATTCAGCCGAATACCGAATAGCTAAAAAAGTAGCCGAATAGGCCGAATGCCGAATAGTTGCCGAATATTCGTGACATCTCTAGTCTCTATTGCAGTACAACGGCACCCTGGTGGAGATCCTGCCGCGCGGGGGGCGCGACCCCGGCGCCCTGTACCTGGAGGGCGCGCGCGGCTGGCGGGGCACGGCGGTACGCGCGCCCATGAGGGACTTCCTGCAGCTGCGGGCCGCCGCCGCAGCCCTGCACGCCTGCCTCAGCCCCACGCACCCGCGCGAGGTGAGTTATAGGCGCCTCTATACTCGAGTTTAGGAGTAAACAAACATACTACTAAAGTGGGCTTCGGATGTTGTATATGTCACTGTAAAATTGTAGAAACCGTTGGATTGTAATATAACTAGAGATATTATAAAATGTCGACAGATTGTGAAATAAAAATTTCTTACAATTTTACACATTTACGCCTAATGCGGTCCCCTTTCTATCTAGCTCTAAATCTATCTATATATTATAAAAAAGCTTTGCCTTTTGATATATCAACGCACCGACCAAACCCTCAAAGCTAGAAATTTGAAATTTTGTACACGTATTTTTCATATGACGTAAGCATCCACTAAGGAAGGATTTTTCCAAATTCAACCGCCAAGGGTATAAAATAGGGGACGAAAGTTTAAAACTTAATTATACGCAGGCGAAGCCGCAGGCAATAGGGGAGCGGACTACATCTAAAATATTTAGTTTCATTAATATACACAGAAATAGTAAGGCATTACTACTTGGTAAATATAAAAAAATGATGTGTAGTTTATTAATCAAATACATCTAAAACAGTAACAGTAAACTAAAACCTACATCATTAGTTTACTTACATCATATACAAAAACATTCATTATGGTAATATGAACTTATAGACGCGCAAATAAATATTGAAGATATTTAAAAATATGTTCCTGCGGCCGTATACTTCATACCTACTTCATACACTTTAACCCACGAGTGACGTCACTCGTAACCCGACTTTAGTATGGAGCGTTTTCACGAGAAATTTTGTATACAAATCGTTGTACCTTTGAAAATATTGACTTTTGATATACTGTTTCTTCTGAGAAGTTACCCATATTATATTTTAACCCCCTTACTAATAAAAATATTTATCCAGTAGATAATACAAACGACTTTTCCAACGCATAAGACAAGGACAAAACATTGCTTGTGTACTGGATAAATATTTTTATTAGTAAGGGGGTATGAGTAGATATTGTTTATTTATGCAATTTAAAAATAACCTAACCAAGAGCATGTCAGGACATGTCTAAGGAGGGTTCCGTAACTATAAACGCGTAATATGTTTTTTTTTTAATTACTCCAAAAGTTACTGACCGATTTGGTTCACAATAATTTTCCTAAAGAGTTTTTAGCATGATCTATCAGCATGGAAATTTGCAGGTTTCTATCTCCTTTAGTTTAAAAATGCTAGGGGGGGGGGACGAACTTACAAACTACTTTGGAGGCCGATTACTCGAAAATGGTCAACTTTATAAAATAGTAACGTATGAAACCTTGCCTTCATTTTAAAAGACCTATTCTACGATACCCCACACAATGGGGTAGAGTGAAAAAATATTTTTCATCCCATTTTTCATTCACATGTATGGAGAGCCACCCCTAAAGTATAAAATTATTATTTTTTTATGATCCCGAAACTGGTATCTATACACAATCTATAACTGCACCAAATTTTATCAATTTATATTGATAATTACAGGAGCTAGAGGCGCGGACAGACAGACAGACGGACAGAGCGAAACTATAAGGGTTCCTTAAGTATTACGGTACCCTAAGAATGAGTCCGATCCCCTATTAATGCTATTCTATCTCAATAGAGGTGTATCTATTGAGATAACGTAACACCACCACCGACGTCCCCAGGTGAGCTACCAGGAGGACGCGGGCGCGGGCAGCACGTTCAGCTCGCGCGTGCTCTGCCTGCCGCTGCACACGATCCTGCTGGTGGCGGACGCGGTCGTCAGCGACTACGTCATCCTGGCGGGGGACAGCGTGCCGCGCGCGCTCACGCACGTGCCCTACGGCGACGTGCGGCTCCGGGTGAGTGTACGGTGTTATAGGCTTTACCAGTTACCACGAAGTATAGATACCAGGAGTCCGAACGGTATAGGCTTTTCCATGCGGTCAGGTCAGCCGGTGGAGCAATACAGAGTGATACCCAGGGAGCCCAAGGTTAATGGGACAGGGTCAGGAAATAGACTCACTTCTTCCGGTTGCTCAGGTCGACCCAGGTGTAATTATGTACACAATAGTAGGACCAGATCTTAGTTCTC
Source organism: Glaucopsyche alexis (assembly GCA_905404095.1). Classification (NCBI taxonomy): domain Eukaryota; kingdom Metazoa; phylum Arthropoda; class Insecta; order Lepidoptera; family Lycaenidae; genus Glaucopsyche; species Glaucopsyche alexis. Next base: position 2,060,201 of record FR990064.1, on the reverse strand, counting down.
TTTTCTGCCGCTAGCTGTGCGAGACCGACGAGTACCGAGTGTTGCCAATACTATTATTTATTACAATAATTTTTGATTACCATTAGGCAATTACCGTGTTCTACGGTATCTATACTTCGAGAACAGTTTCTATGAATTTCCTAAAACTTTTAAATAATTAGATTTAAATCCACGTTTCTCATAATATTTTCTTCCAGAGCTTCCTTCCATCAATAGCAACATTTAAACTTCCCGCGTAATTTCAAACGAGTGCTTGTCGAACTGTCGCGCGCTCTACCGGCAAAAATCTGTCCCCGTAATTGAGACCATTATTTTAACATTACATTCGGACTCCAGGTATATATACTTTGTGGGCTTTACGATAGTCAAGAGGCTATTATCACTCATACAAAAAAAAATGGGACCAGATTAGCGCCTCTAGTGAGCTGCCCCCTCAAACTTTTAACCGCCTTGAATGAATGAATGAACACTTTATTGCGCACTAAAAAGTAAAATCAAACAATACAGTTACTAAAACTGGGCACAAAGGCGGTCTTATCGCTACAACGATTTCTACCAGACAACCTTGTTGAATTTGGAAAAAGATTTGTAACTTATTACAAAAGTAGGTCCTTCCAAAAAAGGAGGACTATAATTAATTATATTTGATTTAATGAGCATGGCGGGAAATTTAACTTACGTAATTATAGTTTAAGTTATCGTTAAATTACTCTTTCGAATATAATTTGACATTCCAACAAAACTGATCAACCATCTCCATGAACAATTATTACTGCAGTACTATATATTCGTGAGCCTCTTATACATACGTCTAGTGTATCTGGAAGCGGCATTGTGTCATCTGTTGTGGTTTCTAAGTAACTTTTATGTAATATTAACCCTGTAAGACAGAGAGCGATATATTGAAATATCGCCATTCTTGTCGCACCGAACTGCCCCCTTTTTGGTCCAAGGTCATTCATACAAAGTCGACCACCCCTGGTTATAATGATGACATACAGTCACAATATAGTGCGATTCAAATGAGAATAGGATCGAGTCGGCGCCATATTGTGACGTCATAGCTGTCAATTTTACCCAATTGGGTATCTAATTAGGTAGGGTGGGCAAAAAAGTTTTTTTTTTTTATTTTAATATAATTTATTTACAAAATTGAGTGAAAAAAATGTAATCCGAATCTAGCTCTTCAATTTCGCTCATCCCTGTATTACTGTCGAGTAGTCGTCGTCGTCTATGTAACACAGCGCCTCGTGTACTCATTTTCGAGCAAAATGAGTATGACAATAACAAAAACAATATAATTTTGGCAAGTTGCCTTGCACCAACAATGAAAAACAAAATGTTAATTTATGATTTTAAAAACGAATTATGGATATGTATTATTATAATTAAATGTTTAGATAATTTAACGTTATTATTTAAATTCTATGTAAGACTATTATTCCTCTTCTTTTATTTATGGCAATCGCATTTGCAAAGGTTTTGCACCATTCTGCTAGTGTCTATAGAAAGAATTATTTCGACTATTATTATCTCCTGCTTTAGCGCCAAAGCGCTAACCACTGAGCCGCGGAGGTCTTCAAATTTAAATGTATATTTACAGGTGATAGAGTTCAGATCAACAGACCTAGCTGCCCGCAACACGACTACAGAATTCCTCAAAACCAAGAACTACACCGTCGCTGCAACATTCCAAGATGGCGTCATGTACGCGTTACAAGAAGGTCAACTCTGAACACGGGCAATGTCGCACAACACAACTAGTATCAGGTGATAAGTTTTAGTTAAGACTTAAGACTAAAGCGTAGATAGCAAGCGAGTCGGGAAATTCATTGGACCACTCATAAAAATGCAGTTCATTATGTCATTGTCATGGAGAATATATCTATTCTCCATGGTTATGGAGAGTAGAGGAAAGGAGAAATATGCCCATACATGAAAAATGTCCGTAAATAAGCGGAAAATAACAGTTCCAAAACTGGCCATAATTGATTCAGAAGAGGGTATGATATGAAGTTAGCAATAAGAGATGGAGTGAAGTTAGTTGAGAGTTAGATAATTATTAAACTCAACTAACTTCACTATGTCTATTATTGCTAACTTCATATCATACCCTCTTCTGACTCAAGCGCCTTTATTTTCTTACTTTGATCGGACACTTCTTAGCTTTTCTGCCTTAGAGAGATGGTCCTCCTTTCCTCTACCCTCCATATCCATGGTCATTGTGTTTGACACTTCGTGTCTTCTTCTTATGGCATATCCCTAGGGGTAACCAATATCAGAGTGTAGTTGACGATATTCAGTTAAATTAATGTAACAGTGCACTGATAAAGACATGAGCACACTGTCATGTCAGATGTAGGAACAGATGTGATTACTGACGCAATTTGTGATAGTGACAATGTCATTTGGTGATAATGGGATTGACAAAGTCACTTGTGGAAAATACTGTCATTTATAATTGACATTGCCCTTTTTGTATTGTCATCTTACGCTACGAAATGTTATTGAAAATACGAGTATCGCCATTAAATGTAAATGACAATGTTATTTGAAGATTATTTTACGAAAGTTTTGGATTCCTACTTGAAATTGAATCTTAATCTCATTTTAGCTATCTGATCTCTGAGATCAAGATTTCAATAAATTTCAACGATCCTAGGATTAAGTTCACGTCAATTCACGTCAATTTTTGTTTAAGAGTCTAAGATTAAAGTCAAATTCTCATATCAAGTCAAATCTTATTTTTAGATACATTATTAATTTCGAGCTTGTTAGAGTCTCAACCTCTTGTATATCAGAACTTTTGTGAAAGTCCTAAAATATGAATAATATAATTATGTATTAAATATTAATAGTATTTTAATGATACACTTACATGATTGATAAATTTATTTTAAATGACAATGTCACTTATAAATGATCGGAAAAGCTGTGAGCAGTGTTGCCATTTAAAAACTCCATTCTAAAACACCGTCCATATTAAATTTAAGTATAAATGGCCATTTTTATGATAATTATATCGCATTGATATGTATTCGGCAGCTAAAATACTTGTAGGTTGTAATATGTGTCTTTATATTTAAAGACGAAATCTATGGTTGTCTCTGTAATTTTTAACGCGTATTATTAGTGTAACGATATGTGTGGAGTGGTATTTTAGCGTATCAGATCTAATTTTCATTTAAAAAAATATATATATTTTTAATTATAGTATCTCAATTTTAATCTCAGTGATTTTTTAATTTACGATTTCCATTAATTTATTTTTTAATCTCATTGCTTACTTTTTATGTGTATTTTTATTGATAATTATTAATAATTATAATTGAATTAATTATATTTTTAATTTTTACTTCAACATTCATTAATTTTATGTATTAAATTATTTTCATGAATAATTCACTCGTAGCTAGTAAAACGAAATACAAATTAGTAATACACTGTTATTAGAAGCACAAAATGTTGTAAATGTTGATACTTTATTTTATGGAGCGACTTGATGATATTCTATTTCCTAAAGTGCCAGTTGCGAGATGGTTTATATAATGTTCGGTAAAATCAATTACGGATGTTTTGGGCATATGATTTACTGCTTATGTATAGACGTTTAGACAGAAAAATATAATAGGCAATCGGACAATTTTTTTTTTTATTGCATAAATATGAGTAACTTCAAAGAAGAAACCGTATATCAAAAGTCAATAATTTCAAAGGTACAGCGATTTGTAAAAAAAATTTCGCGAGTCTCCTAAAAACGCTCCATACTAAAGTCGACCTACAAATGACGTCACTTGTAGGTTATAGTATATGAAGTATATGGCCGCCGGAATATATTTGTAAATATCTCCCATATTTGTGCATTTAAGTTCATACTTACCATAATTAATGTTTTTGTATATGATGTAAGTAAACTAATGATGTAGGTTTTGTTTACCAATTTCGCTACCACTAGTACTTTTTAAATGTATTTAATTAGTAAACTACACATAAAATAATATATTTTTTTACATTTATCAAGTAGTAATGCCTCAATATTTCTGAATATATTAATGAAACTAAATATTTCAGATGTAGTCCGATCCCCTATTGTCCAACTCGGAAAAAAAAATCCTTTATATTGAGTTTGCGTTGAGCAGAGATTCTCCCATTCATGAGATGATTTTTTTACTTTGAGTATGACAATATTTTTTTTGCTTAAACGTCTTTGTTAATAAGCAATAGATCACATACCCAAAATATCCGTAATTGATTTTACCGAACTTATATACTGTAGCAGACTGGTAGTAATGTTTAACATTCCGCTTAACCGAATACTTTTTCTTGTTGTTAACTTCATGAAATAAAAAATCTTTAAATATTATTTAAAATATTATATCTAAAATCTGCAATATTTCGTACGACAAATGAATACTAATTATTATTATTTATCATTAAAAAATTAATTTAAAGGTATAAATTAAAATTTTAGTAATGGCAACATTTATGCATTTTTTAACTTAAATTCCATAATTACCGATGTTATATTCCATTCCGAATATATTCGAATAATAAATGTAAGTTCTTGATTTATTTTTAAGATTGATTATAATTTAATTTAGATTATAATTTTAAAATAATTTTAGAAGACTGATTTGTTATTGATATAATTGGTATAATGACAAAATAATATTTCGATTGTGTAAAATTTACACTGTAAACTGTAATACAATAATGGAAACAAATGTCTTCAAGCAAGCAAGCATCTTGATTTGTTTTAAAAAATGTATCTATTGAATATTGATACTTAAAAATTTAATTTTACAATCATACTGATTGGACCGAAAAACTTATCTGGCCAGTCTCGATCCTTAACGAGATTCAAACCTGCGACCGCTTAGCTACAGAGGTTGTTAAAATAATATTGATTTTTATTACAAATTAGGAGTACACAGTATCGAGATAGGACAATCAAATATGCATTTTTTTTTCACATAGAAGGATTTCTTTTTTTGCTTTGGGCTTCTTCTTTTATTTATGGCAAACGTGGTTGCAAAGGTTTTGCACCATTATCCACGGTCAATAAATAATGACAAAATATCAGTATGAACAATCAAATAACGCTGATTTTATTCCAGTTGCTTTAAATTTTAATCGCAGTATTATAATAAGATTAACTTAGCTATTTAATGTTTTATTATAATGAATTATGTTAAATGACAATTGATTTTTGGTGTAGTTAAATTGTAAGCTTTAGTTTATACGCTCAATCGTTTCTCGAAATAAATGCTTTAAAGTTAAAAAGTTACTACTTATTTTATTTAACCTTTAAAACGCTATTGAATTTTTTTTGCACTAAACTTGCGATATTCAAGTTTTCCTCACTATTACAGGTCATAAAAAGCCTATTAAAAGTGTATCTTATTGCGTAATGATTAAAGTTCAATTTTAAGTCTAACTGACCCTTTTGTTTTTGTTCATCAATAGTTCACCAACAGAAGGACTGGAAGGATGTCAGGAACAATCCTGACGTTCAAGTCCTTCTGTTGGTGAAGGTGTAAAGCACGAAGTATAGATAACAAGGAGTCCGAACGTAATGTTAAAATAATGGTCTCAATTACGGGGACAGATTTTTGCCGGTAGAGCGCGCGACGGTCCGACATGCACTCGTTTGAAATTACGCGGGAAGTTTAAAGTTGCTATTGACAGCTCTGGAAAGATTGAAATCTTATTATATAAAAGTTTTAGGAAATTCTTAGAAACTGTTCTCGAAAAATAGATACCGTAGAACACGGTAATTGCCTAACGGTAATTTAAAAATAATTGTAATAAATAATAGTATTGGCAACACTCGGTATAATAGTATTGGCAACACGCGGTACTCGTCGGTCTCGCACGCCTAGCGGCAGAAAAGAGAACTAAGATCTGGTCCTATTATTGTGTACATAATTATTATTAAAAAGCCTATACCGTTCGGACTCCTGGTATCTATGCTTCATGGTGTAAAGTGTAAACCTTATAAGTAAATGTAAAGCTTACAAAAAATGTATGTAATTGATTGTACTGTCGGTTCTTGGTGGAAATTCATATTGAACACTAATAAAACACAACTTTTCGTGCACCTTTTCCACTATATTAAGATATAATTATAAATTTTAATAAATAACACGACCGGTTTAGAATTAAATCATCATCAGGTGTAGTTAGTGTAAGGCATCGCAAGTAACATACCACTTACGGCCGCACTCAGAGACGTTCATTAAATTAGCCCTAATCAGTATTTAACTAATGAACATTAAATATCTTAATGAAGCGTGTCTCCCAGAGTCAACATTTAATGGATCGTTAGCTAATGACAAATTTAATCATTCGTAGGGCGGTGCATCTTCGAAATAAGTTGTCGATTACTTAAAAACTTGGAGAAGATGTAGCCATACTTAAAATTAATTAATATGAAACTGTAAAGTTTGTCTTTGATAAACATCAGAAATCATGTAAAGTAGTAATATAGTTAGAATTTATTTAATTAACAAAGAAAATCGACAAAAAATCATCCAAAATAGCTATTTATCGAATATTTTGGTAAAATAATTTCAATTTTTTAATATGGCATTACAGTTGCTAACTGTCAAATCTTCAGTTCAAAGTTCAAACAAAACAAACAAAAAATCTAAAGTTTAAAGTTTATTGCACTCTACATTTTTTGTATTCTGTAATAATGTAATTTTGAATTGTGTTTCAAATTTTAATATTAATATTAAGGTGAATATCCGTCTATGGTGAATATATGATTACCAAAATTGAAATTTGTGAAGGAAGATTGAAGAAATAAAACAAGAAGCGGAAAAATATTAGAAAAGTTACAAAATAGTAATAAATAAAAGAAATTATTTTATATGTATTGTCTTTTATTAATCAAATCCAAATTGTGCTACATGAATCATGATGCTCGGCGAGAAGAAAAATTGTTCTTTTCAAAAAATATTTTATTACAATATTATAGTAACTTAATCTAAGACAAAAGTCAATATAGATAATAATAACATACATAGAAACAGCCTTGCAAGGAGCATCTTATTCTATTTATGAAGCTTTGGCACACAAACATTCTTTAACAACCTTTTTTAATTTGTTAATGGAAAGAATCTGAACGTTTTCTGGGATTCTATTGTATACACCTTTAAAAATTAGTCTGATCACTCATCACAGGTATATCTAACTAATTTCTATTTCTTGTATTCCTATATAATGTAGATAAGTAGATTCTTTCTGATATACAACACATTGTCCATTGAATTGTGTATTTGTCCAAATGTATTGTGAAGCGACGGTCAGAATACCTATTTCTTTAAACTTATCTCTCAGAGATTCAAAGGAAATTCATGATTTGGTAGCTCAGAATGGAAAGAATGATGACATCTTATAAATAGAACATAGGTATAGCTTGCATCTGTAGCACAAATATTGTATTCTATTTCTGTACACTTTTGAAGTGATTCCTCCAGGACTTTTTATTTTATTAATGATATTTAATTCAATACACCCAATCACCCCAGGAAAGTGTGCAATTTCATAGAATTGTCGTCTGTAACAAGAATATAATATAATAATTATTATTTAAATTACATAATTATAATATAATCATTAGATGTAGTTTAATTAATATTATAATAATACATTATCTTGGCATACATTTAGTTCAAAACGAATAAAATATATCAGTAGTAGTATCAGTACCTGTACAGTAGCCGGGAACTTGACAAAATCTTGCATTTTCATAGCAATTAACTTTGCTGACAATTCGTGAGACCGATTACTGACAGATATTAATATAAAAATAAGATAGCAACATACAAATAATATTATTACAAGCACATAGTAAACTCTCATGATTCTAGTTTTGTTTATTATTTTAGGTAAGTACTATAATTTAGAAACTAACCTGAAAACTGCCTGTAGCTAAAAATCTTACAGTAAACAGAAGCATTATTTTGGGAGTAGGTAAATGGTAATCCTCTTCTAATAGGTATCTGATCTATTTAAATCTGATTTCTACTACATATTATTATTAAGTTTTTTACAACATAGGACTTCGGAGTGAATCTATATCTAATATGGAATTCTTGGATTGAATATTTTAGTGAAAGGATCCGAATAATGTCTTCTATAGCGTCTTGGTCATCTTGGTCTCACATTTCTGAATCTTAAAGAAAATTTTTCTAAATCTATAAAGTACATCCGATTAGACATTTTGCATAAAAATGCTAAAAACAACGTAGTAGTAACTGAGGTTATAACTACAATAACTAGTAATAGCGTATTAGTAAAATTCAAATGTAAATTATTTACAAAAACAAATAAATAACCTCAAATTCGATCGACTTAATCCACAATTAGCAAGTTAAATAGTGGTTTTGCGGTACTTAAATTTAATGATCATTAAGTCACGTTAACGATCCGTTAACTGACTCTGAGAGTGAGTTTTTTTAAATCTATACTAAGTAATGGTTTAAGTAACAATTAAATGACTCTGAGTGCGGCCGTTAGCGATGCCTTATGTCAAATTCCATACATTTTTGATTTCGAAGTTCGCTGTCGAAATTATCGAATGCATCTTGACTAAAGGTCACAACTACATATACGAATAGGTAAGATTTTACCCAGATAGGACAATATATTTATCCATGGGTAAAATGTTACCTATTTTCCATGGGTTAAATCAAAGGTTGGAGAAATAACAAGAGCCAATATATAAGGTACGTTTATTGACATCAAAAAATCATTTCACATTTTATTAACAAACTTGAAATGTTTTTCTTTATGAATATTTACAATATTTGTCAGCGTTAAATGAAGATAATTTTCCAGTTAAAAATGGGTAAATTAGCAGCATAAAAATTGCATTTACGTTTATCCAAATTTTTGGGTGAATAAACAGTATAGGTCGATAGTAAATACTTGGCGCCTACAACATGTACACATGTTACGTTGTGTGCTGTCTATGCATAGTCATGACGTTACACGTCACATAATGTTTATATTCACAGACGACACACAACGTTACATGTGTACATGTTGTAGGCGCCAAGTATTTTCTATCGACCTATAAACACTATATTAATATTTTTACTTAAAATAATATTTCAAATGTCAACTCTAAATAAAAATTGCTTTCAAATGGAAGAGCAGAAAAGAAAACAAGTAAAATTAAATTCAAATGAAGTGGAACCCACTACATTATACAACTTTTTTTAATCTAACGAAGGATAATGAATAAATTCGTTTGAATAAAATATACTTATATGCAATAAAAAATATTTAACCACAGTATGTTTTAATACAGAAGAGGACGCGAAAATATAAAACATGCACCAGAAATACATTATGATCATATAAAGTGAATGTATGTGTAACACCGTCCATTTAATCCATCCAACCTTATTTCAAAACACGTCCTTTTCAAAGTCGGTTAAGAAACATACATATTACTGTATCCTTAGGTTTTTTTTCAAATATATATGCTTATTATTATGTGCGTAAGGTTTTTTAGAGGTATAAAAAATCAAAATCGCTACGTTACTTCCTATTACGTTTTCCAGACAAAAAAAAATATATTTTTGGTTTAGTAAGCCATATCATTTACAGCGTTATTTGACATTTCGTTGAACAAAAAAGAAAGTGTCTTCACTTTGGTCCCCAACTTTAAACATAATTCACATTATATGAACTTCAATAAACTAAGGAATAATTTATAAACAGCTATCTAACAATATTTAAGCTGCAAATTTTTAAAATCATTAAACACATTTTACGCATGAAGTATTCATAAACAAATGAAAATTTTAAGATAATTTAGAAAGTTTTAGTGAAATCTAGATTATGTGCGGTCACGGAGCACGGTATTTTCGTACAATTGACTCATTGGTACTTGTCTCTCACTCGCGCACAAATGTTGCTATCGCTATACGAGGGTGACAACAATATTATATTTGTGTGCGAGTGAAAGAGACAAGTAGCGATTAGTTAATGTACAAAATGCTACGTGATCCGCGACCGCACTTTAGATTAATTGCAATTTGTCTAGCATATATAGGAGTAATATTAACAACATTAGAAATATGATTATTACATTTGCAAAACTATATTTATTCTTGTATTTTAAACATAAAGCTGCCATTTCTACAACTATCGTTTCATAGAATTAGTTCACTTGTTAAAGTAAATACAATTTAGAACATCAATAATAATAGTTAATACTTGTATTTTATAGTTCATAGAAGAAATAATTCAGTAAGCCTGCTACGCTGAAATTTTTATACAAAACCAAATATGAGTTCAGACAAAATAGTAGCTGTGTATATGAAACCTACTGTTTTGAGACAGAACTTGGAAATTGTTCTTTTTTATTATGTTTTAATAGTTCAGATTTTACTATTATTTCACATACACATAGTAAACTTAACACATTATAATAGGGATTTGTATTTAAATGATAAACTTAATTTAGCATGCATTAAAATATTTATTGATATTTGTTGTAGATACACAAATAAGTTACTTTAAGTACTGTGAGCTATTCTATATATACCGTAACACCTATAACGATAACATTGTACACGACCAGAATAATTAGCCAAGAGTCATCTCGGGCCTCTCCTCAACACATTGAGGAGAGGCCCGAGGATTAAGGATTAAGGTGTCCACGCACACTATGGTTGTAACTTATTGTAACATTAATTTATCAATTACATGTGGTGTAAATAACAATTAGGATGACAATCATTGATATGGTATATTTCAGTATATATTTGCCCAAAATATAAAAATGTTTCATGAAGCGGACAACACAATTTGCACAATTTTTTAAATTATTTTTTATTTACCTACTTAAGTTCAATCTACCTTCAATTTACACCTGATGATGAGTTAATCGAAACCGGTCGTGTTTATATATCAATTATTGTAAAAATCTAAATAAAGTGGAAAAGTGTGTATAAAAAAGTTGTGTTATATTAATATGAACATGAATTTCCACCAAGAACCAACAGTACACTCAATCAGTTATATACTATGGTTTATAAAATTGTAGTATAAACAAACGAAAACCGACTTCCAAAGTACAAATGTGACACAGCTTTGTAATAAAAAAGGGATCATCAAAAGCGGTTCACCCAGTCGAAAGTTCTGAGGTGACAAACATAAAAAGAGAAACAGTCGATTTGAGAACCTTCTACTTTTTTGATGTCGGTTAAAAATTTAAATAAGTTGTTGAAAATGCTTACACACTGTCAACAGTGTTATAACGCGTTTCAAATAAGAATAGGAACGTCAATGACCTTTTTCTGTCAAATATCACTCGAAAAGTGCGATTTTCAGAAAAACTTATTAATAGTCTTGCATCGAATTTAAATAAAAACGTTTAATAGTAACCAATTATCTAAACATAAATTTAACTATCATAACATTCTAAATTCGAAACAATATGGCGTCGACTCGAACCTATTCTCATTTGAATCGCATTATACAAATTTATTGCGTTTCTTTTTCTGCTTCTTATTCATGTCGTTACGATCACCTAATTATTCTGGTCGCGCGAATTAACGATTACTCTAAGTTTGACACTAAACCGCTAGTGCGTTACATACAAGCGGGTATAAAAATATTATTACTTCATAACAACTACAATGTACAACCTTTACAATACGCTATTTAAACAATCATAATATAACAAAATTATTGCAAAACTAATTTCACGTGAATTGGATTGAAACGCCGATTGGGCAGTTTCAAGTGCCTTTTCAGCCTATTGGGTAGTTCCAAGTGCTGTTTCAGCCTATTGGGTAGTTCCAAGTGCTGTTTCGGCCTATTGGGTAGTTCCAAGTGCTGTTTCAGCCTATTGGGTAGTTCCAAGTGCTGTTTCGGCCTATTGGGTAGTTCTAAGTGCTGTTTCAGCCTATTGGGTAGTTCCAAGTGGTTTTTCAGCCTATTGGGTATTAAAGTGACAATTTGATGACTAATACATCCATCGACGAGTAATACTATAATCTCTTATTTAATTTCGATTAAAAAAACATAATTATTGCGCACGAAGACAATTATAAGTCAAATTATAAAAATTGTTGGACAAAATAATCTAATGGAATATACATATCAAAAGCAGGAATGTTAAATTTTAAAAAGGAAAATTCGATATACATACAATAAATGGATATAATATTCAACTGTTATCTTACATTATGTAAAAAATCTAAATTGAAATTATATAACAACTAACTAGCCGAACAGTTGAAGTGAACTAGTGGATGGTTTGATTTTGGTTTAGTATGCAAGACCAGAAAAAAAATGAATTTTTTTAGAATCTATCTAATTATTGGATATCTCAAATATAAAATGCCTAAATTTTGTGGCTACCCCAAAATCATAAATGCTAACTACACAACTAAAGGACGGAAGATAAAGCAGCAAGAAATTGAGCAAAAACCTTTTAACGTAAAATTGAACAGTATGTAATGTAAATAAATATACTGTTTAATACACTAGAGCAGCTCATATTTACATGAATAAGTTATCATTTATATGTACCCATTAACCCATTCAATGAGTAATCCCAAATGGGTATAGGTAAATGGGTTTCACTAAGTCACTTCAACTGTTTACCCCCCGTAATATCATGTGATATAGACTGATATGCACCTCCACACTACGACGGTGGGTTTTAAATAAAAATAGGTACACCGGTCAATTTTACCTTAGAGAAAATCATTCAAATCAAGCTATTTATCTGGGTAAGTAAACCCATATACTTCTAATCTTCAATGTAGGTAAGTAAGTAGTTAAACGTTGATCTTTCCTATTTTTCTTAAATAAAAATTAGTTTTTTATATTTTGGTAAAAATTCTTATGACCGATGTATTCGATATTAATATCATCATGAAAACTTAAATCCCACCATAATAAGGTACTTTTAAGATTTAAGAGTAACGGAGTGAGCACCACATAACTTACTACCGAGTTTGGAATGATAATAAATGCACATTACTTAACACAAAATATTACTTTTGTTTGCTTACATGTGTTTCTCATTTGTGACTTTAATAATATTCACCCGTTGTTAATACATAATGCTCATTTAAATGTAAAAACATTTTTGCGTACATGCACGCATAGCGTACGCAAAATGTGTACGCACTACGCCTTAAAAATTCTTCAATAATAATTACTCCATGTTCTTTTAAGTGTGAATTCGGATAACAACGCGTTATGAATAGTAGTATTGTGAAATTCTCATTTAAAATATTTAAACGCATGCGTGCACGTGTACGCAAAGTGCGTCCCAAAATGCGTATATGGTTGTAAAGTTCCCATATCTCTGTCTACGCTCACTCCATTGCTCGAAAACCGTTTAACCGCTTTGGCAAAGGTCTGCCATCAGCAAATATCATTGGAGGAGGTTGTCGTTATTCAGAAAGGGCCTAAGATTATTGTTGACGCCCGTTTGGGCGATATTATTCATTATGGGCCCGGTGAACTGGGCCGGCTTATGCGCTGGGCTGTTCGGGCTCGACTTCAGCTGGTTTATGGAGGGAGCGGGGCCCGCTTTTGGAGACCTGGGCCCCAGCAGGTTGTCTACGTCTATATTTATTGCCCCTGTTGTGTCTGCCCAGGTTGCTCCCAACTTGGTTGTCGGTTTGGTTGTTTGGTTTGCCGGCGTCGTTGGTTGCAGGTTGACAGGAGTTGGTTGTAAGCCTGTGTGGAAAAGGATATTATAAATACTGGAATCAATAAAAAACAGTTTATTTATTTAATTTAGAAATAAATTTTGGCAAGATATCATTATCATATATTTAGTAGTTCGAAATATTTTAATTAACTGAACTTCAGTTTATAATTTATAGCAAACTAGTTTTTGCGCGCGGCTCCGCCCACGTAAATCCCGCGGGAGCTCTATTTTTTCGGGATAAAAAATATCCTTTGTCCTTTCTCGGGACCCAAAGCATGTCTATACCAAATTTCATAAAAATCGGTTCAGCGGTTAAAGCGTGAAGAGGTAACAGACAGACAGACACACTTTCGCATTTATAATATTAGTAAAAATATCAAATATCTAAAAAGTATTTCATCTCAACCATAGAAGCTTTTATAATAAAAACACTTTAAAGTTAAAACATTTATTGACAAATATACGGTGAGATCTACCATATAAAATTCATAGTTGAATATTTAAATATAACTAATCAGTTATTAGTAACAAGCTAAGTATCAATTTTACCAACGCCTGTTATAGTTCACCAATTATCTCTTTCGTTCTTCGTATTAATAAAAGAGAAGGCATTATATTTAGACAAAAGATTTACACTAACAGGCATTGCTGAAATTGGGACTAAAACTAACACAGAATGTATATTTAAGCACATGAAGTTGGTATACACTAAAACAAGATTTGTTTAAACCGCAAATAATTTTGAGCTCAAATTCTCAATGTAAATGACTAGATATGACAAATTGTTTGTTTAATTTCCATTTGTCCTAATATTTAAGGTAAATGCACAAGTATAGCTGGTAGTATAGTGTGATTCAAATGAGAATAAGATCGAGTCAGCGCCATATTGTTTCGAATTTAGAGTGTTAAGATAGTTAAATTTATGTTTAGATAATTAATTTCTATTTAACGTTTTTATTTAAAGTCGATGCAAGACTATTAATATTTATATGCACATATTTTTTTCTGAAAATCGCACTTTTCAAGTGACATTTGACAGAAAAAGGTCATTGACGTTCCTATTCTCATTTGAAACGTGTTATATTAGTATTTTAACACCTAAAACATGAATATTGAAATATTTTAAAACACGGAGTTGTAAGCACAGACATCTATTGACTAGACCTACTTAGTGTATGTACTTCGCATGTAGAAGAGGAGTAAAAATTACTTCCTTTAGCGCCATTTCCTCTCGAATATTCTAGGTGCCAAATGTCAAACGAAAACTAAAAATGGCGATGCGGCGGCTCGTGGCTACGGCCATTGAATCATTTACTCGGGGACGGGGAGTTATTACCAATTATTCACTGTTGTGACGTTACAGCAGGTAGAAAAATAATGGCACGCTTGGTTTCTATACAAACGATGACACTTGCGTTATCTAGTCAATATATGCCTGTGGTAAATGCACAAGTATAGCTGATAGTATTACTATGTTGATACCTAATATATGAATATTGTTATATTTTAAGTAAACACAGAGTTTAGCCCAAATTTGGCTTTAAAATATCCGGTAGATATAGTTAGACTATAGACACAGAATAAATCTAGTACTTAAAACTACTCTTATATCTACAATAACATCTAAGTCCTTTGGAATTTAGAAAGGAGTTTTCCGAATGTCACTTAAGAGCGCGCTTACAAATTGGACATAAATTGGCTGTTTTGCGACCAAATGAAACCAAATCGTGCAAAACTAGCAATTGTCACACATAAAGTACTTCTTTATGTAAAATCGAATAAAGAAATATTATAAAAAATACGATTCTTAAAATAACAAACACAATTTTCCAGAAACTCTTCCCTCAAAATTTACAAAAAGAGAGAAAAGTATTTTGGTTGTTTAAAAATACCAAAAAATGGCGGATATAAATCACAAAAGTCGATTATAAAATAAACCAACAATATTAAAAACTTTTTGGAATTTTGGAATTGATTTGGAAAAAGGAAATTTACCTTTTATTTTTTATGCTGTTTTACAGCTGCAAACATATCCGTAAAGTACATTCTTTATGAAACAATCACGTTAATGACAAAACAATATAACACTTTTAAATGGAACAACGGACGAGTTTACATACATAAAATCATCAAGGGAAATTGAGACAAACAGACAAGAGGGCGACCGGTGTATGATCCGGCGCGTGGGTACAATCTCCCAACACAATACAGGGCCTCTAGTCAAGATGCATTCGATAATTTCGACGGCGAACTTCAAAATCAAAGATGTATGGGATTTGACGTAAGTCATCGATAAGTGACATGTCGCTTACGATGCAATACGTCAAATCCCATACATCTTTGATTTTGAATGTCGCCGTCGTAATTATCGAATGCATCATGACTAGAGGCCCAGTTCTAAATGTAACAAGATTCTGTACTCATTAAAAGCAAAAAGCTTTACACAGTATCAATTTGAAAAATGGCAAAATATTTAAGAATTCATGTGTCTTATATAAAAACAATAAAAATAATTTTAATTAAATATTAAAGTGTCTTCCTTCCTAACAGCCCGTTTCAATCACTACCAATGTACTTGTTAGAGAAACGTCATTTCATTTTCCGGTTCTTCTTCTTTTATTTATGGCAATCACGGTTGCAAAGATGTTGAAGCATTCTGCCAGTGTCAAATAGTTTTTCAATTTTTAACAAATAGTTATTCGTGGATAGGTTATTAAAACAGGCCGTAACAGTAGTGCCAACTTAATCGGCCAAATTGGTCTCGATCCAATGCAGGACCTGACCAGCAAATACAGCCGTCTCCGACTTGGGCCCACCAAATCTCATAGTCACGTCCATTTGGGACAAGCATTCCATAAGCCAGCCCCGAAACTCCAGCATCGCTTCGAAGAACTCCCCCTTCAGCAGCGACGTGGGTAGAGCCAGCACCATCGACGCTATGAGTGAGATGACGCACATCTGGACTTTCGGTTCCGGGGAAAATCGCAAATATAACACCATTTGGACGATCTCCCGGCAGTACTTTGGGCATTTGGGACAATTTTTGGAGGCGAGGATGATATTTCCAACGACCGCTAGGTATCGGAGAAGGAGTATTTGATCTACGTCTTGTTTCATATTGTGATGACTTAAAGTCAGTTGCTTGCAGCCAAATCCACTGACTAGAGGATAGAAGAAATGATCGGAAACGGCTGCAAATTGATTTCTCTTTGCCCTTGCATAAGGATGAGGTCTTTTCGAATGAAAATATCTCGTCTTATTCGCTAGTCTTCGTCGTATAATCTCCTCAGCATTCGGTTCCACTTCTTGCGTCGTTATTTCATTCCTCGCTTGTGGTTCTGTTGGTCTCACATCAGCGATTCTATTCGCCGCCTCGGATAGTACGTCCAGCATGAATATCTTCGTCGCTATGGAATATCTTCCAATGTCGACGTGTATTTCTCTGCACAGATGTTCCGCGCAGACGGCTGGTTGGCTACAAACTATTGCAACTGATGTATTGAATCTTATTCCATCAAAATTATCCACATGGAATTTTTGCTCCAAATGCACGAACAGATCTAGAAGTTCTATAGCTAGTTTTTTATCAGTTTTTAGTTGTTTCACGACCAATTCCTCCGAAACTTCCATAGCTAACTCGAATAATTCTTGTTCCTTTGCTTCTGTTAGTATAGTTATAACGTCTCTTAGATATGCTGGTTTCTTTTTTTCAGTAACTTTAACGTCATTACTCATATCATACGGTTGTAATTCGTCGTCTGAATCTAGATCTGTTTCTCCACTCTTTTCCAGTGCATCTAGCTTAGCAGCTATGATCGTTTTCACTATATTTTTAGTTTGCTCGGGTCTTTTTATAGCACAAGTCATTATTGTATTACATACTTTCTCTTCTCTTTCGGGTAAATTTGCTATTCTATTGGCTATATCGTCTAGAACAGCGTTGACATCAATGCTAGATTTAGTATTCGGTTTAACTTTGGACTTTTTGAATATCTTGTCTAGTAAACATTTGGTTGGTAGTATTCTTATAGTTCTAGCAATTTCTACGTACTCCTGTCCCATGTCGTCGAAATCAAATTTTAATGTTTTCACAGCTTTTTTATCACCTTCGTCGACTTCTGCTAGTAATCTGAATAGAACTTCTACAGTAGCCATACCTATACATCTTATATCTTTAGACAGACTGTCCAAATGTCTCGACATACCTCTAAAAAGTATTTTCTTGATGTCCATCAAATTCCAATTATCTTTTCTATGTTTCCATAGCACTATTCTGTATTTCACGGTCAGTACTAGCAGCAATGCTATATACATATGCTGAGTTATATTGTTAGCTGTGTTTGGAGTCACATTTGCCCATATGTTGCACAATTTTAGTATTAACTGTGTCAAAATCTCCATAGAGTTTTTACTCGTCGATAAATAGTATACCAAATTCTCAACCACTCTCGTGTCTTTGAAATCTTGGAACTGGTATGTAAACGGTATCTTCTCTGTCAATATTTCGTTCCATTCTTTGTGACAATCTATCCAATTTATCAGTATGAATTTTATAGATTGAACTTGTACGTTGTTTTCTATGGGACATCTCTTGAGAAGTAATACTGAAAATTTGTCTATGGCCTGCCTATTCAGATGAAACATTAGAGATTGTATTAGTTTTCGTCTAACGTACTTGCAAGTTTCGTCGATATCGGCCCACGCGATTATCACATCTGTGAACTTGTACATAACGTCCAGATTACCAGCAATACAAAAATTCGTTATGTACTTAGTTACGAAATGCGATAGATATATCAAATTATATCTTTCACCCAAATGAAAGCTACTCTCCGCTATGAAATCAATCGCTCTAAGTATTTGGAACGTTAGAAGGTAGGAGAAGTTTTCGTGCGAGTATTCCACGGGTGTTTTAATCTCCAATTTGTTAGACACTCTCTCCGGCAGAGTAACAAGCAACTGTATATAATGCTCCCATTCGCACATAACTTGATCTTTCCTTTCTAGTCGACTACTACAGTCTAAAATCGCAGAGAATATGGCATCACTTTTCACATATTCGACGATCAAACTTGCCATAGCCTGCAGCACGTGCAATCTCTGCTCCTCCTTCAGGAACCCACACAGATTTGACAGTATCTCTTGACTCGTATCAAAATTTTCTTCCACCGTAAACAGTGGGACGACATACTCCCTCAAAGCCGGCCACTCCGGTAGAATAACTTTCACTACGGCGCCGAGTGATTGTCCAAAAACCTCCACCGAGTCTCCGAATAGAACGAGCTCATCAGTTCTCACTAATTTCTGAACCGTCATCGGTCCGGGCAGGTAATATATCACTCGGTCCATAGATTTCTTGATGTTCTGTACGTCGTTTTCGCTTTGTATATGTTTGATAGCACACAGCAGGTCTGTGGCGTTTCTCATAGCTTCCATGAGACGTAGTTGGTGGCTTGAATGTGTGTCATCTGAAAATAAAAAATCCTGAATGTGCCCAAACATAACAGACAAACGACGTTAATTCTAAACACAACATCTACTACAACTATAGTCCAACCCCTTTACTAATAAACACTGTATAAGCTATGAAAAGTTATACAGTGTCCACGTCACACAAGTGACATTTTTAATTTGATTGAAGAAGACAAAACACTGCGTAATTCAAAGTTTATACAGCGTTTATTAGTAAGGGGGTATACATATTATATATTGCGACATATACATTAGAGAACCTAAGGCTACGTTCACACCAAACTGACTGTCAGCCGCCGAAAGTGAGCGAGCGTTATGCAGTTTATGGTATTTCCATACATATTCACCTTTTCGTTCACACCTAACCGACAAACGTTATTACGCTATGCGTAGACGCTGACATTCGGCGGCCGATTTGTCAGTACAGTGTGAACTTATTTTCACGTACACTGGGGCTCACAGTGAGCCTGCTCACATTCGGCGGCTGACACTCAGTTTGATGTGAACGCAGCCTAACTATTACTGTAAATACATTTTTACTTTTTAGTGAACGAATTTTTTAACCTCATGAAATTCGCATTTTTTCATTATGCTTGTTTATCACTGACTTACATTCGCAAATTGTTGAGATGAAATACTTTATAAGAAATTAAATTCCCTTTCTTAAAAACTAGGTTTATTTCTTGTATAGCATACATAGTAAATGTGTTAGATAAACACAACATCCTAAGCCTTGAATAAATCGTATCATGGTAACGCGTTTTCGATTTAACTGAATACATATATAGGCATATATATAGGCATAGCGAGATGTAACAAATACAAATCC
Source organism: Glaucopsyche alexis (assembly GCA_905404095.1). NCBI lineage: Eukaryota > Metazoa > Arthropoda > Insecta > Lepidoptera > Lycaenidae > Glaucopsyche > Glaucopsyche alexis. The sequence goes on along the minus strand of FR990064.1, from coordinate 2,040,201 downwards.
AACAACGGTGTTTTTATTAATCAAATATTAATCGACGCCTCATCAGTCGCTTTTAGAAAGTTTTGACGAGTTACAATATTTATTTACTTCGATACAAAAACATATTAGTATGGAAATAAATAAATATCGATGAAAAAGTCTATTTTTACAATAAAAATATCACAGGGGCATGAAAATATTTTAATTAAATGTTATAAACTCCACGACAAAAATGGTTGGGAAATCCCTGCCTTAGAACGAAACTCCTTTATTTAATTTTCACTACTACTAATAACCCCTTCAAATTTAAATAACCTAACCTAACCAAGAGCATGTCAGGACCATGTCTAAGGAGGGTTCCGTAACTATAAACGCATATGCTTTTTTTTTAATTACTCCAAAAGTTACTGTCCGATTTGGTTCACAATAATTTTCCTAGAGAGTTTTTAGCATGGTCTATCAGCATGGAAATTTGCAAGTTTCTATCTCCTATAGTTTAAAAATGCTACGGGGGGACCAACTTACAAACTACTTTGGAGGCCGATTACTCGAAAATGGTCAACTTTATCAAAAAGTAACGTATGAAACCTTGCCTTTATTTTAAAAGGCCTATTCTACGATACCCCACACGATGGGGTAGAGTGAAAAAATATTTTTCATCCCCACTTCACATGTATGGAGAGCCACCCCTAAAATATAAAATTATTATTTTTTTATGACTTCGAAACCGTGATCTATACACAATCTATAACTGCACCAAATTTCATCAATTTATATTCATAATTACAGGAGCTAGAGGCGCGGACAGACAGACAGACAGACAGACAGACGGACAGAGCGAAACTATAAGGGTTCCTTAAGTATTACGGTAAGTACAAGTAAGTACAAAATGGTAAATAAAAATCAACTAAGAATTCTCAGCACCAATGTTGATGTATACAAAAAACTCATGACCCTTGTCCGAGAGAATGGACTAATTGGACACACATTTAAAAGGAAAGACGAGAGGTTCTACAGAGTTGTTATCAAAAAACTACATCACACTACTCCTCATGAAGAAATAAAAGCAGCTATTGAGAAGACTGGAAACTCCATAGTAGGAGAAATCATCAATGCCCGATATGGACCAGAAAAGAAGCCAACATCTACCTTCTTTGTTAATATGACTCAAGGACCAAACAACAAATCAGTTAAGGACATAAAAGTAATCTACCACCAAACTGTAATCATCGAAGATCCTAAGAAAAAATCTACCATTGTGCAATGCCAGAGATGCCAGCAATATGGACACACTAAGAACTACTGCATGCGACCATATCGCTGTGTCAAATGTGCACAGCCACATAAGACATCTGAATGCCCGAAAGCAGACCGCAACACACCAGCACTTTGCGCTCTTTGCCTAGGTCCTCATCCGGCAAACTACAAGGGATGTGAAATATATAAAGAAATAATGACTAGAAAGACAACACGACAGATACACTGCAGAGTAGAAAAAAGCAGTGAGCAAGTAGTTATACAAAATACTGACAAGAAAACAATACGTCAATGTGACTACAGACAAGCTGACAAACAACAGACATATGCAGAAGTAACCAGCTATCCTACAAGCAACATAAATAATAAGACAGAAGCAGAATCCCCCAACCAATACTTACAACTAGAAAAACTAATAATTAAACAATCGGAAAAATTCGACATACTCCTACAACAAATGAGCACTCTTATGGGCCTCATAACAACACTCCTTAGCAAGTTGCCATAAATGGGTATAATAACTAACATTAATATAGCTACTTGGAACACAAATGGACTGGCTCCTAATAAAAATGAAGTGGAAACAATTATCAACCTTCATAATATTGATGTACTCTTGGTATCAGAAACACATTGTACAACTAAAAGTCAAATAAATTTTAAAAACTACTGCACATATAGAACTGACCACCCGGACGGCAAATCCCATGGTGGTACAGCTATAGTCATAAGAAAATCAATAAAGCATCACGAACTACCAAGTTTCTGTACCACCCACATACAAGCAACAAATATCCTGATTGAGGATAAACATTGTCCATTTAAGATCTCATCGGTATACTGTCCCCCAAAACATGTAGTTACGGAGGCACACTTTAGTCAGTACCTTTGCAGTCTTGGTGAACGGTTTGTGTCAGGAGGAGACTGGAATGCTAAGCATGTCCATTGGGGGTCCCGACTCATCACAACTCGCGGCAGGGAACTTAAAAAGACCATTGATAATCTACATCTTATACCCCTCGCTACAGCCGAGCCAACGTACTGGCCGACAGACGTAAATCGGCTACCTGATGTGCTAGATTTCTTCATAACTAAAGGGCTCAAAGAACAACTTTACAACCTTAAACCATGCCTAGATGGATCATCTGATCATACCCCCGTTATGCTCTCGATTGGCACGACATTCGAACACCTAGAAAAACGTTTAACGCTTTATAACAAAAGAACGGACTGGGATGCGTTTAGAGAGCTAGTAATTAAAAACATAAAACTTAAAACAGCATTAAAAACAGATGAGGACGTTGAAAGTGCCACGAAAGAAATTACAACTGTGATACAAAATTGCTGTTGGAAGTGCACTCCAGAAAACACCCAAGCGAGAGAAAAAAGAAAATGCACGCCAGACCACCTGAAAACCAAAATCCTAGAAAAGAGAAGATTGCGGCGTGTGTGGCACAACAGTCGCCACCCAGCAGATAAAAAAGCCTACAATAAAGCAATAAAAGAACTCAGAGCTGAAATAAATGAATATTCAAATGAATTAACAGCATCCTACCTAGAAACATTAACGCCAACTAGCACCACTAATTATTCTCTTTGGAAAGCGTGCAAGACTCTTAAAGAACCGACACCACCTAAGGCTCCAATTAGGACCAACAATGGCCAGTGTGCAAGAACAACAGAAGAAAAAGTAGAATTATTTGCTAATCACCTAAAAACAATATTCACCCCCAATGATCCTGATCCACAAACTGACGAAAGTGATATAAAAGATGTTCTCCATCAAGACCTTCAAGCAGATCTACCAATCAAACCTACGTCACCAAGAGAAGTCCTCAAATATATAAATAATCTGGAAAACAACAAATCCCCAGGTTTTGATTTAATTGACAAAAAGGTACTTAGAGAGCTCCCACGGGAAGCAATTTTATACATGACAATGCTCTTTAATGGTATACTTAGAACCAGCCACTTTCCTAGTCTGTGGAAAGTCTCCCAGATCATAATGATACACAAACCCGGCAAACCGCCAAACGACCGGACCTCTTATAGACCGATTAGTCTCCTGCCTATAATGTCTAAAATATTTGAAAAGATCCTTCTTGCAAGACTTATGATTGACACGTCTGTCATACCTGACCATCAATTTGGATTTAGACGAGAGCATGCTACTGTAGAGCAAATCCATAGAGTATGCAAAGTAATAAGAACATCTCTGGAAAAGAAAGAATACTGCTCAGCAGCCTTTTTAGATATTCAACAGGCGTTTGACAAGGTATGGCACGACGGACTACTGTACAAAATAAAAACAATATTACCACACAGATACTACCTGATACTTAAATCTTACTTGTCCACACGGCTCTTCCAAGTCCGAGAAGAAGATTGTACTTCAGCCATCTATGAGATACTTGCAGGAGTCCCTCAGGGCTCTGTCCTGGGACCATACCTGTACCTAATTAACACTTACGACCTACCTCAGATACCTGAAGTCACTGTAGCAACGTTTGCAGACGACACAGCCATACTTTCGACCAATAAAAATAAAGATGAAGCATCAGGCACACTACAAAAGAGTCTAAACGAAATAGAGAAATGGCTCAAAAAGTGGAGAATTAAAGCAAGCGCACTAAAATCAGTCCACGTTACATTTACGCTGAGAAGAGAAAATTGCCCACCAGTCTGGCTTTGCGACCAACAACTGCCCCACAATGACTCAGTCAAATACCTTGGAATGCACTTAGACCGTCGGATGACTTGGAGAAACCATATACAAACCAAAAGAAATGAACTGAACATCAAGTTCCGAGATCTGTACTGGATGCTTGGAAGAAATAGTAGATTATCGCTGGATAATAAATTACTAATTTACAAAACCATCTTAAAACCTGTATGGATGTATGGAGTTCAATTGTGGGGATCAGCCAGTGACTCAAATATTAAAATTATACAAAGAGCTGAAGACTCAATATTAAAGCAAATATCAAATGCACCCTGGTTCATTAAAAACGAAGAGGTCCATAACTACCTAAATATCAAAACAGTGAAGGACGAAATTACATCTGCCACTAAAAATTACAAAAATCGCCTATTAAAACACCCAAACCACTTGGCTGTACAGCTTACTGTTCCTGAGACATTTAGACGTTTAAAACGACGCCAAATACTAGACCTGGATCTGCCTAATTAATATAGGCGACCAGGTTCCTAAAGAGTAGTCTCTACTGGGAAACTAACTCTACCTGACACAGTACACCCAACAAATCTGCTCATAGTTTGTGGACTGATGGCAAGATTAAAAAGATTAAAAAAAAAAAAAAAAAAAAGTATTACGGAACCCTAAAAACAACCCACCCCATATTACACACATAATATTAAAACAGACTTACCCGTCATAGGCTGTAGTGTGGTTGTAGTCAGTTGATTGGATAGCGAGTCCAACTCGAAGCTACTGCTCATGGCGTTACCCATCATCGGGGGCACTCCCATATTGAGTGGTGCACTCATCGGGGCAGCCATGCCCATTGGCCCCAACCCCATAGACAGGCCCATGGGCTGAGCCATCGGTTGAACTGCCGGACTGAGGTCACTCAGCAAGTCGATATTGGATGTCGGTTGTGATGCTGAAATTGAGAACAGTATATTATGTTGTAGAAATTAGTTTTTTTATATACTGGCTGTGATTGGAGAAAGTTTGGAAATTTTCAGAAGTGAATATACTCATGAATTTAAGCAACTTTTATTATGAAGTCAACTTTCCTATTTGAAAAAAAAAAAAAACACTGTTTTACACAAAGTGCGAAGGCACCTTAGCAGCTTACTGCTCCGGAAGAGTTTTCGATGGTGAAAAACGCCATTAGATTCGAATGAAGCCCAAATCTATACTAATATTAAAAAGCTGAAGATTTATCGAGGAAGGCTTTAGGCTATATAACATCATGCTAAGCTCAATACGAGCGGAGCACCAATCTAGAATGTTTCAAAATCGGGGTTTTTTTCCTTTTGACCAACCAACTGTTATTGTTTTATTATATTTACAAGGACCTATTATTCAAGGACCGCATTCTATTAATAAAGCCAAATGTGCGTACCGACTTAGTCAAGCTCATTACAATCAGTTCATAAACAGCAGATGCAAAGAAAGTTTCTGTACTTACTCATAACGTCTAAACGAAAATTCAATGTGCTATCTTTAAGTGATAGCTGTTGCCCGCGACTTCGTCCGCGTCAACTGATGGCGCAATAATGCATTAATTCGGCTAAATTTGATTACCATAAAAAGGTTATAGTGAGTCAATCTTAAAAAATAGACATATACTGTCGCGGATATTTTTTTAGATCATTTTAGAAAATAATTCTTTCAAACATATTTTTTGGGTAACTTTCCCTGTTTTTTTCACATTTTCCACTGATTCTTCGCTCCTATTGGTCGCAGCGTGATGTTATATAGCCTAAAGCCTTCCTCGATAAATGGACTATCCAACACAAAAATAATTTTTCAATTCGAACCAGTAATTCCTGATATTAGCGCGTTCAAACAAACAAACAAACTCTTCAGCTTTATAATATTAGTAAAGATAAAATCAAAGAGTTAATTAAGTCTCAGTGCTCTGAAATACGGAAATATCAAGAGAAGGCAGATTTTTTTGTTTCTAATTACATGATATTTGCCGTATTTTTATAGACCTCTATTAGTGAGAGAGAGACCTCTTCTGTATTTCTGTGAGCCTACAGCCTCCGAGGTGTAGTGGTTAGAGCATTGGCTCTCGACTCGAGGTCGTGGGTTTGATTCCCGCATTGGAACAACAAAAAATGTTGTTTCCAAGTTTGATTAGAACAATGCAGGCTGATCACCTGATTATCTGTCAAGAGAGATGATCCATGCATCGGATGGGCATGTAAAAAGTCGGTCCTGCGGCTGATCTCTCGTCAGTCGTGTCGGTTATCTGTCCCACTGGATTACGAGAGTAAAAGGAAGAGAGAGTGCTCTTATGTACTGCGCACACACTTGGGCACTATAAAAAATTACTCCTGCGTAACTGGCCTGGTTTCAATGAAACCGGCCACCGTCACCGAGATCGGTGGGGAGTTATTATTGTTATTTCTGTGACCTAAAAACATGGGTAAGTGAGAAACCTCTATAAGAGAAAAAGAGACTGCGGTCCCTTGAGCTGTCACTTATCCAGGTTTGACTGTATTAGAAAGGACACTCACGTGCGCTAAATGCAGCTGAGAAATCGGCAAAGTCATCATTGACTTTGGGTGCTCCGCCCGTGGCGGGTGCTCCTCCCGCGGCGGGGGCGGCGCCCGAGGACGCGGTGAAGTCGCCAAAGTCGCCGTCCAAACGGGATGACTTCTCTTCCGCCCTGAAACACGTAGGAATAGAAATTAACTTCACAAGACACAAATTTTTACTACGTCCATCAGTTGGCCTGATGGACGTAGTAAAAATTTGTAAAATAACTAAGTTGGCAACATAAATTCCGGCCTGAACGGGTGGACTGAACGGACCATGTGTGGACAAATCGCTTCAGTTCTCGCCCGAGCCGCGGCCGTGCGGGCGTGTCTCGTGTACAAGCGTAGTGAGATTTTGCGGTGTTCATAAATACAAAAGTGACAAACACGACCGTAGCGCGCGGCAAACCAGAACGAACTGATGCGATTTTCCCGTGTGTGTGCTCGAATCCGTTCAGGCCGTTTTTCAGTTCTTAAGGTGGGTTTAGACCAAGCGAGCGAATGCTCATTCTAGTAAAGCTCTTTTGATGTAAACAAACAACGGGCATTCTTTCGTTGTTCTGGTGTATTCGCCGCGTGTTCGCCGGTAAATTAGTAGAATGCTCTAAGAACACTCGCTCGTTATAACCGACGCAAGAGCGCACAAACAGTTGCTTAGAGCAGTGATTCTTAAACTATGTGCAGTCACGGACCACTTTCAGAATTTATGAAATGCCACGGACCCCCCCCTTGTGTGGGGGGGGGGGGTTATTGGTAATTTACTCACACTTACTAATGCTTAACTTAATTAAATTTAAATTGTTAAATAGAAGTTGCTAATGAGATGGATGCTGTTGGCCTCAATGAGCACTTTAAATTATTGTAGGATTGTCTTCGATAAGGCAAGGCGCATGTCATCTTTGACAATCAATCGATTGCGATTTTTTGTTTTTATTGACACTAGAGCCGAAAACCTTGCCTCACAAAGATACGTAGTAGCAAAAGGTATCAGAACGGACATAGCTCGTTTGACCAGAAGAGGGTAAGCTTGACTCAAAGAACACCAAAATTCACCAAGACCTTTTGCATGAAATTCAGCTCTCAACACTTCTTTTGATCTCATGTCAATTAAGTTCTCTTTATCTATATCAGTTGTGTTAGTTTACTGCAATCTTTTTTCATTAATCTTCAGAACGCTGCGGACCCCTGGCACACATATTACGGACCCCTTGGTGGTCCGTGGACCCCACTTTAAGAAACCCTGGCTTAGAGCGTTCTTTCGTGTTCGGACGTGCTCGCTACTTGAGGCGGTCTCTTCAAAGGGATTCTAGTGTTCTTGAATTCTTGTACATTTTATTATTATTATTATTATTATTGGTTATGGTCGAGCATCCTCCGTGGTCTAGTGGTTAGAGCCTTGGCTCTCGACTCGGAGGTCGTGGGTTCGATTCCCGCATTGGAACAACAAAAAATGTTGTTTCCAAGTTTGGTTAGGACAATGCAGGCTGATCACCTGATTGTCTGACAAGAAAGATGATCCATGCGTCGGATGGGCATGTAAAAAGTCGGACCTGCGCCTTATCTCTCGTCAGTCGTGTCGGTTATCCGTCCCACTGGATTACGAGAGTAAAGGAAGAGAGAGTGCTCTTGTGTACTGCGCACACACTTGGGCACTATAAAATTACTCCTGCGTAACTGGCCTGGTTTCAATGGAACCGGCCACCGTCACCGAGATCGGTGGGGAGTCATTATTATGGTCGAGCAGCTGTTGGCTGATATGACCATATCTCAGTGTTGGAATTGTGTTTATTTTTATGTTTTCAATGTCTTTTATACCGCCCTTTTGACAGAAACCAGTGGTCAAGTTTGTTTTTGAAGGAGTTAACAGTTGGTGCAGAGACAACATCTTCGGGCAGCATGTTCCATTTCTGAACTACTCTATTGCTAAGAAAGTTATGAGCTGCTAGAGAGTTCGCCGGGTCTCGTTCCAGTCTGAGGTGGTGACCTCGGTGTGTTCTGGAAATGTCTTTCTTTATATACAGACTATGAAAGTCAGGAACACTGTATTGATGTGTTAATATTTTGTATGTTTCTATGAGATCACCACGGATTCGTCTTTCTTCTAGTGTAGTGAGGCGTAGTGTGTTTAGTCTCTCTTCATAGGTTTTATGTCGCAACTCTCTTGGGATTTTTGTAGCTTTCCTTTGCACACTTTCTAATAAGTTTATATCCTTCTGGAAGTAGGGACTCCAAACTTGGTATCCATATTCAAGTAAGGGCCTTATGTATGTTTTATATATTTTCAAAAATAATTCTATTGTCAGAACTTGAAATGTCCTCCGTACAGCATAAACAAGTGAGTTGGCCTTTTTGACAATGTTGGTGATATGTTGATCCCATTTTAAGTTGTGTGCTATAGTTACACCCAGATCTACTTGTGTATTGGTGGAAGTTATAGGACAACCATCAAGGGTATATTGTAATTTAGGGTTGTTATTTCCTAAGTGCAAAATGCAACACTTTGTAAGATTAAGTTTCAGTATCCAGTCTTTGGTCCAATTATGTATACGATTCAGGTCTTCTTGTATTTGATCAGAGCTTACAAGCGGGTTAGCAAAGAATTTCCCATCGTCAGCAAAGAAAGCGGATTGAGATTTTATCAGTGCAATTAAATCTGTTACATATATGCCGAATAGGTTTGCTGCAAGCACCGCCCCTTGAGGAACGCCGCTTGTAACTGATTTACCTTGTGAAAATGACGTCCCTATTCGAACTTGAAATGATCTGTTCTTTAAGTAATTCTGAATCCAATTTAGTAGTAATCCTCTAATTCCAAAGTGTTCAAGCTTCATAAGAAGGTGTTTGTGGGAAACTCTGTCAAAAGCACGTTCAAAGTCTAGGTATACAACGTCAACTGGGTTCTTTTTGTCAAGTTCTTTGCACCAATAATGCACACATGTCAATAGGTTTGTTGTAGTTGATCTTTTTCTAACAAATCCATGTTGTTTTGCAGAGATAATTCCTTCTTTATGCCAAAATCTATTCATATTTTCACAAATAATTTTTTCCATTATTTTCACCACTACACTAGTGAGGCTAATAGGTCGAAAGTTTTTAGGATCAGTTTTGTCTCCTTTTTTAAAAATTGGCGTGACAATGGCTTTTTTTCCAGTCAGAGGGTATGTGACCAGTATTAAATGACCTGTTCATCAATTCAGTTAAAGTTGGGGCTAGTAATTTGTTACAGTTTTTAATAATTTTGCAAGAAATTTGGTCTGGTCCAGGTGATGATTGAGTATTAAGGTTAGAGATCACTTTTGTAACATCTTCAACTGTAAAAGTAATGTCACTTAGATTGTTACTAACTCTAGGAACAGTAGTTATCTGGGTATTTAAGTCGATTGAGTGCTCTTCCGAGTAGGCTCTTTGGAATTCATTGGCAAAAACTTCTGCTATGTCTGCTGAGTTTGTAACCAGATCACCATTGGGGCTCCTCATAGCTGGTGGTATGCTAACTTTTGAGCAAATACAGCGTTGTATATATGAATAAAATCCTTTTTCACCATTGTCTAATATTTTTGTTTCATAGTCATATCTTTTCTTTCTTGAAAGGGTGATACATCTATTGTTTATTTCACGATATTTAGCATAGTCATCACTTGTACCAGTCTGTCTGTACATATTCCAGAGCTTTTTCTTTTTACCAATGAGTTTCAAGACTTCTTTATCAATCCACGGCTTATTATTACTCTTATTTGTAACTATTCTTTCTGGAGCATGTTTGCTGGTAACTGTGTTAATTGCTGTCAGCACTTGCAACCATAGTTCATCAGTGCTGCAGTCTGGATTAATAAGTTGTAAGTTTTGTGCAAGATCAATATTGTATTCATCATAATTAATTAAGTGGTATAGCCTTTGTAACTTTTTATGATTTATTTGCCGTTGTATGTGAAACTGGGTACTAAATTCAATAACACAGTGATCACTCTTTCCAATTGGTGGGCTGTAACTGATATGTCTGACCAACGAGTCTTCGTTAACCATAACCAAATCTAAAAGAGAGGGAGTCTGGTTAATTCTAAATCTTGTAGGTACATTTACAAGCTGTGTAAGATTACTATCCACAAACATTTCTCTAAAAAGTAATGCAGGTCCGGGTAGAACTTGGTCGATGATAGGCCATTTTATCGCAGGATGATTAAAGTCTCCGGCAACTATAATTGTGTTGTTAGTAGATGCTTCTAAGATGTTGGAGTAGAGTTTAGTGTCTCGCGATTTCCATATGTTTTCATTAGTATCATCTGCTCTATATACCCCTACTACAAGAAAGTGATATGTACTGTTCTGTATGTCTAAATAGAGAGCCTCAACCTCATCACACATGTATCTTTGATTACGTTTAGCTATAATAGGTATACCATTCAAACTGTCTCTTACATACATTGCGACACCACCACCTCTTGTTTTCCCTTCACACCTCCTTGTTTTATGTCTGCGGTCCAATCTAAACAAAGTATAACTTGGTATGTTATATGTGCTATTGCGGTCATTACTATTAAGCCATGTCTCTGTTATAATTGCAATTGCTGGTTTGTTAGTATTTATATATTGGAGAAAGAGATCAAATTTAGGTGGTAGTGAACATAAATTAGTGTAACAAAAAGTAAAGTCAGAGTATGGGCTTGTATTTTGAATTAGTTTTTTTGTTGAACTATTTTTGGAGTACCCTTTACATATTTGATTGTAAGGTCTGTTTCTCCCTTTTCAATTCTAAATTTAAGTGTCTCTCTGAGTTTTTTCAGTTCGTCGCGCTGTATAGGTGTTTTATCATCAAAAATTCTTACCTCTTTGCCTGCCTTACTTTTATTTTTAAGTATTCCAACAGCCATACTACGCGAGGACAAAACCACCTTTATAGGTCGCGTATTTCCGGTTTCCCGGCGACCAAGACGGTGCACTGATACCACACCGTCACTGTAGTCGTGATTACCATTGCTTACGTCTAAGAAAATGTTTTTAACTTTCAGGTTGTCATGCTCTTTTCTATCATTGTTTAATTCAGAATCACATTCCGGCACTCCTACTATTATCACATTATTAGCTCGGCGTTCACGTTCTGCAATTTCCGTCATTATCATGTTTGTGTCCGGTAAGGAAGAAGCCCCTGGGGAAGGTCCCTGTGTTTGCTGTGTGGGTGTGGTAGCATTCTTTGCATTTCCCAGAAGGATTTTGACTTCATCCAACTCTTCACGTAAGCCATCATACGCTTTTATTAGCTTTGGAACTTGAAAGAGAGCCTCGCGACATAATGGACATAAATACAATAGGGTGCGTTTGCCCTTTAAACCCATAACACGTGCCTCACTACTGGTTAGATTGCTGCAATTTAAGCAAATATTTCTTTTGCATCCATCACATTGCACTGAATTCTCATCAGTATAATCGTTTTCACACTGAAAGCACTTCATTTTAATCACTACAGAACAAACACTACTGAAAAGACGCCACACGTTGCAATGGCCGCCACACAGGTAAAGTTTTAAAACAGGCGAAATGTTTTTTTTTTTTTTAGGTAATCACAAGTTTTTTGTCTGTAGGTGATTTTTTTCACTTTTTACACAAAAATATTGCACTTTTAAAGTCTAATAATCACATTTAATATTTTTATGGAGGCTATAAAGTACGACATGAATTCCAACACTGTTAGCTCATCTGAGGGTAGATGGGAAAAAAGCAGCTTTTAGCGGCTAGTTTTAGGTTTATTCGTAAATATGGATTGGAGCAACGAAAAATGTATGATAGAAATGTACCATAATATAAGGTGTTTATGGGATCCAACTTATGTTTTATGAACATTATAAAAATAAACTGTACACGGAAGATGCCTGGAGGCAAATTGCAACAGCAATCGTCACCCACCAACGTCTCTTCCTTCTTTTCTTTTTCATTAATTACGTATTATCAATAAATGAAGCACTTGAAATCACAATATAGTCGCTATCACACTCAGACATAGTGTAGTGTGAATAGTAGTATTTATCGTTGGCAAATGAGCAATGAGCATTCGCTCATTTGGTCTGAATGATTCTCATATAAAGAGCAAAAATTCTTGTTCTTATTGTTCTTGTTCGGAATGTTTAGTGTAAATGATGTAAACTATGTCTTAACGAATTATCGTTTACATTAAACGAATACAAAAGAATGTTCTTGTGAAGTTCTTGCTCTATGTTCTTTTGGTCTAAACCCACCTTTACTGAAATGATCGGTCTCTTGTCTGTGGCTTAAGATTGAAGTCAATCTAAGATTTTAGATACGTTATTAATTCCGGGCGATAGACAATATCCCGCCACCAGGCACCCTAGTAGTCATCATGACTGATCCCAAGACTTGACGTAGGGCTAGGGTGCTACACACACACTCACTGTCTTACTATCTCACGCTAACACCCACACAACACACACACACATCCACACACACATACACAGTATATGCAACTCCTTATGTATAAAAATCTCGCTAGAGATATATAGCATAAGTTATTGTCTTCTTTTTTCTGTAATTTGTTACTCTTGAAATAAACAGATTTTTTATTTATTATTATTTTATTATTACCACGAACCTGGGATCAAAATCATCCTCCGGCGCGACCCCGGTGGGCGTCGGCGCGCACGTCTTGAACAAATCGTCGAGTAGATCCTGCGAGTTGTCCGCGGCGGGAGTGGGAGCGGTAGCGGGAGCGGCAGCGGGTGGGGTGGGCTGCGATTGTGACTTGCCGTACGTCGCCGCTGCTCCTGTAATGTTAAATCAAAGTTATAATAAGTAAAGTGACTAACTGGCTTACATCTCTAGATTATGAAGAGATTGAAAAGAGATAGGTTGACACACATTCATCACTTACACAACACACACCCAAATATCGCGCATATATCGCGCAATATTATTTTTCATTTAACAATTGTGTGTTATAAATAGTTGTAGAAATATGTTGGCGATCTGCAGGACAGGCTTAGCCTAGTGCAGGCGCCAACGTTAAACAAATAATGAGTGTATAAAATATTATGTTGATTTGATATATAATTATTAATTACTGTACTCATGTATGGATGTAAAATTTCGCAAATAAAATTATTCTTATCTTATTCTTAAATTAAACAAAAATGTTTTTTTTTTAAAGGACAATGCTCTACAAGTATGGGAAAAAAACCCAGAAGTGAACAGATACAGGATGTAGTTGAAAACGCTAGTGATATATAGTGAATCAATTTTGTAAACATTTTACTACTAAATTCGATGGCTAAGTATGTGACATTGTTATTTATTGTTTTTTCTCAGGTATAGAAAATATCGTTGTTTGAGTTTACTAATAGCACGTAAAGTAAATAAAAATGTTATTCAATAACGCTACTCACTCTTCCAAGACCACTAACAATAAAAGTAACAATAAGTATGTTAAAAAATAAAAAATGGTCTTGGAAAAGTGAAAAAGGACCACACACAGCTGATTTAAAAAATATTACTAAATCTTCGTTGTTCAATCATGCGCCTGAAGTTTCTGAAATTACTTTTGCGAAACTTTACAAATACGACACTAGTAATCGACTTTCTTTTCAACAGTCTACGTGCATTCTTTTCGGCCTGCAGGCTTAGATGTTCAAATTTTCAAGTCTATGGCTCAACGTTACCAATGGTCGTATGTCCTCGTTTTGAAAGCATACCCATAACTGTCTCCTCCAACATTGGAATACTTGGTGTTAACATATCGAGCGAGGTCCAGTTCCGATATCATCTGGAGGGCAAGGCCAAGTTAGCCTCCAAGAAGCTTGGTGTTTTGAACAGGTCAAAGCAGTATTTCAGTCCGGTCCAACGCCCACAACTCTATAAAGCGCAGGTTCGGCCTCACATGGAATACTGTTCTCATCTCTGGGCAGGGGCGCCAAAGTACCAGCTTCTCCCTCTGGATCGTATCCAACGTAGGGCCGCTCGAATTGTCGACTGCCATAGTGTTTCAAACAGGCTTGACTCCTTAGAGCTACGTAGAGATGTAGCATCGCTCTGCATCCTCTATCGGTTATATTACGGGGAGTGCTCCGAGGAATTGTTCGGACTTATACCTGCTGCAACTTTTCGCCACCGTTCCATGCGACAAAATATTTATCATCCTCATCACCTTGATGAGGTGCAGTCCTCCACCGTGCGCTTTACCCGAAGCTTTCTGCCGCGCACTGTAAAACTCTGGAATGAACTGTCGCCAGCAGTACTTCCGGACCACTACGACCTGCAAACCTTCAAGAAGGGAGTGTATTCCCTCCTAAAAGGCCGGCAACACACTTGCAACTTCTCTGATGTTGCAGGTGTCCATGGGCGACGGTAATCGCTTTCCATCAGGTGATCCCTTTGCTCGTTTGCCCCCTTGTCTACACTAATATTATAAAGAGGAAAACTTTGTTTGTATGTTTGTTTGTTTGTTTGTAATGAATAGGCTCAAAAAGTACTGGACCGATTTCAAAAATTCTTTCACCATTCGAAAGCTACATTATCCACGAGTAACATAGGCTAAATTTTATTTTGGAAAAAAATAGGGTTCCGTAAGATATTTGGGTTTTTCCGACACAAGGTGTAAAAAAATCAACCAGAAAAGTTACTTATTTTGCGTACACTGCCTAAACTATAAAAGATAGAACCATAAAATGTTCTAATTAATTGTAGATCTTATAAATATCTACAAAAAAGTCCGCGACACACTATACCTAACTATGTCGAGTGAGGCACAACAACCATTTTTTTATTAAGAAATCTTGATTTTTTTTTGGACTACATTTAAACGCGTTTATTTTACTCATGCTATTATTCCTTATCAAAATAAATTATTTCATCACTAAGTACAGTTTATGTAGATAATATTTGGTCTTTGAATAATTAAAATTGGACGTTTGGTTTTGAAGTTATGGCGAAATTAAAATATTACGATTTCTGCTGCACGGCCCGTTGCGAAGTGGGCGTCACCAAGGCGGGGGGGGGTGCGCGTGCGGGGTATATCTATCATCTATGAGTAAGGTATGAGGGTGTTTAGATATAGATCTAATACCTTACCCATAGGAGTAAGGTACCCGCAGTATTAGTATCAGTATTGTACCCGTGCGAAGCCGGGGCGGGTCGCTAGTTTTATATATATAAAAACGTAAAGAAACTTTTTGTCTAGGACAGCCATGATGTGGAGTGGTTGACATTATTGTGGTACTTTTTGACATTAAATCAGGAAAACGTTTCTACTTTAGCTGTCAAAAGAGGCCATTTTGTGAGCTCATGATCGGGAAGAAAAGAAATGTTATTTCTCATAACGACCGTACATCGACCTTGCTGCCTTACAATAAGATCTATTTTGCTCCGAATGGTATTAATGTTTCTTTAATCTGTCATAGTTTCTATTCTTCGGTTTTTCTACTGTGCGCATGCTAAGCCTGCAGATATTACTCAAAGATGTTGAATCACGCCCCCTTACTATTACTCTAGGTACTTTTGTCAACAAATGACTTTTCAAATCGATCTATGATTCAATCCAATCCATAAAATAATGTGACGAACAAATCTCGCGCGTACGTCGCTCACTGCTCGCGCGTGAGTCCCTACTGATCGGCCCGCCTAAGGGACCGTCCATTAATCACGTGATGTTTTTAACAACTTTTTAGACCCCTCCTCTCCCCCTGGTGATACGTGGTGAGGATTTATAATACCCCCCCCCCCCCCCCCGCCCCCCTCCCCTACCTAAGATCACGTGTATTTTTTTTATATAGTAAGCAGGTGATGTTTGAAGAAAAATTTTAACTTAAAAAACAATTAAATCGAATAATTTAAGCAATTTAAAATTGTACGAGTTATTTGTCTTGTAAGTATTTAAACAACACTACGAATCTACAACCGATAATAATTTCGGTATGCATAGACTAGATTCGAAAATTAATACACGTGATGTCTCCTTATACCCCCTCCTCCCCTTGGTGATTTTTTTCGGACCCCCCCCCCCTCCCCCTTTAGGCATCACGTGATTAATGGACGACCCCTAAGTGGGCCGCCGCACGTACTTACATTTTCGATACCTACACGTGGAGTGGGACAGGCCTGGTACAGGTTACACTCACCTAGATCGATCCTCTTGACGGGCGTGCTCGGCTTGGCGCGCGGCGGCGACCGCAGGCGCACGTCGAGCGCGCGCGGGTCGCGACGTTCGCCGGCCGTGACGTCACCGCTCGCGCGCGGCGGACTGTCCTCGATCACTTCGGCGTCGCGGTACACGTTCTCTCTAAAAAAAAAAAACATTAAAAATTTAATTACGTAACAGAAATCCAACTTAGCATAATATGCTAAGTTGGATTTCTGTATATATATAGATAATATTATTATCTATCTTCTTATATATAAAAATGTTATGTTGGTTTGTGTACGCTTCAAAAACTCAAAAAGTTCTGCACCGATCGAGCTGAAATTTTAGCATGATATATAATCCGCATCAAGGATTGTTTTTATCTATTTTTTATCAACAACAGGCAACAGGCAACAGCTATATATAATACTTATCTATACTAATATTATAAAGCTGAAGAGTTTGTTTGAACGCACTAATCTCAGGAACTACTCATTCGAATTGAAAAATTATTTTTGTGTTCGATAGTCCATTTATCGAGGAAGGCTTTAGGCTATATAACATCACGCTACGACCAATAGGAGCGAAGAATCAGTGGAAAATGTAAAAAAACGTGGAAAATTATTCATATTTGAGGACTTCCGATGCGTGCGCTGCGTAAACGGTTCAAGTTATCCAAAAAATATGTATGAAAGAATTATTCCTCTTTAAATGATCTAAATTCTAAAATGTCCGCGACAGTATATGTCTTTTAAGATTTACTCACTATAACCTTTTTTATGGTAATCAAACTTGGTCGAAATCAATGCATTATTGCGCCATCAGTTGAAGCGGACGAAGTCGCAGTAACAGTTATCTACACTAATATTATAAAGAGGAAAACTTTGTTTGTATGTTTGTTTGTAATGAATAGGCTCAAAAAGTACTGGACCGATTTCAAAAATTCTTTCACCATTCGAAAGCTACATTATCCACGAGTAACATAGGCTAAATTTTATTTTGGAAAAAAATAGGGTTCCGTAAGATATTTGGGTTTTTCGGACACAAGGTGTAAAAAATTAACCAGAAAAGTTACTTATTTTGCGTACGCTGCCTAAACTATAAAAGATAGAACCATAAAATGTTCTAATTAATTGTAGATCTTATAAATATCTACAAAAAAGTCCGCGACACACTATACCTATCTATGTCGAGTGAGGCACAACAACCATTTTTTTATTTAGAATTTAGAATTTTTTTTGGACTACATTTAAACGCATTTATTTTACTCATGTTATTAATCCTTATCAAAATAAATTATTTCATCACTAAGTACAGTTTATGTAGATAATATTTGGTCTTTGAATGATTAAAATTGGACGTTTGGTTTTGAAGTTATGGCGAAATTAAAATATTACGACTTCTGCTGCACGGCCCGTTGCGAAGTGGGCGTCACCAAGGCGGGGTGCGCGTGCGGGTTAATGTTTAGTTTAGTTTAGTTTAGTTAAATAGTTTAGTTATTTTATAAACATCAAATTGATAATATCTTAAAATATAATACATTATAATATCTATACATCTATACAGTTAAATACAATTTAAGTGTCTGTTTGTAACTTCAAATTAACAGCTTTTTACCCGACTGCGCGACGCAAAGGAGTGGTAATGTGTTTATCAGCCTATGTATGTATGTATGTATGTATGTATGTATGTATGTATGTATGTTCCTTTGAAGCACTATACAGACCAAACGCCTGGGCCGATTTTTATGATTCACACGTCAATCGATTCCTCTTAGTCCGGCGAATGTCACTAAAGACATGACGTTAGTGAAAATTCAATATGGCGACTACTGGACGCCATATTGTGAAAATGAAAAAAATGAAAGTCAACAAACTATATCAAGTGGGGTATCGTTGAATAGGTATTTAAAAATCATTGTTAGTTTTCTCTCAACATTTTTCGATTCGACTGACCGTTTAGGATCTATATCGATTTAAAGTTGCGTAACAACCATTCTCACATTCCAGTGATGTAGTACTGATGCTGATAGGAAATCCAGTCTGGTAAATAGCTAGCTAGGTACTCATAACTAAAAAGTATAAAATAAAAAATTATAATTTAAAAAATTTAAAAACCCGACTGCGTAAAAAGTGAACTAAACTAAGTAGGTACATAATTCAAACTGAAAAGAAAAAAACAAGCACTTAGATATCCGGTGGTCTAGAATTCTATAATATATTATTGAATTAATACTATTGGAACATAACAACTGAACAGTCGGGATCCATTATTCGACAGCCAATCTAATTTTTCAATGGATCCCGACTGTTCAGTTGTTATGTTCCAATAGTATTAATTCAATAATATATTATAGAATTCTAGACCACCGGATATCTAAGTGCTTGTTTTTTTCTTTTCAGTTTGAATTATGTACCTACTTAGTTTAGTTCACTTTTTACGCAGTCGGGTTTTTAAATTTTTTAAATTATAATTTTTTATTACATAATGAATCTGAAAGTATATTCGGTACTTACAATAAAATACATTTTTTTTTTAATTTTTGTCTGTCCGTCTTTCTGTCTGTCAGTCGGTCTGTCTGTCTGTATGTTCCGACTAATCTCTGAAACGGCTGGACCGATTTTCACGGGACTTTCACTAGCAGATAGCTGATGTTATAGGGTACATAGGCTACTTTTATTTTAGGGTTCCATTTAAAAAAATAGGATTCCGCTTTCGTTAGTCATAAATAAAGTCGCGGGTAAATTTCAGCGATATCCCAAAGTATTGTTCCACGCGGACGAAGTCGCGGGCAAAAGCTATTAATATTATAAATGCGAAAGTGTGTCTGTCTGTTACCTCTTCACGCTTTAACCGCTGAACCGATTTTTTATGAAATTCGGTATATACTTTAGGTCTCGGGAAAGGACATAGGATATTTTTTATCCCGAAATATTAATGTTCCCACGGGATAGTGTATTTACGCGGGCGAAGCAGCGGGCAAAAGCTAGTAACTAATGGCGCGAAAACGCT
The DNA here is from genome assembly GCA_905404095.1 of Glaucopsyche alexis. Lineage (NCBI taxonomy): Eukaryota > Metazoa > Arthropoda > Insecta > Lepidoptera > Lycaenidae > Glaucopsyche > Glaucopsyche alexis. The sequence goes on along the minus strand of FR990064.1, from coordinate 2,020,601 downwards.
ACAATGTGTTGTCATGACGTCACATTCTTGTAATCTGTCAACTATGAAATCACACTAAACATGTCAAATTCTAGAATGCTTGGTGTTAACTTTCGTAATTTTACTATTTAAAAATGCCTTACATATGGTGCTATACTAACAACGAAGAGAAACGCTGATAGTCCGCACAAAACTTGCACTAACTTCAACTGACAAGTGACATACAACTTTTTTATATGACGTTTACTGACGCTAATGATACTGATACTGGCTGTAAGAGATTAAGGGAAGGCTATTTAAAAAATTTAAAGAAGTACAAGAAGTCAGAAGGTGACGTCACAGTCTCGTCCTGTACGTTTTTGTTCCCGTGGTCAAATGTGAAAAATTAATTAAGTTATTTTTGATATTATACAAAAATCACACATATTTTATAGCAGTGGTCCCCAACCTTTTTTTTTACGCGGGCCACAAACCCGTTGTACTCCTGGTGTCGCGGGCCGCAACCAACATTTTTAGGTACAAAAAATACGGTGTTTAAATTTAACGATTTAATAATAGAAAAACACAAGGTAGTTAAAAGAGTGAAACTAAACATTTAAGATGAGATAACGACACAAACTAAAATAAAATAACAAATATGTATTATAATAATTATGTTCACTCTGTGAGATTTTTCGAATTGTGAACGCTTTTTCACAACTTTATCTAGAGCTGGCTTGTCGCTGCATGCTATCCTTATTACATCGTAGGCTGTATTTCAAGAACCACTTTAGCTAGAAAGCTGATATTTTCATAAGTCTTAATTCTGATGCCGCTATAACAACTTATTATCATATCTAAAAAACAAGATAAAACAAATAATATAAGGAGAAGCCCTTTTTATGACAATAAAACGCGATTTTTGTCCTTTCTTTAGTCGATGGCAATACTTTAAATATTCACAAGATACTAAATTGATTTCTACTCCAATATATATCATTCAAAATAAAAATTAATATAAAAGGGGTTTTCATAAAAAATACAATTTTCGTCTATTTTTTTTTCCTAAAATGGCTTTTCCTTGGCAGATTTTTAAGTTACAGATTTCACGCGGGCCGCACGCGGCCCGCGGGCCGCGGGTTGGGGTTAGCGGTTTTATAGTGAACAGTTGGTCAAATTGGTTTTATAATATGTTTAATGATAAACTATCAACAGTTCGATGTATACTTTTATCATCTAGGATAATTCCACAGGCATCTATTGACTATAGATAACGCAAGTCTCATTATCTGTATAGAAACCAAGCGTGCCATTATTTTTGTACCTACTGTGACATCACAAGAGCGATTAAGTGACGATAACTCCCCGTCTCCGAGTAAACGATTCAAAGGCCGTCGCCGCGCGCCGCCCCGCATTTTTTTTTAGTTTTCGTTTGACGTTTGGCGGTCTTTTACACGCGAAGTACATACACTTGTGTGGTCTAGTCATGTCTGTGGTAGTCATTGCCTATTTGGTGGCATTTACTATATTTGTTTACGTTGAGATTACATCGGCTCCGAGTGGAGTACGATAAGGACTCACTTGTTGGGTTTCCTGTGCCCGTATTCACCGTCCGAGTCCTCTCTCTCGTAGTCATCTTCGTCATTTCTTTCCTTCGTGTCCTCTGTAAAGATATATTTTCTCATATAAGGTTACTCTCTCACAAAATCAGTTACGGATATTTTGTACACATGACTCATATTATAAGAATATTCGAAATCAATTATAACGAATATTTTGGGCATATGATAATAATAATAACTCCCCACACCGATATCGGTGACGGTGGCCGGTTTCATTGAAACCAGGCCAGTTACGCAGGAGTAATTTTATAGTGCTCAACTGTGTGCGCAGTACACAAGAGCACTCTCTCTTCCTTTACTCTCGTAATCCAGTGGGACGGACGACCGATACAACTGACGAGAGATCAGGCGCAGGTCCGACTTTTGACATGCCCATCCGACGCATGGATCATCTTTCTTGTCAGACAATCAGGTGATCAGCCTGCATTGTCCTAACCAAACTTGGAAACAACATTTTTTGTTGTTCCAATGCAGGAATCGAACCCAAGACCTCCGAGTCGAGAGTCAATGCTCTAACCACTAGACCATGTAGTTTTTTAAAGTATATTATTTTTATTTTGTAATTTTTTTTTGTGCCTAAACGTTTTTACATAAGCAGTAGATCATATAGCCAAAGTATTCGTCATTGATTTTGTACAACCTCATAGATCTTATATAAAAAAATGAATTGCTGTTCGTTAGTCTCGCAAAAACTCGAGAACGGCTTGACCGATTTGGCTAATTTTAATCTTAAAATGATTGTCTCAGTTCAGGGAACGTTTAAACGGTGAGAAATTTCAGTTCATAGTTAAGGCAAAACGTTTGTCGGTACAGCTAGTATAATATAAAAATAGATTGCAGTTTCAATGTCTCCCTAAAACTCGAGAACGGCTAGAGTCTGGACCGATTTAGCTAATTATGATCTTGAAATAATTGGCAACATAGTACGTGTAACTCCACTATTGTTACACGGGCGGCGATAATCGCTTACCATCAGACTGTCCGTCTGCTCGTTTAACTCACCCCAGTTGCCGCTGCGGTCGCTGTAGCTGCCCCAGCCGGCGCCCCGCCCGCCCATGCCGCCCATGCCGCCCATACCGCCCATGCCCATCGCCTCGGATGACATGCCTGAAATGTACCAAGAATATTACCTACTAGATGTTGCCCGCGGCTCCGCCCGTGTAAATACAGTATCCCACGGAAACAATATACTTTTTTGGGATAAAAAGTATTATATGTTTTAATCCAGAGCATGAACTACTACCGTACCAAATTTCATCGGAATCTGTTCTGTAGTTTTTGCGTGAAAGAGTAACAAACATCCATCCATCGTCACAAACTTTATAATATTAGTAGGACTGAGATTATGACGAAATTACTGACATCAAGTAGATCATTAAGAGACTGCTTTTAGGTCAGAATTTTCGGCTTGGCTAAAAATGTATTGATCAAACATGACGACCTCTGTGGCTCAGTGGTCGAGTGCCTTGGTGCTTGAAGTTCGTGGGCTCAAATCGCTTTAAAATTATTTATATTTTTTTAAGTTATAAGCAGTATGTTCGGGTTCACAATCATGCGTCATTTTACAATCTCGCTAGTTATTTTACAATCTAGCGGTTTTTACAATTTTACGGAGATTATATAATCTCACTAGCATTAATTGCCCGCAGTTTCGCCCGCGTGAAATTAGGTTTTTAACTTTCATCCTCTATTTTAGCCACCTAGGGGCTGAATTTTAGAAAATGCTGAAATACGTATCTGGAGGCACGGCAGTGCCCCCGCCAAGTCGAGCGCGAAGCAAACACTGCCGTACCATCCTTTACTGGAACCATTTCGCCGCATTTTCAGGCCCCTATTTGAGAACCTCTAGATAAGACCAGAACGCAGAAATTTTCGTCATCCAATAAGCTATAATCACGTACTTAAAATCCAAAATTTCAAGTCTGTAGGTCATTTAGTTCCGAAGTTAAGCGAAAGCAAAGTTTCGCATTTTCGACACTCACTCACTCACTCACTCACTCATGATCATCAAAATAGAACTAGTACTTCCCATAAACTTAGAGAGCTGAAATTTGGTACAGAGTTGGGGTTTAATGGCCACATAAAGGGAAAACTATAAAAACTAGGATAATCGATCTGGGGGCACGGCAGTGCCCCTGCCAAGTCGAGCGCGAAGCAAACACTGCCGTACCATTCTTTACTGGAACCATTTCGCCGCATTTTCAGGCCCCTATTTGAGAACCTCTAGATAAGACCAGAACGTCGATCTGGGGGCACGGCAGTGCCCCCGCCAAGTCGAGCGCGAAGCAAACACTGCCGTACCATTCTTTACTGGAACCATTTCGCCGCATTTTCAGGCCCCTATTTGAGAACCTCTAGATAAGACCAGAACGTCGATCTGGGGGCACGGCAGTGCCCCCGCCAAGTCGAGCGCGAAGCAAACACTGCCGTACCATTCTCTACTAGAACCATTTTGCCGCATTTTCAGGCCCCTTTATTCTACTCGAACATTACACAAATTAAATAAACAAATTACACTAAAATCTAGGAAAATAAATCAATATGCCCACGTTTCCACAAAAAGAAGTGAAATCCCACCAAAAACATTCTGTAAAAAACTAGCCAAGTCTCGATGGAGCTGCTTGTTTTTCTCTAAAAAGTAATGAAATCTAGACAAAATCGTGCCAAGTCTAAGGTTCCTTACTGCGGTTTCTTTATTATTATAGTTAATGTTGTGTGACTTGGCCGTTGAAGGGCACACAAGGGTACAAAAGGGGCTCCATGACACCATTGCTCCAATACGTGTGTTGTACAATCAACAACAGCCTAAAATGAGACACTAGCGTCCAATTACCAATACCAATATGGGCTATTATCTCGCTTAACAAACATAGGTAGCTACAAATGTAAACAAAATTGACTTGTACCCACTAAAGTATAAAGAATGTTCAACGGCCAAGTCACTCAACATTAACTATAATAATAAAGAAACCGCAGTAAGGAACCTTAGACTTGGCACGATTTTGTCTAGATTTCATTACTTTTTAGAGAAAAACAAGCAGCTCCATCGAGACTTGGCTAGTTTTTTACAGAATGTTTTTGGTGGGATTATTTTTTCCGTACTAAATTCATACGAAATACCATATAAATATGTCCAAGGAATAAATGGTTTCATACAAGCTTTTATCACCTATTTCACGCGATTGGGGGTTGAATTTTGAAAAATCCTTCCTTTCCTACATCATAATATGAGGAGAATGTGTGCAAATTTTCTAGCCTTAACGGTTTGGCCTGTGCGTTGATACATCAGTCAATCAGCTTTGCCTTTAATTTATACTAGCATTAATGGCCCGCGGCTTCACCCGCGTGAAATTAGGTTTCAAACTTTCATCCCCTTTTTTATGCCCGTGGGGGGTTGAATTTTGAAAATCCTTCCTTAGTGGATGCCTAACGTCATATGAAAAGTACGTGTGCAAAATTACAAATTTCTAATAGATAGAAGATATAGATAGATAGATTAAAAAGATCTAGTGTAAGCGACGCACCTATATACTTGTCCTTGTTCTTCTTGGCCTTCTTCCTCTCCTCTCTCAGCCTCTCGTCGTCCTGTATGAAGTCGATCAGTTCTCGGACCTTGTGCCGTACGTTTATACCCTGGAAATGTAAAGACCTATGTTAAGCTCGCGTTTGTACTGTAATGTACAGCTCAAAAAAAAAAAGAGTGTGATGCTGTGACAGCAGGAACTAAAAACATTTTCTACTGCATCGTCTTTTATCCTTATCAGAGGAATGAGATTTGTATATGCCACCGTAAAATTGTAAAAACCGTTCGATTGTAATAAAACTAGTGAAATTGTAAAATGTTGATAGACTTCCGACGCGAATATGCTGCCTATAATTTAACACATTATTTTTCGTTAGATTATAAATATACATATAGTTATGAATCTTTCGACATACCTTTACAATATCGTTAGTTATTTTAAAATTTAAAGGATTTTACAATTTTACGGTGATGTATATGTAATATCTATACTAATATAATAAAGAGGAAAAGTTTGTTTATTTGTTTCCATTGATTAGGCTCCGAAACTACTGGACCGATTTTGTCGAAATTTGGCACAGATGTAGAATAGACCACGGGGAAGGACATAAGCTACTTTTTATCGTATAAAAATGTACAGTGTCTGCGAAATAAACTTTTGCGTGCACGGAGTCGCGACAAACATTCATGATCCAGTGTAGAATATTTCTAGAACTAACCTGATCCTTGCCCAGATCATCGACGAAGGTGTAGTTCTCCAGCGAGCGGAGGTCGTATATGTGCTCCCGGGCCGAGGTGACCACACGCTCGGAGCCGTTACGCACCAGGTACGAGAGGAGGAGCAGACACTGTAAACAAGAAGGTGGGATTATAAGCAGAGATGTTAAGGATATGAGTTAGCTCCCCACACCGATATCGGTGACGGTGGCCGGCCATTGAAACCAGGCCAGTTACGCAGGAGCAATTTTATAGTGCCCAAGTATGAGCGCAGTACACAAGAGCACTCTCTGATCCTTTGCTCTCGTAACGCAGTGGGATGGATGACCGACACGACCTGCGAGAGATCAGGCGCAGGTCCGACTTTTTACATGCCCATCCGACGCATGTATCATCTTTGTTATCAGACAATCAGGTGATCAGCATTGTCCTACCCAAACTTGGAAACAACATTTTTTTGTTGCTCCAATGCGAGAATCGAACCCACGACCTCCGAGTCGAGAGCCAAACTCTAACCACTAGACAGGGGCTCATAAATCATAGAGATGTAGCAAACCGGATGTATTCGGTACTGAGTAACGGGTGCGCTATCTAGTACCGAGTAACGAAACGTTACACACGAATATATTTTGTTACTCGCATTTTTCGTAGTATGGGTAAAAAACGGAAAAGTGAAAAAATGCACCTTACGCAGCTTGACTACTTGAGTTTTAGGTAAAAACGGAAAAGTGACAAAATGCACCTTACGCAGCTTGACTACTTGAGTTTTAGGTAAAAACGGAAAAGTGACAAAATGCACCTTACGCAGCTTGACTACTTGAGTTTTAGGTAAAAACGGAAAAGTGACAAAATGCACCTACGCAGCTTGACTACTTGAGTTTTCTACAAATTACAAATGTTGTGACACCGCGACTACATACTACACGCATACGCAATACGACTTGATTCGTTGCCCTAACATAACATAGCATGTCATTAGGTATCAGAAGTAACGAGTAATGTAACGATACTATAGTAACGAGTACTATTGTCACATATGGGTACCCTTTTTTCGTTAGTTACACGCCTCTAGAGGCTAATTACCCACCTTGTAGGTCCTCCGCCAGTGCGCCCTGTTGTCGTGGAGCATCCGCCTCCACAGCATGGACATCACCTCCGGGAAGTGCTCGTACGTGAAGGTGGACAGCGCGAGTTCCTGCATCTGTTGCCCGGTGGGACCCCACGCCTCGTCCGACGTCGCCTCGCGCACCTTACCCTCCACCTCCGTGTAGTTCATCACCACGTTGGTGCTGGAATTAAAAGATGTCATCTTATAGTGTGATTCAAATGAGAATAGGATCGAGTCGGCGCCATATTGTTTCGAATTTAGACTGTTATGATAGTTAAATTTATGTTTAGTTAATTGATTAATTCTCATTTGAAAAGAGTTAATAACGCGTTTCAAATGAGAATAGAAACGTCAATGACCTTTTTCTGTCAAATATCACTTGAAAAGTGCGATTTTCAGAAAAACTAATGTGCATATAAATATTAATTTTATTTATTTTATTTTTATTTTATTTTATTTATTAGACACACCAACAAGGAAATACATTAATACAATCTTAGAAAATACGTACATAGGTAAAATACAGATAAATGCAACCTTAATTACAGGTGTAGTACCGCATGCAATCACATTACACAAGTTAAATTAAAAAATATATATATTAATTTATGATGAGAAACAAAAAAAAATGTAGTTTCTGAAATAGATTAAAAAAAAAAAAAGTGAAACTTAGATAATATAACTAGGTAGAGTTACAAACAAAAAATTACATTGGACAACATTATAATATCCAATTACATTGGCGTATGTTGTATGCAAAGAGCTAGGTTTTAATTGATACATCAATAGATCTTAATTTTATTCTATTTTTAAACTTATGTAACTTATCAGATAGTATACAAGCATCGCTATTATATGATACGTTATTGTATGACCTGCACATTCTCCTGAGCGGTGCAAATTGTCCCAAGTTTGTTTTAGCTACTTTAATGTAGAATGGCTTGTATTTATTTTTTCTTGGCAAACGATTTGGAACATTAATTGCTATTTGGCTCAGAAGTGTGTTGCTGTCAATTACACCGGTTATAAGTTTGTGCAGGAAAATTAGATCTAGGTTTTGCCTACGATCAGACAAAGACTCCATCCCAAAGAAATCAAGCCTGTCTTTATAGTGAGGTAATTTATTTGCCAAACCATGCTTAAATGAAAGGTGCCACAGAAATCGTTTTTGTACACGTTCAATACGATTGGAATAGATAGCATAATGAGGGTTCCAAGCAGGACTGCAATATTCTAGCTTGCTGCGTACCAGCGCATTATATAAAGTTATAATCGTAAGGGGGTTGTGAAAATTAGCAGCATTGCGTTTAATAAAACCTAAGGTTTTCAGGCTATGAGAAACAATATTATCTACGTGTCTATTCATCTGCAATTTTGAGTCTAAAATTATACCAAGGTCACGTATTTCTTGAACTTGCAAAAGTGGACTATTGTCTATTTTGTATACTGTAGGATGATAATCTTTAATTTTGCGCGAGAAACGCATGTGATAACATTTGCTAGTATTTAAATTCATAGAGTTTTTTTTACACCAGACAGTCAAGTTATTCAGATCGCTCTGCAGCTCAAGCGTGTCCTGAAGTGAGTTAATAGTTTTGACAATTTTAAGGTCGTCTGCAAAAAGGTGGAAGTCGGTATAAATGAAACACGTAGAAATATCATTAATAAAAATATTGAAAAGTAAAGGACCGAGTCTAGAGCCCTGTGGAACTCCGGACAGCGCAGGAAAAGGGTCTGATGCAAAACCACTCACAATCACAATTGAAGTTCTCCCCAATAAGTATGATCTCAACCAACTTAGCGTAGAGCCTCCAAAACCAAATCCAGACAGCTTAAGCATAAGTACGTCGTGGGAAACTCTGTCAAATGCTTTACTGAAATCCGTGTATATTACGTCTGCGCAATTTTTATTATCGATTGAATCCATTAGACTATTCATAAAGGATACCATGTTTGTTGTGGTTGACCTATTATTAACGAACCCGTGCTGACTATCCGAGATGAAAGGCTTGACATGCCAGAAAAGGGCGGGGTACACTAATTTTTCAAAGACCATAGCAAAAGTAGGTAGAATAGAAATGGGTCTATAGTTTTCAACATTGTGCCTGTTACCAGCTTTGTGTAATGGTAGAATATGAGCCCGCTTCCACACCTTCGGAAAGTAACCACTTTTTAGAGAAAAGTTGTAAATATGATATAGTGGAACTGAAAGACTCTTTGCGCAACTTTTTATAAAAATAGGTGGGATGCTGTCAGCACCAGCTCCCTTTCTGGAATCAAGATCTTTAAGTGCATTATAAATTTGGGAGTGGGAGATTGATAAAATGTTAAGAGTGTTGGAATTAATATGGTTTGATTCACTGGCAAGATCCTCATCATTAGGTGTGAGGGTATTATAAGCGCTTGAAAATTTTTTTGCGAACAAGTTACAGATTTCATGGCCACTTGAGGCTGTGCTGTCGGTCAAAAACATAGAAGAGGGAATACCTAGAGTGGATTGTTTTTTCGATTTCATAAAAGTCCAAAAGGTTTTAGGATTTGAATGTATGGATGTCTCGATTTTTTCCATATATCGTTTGTATTGCAGGGTTTGTAGTTTTTTACAACGATCTCTCAGCATTTCGAATGATATCCGGTCTAAAGGGTTCTGAAACCTTTTAAAGCGATTTCTATATTTGTTCTTCTCTTTAAGAAGCCGAATGAGATCATGGCCGAACCAAACAGGATACGATTTTTTCTTTCTATTTGGGCAATGTTTCGGTACATGTAATTCAATTAAGTCTTTTAATTTGGTGTAAAAAATTTCAGTCATAGAGTCTACATCAGATGAATCATTAAAGGTGAGATCCCAGTTAGTTAAGGTCCATATTTCATTTATGATATTGTAATTAGCTTTAAAATAATTGAATTTAGGTACATGGTTTTTATCCAAAAGATTATCTAGCTCTACACAAACACTAAATTCGAGTGCTGGGTGTGCCGGATCAGTGTTACTAATTAAGGCATTATTGCTATCATGTAAGTTATTAACAGTGTTACTAGTGAGCACCAGGTCTAAAATATTACCTTTATAGTTAGGAACATGATTGTATTGTTTAAGTCCATTGAAATTTATGAAATCTATTAACTCAGTTCCGCTTGAGCTACCAGAACAATAGGGATGCAAGTGTTTAGTATAGAAATCGGTATTGTTTGTCCACGTGACCTGTGGCATATTGAAATCTCCTACAATCAAAGTTTGGCTTGAATTACACAAAGCTCTATTGGCATGATTTAAAAAATCTTTAAGAACATGCGCCTGAATCGGTGGTGGTAAATACACTACACACATTAGTAAACGTGATTTTGTGGCTTTATCTAAATCAATGTATAACCATAGATCCTCGTATTCACTATCGAATTTATAGATTCTTTCTGCCGATAAACTTTTTTTAATGGCAACAAGTACTCCGCCTCCAGACTTCTTTGCGTTAAATCTAGTTGAGCTACGATCTCTTCTATATACTACATACCTTGCATCAAAAAGTTCGGTATCGTATACATAGGAATCTAGCCATGTCTCAGTGATAATTATTATGTCGTAATTACAAAGGGTAACGTTCTGAAATAATTCACTAATTTTCGTGTTTAAGCCGCGTACATTTTGATAATATATGTTTAAACCCGCGAATTTTATTTAATAACAATTAATACAAGCATAGCACACAATATATTAGTCTACTTAGTACTACCCTGTCTTAATTTACTTAAAGACTCCATATTTTTCACATAGATGTACTCCGAAGTCTCCGTTTTTCTCATATAGATGCGACCGTTGCGTATCCAAACAAATCTATATTGATATTCCTTTGCTTTGGCCCTGGCTGCTGCATGTAAGGACTTCATTTCAGGCGTTAGGTGTTCAGTGATGAAAATCGGAGTTTTCATTGAACCGCCATATCCTAGAAGTCCAGAGTGTAGTTTCTCGTTAGCGTTTATTTTATTAAATTGAATACATGCTGCCAATAGATTGTCTCTTACGCGAGGACTACTTAATCTGATGATAACGGAACGTGGTCGAGAACTTTCAGCATTTTTTTTTGCAGTTCGCGCGCAATACAGAATATTGTCGTCAGTCAATGGGTATTTCACAACTTCCCCCAACTTCTTCACAACGGTAAGTAGATTCTCGGACTTGGATTCTGGTAAGCATTGTAACTCAATATTGCTTGAACGTGCCTGTTGTTCCATTTGGCTGATACGCTGAGTCAGACCAGCAACTTGGCTCTTCAGGAGAGAGTTGTCATTCGTTAGTGTATTGAATGACTCCACGTGACTGTTGTGCCATTTTTGAAATTCTTCCAATTTTTCGCTAAAGAAATCCACAGATTTCTTGTATTCTGCTATTTCGACACGAATCTCTTTTAGTTGAGGGCACAGGTAAGTATTTATGCAATGAGTTACAGCTTTTTGGACTTCCGCATGAATGATGTCGCGAAAATGGTCGAGGTAAATCGCAGGGGGTGTATCGATATATTCTTGTCTAGCAACGTTGTATGTCTCTGTACTGCATTCGGGACTTGTTTTGGACTCGGTTTTTTTGCGTCTTATAGTTACGTTATTATCAGTACCGACATCAATAATATCGTTTATAGGAAGTCTGCTGCAACTACCGCTATATGGAGCATTTCTTATAGGCGTATTGGTGTTGTCAGCCTTAGGTCTTGAGCAAGCAGGGCAGAGCCAGGATCCTTTGTATTGGCCAGTAAGATCTTTGAAAGATGTCATACTGACACTGACACATGAGTAGTGGTAATTTTTTTTACATGTTTGACACTTTAGTATTTCATCGGAATCTAATAGTTTTTGACAACATTCAAATTTCACTTTTTGCGGAGGAGCCATTTTATATTACTTGAATAATTCCCACTCTTCAGTTTTTGAAAATAAATTTTTAAAAAACGATACTGCTAGGGTTTGAACTCACGACCACTGCGGCTATACTGAACGGCAGCACCAACAGACCAGCAGAGTTATTACGAAGATATCCGAAATTGCTGTACTAACTCGACGAAGTTTTAGTACGTTATAATCTTGTTTGAAAAAATATTGAAGTACCGACACAGTCCAAATAAAAAATATATATTACTAGGTATTATCACAGTTTTTACTACACTTTATTGCATAAAAACGCCAATATCACCATTGTGGTTTGTAGATAATGAGTATATGTGAAAGTATTTATTATTGTAGCGCGCGTAGGCTTTCGTAGAACCACTTTTAGCACTTAGTTCACTGTCGTTGAGTCGCTTCGTAATTTTTACATAAATAATTCGTTTCACACTGAGGTAACAATTCCACTTGTTTATTGTCCAATTCCAAACGTCTTTGATCACTTATTTGAGTAATACGACCAGAATTTATATTTTTAACAAATAAAAAAACACGGAGCTTATGTGTACTGTATCCAGGGTTGCCAGGCTTTTTCATTTCATTCATTAATAGTCTTGCATCGAATTTAAATAAAAACGTTAAATAGTAATCAACTAAACATAAATTTAACTATCATAACAGTCGAAATTCGAAACAATATGGCGCCGACTCGATCCTATTCTAAAAAAGTTTGTGAGGATGTATGGATGGATCTTTGTTACTCTGTCACGCAAAAACTACCGATCGGATTTCGATGAAATTTGGTATGGTAGTAGTTTAGGCTCTGGATTAAAACATAGGCTACTTTTTATCCCGGAAAAGTACAGTATTCCCGCGGGATATCCGATACTATATTTACGCGGGCGGAGCCGCGGGAAACAGCCAGTTTGCTAAAAAACTACAGATTACTAAATAGTGGGAGAGCCACGCTCCGGCACGAATGGGCCGGCTCGACCGGGTATATAACCACGGCCTCACAGAAAACCGACGTGAAATACCGCTTGCACTGTGTTTCGCTGAGTGAGTGAGGTTACCAGAGGCCCAAGGGGGGGTTGGAGATTTTAAGGATATGGGAACGCAAGTTGCAACAAGTGTAACTCCTCTGCGAGTGTCCGTTGCGCAGCGGTAATCGCTTACCATCAGGCGATCCGTAGGCTCGTTTCTTGGTTTATTTCATTAAAAAAAAGTTAAGTAAGTACCACGTTTTATAATCCCCGACGAAAGCAGATGGGTGTTATAAGTTTGACATGTCTGCCTGTGTACCTGTATGTATGTATGTACGTGGCATCAGAGCTCCTAAACGGATAATCCAATTTGATATCGTTTTTTTTTTGTTTGAAATCTGATGCAGTTCAGCTTTTACATACTCTAGCAATGTTTGCTAGATGTGTCACATTTATGTAGGAGTGTGAAATGGTGGTTTTTGTAATAAACACAATTAATAAAGTTAAGTAACCACCAATAATTGACAAATTATAAAACAAATTGATGATGCTATATAACACCTAAGAAACATCTCAATCACATCAGCTTTCAAACAAAAAACAATTCATCAAAATTTTTTTCATTTAGGATCTAGAATGACACAGACAGAGATATACATGACAAACACATAACCCTGATTTTGCGTGGGGGGGGGGGGGGGGGGGGGGGGGTGAAAAATATAAGTCAATGTTTTATTTATAATATGAGTAAGTAGGTATATTAAGTTAATAAATTATTGCAACCATACACAGTCATGAAGAAGAAGAAACAAATGTGTCTTTATATGGAGTAATGATTAGTAATTTTGTTCCAAAATACAAAACCATGTTAATTTCAAAATGTTATTTTTGCTATAAGGAAGTAATTATTATAAACATAAATTAATTAAACACTGTTTATAATGTAATTACAACTTGTTTATTTCAAAATTATATTCAAGAGAAAGGCAAGGTCAAACACAGAAATGTGGATTTTGTTTACTTGTCGGTCATTGTACAGTCTATTCACGTTAAGGCAGTGAATATTGCATACCAATGCCAAAATCGACCAATGATGAAAGCTGTATTCACATTTACCCAATAAATATAAGGTATGCCATTTTGACATATTATGTACATTTTTCATTCACTGCCTTCTTAAAGCGGAAGTATTTTTTTAGCTAAAGTTTTATTTATTTATATGATTCAACATTTAAACGTTTTTAAAAATAACCACATGAATGTATTTCTATGCACTGTTAGACCTTGTCCAGACAGTTTATAACATTTTAATTGTATGAAACGCACATAAATATCCATTCATTTTTAATTGTATGCAACATGTATAATCAGATTATACTGAAAAATGTGGCAACCCAATAAAATAATTCAGCTTCATGATTATAATAACTTGTTATTTTGGAAAATGATATTAATTTAGTGGTAAAAATAATCATTCATTTACCAAAACCTAGCTTCAGTTACTTAAACTTAATATTTGTTTCTTTTCCGTATTAATTCGTTAATAATAATCTTATGTTGTCATTTTAACACAGCAAATTTTATTTTTATTAATAACTAGTTGTTGCCTGTGACTTCATCCGCATCAACTGTTGGCGCAATAATGCATTAATTTCAATCAAATTTGATTACCATAAAAAGGCTATAGTGAGTAAATCTTAAAAAATATACATTTACTGTCGCAGACATTTTTTAGATCATTTAAAGGAATAATTCTTTCAAACATATTTTTTGGGTAACTTGAACAGTTTATGCAGTGCAACAGAATCCCTCAAATATGGATAATTTTCCCCGTTTTTGCAACATTTTTCACTGATGCTTCGCTCCTATTGGTCGCAGCATACTGTTATATAGCTTTAATGCCTTCCTCAAACAAACAAACTCTTCAGCTTTATAATATTAGTATAGATCTAAATGCTATAAAGCATGATTAAAGCAAAACTTTTATTCTTTAATACTGTTTATGTGTGTTGTTTCTGTTTTTCATTAGCCATAATTTTATTCTAGTATTCTTATCCTCCCCCATAGGACAAGCTTTATTTTCCTAGTTGATGGACCGTTGCTTGCGAACTAATTTGTAAATTTTTATGGACAATTAACTAGGTATTTGTATTACAATGAGATTCTAGCTATTGTGAAAAGTTCAATGGAATCTAGAATAGATAATATTATGTATGAAAATACATGCTATTGTTAATGTGTATGGTCAAAAAAAATAAACTGTAGCCTTATTGACACCACGGGTGAACTAAAAACATAGAATATATTGTCATCTACTGTTTTTTTAATACTTTTCGTATGAATTAAAACCATATTGTTGAGGAAACTAAACGAAAATGATGGAAGGTCATACGAATTCCTTACAAACCAGTAGCAATATTGACTGTTAGTTATCGAGAAATCTGGGAGAAATTCATAACGAATTGTCTATAGGCGCACAGATTTAGGCTATTTTAAAGCTTATCATGTGAATCTTTCGAGGGAAGTGCATCCGATTAGCATATAATTATGGTTAAATATTGTGGGTGCTTACACTTTGTCCGCCAACTCCCGAACCTTCCACATGCTGATAAATCGATCCATTGCACTGCACAAACTATTCTCACTGTTTCAAAACTGAAAAACACCGCCTAAAAATTAATTTAAATTAAAATTACTGTAAAGCCGATCTGATGATTTGGCTGACATTCTTGCAAAATGGCGAACAACAGTGTGACCGTTTGAGAAAATATAAATAAAATATGTTTTTCCTCTTCTACTTCTTTTTATACTTTGGCAACTAATGTACACTGTACACGCGAATGCGTTGCACTTTGGTACGATTATAACTCTAAGGCCCACTTGCACCAAGTTAAAGTTAACTCTGGGTTAAATTTCATGTTATCTCTCCCGTTCTTCGTATTTGTTAAAGAGAAAGCATGATATTTTAACCCAAGGTTAACTTTAAGCCGGATTGGCGCAAGTGGGTCTTAATAATTTATATTAAAAGAGTAAAAATTGTAGTAAGTCTTCGGGATATTTCTATAAGTCTATTTAAAATACAATGATAATGTAGGTAATAACAGCCGAAGAAAGTTGATGTCTGTGGCTTAATGGTTGAGCATGTTCGTCACAGAACACTATTACTCCTATGATGTTAGTGCTCAAGTCGGAGGTCGCGGGTTCAAATCCCGCCGAAGGAACAAAAAGTTTACTGTGTTCCTGGGGTCATGGATGTGTACTAAATATGTGTATTGTATAAAAATATTAAATATATATTTTCATTGTCTGAACTGAATGATGAAGAATGAACTGCGGGATAATGAAGACTTGGAGAGGGAAAGAAGGGCGTTGGCAGTCCGCTGCAACATGCTGGCCCGTAGATTTGCACGCTGTTCTAATGACATAAAACTGCTCCTATTTAAAACCTTTTGCCAATCTTTCTACACGTGCAGTCTATGGATCAGTTACAACTTACACGCGGAGGGCTTACAACTAAAGACTTACAACGCTCTTCAAATCCAGTACAATGACGTGCTGAGGACACTGTTGAGAAAACTCAGGTACTGCAGTGCATCCACTATGTTTGCAGTGGAGGGAGTCGACGATTTCTTTGCCATAGTTCGTAAAAGAACTGCATCTACTATGGACAGACTTCGTAATAGTACCAACAGTGTCCTCAAAACGTTAGCTGGAAAGATTGATAGTCCCTTTCCAAGTATACTGGACAGGTGTACACCTTAATAGAAATAAGAAGTAGGTTATAGGATAAGTTCACTAACTAATGACTAACCCTTATTAATGTATCCCCTAACTAGTTTTAATGTGTAGTTTTATTAGTCCATGGTAATACTAACAATTCTACTAATATTTGTGTTACTGTTGATGTATTGATTGTGTATGGACTACTTAGTCTGAAATTAAGAGATTATTATTATTATCTGATACCCGTAACAAAAGTGCTTTGAGAACTTACCACAGGACCAGGTTGACGTAGTGTGAATTGTCCATATATTATTATAATTGTTATAAAATGAAATAACTTTTACTCTCCTTGAATATATTTTTATTTTTTAACTTATAACAATATATTTTGTAGGTAACAATATACGATAAAAGAAACAATAATTTAAAACAAAATCACAGAATTCTCAATTCTTGTAGTGGTTTGTAAAACATTTTTTTACCTAATTCTTTCTGGCTAAAGACCTGCAAACTACAAAGCTACAAAGTTTATAGGTACCTAGTGGCACTTATTATCCTAGATAGGTATTACAATTTACCTTATTAACTATCTTTTGCATATAATGTGCTTATGTATTTCTTAAAGTTTTAAATATAAAAATTGTACATTCAAAGTTTCCTAAGAAACAGAATAAGCAAAATTTTAATTTCAAATTGTTTACGTCATATTCATTGCTAGGAGGCTTATTTCGAATACTAATTTTCAATTTAAACTTGGCAAACAACTACATTACAGTCCCTTTACACCTGTTACATTCAGTGTTGCCACTTTAAAAATTTCAATGTTGCCATCAACACTATCACTTTTCCGATTTCTTCTAATGAGGGATTGCCTCATTAGAAGGTCATACATCATTTCTTGGCAAGCTGATCATTCTGTGGCTGGGCGTAAAACTGCCACAGTTCTATCGCCTTGTTAGCGACTACCTCCTCCCATTGCTCGGCAGACTGGAACAAAAATTATGTATGATAAAAATCTATACATACATATAATCACGCCTCTTTCCCGTAGGGGTAGGCAGAGACCACTTCTTTCCACTTGCTACGATCCTTACATACTTGTTTCGCTTTGTCCACTTCCTCCTCTTACATTCAACATAGCGAAGTGGCTCTCCCTGGGCCACTTTTCGCCTCCGCGAGAAACGAGACGTGATGGGTGGCGAACCACATCGCCGCCATTTTGGATAATTAAATTAATTTTATGATTTAAAATCTATACAAATAAATTAAATTGAAGTGTCTGTTTGTAATTTTCAAATTAACAGCTTTACACAATGCATAATATTATGATAGTACCTACATATTAGGTTGGGGAAAAAGTCTTTTCGCATTATAGTATGTATGAACTTGTCATAAAATATCTTGGGCTATACCAATTGTATCTGGCTGATTTTGGTATCATTAAAAAGTTTTAATTTTACTGAAGACAATTCCAAATTCAAATTAGGTAAATTTGAGATTTTCATTTGTTTTTCTTATTGTTAAAATGAGTGATTCTTATGAATAATTTCGATACATTTTAAAATTTTATTACAAAAAAGGTAAAAATGCAACACAAGCCGCGAAAAAAATTTGTGATGTTTATGGACCTAATGCAGTATCTGTGAGAGTAGCGCGGTTTAAGCGTTTTCAATCCGGAAATTTTGATATCAAAGATGCACGTAGCTCTGGTCGCCCTGTTACGGACAAAACTGTTGCCATTTTTGAAAAAGTGGAGCAAGATCGGCATATTAGTAGTTACGATGTAGCTGAAGAACTGGGGATTGACCAATTTCAAATGCGCCAAAACCGTTGGCGCATTTGAAAAAAGCTGGGTACACAAAAAAGCTCGATATTTGGGTGCCTCATGAGCTCACTGAAAGAAACCTAATGAACCGTGTACTCATTTGTGATTCTTTATTACGACGTAATGAAACCGAACCATGTTTGAAGAAGCTGATAACTGGTGATGAAAAGTGGATCACGTACGACAAGAACGTGCGAAAAAGATCGTGGTCAAAGGCCGGTCAGGCTTCACAGACTGTGGCGAAACCCGGGTTAACTCGCAACAAGGTGATGCTGTGTGTGTGGTGGGATTGGAAGGGCATTATTCATTATGAGCTGTTACCGCCAGGCAGGACCATCAATTCTGAACTGTTCTGCGAACAACTGATGAGATTAAAGCAAGAAGTTGAGAGAAAGCGGCCGGAATTAATCAACAGAAGGGGTGTGGTTTTTCACCATGATAACGCTAGACCTCACACATCTTTAGCCACTCAGAAAAAATTACGGGAGTTTGGCTGGGAGGTGTTAATGCATCCGCCGTATAGTCCTGACCTTGCACCTTCAGATTTCCACCTGTTTCGGTCGCTGCAGAATTCCTTAGGCAGTGTCAGGTTGACATCACAAGAGGACTGCCAAAACCACTTGTCGCAGTTTTTTCATCAGAAGCCCCAAAAATTTTATAGCAATGGGATCATGTACCTACCAACAAGATGGCAAAAAGTTATCGAACAAAATGGCACCTATATACTTTAGTCACTTGTAAATAAACTTTATAAAAAAACCTTTTGAATTTTTATATAAAATGCGAAGAAACTTTTTCCCCAACCTAATATTATGGTACCTACACTAACAAGTCAATTTTTAAATTTTTTGTCTGTTTGTAAAAGCTTCATTCAACAAACATTTAAGTATTGGACTGTTAGTAATTTTTATATAAACTGTGTTCAACAATAAACCATTAGTATGGGAAAATTAAATCATTGTTTTTAGTATTTTCCCTGCAATGTTTCCAATATTTCTCACCGTTTAAACCTTTCCCGTACTTCCGCAATTACTTCAGACCAAAATTAGACAAATTGGTCCAGCCATTCTCAAGTTATAGTGTGACCAGAAAAATAGGGGTTTAATTTTTATGCATCATAATGTTGATATAATGTTGATAACACACACATTAGAATACTGGTTGATTATTACATAGTCAGTCTTACCTCTGATACACACTTGAGGACTTCCTCTTTGGTCCTAGCCTTTAGGATGTTCCTCCGCAGCGTTATGACCAGCATAACGGCCACAAACGACAGAATTTTGGGTGCTCCGGCGCATACTTTGTCCCATATTCTACAAAGAAATATTATTAATAATAATAATATATGAATAGTGTTCTGATAAATAAGAAAGTTTACAAAAGGAACAGTATACTAAAAGTCAATATTTTTAAATAAATTGCAGATTGTTTGAAGCACTTTTGTGAGTCTTGTGATAATAGGGAATATGCATAAAATATAAAAATAGCTTAAAACATAATAATATGATACTAGACTGAAAAATAAAGGAAATGGCGAAAAAAAATTCAATATCTGTTAATAAATGAGCAAGATATGAGCGGTCAAAGTTTGTAATCTATCTCTTTCTAGCAAAACAACATTTAGTATGAACTTTCTATGAAAGTCGTGTTATGTGACGTCACGATACACGTCCGATCTCTCTGTCTAATAGACTACTTTAAACGTTCATATCTTAGTTATTTTTAATGATATCAAAAAACTGATTTTACCATACGATTTACCAAACAAGAAAGATCTATATATAAAAAAAAAAAAAATACGTGCATATTCCCTATTCCCCACACAAAAGTCATACTGACGTCACACGTCTGTAATTTGATACGAAATGTATGGTCATTTCTAATATTTCCGATGTTTGCGCGTTTATGTTTATACTTATCATAGTAAATCTTTTTGTATTTAAGGTGGTTCGTTTCCTATACAAAAAAACAATGGACATTTATTAGGTAATTTCATACTATTACTACATAAATTTATATGCACATCTATGTATTTTGCAATACAATTGTCGCAAAATATATTTACAATACTTTATTTCACACAGAAGTCACATTTTTATTGAATTTTCGACAAAAAGTGACATAAGTTACAAATGTCACTTTTTGTCGAAAATTCAA
Source organism: Glaucopsyche alexis (assembly GCA_905404095.1). NCBI lineage: Eukaryota > Metazoa > Arthropoda > Insecta > Lepidoptera > Lycaenidae > Glaucopsyche > Glaucopsyche alexis. The sequence goes on along the minus strand of FR990064.1, from coordinate 2,000,110 downwards.
TAAAAATGTGACTTCTGTGTGAAATAAAGTATTTTAAATATATTTTGCGACAATTGTATTGCAAAATAAATAGATGTGCATATAAATTTATGTAGTAATAGTATGAAATTACTTTATAAATAGCCATTGTTTTTTTGTATAGGAAACGAACCACCTTAATGTAAATAAACTAGTTATGTAGGTTTTTAATACTAATTTTGTAAAAAAAATACTACTTTTATATAACACTAGCTTTTGCCCGCGGCTCCGCCCGCGAGAAATGAGGTTTTTTGGCCACTCCCGACTGTACTCTAAGTTAAATCTGTATCTTCCTTATCTTACGTTCTCTATTTAATTACTAATTGTTTGTCCGAAGCACTATCATACCATATTTCATTTAAACGGTTTAAACTCTTAAGCTATGAAAGACGTTAAAAAAATATACACAATAGTACATTATCCCTCGGGAACACTATTATATATCTTTTTGGGATAAAAAGTAGACTGCACGTTTGTCCAAAGCGTAAACAACTACCATACAAAATTTCATTCAAATCAATTCAACCTTTTAGCAGTAAAAGACAGTCAAAGTACACAAAATAATACATTATCCCTCGGGAAGACTCTATCTTTTTGGGATAAAAAGTACACTGCGCGTTTGTCCAAAGCATAAACCACTACCATACCAAATTTCATTAAAATCAATTCAACCGTTTAGCAGTAAAAGACAGTCAAAGTACACACAATAATAATACATTATCCCTCGGGAACACCGCAAATTTTTGGGACAAAAAGTATCCTATGTCCTTTCCCAGGACTCAAAGTATCTCTGTACCAAATTTCATCAAAATCGGTTCAGCGGTTAAAGCGTGAAGAGGTAACAGACAGACAGACAGACAGACAGACAGACAGACAGACACACTTTCGCATTTATAATATTAGTATGGATATGGAAGTATGGAAGTATGGATTCTACGAGCACTGCAATTTTTTTTTTAATTACAAATAATAATAAAAAAAGCCTTTATTCATTGACCACATATTTTAACATAATATTACTTCTAATATAAACAGTTTTATTTTGCTTAACTAGTAAACTTAAGAACACAATCACATCACTATTTTATTGGTCAAGTTGTCCCTTGACATAGGCCTTCCCTAGTTTTTTTTTTAAATTACAAAACTACACATTAAATCTTAATTCTTTTTACTTTTATCAAGTTGTAATACCTTAATATTTTTTAATGTTTAAGCATTTAACTAGTTATATAAGACTGTTTAGCTGACTGTGCCTGCGTGCCAGGTTTTAAAAGTCCTCGGGCCTCCAGTAAGCTCACTCACACGGCGAAATACAAAGCAAGCGTTATATAACACCGGTTTTCTGCGAGGCCGTGGTATTTATCCAGCTATATGCATATCATGTTAAGTAGCTAAGTACATATTATCATATTAAATGGTTAAGAACAAACATATCCCACCAAAAACATTCTGTAAAAAACTAGCCAAGTCTCGATGGAGCTGCTTGTTTATCTCTAAAAAGTAATGAAATCTAGACAAAATCGTGCCACGTCTAAGGTTCCTTACTGCGATTTCTTTATTATCTACACTAATATTATAAAGAGGAAAACTTTGTTTGTATATTTGTTTGTTTGTTTGTTTGATTGTAATGAATAGGCTCAAAAAGTACTGGACCGATTTCAAAAATTCTTTCACCATTCGAAAGCTACATTATCCACGAGTAACATAGGCAAAATTTTATTTTGGAAAAAAATAGGGTTCCGTAAGATATTTGGGTTTTTCGGACACAAGGTGTAAAAAATCAACCAGAAAAGTTACTTATTTTGCGTACGCTGCCTAAACTATAAAAGATAGAACCATATAATGTTATAATTAATTGTAGATCTTATAAATATCTACAAAAAAGTCCGCGACACACTATACCTATCTATGTCGAGTGAGGCACAACAACCATTTTTTTATTTAGAAATCTTGAATTTTTTTGGACTACATTTAAATGCGTTTATTTTAGTCATGCTATTAATCCTTATCAAAATAAATTATTTCATCACTAAGTACAGTTTATGTAGATAATATTTGGTTTTTGAATGATTAAAATTGGACGTTTGGATTTGAAGTTATGGCGAAATTAAAATATTACGATTTCTGCTATACGGCCCGTTGCGAAGTGGGTGACATTCTGTAGTATTAGTATCAGTATTGTACCCGTGCGAAGCCGGGGCGGGTCGCTAGTTATAGTTAATGTTGAGTGACTTGGCCGTTGAACATTCTTTATACTTTAGTGGGTACAAGTCAATTTTGTTTCCATTTGTAACTACCTATGTTTGTTAAGCGAGATAATAGCCCATACTGGTATTGGTAATTGGACGCTAGTGTCTCATTTTAGGCTGTTGTTGATTGTACAACACACGTATTGGAGCAATGGTGTCATGGAGCCCCTTTTGTACCCTTGTGTGCCCTTCAACGGCCAAGTCACACAACATTAACTATAATAATAAAGAAACCGCAGTAAGGAACCTTAGACTTGGTACGATTTTGTCTAGATTTCATTACTTTTTAGAGATAAACAAGCAGCTCCATCGAGACTTGGCTAGTTTTTTACAGAATGTTTTTGGTGGGATTTCACTTCTTTTTGTAGAAACGTGGGCATATTGATTGATTTTCCTAGATTTTAGTGTAATTTGTTTATTTAATTTGTGTAATGTTCGAGTAGAATAAAGTTCGAGTAGAATAAAGGGGCCTGAAAATGCGGCAAAATGGTTCTAGTAAAGAATGGTACGGCAGTGTTTGCTTCGCGCTCGACTTGGCGGGGGCACTGCCGTGCCCCCAGATCGACGTTCAATGGTTCAGTAAAGAATGGTACGGTAGTGTTTGCTTCACGCTCGACTTAGCGGGGGCACTGCCGTGCCCCCAGATCGACGTTCTGGTCTTATCTAGAGGTTCTCAAATAGGGGCCTGAAAATGCGGCGAAATGGTTCCAGTAAAGAATGGTACGGCAGTGTTTGCTTCGCGCTCGACTTGGCAGGGGCACTGCCGTGCCCCCAGATTGATTATCCTAGTTTTTATAGTTTTCCCTTTATGTGGTCATTAAACCCCAACTCTGTACCAAATTTCAGCTCTCTAAGTTTATGGGAAGTACTAGTTCTATTTTGATGATCATGAGTGAGTGAGTGAGTGAGTGTCGAAAATGCGAAACTTTGCTTTCGCTTAACTTCGGAACTAAATGACCTACAGACTTGAAATTTTGGATTTTAAGTACGTGATTATAGCTTATTGGATGACGAAAATTTCTGCGTTCTGGTCTTATCCAGAGGTTCTCAAATAGGGGCCTGAAAATGCGGCGAAATGGTTCCAGTAAAGGATGGTACGGCAGTGTTTGCTTCGCGCTCGACTTGGCGGGGGCACTGCCGTGCCCCCAGATTAGGGGCCATCCATAAATAACGTCACACGAATTTCACGATTTTTTACCCCTACCCCCCTCCTTGTCACAGTTGGTCACATTTGTGAGACCCCCCCCCCCTCCCTAGTGTGACGTCACATATTTTTCAAATTTACATTTAGAAATTATTGAATAAAAATATTGGTTCCGAAACCAGTTTTATTTCCATTTAAATTATTTTTGATAAAATAAACATCAAATGAAACAAAAAACGAAACAAAAAACTATGAATTATATTAATTAAAGAAATTAACTAAACAAATAATGATCGACTATGTTAACTAAAGAAATTAACAAAACAAAAAATGATATGAATAGAATCTGGGGGCACGGCAGTGCCCCCGCCAAGTCGAGCGCGAAGCAAACACTGCCGTACCATCCTTTACTGGAACCATTTCGCCGCATTTTCAGGCCCCTATTTGAGAACCTCTGGATAAGACCAGAACGCAGAAATTTTCGTCATCCAATAAGCTATAATCACGTACTTAAAATCCAAAATTTCAAGTCTGTAGGTCATTTAGTTCCGAAGTTAAGCGAAAGCAAAGTTTCGCATTTTCGACACTCACTCACTCACTCACTCATGATCATCAAAATAGAACTAGTACTTCCCATAAACTTAGAGAGCTGAAATTTGGTACAGAGTTGGGGTTTAATGGCCACATAAAGGGAAAACTATAAAAACTAGGATAATCGATCTGGGGGCACGGCAGTGCCCCTGCCAAGTCGAGCGCGAAGCAAACACTGCCGTACCATTCTTTACTGGAACCATTTCGCCGCATTTTCAGGCCCCTATTTGAGAACCTCTAGATAAGTTCAGAACGTCGATCTGGGAGCACGGCAGTGCCCCCGCCAAGTCGAGCGCGAAGCAAACACTGCCGTACCAATCTTTACTGGAACCATTTCGCCGCATTTTCAGGCCCCTATTTGAGAACCTCTAGATAAGACCAGAACGTTGATCTGGGGGCACGGCAGTGCCCCCGCCAAGTCGAGCGCGAAGCAAACACTGCCGTACCATTCTTTACTAGAACCATTTTGCCGCATTTTCAGACCCCTTTATTCTACTCGAACTTTATTCTACTCGAACATTACACAAATTAAATAAACAAATTACACTAAAATCTAGGAAAATAAATCAATATGCCCACGTTTCTACAAAAAGAAGTGAAATCCCACCAAAAACATTCTGTAAAAAACTAGCCAAGTCTCGATGGAGCTGCTTGTTTTTCTCTAAAAAGTAATGAAATCTAGACAAAATCGTGCCAAGTCTAAGGTTCCTTACTGCGGTTTCTTTATTATTATAGTTAATGTTGTGTGACTTGGCCGTTGAAGGGCACACAAGGGTACAATGGGGCTCCATGACACCATTGCTCCAATACGTGTGTTGTACAATCAACAACAGCCTAAAATGAGACACTAGCGTCCAATTACCAATACCAGTATGGGCTATTATCTCGCTTAAAAAACATAGGTAGTTACAAATGTAAACAAAATTGACTTGTACCCACTAAAGTATAAAGAATGTTCAACGGCCAAGTCACTCAACATTAACTATAATAATAAAGAAACCGCAGTAAGGAACCTTAGACTTGGCACGATTTTGTCTAGATTTCATTACTTTTTAGAGAAAAACAAGCAGCTCCATCGAGACTTGGCTAGTTTTTTACAGAATGTTTTTGGTGGGATTATCTTTAAATTAAAGATACAAACTTATTAATCTTCAATCCATGGACTTTGAACCCACTCCTTTAAATATTTATAACTGGCATATATGTTTTTGAGGTTTTCGTAAAGTAAGTTTATAGTTCGTATTTTAACACTTAGATAATATAATAGATTTTGAAATGTGACGTCACAATATTTAGGACCCCTCCCACCCCCTTGACACACAATGTCACACTTCGTCGACCCCCTCCCTCCCCCTTAACGTGTGACGTTATTTATGGATGGCCCCTTATCATGTTAAGTGGCTATGTACATATTATGCACACTTAATTATTTACTCTGAATGAGAATTCTTTCTTTAAAATGCTCAAGTCTCAAGTAATATCGATAAACCACTTACTTGGTCAGTGAGGTGTCATCCAAAACTCCAGCGAAGCAACAGTTAAACCATTTGGTTAGAGGGAGAGCTTCTAACGCTTGAATTTTATTGAGGTGACTGAAAACAGAGTAACATAAATTTTCCTTATCTATACTAATATTATAAAGCTGAAGAGTTTGTTTGTTTGTTTGAACGCGCTAATCTCAGGAACTAGGTACTGGTTCGAATTGAAAAATTATTTTTGTGTTGGATAGTCCATTTGTCGAGGAAGGCTTTAAGCTATATAACATTAAAGTGCGACCTATTGGAGCAAAGCATCAGTGAAAAATGTTGCAAAAACGGGAAAAATTCATATTTGAGGGCTTTCCTTGCGTGCGCTGCGTAAACGCAAGATCCAATTCTACATAATATTACAAAAAAATAAAACTAAAAATATAATTTACGAAGAAGTAATGTAAAATATATTCTTTTAAATACTTCTTCATAATAACGGACATTGACGCGGGCGAAGTCGCGGGCAACAGCTAGTATAATAATAAAGTCTAGCTTTTGCACCCGAATCGATACCAAATTTCATGAAAATCCATTCAGTAGATATTGCGTAAAAAAGTACAAACATCAATCCTCACAAACTTTCACATTTATAATATTAGTAGGATACAACAGACATACTTATACAACTCCCCGTCCTCATTCTCCAGCATGCTCTGGAAGGCGTCCTTCAGCTTGCTCAGCTCCTTCTGCATGTTGCTCACCACCTCTGTCAGGCTCTTGCTCAGCCAGTACACGTCCACCTCGCTGTCAACTAACTCGAGAAGTGTGTTCGCGATGGGTATGAAGGTGTCGGATGACTGGAAACGCATATTATAATATTTATTGATGTGAAACATCTATAGGTGCGGTAAATCTGATTTTTGGCGTGCTGTGGCGACGCCTCTTCACACTTTTGAGATTTTTGGGGCCATTTTGAAATTTGACGTATGGTGAAAACACTATGGAGAAAAAAAAATTGTCGCCAGTTAAATGGCCCCACTTTTGAGATGTTTCACTTCTACCGGCGTCCGGTAATATTTTAAAGTGAAACTGTTTTGGCGACGTTAACAGTGAATTCGGCAATTTTTTTAAATATAATGCGATCTGTCGGAAGCTACTTATACTTCGTACATAACTTTCTTGAAGTGATGTGCTTTAGGCAAGAATCGAGATGAGAGTATTTTATCAAAAATACCTTATCTTGCTGGCCTCAGTTTCACTTTGCCAAGTACATGTCATGGTTTTTTAGGGTTGTCAGGTTGTGTACCTAAAGCTAAAACGGGATCCTATCACCTGAAGACTCCACTGTCCGACCTTAGTTAGACTAAGAATAGAATTATGAAAATCTGTAAGTATGTACATAACCAAAATTAGGAGAATTTTAACCAATTTCATTGCTCATTTCAGTTGAAGCCCCAATATATATTAGATGAAAGAAAGAATTCTTTGATCTTTTATCTAATATATATTGGGGAAAGTCAAAATATTATTATTATTATTATATGTAAACACTAGCAGCTATTGAGCTGATGCGTGTGTATCAAATAGTTTGAAGATAATATTATCTATTTTGTCCAATCGATTTTTAAAGAAATTTACTGATGGTGCCATGAAAACATTTGCAGGAAATCCGTTCCAGGACACCTCCACTCGGTTAGGTAAAAAGTGTTTCTTTAGCATTTTCTTGCATGGATTTTGGCAAATAGATCATCATAGTCACAGTGACAGAATATGCATTAAGGCTGTGTTACTTTATTGAGCTCCGTAGCCTAGTGGGTAGACCATTTGGTTCGCACTCGAGAGATTGCAGGTTCGAATCCCAGGTTGAGGCATGTACCAATGAGACTTTTTCAGATCTCAAGTACATTATACGGACGCTCTAACCGTGAAGGAAAACATCGTGAGGAAACCCGCACATAGTTGGCCCGCGACGTATTGACCAGTTCATTCCTCTGGACTAGGCTGACTATGTTGGGAGAATGCCGTATGTGCTTGGGCAACCATACGAGATTTAAAAACCAACTGTCCCAGGCACTACAGTATTTCAAGAGTGGTTACTTCGTTTGGAGAATACTGTATAAATCATCCATTAACGGATGCAAAGGCCTAAGTTGTGTTACTTTAGAGCCCTAAAGTAACTTAATGAAATAATGATAAGGCTCACATAACTTACACAATAATTGGTCTCTGGGAACAGAGGCGGGGATATCTCCTCCGTCTCCAATAACCACATGGCCAGCAGGATCTCGCTGCGTGGCGCCTTCATGTCTACAAATTCCAGCATCTCTACAGCATACAGCAGATCATTGTACTGCTCCGTTCTCTGCTCCATTACAAACTTGTGGGAATCGGGGTATACTGGCAGTATATCTGCAAAAAGATATGGGTTCAGCTTAGAGAGTAACGTCTGACATATAACTAAAATTTTTATAAAAACTATAACCCATCTATGTAAATTATATAGCCTATGTTACCCGGGCTATTATTACGAATCTATTGACACCTTTTTAATTAAAATCGGACCAGTAGTTTAGACGCTATGGTGGAGCAAACATACATACATAGTATGTATATAGACTATCGAAAACATTACCCTTTTGACTTCGCTGTAGTCGGGTAAATATTATTATAAAATGCAGTATTTTATACAACTAATAGCAAGAGGGGGATTGTTAAGGTATGCATTATATGTACCAAATATCACATTTTATAAACAATATCGCCAAAAAATAGTGATAATATGTTCGTCAAATTAGTCTATCATAAATTAATATGTAGTACAAAACAAACCTAATAGCACTTTCCATACTAAGTTTCTGTATGCACCAGGTACCGTAAATCGTAAGCAAAATTGTTTCAACTTGACTCTATCCCATGGTTTCTCTTTCATCAGAATTTCTAATGATTTCTTTTCTTCGACACCTCGACATCCAACTTTTTCATAATAGGCCGAACGAAAATTTCTTTCGTCGGTCATCTTGATATCGGAATTTAAGAGATTTGGAAGATTAAATGATTAAATCCTTATTGATAATTCTAATGATTTATATTAAAGCTAGAGTTAAATAATTTGTTTATATTTATTTTCACAATAAAACTGCAAACCAATCAAGCAAGCAATCAAAAGTCAAAACCGTAGACAGAGAAAACTAAAGACCGCGGGTAAGCGTGCCGGTAAAAGGGACAGGTATAGAGTACCTATCAAGATTTAGGGTTACCAGACAAGCAAAAAACTCCCCAAAGAAATATTTTGTGTATATTTGTGTAATATGTATGTGTTACAGTCTACATGTTTGAAATTTAGGCAATGTATATATTTCCTAGGTTTATAGGCATTTCTAAATATTTTTAAGTAATTAAATATTGTTTTAAAATTATTTTATACATACATTCAAAATACAGTGCCTAGTCAATGCCTTTCGAAAAGATTACTGAATGACATTATGATGTTTATTTATTTATATATACCTATTTTAGCAAAAAAGGTCACCAGCATTACATACATCAAAACATTAACAAATTTAGGTGACACAAGATTCATAAACAACTTTAATATTCTAATATTCAATACTTACCAATGTAATAATATATTTTACCACGAAAATAATATGAAAGTTAAAAAATGTTAGTTGTATTGTTATTTTAAAATAGAAAATAGTGCCACGTTCTTACTGTCTTCCGAGAATCATTGGATTTTTATACATCCTGTCACTTCCATAGAAAAACGAAGATTGCCAAATGTTATATATATTTTGTAAAGTTACTTATACTTTATATAAAATTTTACTGTAGGTACGGTAAATGTTGGTGGCCAGACATTACTATTTACAATAATGAATTTTTAAAATAAATAAGGTTATATAGATAAAATAAAAACAATAGTGAAATTTCTTAATAATTTAATTTTAAGATAAAATTTTAAATCATTACAAACTAAAACCATGCACTGCACTTGGTAATTCGAAGGAAAAAAAATCATCGTTACGTAACAAAACGACGCGTTAATTCGAACTAATCAAGGTGCAGAGGGATAGAGATATAAAGATTACAGAATTTGCAGGGGTACTTAAGTTAAGTACATTTTGAGACATTCAAAATCATCGGAATCAAACGTTCGACAATTCAAAGTTGCAGAGGGATAGAGATAGAAAGATTACAGAAGTTGCTGGGGTATATTAAGTACATTTTGAGATAAGTCCAAACTCGTTTAATCGTGCACAAGCCATTGTTTTTTAAATGGTTAGTTTGACACACACTTTCACACGCATTGGTTTGTTGATTCAAGTTTCAAACCATTTTTTTTTTTCGTTTTCGAGCCATTTGATATTTCGAACTCTCGATAATTCGTAATATTTGAAGAGTCCCCCGAGTAGAGGTATTACGTATTTATCGTCACAGGTAACACATAACACTCGATATCCCGTTATTAAATTATCAGTTATTATTTAAAATATTATGTCGCATGCTATATTTTCGGGGATTCGATTCGTTTTTGAAATTATTTAAATTCTTTCTGACATACGACACCTTGTCCAAAATGTATTGATGAAATGTAAAAATTCAGCAATTTTCTTGTTCAGCCGGCGACTTTTTTCTCTGATAGCCCTTAATTTTTTCAACCTATCTTCTGATATTTGTTGACTTCGCTTCAACTTTCTGAGTGCTGTCATTGGTGAGTGTGTAATTCGGTGATTTAGTCTGCAAAACAAAACATATCTTTTCAAATATTCTGATTTAGAATAATGATAATATTTATGGACGTTTCATGGTATGAAACGTCAACCTTGTCTCGTGGTTAATTCTCAAAGAACTTGTATTACGGGTACAGACAACGGAAATATATTGAAATACACGTCCGCACGAAGAGTCTCTGGTTTTGAATTACGAGATTTGACTGTATCATATTAATTATTATAATAATCATAACTAATTTAATATTATAAAACGGACATAGAACATGTTATGAGGTTCCCAAATCCCATGATGATTGGTAATCTTTGTACAAAAAAACTGGCAACACTGAGAGCTAACACGTTTAGAGGTTATGATTACTACGATTACATATTTTGAAAGATTTGATGGATCAATCGGTCCATTACCGACATTTACTCAAAAACACAAACACACGGAAAAGTTCTAGTACAAAGAATTTATATTACATGTATATAAAGGGAAATACTTACGAATGAAAAGACAAGTCGGGCATTATCATTTCACTGTCGCTTTTACATCCTAATACACAGCACCGCACCATGGTTTCTTAAATATATATTTAGTTAACACCAACAGGAAACTTTTTAGCGAATTTAGCGCTTACTAAACAAAATAATATAAGTTATAAAATGAGTTATGTAGTAACTAAAGAACAAGCTGACGCGAACTGTCAAATTTTGTTTAGCACAATGATGTGCTGACCTTGAAAAAACCCGCACGGCTGGTGAAACAGAAAATGACGTCGTCGTCTCTCATTTCTGCTTATGATATTGACATAAGTTTTTCTCTTTCGTGTGCGAACGAGACAAAAGCTATCCATAGGTCTATAGTTTTCTCTGTCTACGGTCAAAACAAATGTTTTTTTTTACTACTTCCTCCTAAAAAATTAAACTGCATGAATCATCATGAATCATGATATTTTTTCAGCGGCTTTCATTTTGTTTATTTAGGTAAGTAATTATAGGCGAATTTACATGAAATTTTCAGTTTTAGTTCTGTAGATACTACATAAAATGTTTATGGTACTAATATAATATGGTATAAACTTTTGGCTGAATATATAAAATAGTTTGCACCTGATTACAGTTACATAAAAAAAAACCATTTGTGATTTGTCTTTCACTGTCAATGTCATTTCGATTTGTTCGAATCTTAAAAATTGGCCGTTGTTTGAATCTTAAAAACGTTTTTAGTCTTTTTATAAAATTTACACAAATGGAGGACAAACTTGGGTTTCCTGGCGATTCGAGAGAACTCGATGTGCTACTTTCAAGAAAGAACTTAGAAAGGAAAGCTATAAGTAAGTAAAAAAACTCTTATAAAATTTTGGTATAGCAGCCGAATGACGGTGTCAAACTCAAAAACTAAAAAGTCAAAACAAAGTTTGACATGTCGAAAATACGGTACGGTTTCTAACCAACCTTTATAAACTTGAGATAATTAATTTTACGATAATTATAGAGCCATGAATAAACTAACAACTTTTACTATAAAAGAACTGCAAAAAGGTTACATCGATAAACTTTTTACGCCCTCGAATATTATCGACCTAAGTTTGCAAAGAGTCAAACAAACGAATGATTTGAACGCTTTTATCACTGTAACTAATGATGTCGCGGAGAGGAATGCGTGTGAAAGTGAAAAAAGGATATTTATCGACCAAAAACTACGACCCCTTGACGGTATACCAATAGCAATCAAGGATAATTTCTGTACCGAAAATATACCAACCACTTGCGCCTCGAAGATGTTGAAGAACTTCGTCCCGACTTACAGTGCGACTGTATTCGCTAAATTAGCTAACGCCGGTGCCAGTTTGATCGGTAAAACGAATTTAGACGAATTCGCAATGGGTGCAGGTACAGTGGATTCCATATTTGGCCCCACGAAGAATCCTTGGCAGTGTGATTCGGACTGGCGAATAGCTGGCGGCAGTTCTGGGGGCAGTGCTGTGGCAGTAGCCTCCGGAGCATGCGTAGCAGCCATAGGTTCAGATACTGGTGGTTCTACCCGAAATCCCGCTGCCTTATGCGGTTTAGTCGGTTTAAAACCAACATACGGATTGGTGTCTAGATATGGACTAATACCGTTAGTCAATTCAATGGACGTGCCTGGCATTTTGACTAGAAATATAGAAGATTTGACTGTTGTTTTAAATTGTATAGCTGGACGTGACGAATTGGATTCAACTACTCTAAAATCTACGTACAAACCTGTAGAAATAAAAAAGGACTTTGATCTATCTAAAGTAAGAGTAGGTATACCTAAAGAATATCATTGCAAAGGTATGAGTGAAGAAGTGATTGACATATGGAAAAATGTTACCGACTTTCTTGAGAATAAAAAATGTAAAGTATCCTCTGTATCCTTACCGCACACATCGGTATCAATAGCTGTCTACTCAATATTAAATCAATGTGAGGTCGCCAGTAATATGGCAAGGTATGACGGACTAGAATACGGATTGAGAACGGATAATGACAGTTCAACAGAAGAATTATATGCTTCAACACGTTCGGAAGGATTCAATAATGTTGTACGATCGAGAATATTTTCTGGAAACTACTTTTTACTGACAAGAAACTATGAAAAGTATTTCCTCAAAGCTCTTAAGTTACGAAGACTGATTGCTAATGATTTTGACTCTGTTTTTAACAGTGGTGATAAAGTGGATTTGTTATTGACACCAACTACGTTGACCGATGCTCCAACGTACAGAGAGTTTGCATCGAAACATAATAGAGATCAGTGTGCCTTACAAGACTATTGTACGCAGCCAGCGAATATGGCTGGGATACCCGCATTGTCAATACCGATAAGGTTATCAAAGAACAATCTACCTCTCTCACTACAGTTGATGGGCCCAGCAAAATCTGAGGAACTGTTAATCAATGTAGCAAAAAAGATTGAAAAGTATGTTAATTTTCCGAAGTTAAATATTGATTAAGTATTTCGTAATTTTTATGTAAATTTTATTATAAATAGTAGTTAAAATTAAAATAATAATAAATGAAATCAAATAATAATTGATTTTAATTTCATTTACCTTGATTCAATTTTATGCATTGTTGATACTTAAATTTTTTACCAGCAAAGAAATATTTTTCTTATTTTATAGAGTAAGTTAATATATTATGCACTATTTTAAAATCTCGAAGCATTGCAATTTAGTATATGAGTGGGGTTATACATATTTTCAAAATCACTGAAATATGTTATAAAATTCTCATGTCACAGTCAGGGGCGTAGCTACCGCCGTATCTGCCGTATCAATTATACGGGGCTCCCGGGCCACGGGGGCCCCCAACATTACAATTACAACTTCCCAAATTTCATCTTCATCTCATCATCAGCTATAAATCAGTTTACCGAAAAAAGGCAAGGAGAATGTATATACTATATTTAATTTTTTATTCAATTTATTTTTCTTTTGTGAGAAATCTGTACCCTTCCTAAGGGCCCCCAAACAAATTTTTATACGGGGCCCCGCCAAGGCACGCTACGCTTCTTATCACAGTGTTTGTGGCAGAACTCCTCCGGCTTGACCTGTTTTTATGGAATTTTGCAAGTGTATTCCACAATATATTGTAATCTATTTTGCATATACCTAAATGATAAGGGTGGCATACCCAAAACAAAATTTTTGTCATTTTTATTAATTTATGATTTAAAAGTACAGCCTCTCAATTTTGACCCTTCTAAGGCCAATCCTCATTGTTTAATAGCAATATTAGTAATGTAAAAATGTTCAACCCTCAGTGGTCCATAAGTCTTTCATACATATATGTTGATGTAGAAACTGCAGTAGGTGTATGTTAGTAGTTGTTTATTCCAGTTCATAATCATGACAGAACAGCATCTGTTTGGACAGCTAGTTGATGTATATCTCATTGATGAACAGTATAAAGCAAAGTAATAGTTTCTTTTTAGGGTTCCGTAATACTTAAGGAACCCTTATAGTTTCGCTCTGTCCGTCTGTCTGTCTGTCTGTCCGCGCCTCTAGCTCCTGTAATTATGAATATAAATTGATGAAATTTGGTGCAGTTATAGATTGTGTATAGATCACGGTTTCGGGATCATAAAAAAATAATAATTTTATATTTTAGGGGTGGCTCTCCATACATGTGAAGTGGGGATGAAAAATATTTTTTCACTCTACCCCATCGTGTGGGGTATCGTAGAATAGGTCTTTTAAAATAAAGGCAAGGCTTCATACGTAACTTTTTTATAAAGTTGACCATTTTCGAGTAATCGGCCTCCAAAGTAGTTTGTAAGTTGGTCCCCCCCTAGCATTTTTAAACTATAGGAGATAGAAACTTGCAAATTTCCATGCCGATAGATTATGCTAAAAACTCTTTAGGAAAATTATTGTGAACCAAATCGGACAGTAACTTTTGGAGTAATTAAAAAAAAGCATATTACGCGGTTATAGTTACGGAACCCTCCTTAGACATGTCCTGACATGCTCTTGGTTAGGTTATTGTATCAAAATTGTACAATATCTATAAATAGGCAACTTCTTATTGATAACTTGTTTTAATAAAAATCCTCTTTTATTTCAGCTACAATAACAACGGACACACTCAACAATTTAAATATATCCATAGATGCTCTACCGCAAAAGTGTCAAAATATACTACACCAGGTAGCGAAGCACCAACTTGCTCTGGACCTAGAGCAATTGGACCCGATTTCCATAAACCTACTGTCGTCCAAACATCAGACGGACATAATAGAAGAGGAATACGAGATTTTGAAATTGAAACAGAAGAATGATGAGTTACAAATGAAAATTGACAGAAATAATAAGTTTATTGGCGAAATAAAAGATGATTTGAAGTGCTCGAACCAATCGTTGGCATCCCAAGATCCAAATCCAGATAATATACAGGATTATATCAGACAGTTGAAGACAAAACTGGCCTCTTACGAAGAGAGCTGTGAAAAAGCACAGGTGAGAATTGATTTTAGTATTTTCAATGAAGTACAAATTAGCCCTCTTACTAATATTAATATTATTTATACAGTGTATAAGCTATAAAATGTTTTGTCCTTGTCTGTAAAGCGACTTTTCCAACGTATAAGACAAGGACAAAGCATTGTATAGCTTATACACTGTCCCCTTTACTAATAAACGATGTATAAGCTTTGAATAGTTATACAGTGTTTTGTTCCCGTCACACAAGTGACATTTTTAATTCGATGGAAGAAGACAAAACACTGTATAACTATTCAAAGCTTATACAGCATTTATTAGTAAGGGTGTGTAAATATTTTTATTAGTAAGAGGTATTTATATTAAACCTTTGGTTATTTAGCAACAGAATTTTACATTGACACAAAATTGTTTCAACTATGCAAACATAGAGCCACCCTTCGGCACGAATGGGCCGGCTCGACTGGATATATACCACGGACTGGATATATGCTACAGACAGAACGGGGTGTTAAGTCATAAAATTTAAATAAAAACTAAATCTTAGCATCTTCTTTGGTTATATTTATAAAAATGGTATTCGACTACGCGAGTAAGTAGAATATTCATGATTTACTAAATTAACTAACTACTTTTAGTCTACTAAATTCGTTCGAAAATTTAAAATAACTAAACTCAACTCGTTTTACTCCATCTCTTATTCCTAACTTCATATCATACTCTTTTACGGCTCTAGCGCCATTATGGCCAGTTTTGGAACTATTATTTAATTACTTTCGTCGGACACTTAAGCTTTTCTGCTTTAGAGAGATGTTGCTCCTTTTACTCTATTCTCCATGTTCAACGGAATGAAATGAAATAGAAGGGCGGAGCCCCAGACTTGTAATCGCTTACCACAATAGCTGATCAATACTCATTTACTCCTACAACATGTGTCATTTAAAATTTTCCAGAACAAGCTGTCAGTGCTAGCGGTGCCCGACGCCATCTTGCCCAAATCCCTGACGTCCCTGATGACGTCACTGGCCTCTCTCCGGGAGGAGGCGGCGGAGATGCGGCAGCGAGCTGATGACGTGAGGCTGATGAGGGAGGCGAGAGACACGTTCAACAGACTGAGGAGATAACAATTAGTAGAAAACATAATCTTAAAGACCCTCGAAAAGATAACTCTATTTAAATAAATTTCAATAAAATATCTTCATACAAGAAAATGTCACGCCATCTTGTTCTTACCATATTTCGAATATCAAAATGGCCCCAATAATCTCAAAATTGGGGCCTTTTAACTGGATACACTTTTTGCCTCAACATGCCTCAATAAAACAATAAATGCAATAAACAACATGTCAGAAGAGAGCCATGCACCTCAGCAGTGCTTGTATATTGTTACTATTTAATACTTAAACTATAATAAAAGCCAAAAATAATTTTCACTCTTTATTTCTATATCCTTATATTACAACCTTTAATCTAGATATAGACTAAGCCTCACAAACGCAGCCAACATATAGAACTCGGCCAAAAATAATGCACATACAATTATCGATCTGTCATTTCTCTCTATTTAAAACTAGCTGACCAGGCAAACTTTGTTTTGCCAGTCTATATATTTTTAATGCCATATAAAAATGGACAAAAAAATTAGGGTTGGTCGCCCTTATCATTTAGGGGTTGAAAAAACAGATGACCGATTCTCAGACCTACCGAATGTGCAAAAAAAAAATATTCATAAGTATCGTTCAAGCCGTTTTGGAGTAGTTTGTCCCTGAACACGACACGAGAATTTTACATTGTGTGAATAAGAAGTGTCTAGCCATATCACCCTTTCGGGCGAGCTTCTTCAAACAAATATCACAGCTAAATGGTTTCTCGCCTATATGGATTATTTTGTGTTCATGTAAATGACTCTTCGTTGAGAACGGGAACAGCTGTTCGCCTGTATGAATTAGTATGTGCCTTTTTTAATTAACCTTCAGTAGAAATTTCTTTGAACATAATATGTCGCAGCTAAATGGTTGTTCGCCTATAATCTATATGAATTAGTATGTGCCTTTTTAAATTAACCTTCACCAGAAATTTCTTTGAACATATTATGTCGCAGCTAAATGGTTTCTCGCCTGTATGAATTAGTATGTGCCTTTTTAGATTAACCTTCAGCATAAATTTCTTTGAACAAATATCACAACTAAATGGCTGTTCGCCTTTATGAATTAGTATGTGCCTTTTTAAATTAACCTTCAGCAGAATTTATTTGAACATATGTCGCAGCTAAATGGTTTCTCGCCTATATGGATAAGTATGTGACTTTCTAAAATATTCTTCTACGAAAATTTCTTTGAACAAATATCACAACTAAATGGTTTCACGCCTGTATGGATTAGCATGTTGCTTGTTTATATTTCCCTTATCTAAGAATTTCTTTAAACAAAAACATTACAGCTAAACGGCCGTTCGCTTGGACATACAAGCGAAACGGCCTTTCGCTTGTATGTCCAAGCGAACGGCCATTTAGCTGTAATATTTTTGCTCAATTAATTTGCTTTTGCTTGCAAAGTTCTTCAAACAAACATCACAGCTGAGCGGTTCCCTTGTAACAGCCGGCCTGTTTGTTCCATGCCCTGTTCAACAAATACTTTTTCTCCCCTGTCCTCGGGATATATTTCTGTGACCGCGTGTGTTGTGGGACTTTGTCGAACATATTTGTCTATAACACTTTGACTTAGCTTCACTATTATTAATTTGGGAACCTTGGCCTTCTGCTGTGCATCAATATTGTCCACATTCGACAACACCTGTGTAATGCCGGCAAGACCATCTTCGAAATCAATGGAAGGTTCTTTCTTTACTTCAAAGTCACTTGTATTTTCCAAAATTTCATCTTGTTCAATGCCATCTCCCCTTCTGACGCTTTTTGATATATGAACAAGGGAATGTTATGAAAATAATCTTCGTCTCGGAAGTTGATAATTCTAGAATTGATTGAATAGCTCCGTTAATTTCGATCTTAAAACAGTGATGTTCATAAACCTTAACTCATCTGAAATGTTTCGAGTTATTTTCGATATTTGCACCTTATTCTGGAATATATCGTCTATGAGACCTCGTGTCTGTACGGCCAGCTGCTGCAGCTGGTGACATTGCCGCAGTCTCGTGTGGCAAATGTAACACATCCAGCACTCATCCTGTCTAATCTTAAAATTTGCGACGTTCTCGTACAAACTGCAAATCTGTTTCGTGAATGTTGATAGTTCTTTTATTTATAGACAAACATAAAGAGCAAAAATCTCTCATTTTGTATGTTTCTGTTAAAATTGTTTATATATAAGTAATAAAAAAACCTAGATACTGCTCTTTCCATAAGTGTCAAGTTAAAAATGCGAAAAAAAAAAGAATTTTCGTTTATGTTTTCAAAACCGTTTTTCAAGCAAACACAAAATAGCATGCAAAACCATGACGAAGCACCGCCCTGCCCGCTCTTTACAAAGCAAATCGCTTTATTTTGTTACGACAATTGAAAAAAAGTTGGGTAAAATATCCGTTATTCTGTGGCAATATTAAATGTGTGGATAGCCACTCCAATTTGGAGTAGTCGTGACGGCTTCACTTTCAAGTGCGTTGACGGTTTCTGGATGATTTCTGTATTCTGCGGTGTATTAGCAAACTGGACCGTGAGTAAGCCGTTACACCCTCACCCTTAAAATGCTCTACAGTCTACACGATACTAGCTGAATATTTTTAAAGATGTGCATTATTTTTGGCCGGGCACTGAAGTAATTCTGACAACTTTTCACTTACAGCTACGGACACTCATACACAAAATCAAAGTCAAAGACCTGCAACAGCAGTGATAATTTGAAAATAATGGTACATCAATTGTAAACCTTATTATGTAATAACAGATATTTCCATACGTACAGTACTAATAAAATAAAGTAATTTTCCAGCAATCCGATGAAAATATTAAAAGAATAGTTACTATATTGACATACATCAGTAAAATATTATGTTGCTGCCTATATATATATAACCTACTACTTATATGTTTTAATAAAACGTTATTTATTAAAATTATACACAACTTTCTGAGAACGATAAACAAAAATATGTCATTGTTTTTAATTCAAGAGCTTTAGAAAAGTTAAATTACTATTAAACTCAATACTAAAGCACTGCTCAAATTAAGTAACACTCAAGTCACATATTGTCATTCTGCGAAACAGAGACATCAATGGCCGAATACGAATGACAAGGACAGCAAGATGTGACGCAGTCTAGCAGAGACAGTGACAGCCTGTGAATAGGAAAGCTCTTAATTTTGACTAGCGCTTCAGTATTCGGAAGTTAGGACACCTCTTTATAAGTAGTGTTGTCGTAAAATTCAGTCATAAACAAAAAAGCTCAATTTTAAAAAACCATAATAGCGCGCTGCACACATAAAGTTCGGGCCGCATCGGACTGCATTCCAAACCGAGGATGGATGTGTTACTTAGACGGATCGAACTGTCGTGCTGATTACGACTGAAGATATGTTTACATATTATGTAGGCGAGTGCGCGGTTAGAACCATGAAGAATATAGACAAGGAGTCCAATCTCTGTATGTAAATGTGTCCCGAAAGTTTGAAAATATGTATGTAGGCGCGCAGAGGGCGCTGCGCTCGCTAAGTCCCACGAGCTTATGCTTATGCTCATCAGCTGCACGACCATACAAATTTTTGCAGGCAGAATTCTCATGTGAAACCCTATGGAGACTGGACTCCTTGTCTATAAGGTTTGGTAAAATCAATTACGAATACTTCGGGCACATGATCTACTGCTTATGTAAAGACGTTTAAGCAGAAAAATAATTGTCATACTCGAAAAATATTTTTTTCTTTATATGGGCGAGTTTGCGTTTTGCGGAGAGTCATACATGAGATGTTTTTTTAGTTTGAGTATGACAATTATTTTTCTGCACAAACGTCTTTACTTAAGCAGTGGATCATGTGCCCGAAGTATTCGTAATTGATTTTACCAAACCTTATATATTCTTCATGGTTAGAACTGTGAAACTTGCACTCGTATTGACAGTCCAGATCGGACTACACGTTCGTTTCGACGCGTCGGTTGGAATGGCGCTGTTTCCCGCGGACCGAACTTCACGTGTGAGGGGCGCTATTGTCCTTACACTCAACTATACAAAACCGTAGAATATTATTAGCTTACAATATTACCATAGACATATCACAAGTAACGTGACGTTACAATATAAATTTCGGATAAATCACATGTCAGAAATAGAATTTAAAAAGCAAAAATATGCGGGTACCTTTAAGACATTATAAGCTTAGTGTTGCTATATAGAAAAATCCCCTCACTCGTCCAGGAAGTGTGTTTTGAGGTACTTCATCATACCGAAAGTGCGAAACCGCTTCGTGCCGATAACTTTGTAGAGAGCGTCATCACAGATGGCGAACTGTTTGTTGTTGGGATCGTACAGGTTCTTCTCCTTGATGATAGTCCAGACTTGCTTGACCACCTCGTGCCGAGGCATCTCCTCCTTGCCCATCAGCTCCGCGAGGGCTGGTGACAGCTTGTAAGCCCTGGTGTACCCGCTCGCCTTGCCTCGACCACCAGCCTGAAAAACAAATCGTTTTGTTATTATTTCGTACTAATGTTTGTTACTCTTTCGCGCAAAAATACTGCATGGATTTTGTTGCAATTTGGTAGGGCAGTAGTTTAGGCTCTGGATTAAAACAGGCTACGTTTTATACCGAAAAAGTGTTCCATTGGGATACTGTATTTACGCGAGCGGAGCCGCGGGCAACAGATACTAGTAAGAACTACTAAAGACGCGAAAACGATATGTGTTGTCATGACGTCACATTCTTGTAACCTGTCAACGATGAAATCGCACTAAACACGTCAAATCCTAGCTAGGTGCAAACTGAGGTAATTTTACTATTTCAAAATGCTTTTCGTACTGTTAAGGTGCATTACTATCGATAACAAAGAGACACGCTGATATTCCTCACAAAACTTGCACTTAACTTCCACTGACAACTGACATGTGACAAATTTGAATCAGGGTTACTTAACACATGCGAAACCTCCTCGATAGTTAAGTTTAGATTACTTGCGTTATATTAGTCTTTATTTCGCGTTAATCTATGCAATATTACGGAAGTTATGACAGTAAGAAGTTTTTAGCACTTTCAAATTTCCGCGATTGCGGCTAGACGCGTGACGTCAGCAGTCCATTCGCCCGCCCGCTCCGCTAATGAAACTGCCGGTTGGCGCCCAGCGTTGGCTAGACTCGTGACGTCACAGCGCGACCAAACGCTGCGTGCGTTTTAAAATCGCGAACATAAAAAAGTAAAAATGCAGATGTTCTTGTATTTTCTTCTAGATCACTAGCATTGTCTAGAAAAAAAAAAGCCTCAGTGTACTAGATATAGGAGGGTAAATATTCCATTTTTCTTGCATATATTTTTTTCATTAATTTCTGCCCAATATTTTTCTTTTGTAATTTGACAGTAAAAAACTAATAACCTTTTTAGGTTTAGCAGCCTTCTCCTTCTTCTTGCCCCAGTCGCTGTCAGAATCTCCGGACCCCTTCTTCTTCTTACCCTTCTTTGCAGGCTTCTTCTTTTCCTGTAATAACAAAATTATATCAATACAAATAAATAAAGCGTTTGTTTACAATTTTAAGGACCAGGAACGCACGTCGCAACACCACAGCAGTTACAAGTGTAACTCCTCTGGTGTTGCCAGTGTACTTGGGCGGCGGTAATCAAAGGAAAAGAATAAAAACACGTGAAAGTGTTATCTTACCTCTTCAGATTCACTGTCATTGGTGCCATTGGCACCGTCATCCTCATCTGAGCTGGCCTTACGCTTCTTGGGTGCCGGTTTGGCGGCTTTCTTGGCTGGTTTCTTTTCTTCTTCCTAAAAATATTATCATTATTGTCAGCATCTGCAACTAAGTCTTACCTACTATTATTAATGTGAAAGTTTGTGAGGATTGTGTACTTTATCCCATATTTTTTCCATTTCGTAATAATTGAACTCTGACTAGGTAGACTAGGTGACGGGAAATTACAAAGTACCTAGGCTATGACCTCGCCTTAACGCCATCTTGGTTTTTGTTATACCTCAAATGTCAAAATGGCATAAAAATCTCCAAAAGTGGGGCCATTTAAATGGAGACTTTTTCACCTCACATGCCTCGTCTATAACACGTCTATGGTGATTTTACACTTTCTATTTAGAAAATTTTAGAAATTCCTACCTCCTCAGAAGCTTCCTCCTCTTCGTCCTCGTCTTCTGAAGCCTTGCTATTCACGTAGTCCATGACGAGCTGGTCGATCATCTTCTTCTTCTCGCTCAAGTCGGTGCCGAATACTTCTTCCAACTTTTGTATGACCTTCTTCGTCGACGTCTTGGCGAGGTTGGCATTTTTGAGAATCTCTAAAATAGAATTATTCAATTTAATGTAAGCTTTATGAGAATATCAATCTAGTCATCACCATCAGTAAAGAAAGATAAACAATTATTTATGAAAGGATACATTTTTTATGGGTGTTTTTTGTTTTTAAGGATGGTAACATTAGACATGTCAGTAAAAAAAAATCAAATTAAATGAAAAACAAACTTAACCAAGAACATGTCAGGACATGTCTAAGGCAGGTTCCGTATCTATCAACGCAAGTTTTCTTTGAATTTCTTTTATTATTGTCCGATTTCGTTCAAATTTCGATTTTTTCAAAATTCGAGGAATTCGAGTTTTTACCATGATGTAGCTGCATGGAAACTTACAAGTTCTTTTATAGTTTAGAAATGCCAGGGGGCATTAACATATTATAACATACATAGCAACATAGTTTTTTTGTCGTCGAGACTCGCGACAGAAAAAACTGCTCTCTAAATAGAACTTTGCGCCAATACAATAGAGGTGGAAATCGTGTAGAGCTGTCAAATCTGACATTAGTGCAGTTTTTTCTGTCGCGACCACAAAAAAAATCTCGTGTGTGTGAGGGCTGATATTTAAGTAGTATAGTTTCAATGCAAGAAGAAAATTAAAATAAACAGACGGTTTTTGTAACTTTATTCATTATATCCAGCTTATTTATAAAATAACACGATACAAACTAAAAAAAATATTCCGTATAAAAAAAATATTTTACGTGTCTACAAATAACAAATTGGTATTGCTCCCTTCTTTTTCTAAACGATATGAACCAGGAAACGAGCAGACGGATGGCAAGCGATTACCGCCGCCCATGGACATTCGCAACACCAGAGGAATATACTTGTAAACTCCTCTTGTGTTGCGACTTGCGTTCCTGGTCCTTAAAAACCCCCAATTCCCCCTTGGGCCTCCGGTAACCTCACTCACTCGGCGAAACAACGGTTTATCCTGTCAAGCCGGTCTATTCGTGCCGAAGCATGGCTCTCGCAGAGTTGAATGACTTCTTGGTAGTTGGTAGGCAGTTGGTAGGTTATAATTTTTTTAATCTCTTCTGTCTTCGATGTCTTTCAAGTCTTTTAATGCATATTTAAAAATCAGTTTTTGGATTCCTAATTTCACGTTGGTTTGTGAAAAAGGTGATAATTGGTTAATTTCATCAGAAATGTATCGCGCGTATGTGGCTATTTTATCTTCTGACGCCGTTTTCTTTCTATCTTCTTTATCTACATCAAAATGTTGCTTCCTTTTTCGATGGTTTAATTGCTGACTTCTCGGAATAAGCGGTCTCCGCGTTTCTTGACGCGGCATATTTGGTAGCGGTGTCGGCATCGTTTGTTGTATTGTTGTTAGTGGAGCTGGAATACTCGGCATCGTTTGTGATATTGTTGTTAGTGGCGCCAGTGTATCTGTTGCTGTAACTGCTGGGATACTCTGTTGGGCCAGCATATTTGTTGATGATATCGCAGTACTAGCTTGTTGGGGTGGTACTGAAGGGGTCACTGTTGGTAGTGGAGTCGGCATTGTTTGTTGTATTGTTGTTAGTGGCGCCAGTGTATCTGTTGCTCTAACTGCTGGATTATTCTGTTGGGCCAGCATATTTGCCAGTGTATTTGTTGCTCTAACTGCTGGATTATTCTGTTGGGCCAGCATTTTTGCCAGTGTATTTGTTGATGATATCGGAGAACTAGCTTGTTGGGGAAGTACTGGTGGTGGTACTGTCAGAAGACTGCGTGGCTCTGGCATAGCTGCTATCGGAATATTATATCCGCTGAATATCGGAAGACTTAACTGCTGGGTGTGCATAGCTGGTAATGGTAGGACAGGATAAAAAACAATCTGTGATGATGATATCTGAAAAAAAAGATCATATGTATATCAAGAGGATTTGAAAATACCTAAGTGGAATTTCCCTCATGGTAGGGAGTCGTACCATACTATGTGCATAAGAAACTTTCAACTTACCACAATGTTGTCAGATGTGTTGGTGTCAGATGTGGGCTGATGAGGTTTGTTGCTAGACAATAGACCAGATGTGGGCTGATGAGGTCTGTTGCTAGACAATTGACCAGATTTGGACAGATGAGGTTTGTTGCTAGACAACAGACCAGATGTGGGCTGATGAGGTCTAGACAATATACTAGCCATTTCCTCAAACCATTTTTCAGGGCACTTTTGCTCTTTCTTTCTCGCTTTGTAATATTGTTCCATTAAGCTTATCCATTTCAACATTACTTCCTCTTTCGTTATTTCTAACATTTTTGCTACTTCGATCACAGCGTTTAGCTTTTTAAGTTCATTTTTATAATCTTCCAACATTGCATTCCAAAGCACTGGTCGTTCTCTTATTAGTTGTATTAAAGTCAGAGTGTTTCTCTCATTCCAGTTCATCATAAACAACTTGGGAATTCTCCAACCTTTAAAAAAATTAAAGATAAGAATGTCTTCCCGTGGAGTAATTTTTTTTGTGGAAATAATCAGCGTTTTTTTTTGTAAAACCAAATTGTGTTTCAGTATTAAAGTATAAAATATAATACAATATGTTAAGTCACTCCTTCAAAATTTCCTATGAGAGCTCAGAGCTCAAGTCTCTCTGTCGTCGATGCAAAGCATCGGATATTGACAGTTTTTACACTTCGTATAAGTATCATACATAAATTAATAATAATATTTACGAAGTATCTATAGAACTAGTATCAGATAGCATAATTATTTAACAGATATTCATATTTAAGATTTTTACTATATTACATATAATACAAGTCCAAGGCCCAGGATCATAGAAAAACCTTTTATCCCTTCAGCGGGATTCGAATTTTAAACTGCTGGCTATAAAACTTTGCAGCTGCACTTAAAGAAAGTTTAACAATATATTTTTTTAAAATATTATTATCGACTTAGTTAATTAGTATGATAAAAAGTTATGGACTATGTTTTATAGATATGTTTAGTTTAAAATAATAATAATTAATAACTTCGTTATTAAAAAAACAAGAGTGCTTATTAGTAATCCCCTACCTGCTATGAAATTAAAAAAAATAATTTAAAAAATCCCCTGACTGCAAAAAAAGACAGCTACCTAAGCAACACACTAAAAAGATTTTGAAAAAGACTCTTTAGTGCGTTGCTTAGTCAGCTGTTTTTTTAATTAATAATTTCTATTTTAAGATTTTTTAATTAATCTAATTAATCCAACTCACACTTGGTCGATTTAAAGCAAAAATACGAATATTTGAATTTTGAATGCATTGATTATAAAATTTATTCGAACGAATTAATAAATACATAACATAATAATATATATTATGTTATGTATTTATAATTACAACCTGTATAGGTATTTTGAAATCTTTTATTTTGATACCCTATTACCCTACTCGATAGGTTTGGTTAAAAAAAAATGAACTAGGTACTTACAATTTGGCGCCAAAATCCGCCATTTTGTATTTTTTCCTTGAACTATCTAAGGACACTTGGGTTTTTGAGACAAATCTAACGATACCGTAATTGTTGAAATCCATCCAGCCGTTAAGAAGATACGTGGGTAGAAAGGAATTTACAAACATACATACAGATCGCGTATGATGTAGAAAAACATGACCCAGTCGGGTAATAATAAAAAGTGGTTTTCCAAACAATATGTACTTCCAAGTTGCCATATATAAAATTAGAAGAGGAAGAATACGCAAATCGCAACAAATATGGCGTCTGTCAAAGAGATAATATTAATTTATCGGAAAATTATAAATAATTAATTAATTAAACATTTTCAATCAAAACTTTTCGGATAATAATTGTTTTCTAGAGTAATGCGCGTCAAATGACTACAAAATGGATGTTTCAGTTGCCGCCATTACAGCGTGGCATACGTGAACACTCGACGACAAAAGTTACGCGTTGTATAAAAATAAACCATCAGTGAGCAGGCCCACACAAAGCATTATAAATACAGAAAAATATCAAAAATGATCCGCACATATATCATTAATAACTTTCATTTGAAACATTTCCCCAAGAATGTCATACTATCAGAGATATTTCGATAAAATCTCCAAGGAAATACAAGTTTTCATAAACACTGTACTGGAAGCCATTACAAGTGTGCTGTAGAGAAAAATATTTTTATGCAATTACGACAAATATATAACTTTTGCCATTTTTTATTTATAATAATAAATCACACTTACTCTCTATTTCTTTTTCAAGATCTGCTTTACTAACTTCTGCCATTTTTCTGCAGTGATTTCGCCTTCAATACAACTTCCACACGAGAAAGGAAAGCGCAAGCCACACAATAATATACCTACGCGCTAGATGCTACACGGCGTCGGAACGAATATTTACGAAGTGCCTTCGGCTGTCATCGGGAAAGTAAAATATCCAATAGGGCGTCTCAAAAGTTTTCTGTCCCATAAACTTTGGCCCGCGTTACTACTGGATTGGTTGTTTTAGCTGTCAAGTCATTGAACTGTACTTTTTATCCAATCTTGGCTCTACGCGAGCTTAGAACTGTTTGATAATTGGCTGAAATTAGAAATCCATAAACACTTGCAAGATGACTGTCAAAAAATCTGCAATCTGTCAAGTGTCAATAATTGTCATTGGAAAATGTGTCAAAGCCATGTGTTGTTGATTGTTGTCCTAACCTTTTATAAAATATTACTAATACATATAAGTTTTAATACAATTTAGTAATTGAATATGGCTAAAGTGAAAAATAAGCGTAACGCTAATCTAGCGGATAAAGTGCATAAGAATCGAAAAGCGGAGGCAAATAAGAAAAAACTGAACCCCTTTGAGGTTCACATAAATCGTGAAAAACTGAAAGTTTTGGGCAAGAAATCTAAACATGACCGAGGTTTACCCGGTGTATCGCGAGCTAAAGCTATTCAGAAGGTAAATTTGCGTCTGAAATCTTATTTATTTACTTGTAAATTAACCATATTCTTATTCATCAAGTCAGATATAATTATTTTTCTTTCTACAAAGACAAGCTACATATTACCACTAAGGATTATTGTAAATAATACATTTCATAAATTACTTCCAACAGAGAAAAGAAACTTTAGGCACGGAGATGAAGCTCATGCACAAAACCAATGCATTTATTGACCGTCGTGTTGGTGAGAAAGGTGATCTATCGGCTGAGGACCGAATGCTGGCTCGATTCGCATCGGAGAGGGCTAAACATCACAGTAAAAAGAGTATTTATAACTTGGCAGATGATGAAATTTTAACTCACAGGTAAGCATAGTTTGTAAAGTGCATATTTATTACTTTTTTATTATTTTTTTAAATGGGCAACTGGCCCACCCCACATACCTACCACTGAAACTCCTGTTTATCTATGAACTGCAGTAGTTACCAATCACAAAAACCCCTTGATATAATTTTAGTGGTGCCCGAGGGACATGCTAATTTTGTCTTGGGACCTGCAACAAAATTAACAAAAAAAAGTTTCAGTTTTATTTACTTCGTCCCTCTTATTTAATTTAAGTGGTATGCCATTCATGGAGGCACTTGCAAAGCCCTCTTTACCATTAAATTATTTATGTTTTCTTCCCGTAACTAGTACAATAAGATACAATAATTTATTTTAATAATTTTGCATTATGTATATGTATTATTCTTGTGATACATAGGTCACTCAATAATTATTCTATTCCAGTTTTTTCAACCTTTTTCATGATGCAACCCCCCCTTGTATGAAAAAATATTTCGCGCCCCCCCATCCTTCGCTTTTTTATCTTGTATGTATATGTATGTTACAGTGTTACAAATATTCATTCCATACGACGTTTTTATTCGTCTCTTTAATTAGGATTCGGATATAAGTACATAATATAGTACGTCAAACATATTATTTTACAATAGGGTATTATCCTATGATGTAAATATACATCAGATTATTGATATTTTATTGCTAAACACTTGACAGTTACAATGTTACAAGAATGTGACGTCATGACAACTCATTATAGCGTTTTCGCGCCTATAATATTAATTTAAACTTTTAGGCTAATTTGCAAGGAAAAGAAAGAAATTCACAAAGAATGGTTCAAACTGCTAATGTATTTTGGTATTAGGAACAATTTGACATACTTTTCAAAAACTTGGAAAATACCCTATTACATACATTGGTGATATCGATGATCAATTTATGAGTATATCCTTCTGTTAAAATTCTCTTACTTAATAAAATCAACCTTTTTAATCTTCATTGGTTTTTTACTAAAGTTCTCTCTACTTCCGGCGACCCCCCTACAGAAGCTACCCACAGGTTGAAAAACACTGATCTATTCATACATATTTTAAAACATTCAGTGTTGTAACAACTTGCTTAGATTTTTTTAATTATATTTCCAGAGGACAAACACTAGAACAGATTGAGAAATTTGATGATCCCCGGTCTTCAGATGATGAGAATGACGAGAAGAAATTTGGCGGATTAGACAGTGAGTAAAGAGAAGATATGTTATATTTTAAACTGGCTGTTTCCCGCGGCTCCGTCTGCGTAAATATACTATCGAGTATCACCCGGAAATACTGTACTTTTCCGGGATAAAAAGTAGCCTATGTTTTTAATTCAGAGCCCAAACAACTACCATACCAAATTTCATCAAAATCCGTTCAGCAGTTTTTGCGTGAGAGAGGAACAAACCATACATCCTCACAAACTTTCACATTTATAATATTAGTAGGATGAGACAATCTTGTGTATATTAATTTATAAATATGAAACTGCTGCAAGTATTACCAAGAGATTTAGTATGCAGGGAGTTTTGGGGTGAAAAACCTATCTAGCTAGGTCTTATCCCTGCGAAAACTGCACATTTTTATATGTCAGTCAGATTGGCAGTTTGGTATGGTATAATTTTCACTTTGTTCGAATATGTTTTGCAATGTGTTGGATTCAAATAACTGTCAAATAAATATTTTTGTTTTTTTATTTATTTAAATTAATGTGAACTCTGAGCAAGGCTCAGTTATTCAGATACTAGTTTATAGCAAACATGTAAGCTATGTTTTATCTCAGACTAGCTGGTGCCCGCAACTTCATTAGCGATGAACTACTAATTTTGTCCTTGTCTGTCATTTTTTTAACGTAACAGACAAGGACAAAACATTTTATATCTTATCCACTGTGTATTAATTTTTATTAATAATGCAAAGCTGTTTATTTGAAATTACAAACATACACTTCAATTTTATATACTTGTATAGATAAAATATATCAAACCAAATATGTATGTTGTTTTTGTAAAAAAAATCCCACCAAAAACATTCTGTAAAAAACTAGCCAAGTCTCGATGGAGCTGCTTGTTTATCTCTAAAAAGTAATGAAATCTAGACAAAATCGTGCCAAGTCTAAGGTTCCTTACTGCGGTTTCTTTATTATTATAGTTAATGTTGAGTGACTTGGCCGTTGAACATTCTTTATACTTTAGTGGGTACAAGTCAATTTTGTTTACATTTGTAACTACCTATGTTTGTTAAGCGAGATAATAGCCCATACTGGTATTGGTAATTGGACGCTAGTGTCTCATTTTAGGCTGTTGTTGACTGTACAACACACGTATTGGAGCAATGGTGTCATGGAGCCCCTTTTGTACCCTTGTGTGCCCTTCAACGGCCAAGTCACACAACATTAACTATAATAATAAAGAAACCGCAGTAAGGAACCTTAGACTTGGCACGATTTTGTCTAGATTTCATTACTTTTTAGAGATAAACAAGCAGCTCCATCGAGACTTGGCTAGTTTTTTACAGAATGTTTTTGGTGGGATTTCACTTCTTTTTGTAGAAACGTGGGCATATTGATTGATTTTCCTAGATTTTAGTGTAATTTGTTTATTTAATTTGTGTAATGTTCGAGTAGAATAAAGTTCGAGTAGAATAAAGGGGCCTGAAAATGCGGCAAAATGGTTCTAGTAAAGAATGGTACGGCAGTGTTTGCTTCGCGCTCGACTTGGCGGGGGCACTGCCGTGCCCCCAGATCGACGTTCTGGTCTTATCTAGCGGTTCTCAAATAGGGGCCTGAAAATGCGGCGAAATGGTTCCAGTAAAGGATGGTACGGCAGTGTTTGCTTCGCGCTCGACTTAGCGGGGGCACTGCCGTGCCCCCAGATTTACTTTTTTTTTAACATTATCAAATACTAAAGGTAGTTCGTAAATACATACAGTATAGTGAAAACAAATTTTCATTTTCAGATGAGTTTGTTGGGGAGGGACACTTTGGAGGCGGATTTTTATCAAAATCAGACACAAAAGATGGAGCCAAATCACACAAAGATCTCATAGAACAGCTGATAGCAGAGTCCAAGAAGAGAAAAGCTGAGAAACAGAAGGAAAAAGAAGAGACCTTGGATTTGACGGAGAAGTTGGACAGTGAATGGAAAGATTTGCAGCCAGTTGTGTTTAAAAGGGCAAGAGTCGAAGAAGAGTCAGCCATAGATAAGCTTTTAAAGAAAGCAGACTCTGAGAAAGGTCAGGACTACGATAAAATGATGAGAGAATTGAGATTTGAAAAGCGTGGAACTGTAAGTGCATAATAACCTAGAAAATCTAATATAATATAAGGTTTAGTTAAACCAGCTACAGATACATATTTAGGGTATGTAGTCTACTGCTCGTATAAACATGCTTAGGCAAAAAAATAATTGTTATACTCAAAGTTAAAAAATCATCTCATAATGGGTGAATCTCCGCTCAATGAGAACTCCCCCATATAAAGGAAGATTTTTTTCGAGTATAACAATTATTGTTCTGCCTAAACATCTACACATAAGCAGTAGATCAAGGCCCAAAATTCACAAACTTTCACATTTATAATAGTAGGATGTATGAACATTACAGAAAACAGTTTAATTGGTTCAGTAATTTGAATTTTTATAATATGGAGAAAAAAAAATCTTTATTATAGCCATCAGATGGACTCAAAAGCCAAGAGAAGAGTGAAGCCGAGGAGAGAAAGAAATTGGAGGAGTTGGAGAGACAGCGACAGCAGAGAATGTTCTCGGAGGAAGAGATTACCGCTCCCAAACCGAACCAAGCCACCGTGAAGCATCGGTATTTATTGCTCTATACAGCAGTCATCATTGGTTTTAGGGTTCCGTTCGCTGTGTCTGTCTGTCTGCTATTCTTGATTCTGTAATTATGAATATTAATGAAATTTCGTATAGTTATAGATTGTGTATAGATCTCGGTTTGGCATCATAAAATAATAATAATTTTACACTTAAAAGTATATAGATACTATATATTTCGCGAGCTACAGTATTTCAGAGATTCTGCAAGTTTCTTACGCCGGTTCTTCTCGGCGTGTTAAGGTTGAACCGGTGGTAGCTTTTTCTGTTGACTTTCCGAAAATAGCTTGTTAAGTTTCATTTAGAAATAATAAAAAAAAAAATATTTCATTTTTATGGTTGTTTTCAGTTCAGCAGATGATTTAGACGATGGCTTCGCGCTAGACGATGAGAAGGAATTCATGTTGGCGTACGACAATGAGGGCAAACCACTCGTGCCTGAACACATCTTGAAGGATTACTCAGGTACTAATAATTAGACAGAACGCGGTCAAAAAAATACATTTCGTACTAACGCACATTAATCACTTTGTAGGGCCTTTTCTTATCCACAAATCGCTTTATTCCTACTGAGGCAAAGAGTAATTAATATCACAAGTGAAGAGGATTCACTCGGTTTAGATGCCTACAGAGTTGTTCAACGTGCGAATTTCAACCTTAACGCTGTAAACTACGATTCATATTTCGTTAACGGATGCGCGAGGTGTTTCTTAGTAGACGTGTAGTACAGCGTGTAGGGCTAGCATCATTATATTTTTATTTCAGAAACATATTCTTTTATGGGCTAACGTCACTAACGTGTAAAAAGTTTGTATCATAAATTCAGCTTCATATGTATATTTATTATACCCAACCAACTAACGAATATTTTACAAGCTAGTGGTCACAGTGAAACTGAACCGCTTTTCCTAAGAATATAGATCGGAATGCATTTGCAATAAGTATATTATTAACAATATTTTAAGTAAATACCTACCTATTTGAATTTTTCCTCATTCGTTAGCACGGAACTGTACTTTGTAAGTAAAATTAATGTTCAAAATGTATTGGTCATCTGAATACCAGCGCTGTATTAGTCTTCATGGCTAACACAGCTTTTGCTGAGCTGGTAAACTTTGCAGAAATATTTTTATAACTATTTTAGCATTAACTAAGAATAACTGTGTTACCATTGTGTTGTTATTTATGAGTAAACTATTTCTATTCAATTGTAAATAACCTAACCAAGAGCATGTCAGGACATGTCTAAGGAGGGTTCCGTAACTATAAAAGCGTAATATGCTTTTATTTTAATTACTCCAAAAGTTACAGTCCGATTTGGTTCACAATAGTTTTCCTAAAGAGTTTTTAGCATGATCTATCAGCATGGAAATTTGCAAGTTTCTATCTCCTATAGTTTAAAAATGCTAGGGGGGGGACCAACTTACGAACTACTTTGGAGGCCGATTACTCGAAAATGGTCAACTTTATAAAAAAGTAACATATGAAACCTTGCCCTTATTTTAAAAGACCTATTCTACGATACCCCACACGATGGGGTAGAGTGAAAAAATATTTTTCATCCCCACTTCACATGTATGGAGAGCCACCCCTAAAATATAAAATTATAATTTTTTTATGATCCCGAAACCGTGATCTATACACAATCTATAACTGCACCAAATTTCATCAATTTATATTCATAATTACAGGAGCTAGAGGCGCGGACAGACAGACAGACAGACAGACAGACAGACAGACAGACAGACAGACAGACAGACGGACAGAGCGAAACTATAAGGGTTCCTTAAGTATTACGGAACCCTAAAAACAACTCAAATTTGGATCGTTATCCCTGTTTAAACAGTTAAATACTGCACAGTATCTTTTTATTAGTAGTAGTATCTTTTTGCCGTTTTTTTATCCATTTCTAAAATAATACGATAAAATATAAATAATACGAACAAATTTCGCGCGCACGTCGCTCACTACTCGCGCGTGATTCCCTACTGATTTCCCGCTCTAGTGGGGCGCCGCACGTACTTGCATTTTCTATACCTACACGGGGAGTGAGACAGGCCTGACTGAGGTTACAAAAACACTAACTGAAATCTCTATCCGAAGGATTTTGCGCATTGCTTTTGGTATACTTTAATATTGTTTAATTAGTATGTATGAGTCGGCTATATAACACTGTTTTTAAAATTAAAAAAAATATATTCTAATAATAAAACTTATGTGCCCAAATTTCAGTGCCGCCCTCAATGAAGAAGTTTGATGATGGTGTATCAGATACCTCTGATGATGATGATGATGGTGAAGAAGGAAGTGATGGCAGTGGTGATGGCGATGACAATCATCAATCTGTGGAAAATGATCAGGATGATGATGATGGGGAAAGTGGTGATGAAATTAAAGGTCAAAATGATAAAAAGAAAAACAAAAATGACGATAGTATTTTCAACTTTAGCAGTGATGATGAATCGGACGCAAGTGATGAAATAAAGACAAAATCAAAGAAAGAAATAGTTAGTAATGATACACTACAAGAAAAAGATACTGTAAAAAGTGGTAAGAAAGAAGAAATTGACAAGCCTATAGAAGAATCAGATGATGAAAGTGAATCGGATGATAGTGAACCTACAAATAAGGAAAGTATAAAAAATAAAGAACCAGAAAGAAATAATCGTAAAAACGACGAAGAAAACAATTCAGATAATGATGATGATGATAGTAATGATGAAAACACTAAAGATAGTACAGAACATATAAATAAACAAGACAAAGAAATTAATGATAGTAAAAAAAGTAAAGAAATTGTACAAAATGGATTCCAAAATAACTCAGATTTAGACAGTGAAGATTCGAGTGATGAATCTGGGGGTGATGATGATGATGATGAAACTGTTAATAGGGTTATACAAAATGTTGATAAAAAGACAGAAAGTGGTTCAGAAGCGGAGAGTCAATTGGAAGATGATAATATAGGATCGTTCTTTGATTTAAAAGGTGCTGATTTCAATTTAAATGTGAGTATTTTAACTTATTTTAACCCCTGACAATAGAGGGCTGTGTTTGGAGCATAGGGGTAGCTGCTTTAAGAATTGACCCATTTTGATGTGGTTATCTTTAATAGAGATGGTTCTAAGCTATAATTTGTCATGATCGACAATTAATGCTCGACAAAAGAGAGTCTCCTGTTTCTTAAACGTTTTATAATTTACTAGCTGACCCGGCAAACATTGTTTTGCCTTATAAAAAGTTAAAAACACTATAATTGATCAGTTATCGAGCGGGATGAAAAATGATTAAATTACGAAAATGGCTATAAAAAAATAGGGGTTGGTGATTAAGCTAACAACTCAGCAAATGTATATTATAACATTACAATATTTTATTTATATTTAAGTTAGGGACTAAATTATTATGGTGTACTAGCTTTTGCCCGCGACTTCGTCCGCGTGGAGTTTGGTTTCCATACAAAATTTTAACCCATTTTTCACCCCTTAGGGGGCGAATTTTTAAAAATCCTTTCTTAGCGGATGTCTACGTCATTACAACTATTTCTGTATGCCAAATTTCAGCAAAATCCGTTGAGTAGTTTCGGCTGTTCGTTGATAGATGAGTCAGTCAGGTTTGCCTTTTATATATTTAGATTATTTGTGGGATAAAAATATGTATGTTTTTTACAGGAATTGCTTGCAGAAAAGTCGCCAGCACAACAATCTGTAGCTATAGAGAAATTAATAAAGAAATACGATCCTAGCTTAGCAGAGAACAACAAAGATAGTTTAAGCAAAATATACGCACATTTACTACAATATGTTAATGATATTTTTACGAATTTAACCGACGAAGGCGAAATAATAAAATCGTTTTTGATATTCAACAAAATAGTACCACATATGTACGATTTGGCGCAGAAAAATAAGGTGTCCTCTAAAAAGTTTCTAGTTGAACTACTGAAGGAGAAACATGAAAAATACAAACGAAATCCAAGGAGAGTGCCTAATTTGGACACGTTAATATTCCTCAAGTTGGTATCACTGTTGTATCCGACTTCCGATTTCCGACATCCGGTGACGACGCCATCTTTGATTTTTATGACGGAAATTTTGAGGTTATCCAAATTTAGAGACGCTTACTCCATTTCTCGGGGATTGTTCGTTGTATCGTTAATATTAGAATATACAGTGTTATCCAAAAGATACGTACCGTCAGCTGTTAATTTTCTACGGGGGATATTTTATTTGTGCGCGAACACTTCCATTTTGAATCCAGTACAAGTGGTACCGCCATTTAGGCTGCACAAAGATGCGAAAATTTTGAATTTGGAATGCGACTGTTCGAAATTGGAAGTTGACCCCAAGATGGCCGCCAAAGATTTAGTGTCAGAATTGGATAATAACTTCAAAATTAGATGTTTCTCGACGTCTGTGTTGATGTTGAAAGAGTTTTTTAATAATTACAATGACATGGAACCCTTAGAAGCTATATTTGAGCCCCACTTGCAGTTACTAAGCCGGGTCGATTTGGATTTATACCCGAAATGGATATCGAAAATGGTTGGCGGTGTTATGAATCATATGAAGGAAACTCTAGAAGTTAAAACGTATACATTGATGACAGCGGAGAAAGTTAGACCTAAAGCGTTGAGGCTGTACGATCCAGAAATACAGGAAGTGTAAGTTTTTTTTTAATGTTAGGAACCAGGAAACGAGCAGACGGATCGTCTGATGGTAAGCGGTTACCGCCGCCCATAGACACTCGTAACACCAGAGGAGTTACACTTGTAAGTCCTCCGGTGCTGCGACTTGCGTTCCTGGTCCTTAAATCTCTGTATATTGGTCAGATCTTTGTATTATATATACCAGCCGGCCCATTTCGGGGGAGGGGGGGGGGGAGTTTGAACCCCCTAAACCACCCCCTGGCTACGCCCATGCGTGTATGTCTGTCGGTGGCATCGAAACACCCGAAAGGATGAATCGATTTCGATCTCGTTTTTTTGTAATATAAAGTAGCACGGCCTCGCAAAAAACCGGATTGAAAATTGAAGTAAAAATCTCTTACCATTAGTCTACACCTGGGTGTTACCAAGGCCTTAAAGAAAACTACCGTGAGACAATACCTAGGCGATCCTTAGGGGCCATCCACATATTACGTCACGCAAAATTTCGAATTTTTGAACCCCCACCCCCCCTATATCACGCTTTTTAGTATCCCTGTACCTATATTTAACATGTACTGACACATTTAGTATGACCCCCCCTCCCCCATGCGCTGTGACGTAATATGTGGATGGACCCTTAATAATAAAATGTTTGGATGACGATTGTTACTACTATTATAAATGTGAAAGTTTGTGAGGATGGATGTATGTATGGATGGATAAATGGATGTTTGTTTGTTACTGTTTCACGCAAAAACTACTCGACAGATTTTGATGAAATTTGGTATGGTAGTAGTTTAAGCTCTGGATTAACACATAGGCTACTTTTTACACCTCAAAAGTACAGTGTTCCTGTGGGATACTCTATTTACGCGGGCGGAGTCGCGGGCAAAAGCTAGTATAAAACAGTTTAAAATTTTGCCACTTTTATGCCAATTTAAAACCAGTACAATTATTCGTTTCCCCTGTCTTTAAATAAAACGACTGACGAACTATTGCTTTTATGCCTAAATCATATACTTTAAACGAGACAATCTTGTACATATCTACACTAATATTATAAGGAAAACTTTGTTTGTATGTTTGTTTGTTTGTTTGTAATGAATAGGCTCAAAAAGTACTGGACCGATTTCAAAAATTCTTTCACCATTCGAAAGCTACATTATCCACGAGTAACATAGGCTAAATTTTATTTTGGAAAAAATAGGGTTCCGTAAAATATTTGGGGTTTTCTTACACAAGGTGTAAAAAATCAACCAGAAAAGTTACTTATTTTGCGTACGCTGCCTAAACTATAAAAGATAGAACCATAAAATGTTCTAATTAATTGTAGATCTTATAAATATCTACAAAAAAGTCCGCGACACACTATACCTATCTATGTCGAGTGAGGCACAAGAACTATTTTTTTTATTTACAAATCTTGTTTTTTTTTTGGACTACATTTAAACGCGTTTATTTTACTCATGTTATTAATCCTTATCAAAATAAATTATTTCATCACTAAGTACAATTTATGTAGATAATATTTGGTCTTTGAATGATTGAAATTGGACGTTTGGTTTTGAAGTTATGGCGAAATTAAAATATTACGATTTCTACTGTACGGTCCGTTGCGAAGTGGCCGTCACCAAGGCAGGGCGCGCGTGCGGGGGGGGGGGGGGGGGGGGAGTTGAGATCTGTGGTATTACATACTATAAAAGTATACCCACCTACTTATTTCATTGAGTTTTAGTAGGTACCTATATTAATTTGTTTCTGTTTGTTTTGACTAGATTTCGCCCGTTTTGTTAGAGGTTTAAAGACATTCTGTAGTATTAGTATTGTACCCGTGCGAAGCTGGGGCGGGTCGCTAGTACATATATAATCGTAATCTCGGCAACGGTTGCAAGTATTTACATGAAATTTAGTATGCAGGTAGTTTTTGGGGAGAAAATCGGAAATTTGGAATGTGGTGGGTTCGAACCTCAGTAAAATATTTTTATGATTCTTTTTTTTTACTGGAGCTCACCTAGGTACCCAGGTATTTTAATTAAATCTTCATTAATCTTACAGCTTCACCGGCAAGAATCACACTAAGCTGCCCAAGGAGCAAGCGGAACAGAGGAAGCTCGAGGGCAAATACAAGAAGGAGATGAAGGGAGCACTGCGGGAGATTAGACGGGACAAGTCGTTCGTAGCGTCCGTGAAGATCAGGCAGAAGATACAGAGGTGAGTTTTAAAGTATTACTTGTAAGTTTGTTACACTACACGCAATAAGAGGGGCACTAAAAGTCTCTGTCTGTCTGTGGCAGTCATACTCAACCTGCGGCCCGCCTGGCCTTTCTGGTTGGCCTACCTAGAGTTACAAATATATTGTGACTAGCTGTCCCGGCGAACCTCGTACCGCCGCGCCTTAGAATTAAATTTGTTGACGTATTAACAGCAGCGTCACCTACCGGATCCAATTGCAAATATAAATCATTCTCGAATCCACTTCAAATCACACAAAAAATTCATTAAAATCTGTCTAATATGAATAATTTTTCCCGTTTTTGCAACATTTTTCACTGATGCTTCGCTGCTATTGGTCGCAGCGTGATGTTATATAGCCTTAAAAGCCTTCCTCGATAAATGGACTATCCAACACAAAAAGAATTTTGAGTTTGAAACCTGATTTTTTTTTTTTTTCAGTGACAACATAAGAAAGGAGAAGGTGAAACAGATTTACAAGGAGGCGTCGGTGCAGCAGGGCGAGCTCAACAAACTGAAACGAATGAAGTGATCTTGTAAATAAAAATTTGTAATTGATCATTGTATCGTTTTATTTCCTTTGGAAACGTGCCGTTTCGTGCAGTTCCTATTGATGTGCAACAGATGGCGTTAGTTGTACAATGATTATTATATAATCCTAAGCATACTAGGGCCGGAATTCTTGGTCGTTGCTTAAGAAAAGACTTAAGAATTTTCGAATAAGTCCGCATTATTTGTATGAAATAATACTTAAGACAATGCTTAAGTTACGACTGTGAATCGAAATGTCACCTTAAGCATGTCTATAAGGCGAACTTAGAAATAAGAATCGACCAAGAATACCGCCCTAAGTTAGTATTTAGTTAGGTGGTAGCTTTTTCTGTTGACTTTCCGAAAATAGCTTGTTAAGTTTTATTTGGAAATATTTTTTATTATTTTCATTTAGTAATAGGTACATTATTCATTGTTTTAAACACTTACGGATTTTATCGTGGTGCACAAGTACTACTAATTACTACTCTATTCTCCATGTTACTACTGCATGGATGGATGCATGTTTACGCCTCTTTGACTAACAAACTACTAAACGGATTTTGGTAAAACTTTACTATATAAAGCTTATAAATCAGAATAAACAGGCTAAAATATTTTATTGCGACAAACACTATTCAACACGGGCGGAGCCGCAGTCAAAAGCTATTATTATGTGTGGGTATAATGACTGTAGAAATTTCACTATACGATTTGAATATTACAGGTAAGTTAAACAAAAACATTTCAAAGCATATAAATTCAATATTTTATTTTTATTCTTTAATAATATAAGTACTATAAAAATATAAACATCTTTCATAACAAAAAACAAAGCTGCTTTAATTTATAAATGCCCTTATTGGAAATCCTTATACTTATATAGAAAATGTACCAACTCTTACATAACATTCATATCTTTTTATAATTTCTATCCTGATAATAAAAGTCTTCTTTCATTCATTACATATTTTGTACTATATCCTTATTCTTTGCTGTCATCTTTGTTTAGTTCCCAAATGGAATAGTTGAG
Organism: Glaucopsyche alexis; assembly: GCA_905404095.1. Lineage (NCBI taxonomy): Eukaryota > Metazoa > Arthropoda > Insecta > Lepidoptera > Lycaenidae > Glaucopsyche > Glaucopsyche alexis. Next base: position 1,959,975 of record FR990064.1, on the reverse strand, counting down.
GGCTGTGGCAAAGCCGAGCCACGCCAGGTAAGGAATCATGAAGTAAGCCGTCCTCTTGTTGACTACCATGAAGCTCGCCGTGCATGCGGCGGCCGCTGCGTCTAACGCGATAATGTGTATTAGTGCCTGAAATATAACATCATTTAATTCAAACATTCATAATAGTTAAACAGTAGTTAATAGTTAATCAGTAGTCAATAGTTAATCAGTAGTTAATAAGCAGTTAATCAATCGTTAATCTATGGAGGTATTAGAGAGAGGAGACGCCATAAGCAACTGTGCACTGTGATTAAATCAGTGTACTGTCAGCGTTCGTTCTGTGCACACCTCTGTGATTATGATAACTTTCTGTACTTATCAAGTTTCTAAGAAAATGATGAAATGTTTTATCATGTAAAAAATACTTAAATGGGCGTTCTGATGCTATGGGGGGTATTACATTTAATAAGTAAGTAATTAAAAACTAAATTTATTACAATAGTTCTAGAAAAGTCTTATAGTGACGGTTAAATTAGAAATTATTCTACTTGACAATAGATGGTGTTATATAAACTTTGATCACGGGAATTAAAATATATTTTAGATACGTCATATCATATTGCAATATTTATATATTATTTTAATCATCATACATAAACTTTTTTGCAGTACTTGCTAAAGACTTTAGTCATATTTCGTTTTTTATGTAAAGACGTTAAGCTTTTAATGCCATCTAGTGTGAGATAGCAAAACTACTAAGTAAGGTCGATAACAAACATAGTACATAGTTTTGCTATTTACCGGTAGATGAGCGGGCGGAGTCATACACCCCCTCACCCTGTAAAATATCATGCTTTCTTTCATACTAAAATCTACTTACAACACCTCTCTATAATACCTTCATGAGTTAATCAGAAGTTAATCAATAGTTAATAAGAAGTTAATCAATAGTTGATCAGTAGTCTACAATCTACAGTATTAAACTTACCAAGCCAATCTGATGGAACCTGAAGAACACTGGTGTCCATGTCCAGTTTATGATGAGTTGACCACCGTACAGAGCCAAGGGTAATACTGATTTTTCTGAAAGTCATTTATGTATGTTAGAGCATCAAGCATATATTTAACTGTGGGAGAGCAACGCTTCGGCACGAATGGGCCGGCTCGGCCTTGTAAATAACACGACCTCACAGAAAACTGGCGTGAAATAATGCTTGTGTTGTGTTTCGCCGAGTGAGTAAGGTCACTGGAGGCCCAAGGGGGGGATTTTAAGGACCAGGAACGCAAGTCGCAATACCAGAGGAGACAAGTATAATCCTCTGGTGTTGCAAGTGTCCATGGGCGGCGGTAATTGCTTACTATCAGGCGATCCTTTTGCTCGTTTCCTGGTTCATTCCATAAAAAAAAAAAGATATATTTGTTTATTTTCATTTCAAGGCAAGCTGGCTAGGCTCCGAAACTACTGGACCGATTTTGATGAAATTTGGCACAGAGATAGAGTAGACTACGGGGAAGGTCACAGGCTACTTTTTACTGTAGAAAAATTCATGGTTCCCCCGAGATTTTAAATATAGTTGACATACGTGTAAACCCTCCACAGTCGCGCCACACCATATAAGATGCATAGCCCATCCCTGTGTACAAAGCGGTCCATGCCGGTCCAAACACCCAATTCGGTGGGTTCCAGCTCGGTTTCTTGATAGTTTGGTACCAAGCGGTACCATCTGGGCTTTTGACCTGACCAGCCATGGTTATAGCACCTGCCCATCCACCAATGTTTGGCAAAATCATACTTCCAATGAGGTTCCAGTTAACCATTTTGAATAATGTAATCTGCAAGATTTATTTTTTAATATTATAAATTTTGGGCTTGAACAAGGATTTGTAAATCTGGATAGAATTAAATATGATGTGCACCGATTTAGGGCTTTCTATACATAACTAAGTATAAAATGAATTTTAGTTGGTCAAGAGTTCAAAGTACCAGTTTTGTTTTTATGTGTAAGTTGTAAACAAAAACTCTATTGTGTATTGAAGATTAAACTTGCCTGTTAGTAATGCCCTAAAACACTTTATACCTTATATTCTAAGTACGAAAGTAACCAAATATTTAAAATATATTAAGCAAAGGAAAAAATAGGGAAACCACCAAAAATCAAAAACGCTAGCAAAGCAGCTTGATTTTTGACACTATTTCAGTGTTGCCAGAGCCTACTCAGCCCAGGTTGCCATTTTTAGGGTCAAATGTTGCCATCTCAAGCCAAAGGTTGCCATAACAAAGAAAAAACTAAGATGAAAGTTTAATAAAACACTATTTTTTGAAATTTCAAACTGTCATAACTTTGGAATGAATCAACCGATTTTCACGCGATTGGCGGCAATCGATGCAGTTTTTCATGTCCTTTGAAAGAATCAATAACAAAAATTTCGGAGTAATTCCGAAAAAAACTTTTTTTTTTTTGTTTTATTTCCTTCACGATATCTCTCGAACGAGTCAACCGATTTTGACTAAATTAGCGGTGATCGACGTGGTTTTTTCAAGGTTAAGAGCTGATTTGTTTTTGGAGATGATCGATAAAGCCGTTTAAAAAATATTCGAAAAAAAAACACTTTAAAAAAATCACAGTTTTTTCGAGTTTTCGTGAAATCTATCTGTCTGAATCAGTCCAGATTGTATTCAAAATCTAAGTTTGGCCAAGCCCTTTCAAATAGCGGCAGGCGCAATAAAACCGGTGAAAATGTTCAAAAGTTATATGAGGTTTACATACTTACACATACACACGCATACACCTTCCCGGAAGCTTCCCTGACTATCCCCGCGAGGGTGTCACTGAGTCTGTATGTATGAATGTCACATGACATTCATACATACAGACACAGTGACACCCTCGCGGGGATAGTCAGGGAAGCTTCCTGTAACCTGAGAATGTCGCGATATGATGACATTCGATTTTTACAAAACGGGGTAAAACCATTATATTCCCGATTTTTGAAAATCTTAGATTTTCTTAGCGGGAATTTAAAAAATGTGTAAGTGCCCATGCATTTAAAACCCAATATTAAAAACATGAAAAAATAAGAACTTATAAATAGATTTAAAAGTATAGAAAACCACGAAAAAAACTTCCCTTGCACTGCACTACACGCTGCTCACACACTTTCTTCCATTTTTGTTTTCCAGTTTCATAAAGCTTCACCAAAATAGACCTTTTGGATGTAGAAATACGGGTACAATTTGTTTATCAACTAATTATGAATTGTTTTAATTTGGGAAAAAAAATGTGTTCAAGATTTTGATTTTGCTCATTTCGATGTGTTCAGTTCTGCGAAAGTTATTCGATATTTTTTTACTGATGATCGCGCGACTAGTCAAAAAGTTGCCAAATAGTTGCCATTTGAGCCTGGTTGCCATTTGGTTGCCACAAAGGGTCAAATGTTGCCAAAATGGCAACCAAAGTTGCCAAATGGCAACGCTGCACTATTTACGTCCATGAGAATCTGTCAAAATCATATGTTTATTCTGTTCCGTTCTACATAATTGTAGTCGAAAATAAAATATGGAATAGATATTTTATTTTCGACTGCATAAAACAATCATAAAAATAATATATTTTCATACTACCAAGTAAGTTATATAATATTTATTTTAAAATACATGAATTAAATAATAAAAAATGATAAAGAGAAAAAAGAAATAAAAATTTCTTTTTTCTCTTTATCCTTAGATCATATTTTTAAATCCAACTCTTCAGCTTCAACTAAAAAGCGTAATGTCAATTTTTTTTAACGTAACACTGTAAAACGGAACACGAGTCACGCTTCAGTGACATATAATGCTCCTAAAATAAAAAGCACGTTTTCTGCATGGAACACATAGAAAACCCTGACTATCTTTTTGATGTCGTGTTATGAGAAGTGTCTCATCCCATGACATGATTTCACCCTTTTTGCGAAAATTTCCAATTTTCTCAGGCTTTCGTTAACATTTTACATTACCTTCAAATTTCTTTAAAGTCGGATTTAATCTACAGAAGAATCGTGTTCTGCTATATAATTGAAGTCTCTATAGTTTCCCTGAAATACTTTAAAGCCGACAAACAGGTAATTAAGTTAGTCATTCTTATAGATAAATACGCCGTAATTTTATGATATAATGTGCAATTAATTATTAATTTCCTTTGTTTTGAAACGAAGTCTTTCCCGTGTGGTATCGACGATAGTACTAGTCGTTAAATAATTTAAGTAAGCTTAGAATTTCCGATAATACCTTATCAGTAATTAATAAGATAAGACTAATAATTCATAACAACTTAGATAAATTAATATGCTATTATAATTATATTATAGTTACGTATAATTGGCTTGGATGCTATAACGTGATTTTGATATCTTAATAAAGTGTAAATAAGTGTTTGAAAATGAATTCTGTACTCAGTTATATAGAATCAAGGTACAAGACATAAATGAACTAGATAGGTATTATGTTGTAAGAAAAGGTCATAATTTTATAGGATACAAAAATACCTAATGATAATATTTTTGCAGACATACTTTGATTAGCATACAGTATAATTTAACAATAACAATTAAACACAATGTATTATTTTAATTAATAATTATTTTCAATAAAATTAGTAGTTAAATTGTAGTACTTAGGTAAATAACATTTTTCAAAGTTTTATATTTTTAACTAAAAGCCATTTTACATATAATATCATGTTAAATTGTCTTCCTAGTAGTATGTAGTATAGGCAATGTTACTAAAACGACTTAATCATATATATATTTCTTTATTTTTAACATTTTTAATATACACAATTTATCTAGATTCTAATCTAGATGAGATGCATAGAGACTGAAAATATAGTTAAATTAAGTGACGCTCAAGTCACATGCTGTCCTTATCGTTTCAGCTAGCGGAGACAGTGACAGCCTGTGAATAGGAATAACAGCCTCATAATTTTGATTCGTGTTTCATTAATCGGCTGATAGAAATTATAATGTGGCCTTGAATTTTTTCTCTACTTTCATTATCTGTTTAGATAAAAGTTGTCTGATAATATGTTGTGTAGCATGTAGACTATATCATTCATCTTCATTACTGTCTATATTATCTTTTAGTTTTTTATCAACAAATCTTGAATTTTTAAACTTATAAAAAAAAAACAACTTTCCATTGCAAGGATATCATTTCATAAATAACCTAACCAAGAGCATGTCAGGACATGTCTAAGGAGGGTTCCGTAACTATAAACGCGTAATATGATTTTTTTTAATTACTCCAAAAGTTACTGTCCGATTTGGTTCAAAATAATTTTCCTAAAGAGTTTTTAGCATGATCTATCAGCATGGAAATTTGCAAGTTTCTATCTCCTATAGTTTAAAAATGCTAGGGGGGCTAAAACCAACTTATAAACTACTTTGGAGGCCGATTACTCGAAAATGGTCAACTTTATAAAAAAGTAACGTATGAAACCTTGCCTTTATTTTAAAAGACCTATTCTACGATACCCCACACGATGGGGTAGAGTGAAAAAATATTTTTCATATCCACTTCACATGTATGGAGAGCCACCCCAAAAATATAAAATTATTATTTTTTTCTGATCCCGAAACCGTGATCTATACACAATCTATAACTGCACCAAATTTCATCAATTTATATTCATAATTATAGGAGCTAGAGGCGCGGACAGACAGACAGACAGACGGACAGAGCGAAACTATAAGGGTTCCTTAAGTATTACGGAACCCTAAAAAAGAAAGTATAAGGGTCAGTTCACAATGGGACGATGCATTTTTAAGATAGCTATTCTAAATTCAGCCTTTGTGTAAAAAACAGCCTTCATAGTCTAGTGGTTAGAGCGTTGGCTCTCGACTCAGAGGTTGTGGGTTCGATTCCCTCATTGCAACAACAAAAAAGTTTATTTTCAAGTTTGGTTAGGACAATTCAGGCTGATCACTTGATTGTCTGACAATAGAGATGATCCATGCATCCGATGGGCATGTAAAAAGTCGGACCTGCGCCTGATAAGCCAGTCGTGTTGGTCATCCGTCCCACTGGGTTACGAGAGTAAAGGAAGAGAGTGCTTTTGTGTACTGCGCACATACTTGGGCACTATAAAATTACTCCTGCGTAACTGGCCTGGTTTCAATGAAACCGGCCATCATCACCGAAATCGGTGTGGTAATAAACCGTACATTTTGCCGTAAAAAAATTAGCCTATGTCCTTCCATATATCTGAGCCAAATTTCATTTAAATTGGTCTCATAGTTTCAAAGCTTATCCAATGCAAGCAAACAAACAAATGTTTCGTCTTTAAAATATTAGTCTAGATCTATTATTTCTATGTTGTGATAAATGCTGTAACACCCATATTATAATTTTTTTTCTATAAATTTTCAGAGACATCACGATGGTGAACTGGTCGATGCTGGGGTCCATAGTTTTGCCCAACGTTGGGGGCTGGGCAAACGGTCTCTACTTCGCCGGACAAATCAGAAAGGGAGACGACAAGACCTGGTACGATAATCTGAACAAGCCCAGCTGGAACCCACCGAAATGGGTGTTCGGACCAGCCTGGACGATCCTGTATAGTAGCATGGGCTACGCTTCCTATCTGGTATTGGAAGACTGCGGTGGGTTTACTGGTGAGTAACGAGCAGAGGACTTGTATGATGTAACTAGCTTTTGCCCGCGGCTCCGCTCGCGTTAATAAAGTATCCCACAAGTATAGGTACTGTACTTTTACGGGATAAAAAGTAGCCTATGTTTTAATCCAGAGTCTAAACTACTTCTATACCAAATTACATCAAAATCTGTTCTGTACTTTTTGCGTGAAAGAGTAACAAACATCCATACATCCGTACATCGAACCTCATAAACTTTCACATTTAAAATACTTAGTAGTGGGATAGTAGGAAGTGATCTCTTACACAATCTACAATTGCAGATAAGTTGGCACGTATGGCATTGTCTATGGCTCAACCACTGAGCTACAGAGGTATTTGTCCTATACCTAGAGCGGACTGGCCTTGTGTTACGAAATCTATAATTACTTACTATATAATATTATAAATGCGAAAGTGTGTCTGTGTTTCTGTCTGTCACCTCTTCACGCTTTAAATGCTGAACCGATTTTTATGAAATTTGGTATAGACGTACTTTGGGTCTCGGGAAAGGACATAGGATTTTATCCTGAAAAAGTAGTGTTCCCGCGGGATTATGTATAGAGCCGCGCGTAAAAGCTAGTATTAAATAAATATCATTATAATTTTCAGAACAAGCCGTACTCCCGATGACTCTATACGGCACCCAGCTAGCTTTAAACTGGAGTTGGACACCAATATTCTTCGGCATGAAGGACTTTAAGCTGGTATGTGTACTCAGAGAATGTACCTAATTACCTAATTATATAGAAATCGGCTAAACCTAGTATCATCCACTAGGGTTGGTTTGGACCTAGTACTAGCCGGTATGATATCAGCTAGAACTAGTTTTACGCGAAAACAATCGGCTCATACTAGATTTAACCAAGGGTAAATGGCTACACATAGTTCTAACCGGCTAAAACTAGATGTAGCCGCACTTCGGGTTCTAGCCGTAACATATACATGACGTTGAATTTTTCTAGTGGACATGATAAGTGATGGAAATTGCGAAAAATGCTGAAAGAAGTTGCGATCTCAATTTTGATAAAAACTCGAACTGTATAGCTGACACTTATTCCGAAGATTCTCAAGCAGGCCCCTTAGTCCTCATACCCACGAGAGCTTTTAGTTGTCGCGACAAAAAACTGCACTGTAAAAAGAACTCTGCGCTTCTTCTTCTTCTTTTAGTTATGGCAGCTTAGTGATTTGCCAATGTCAGAGTGGATTCGAGTAGACTTTGCTCTAACTATTGCAGGTCCGGTGAAACAACAAGAGTATATGAATTAATTTACAAAGTTGTTGAATCATCTAAAACAAACACAAACATACAAGTGTTAGTAAAAAAAAACGTCACAATTTTATGTTGTTAGATTGAATATATGTACATAAAATTTCAATAAAAGGAGTATTCACAAAACATAATATTGACTTAAAATTAATAGGGCGAGGAATCGAGGTAGGAAGAGAGTCATAAAGGGAGGGCTGGTTTCTTGGGCAACAGAAAAAAATGTGATCTAAGGTACCCTCGTCTAGGCCACACTCACAAAGAGAATTATCCTTGACCCTGATCTTTGCAAGGAAAATGGGTGAGCAACAGTGACCAAGTCTAACTCGGCAGACTGTAGAGCATACTGGTTTGCTACACTGTATATATTTAAAAAACCATGGTCTAACTGGTACACTACTTTGAATGTCAAAGTAGTGTTTGCCTTTAGTATTACTTGAAGCGGCCCACTCAGTGTTCCACCTGATAGTTAAGTGTTTTTTGGCTATAGGAATTAAGTCCTGGCAATACAGTTTGTACTGACTGAGTCCACCTGATGTTATGGCGTCTTTAGCATAGGCATCTACACTCTCATTGCCAGTAATTCCGCTGTGACTAGGAATCCATGCTAATACAACCTGTATATTCTGTACATGACACCTAAGGAGAAGCTGTCTTATTTTCAGAATTAATGGGAATTTGGACTTAGAACGGAACTGGTTGGCTGAAATACCCTCCAAAACGCTTCTGGAGTCCGAAAGGATAAGTGATTTATTAAGGCCATGAGACTCAATAAATGAGATGGCTTCAAAGATGGCGAGTGCCTCGCCTGTAAATACAGAGGAAGTAGGAGGCAATTTGAAGTTCAGAATCACATTAACCCTCGGAATCCAGACAGCTGATCCAACACAACCATCCACTGAAAGTTTGGATGCATCCGTGAAAATAAGCAGCCAATCCCTAAAGTGCTGATCAATAATTTGCTGAAAATGAGTATTCGCCAGAGGGGAACCTTTATCAATAGGGAAGTTAAGGATAATGTTCGGAGAGAATGTCAGTGCCTCATACGGGGTGGAAAAAAGAGGGTTGAGTCTGCACTGAACAATTGGACAAGGAAGTTGGGTTAACTTACGGTAGCTGATCAAGAGACAGGGAAGATCTTTATGTCGCCAATAATTGGAAGTTGAAGTTAATTGGGATAATGTGTGTAATTTGCCAATAAGAGGGTGGGAGGAATTCTGAAATGCCTTAAAAAGAAATCTATCTGAAAGGTATTGCCGCCTGATGTTAAGTGGTGGGTCAACACACTCAACCTGCAGGGCATTAATTGGGGAAGATTTCATTGCTCCTACTATGATCCTTAGAGACTTTGATTGAATTTTGTCCAGATCTTTCAATGGTACCTTGTTACATGGTTCTAATAAAAAGGAACCATAATCAATGTGACTGCGGATAAGAGCATTATATAATAATTTTTGGGTATATGGGTGGGACCCCCACCATACACCACTGACTGAGCGAAGTACATTAATATTTTTCTCACATTTTTGAGAAATATGACTAATTTGATAGGAGCCAGTCATCCTAGAATCTAGATACACTCCTAAAAATTTAACTCTATCCTTAATCGGGAAAGCTTCTTCTTTATAATGGATGTTGACGTTAGGTATAATTTTGGACCGAGTAAATACTACAACGGAGCTTTTCGAAACCGAAATATTTAAGCCATGTCGGTCCATCCATTCAATCAAATAGCCAATTGCGGAGTTAAGGCGAGCAGAACATTCGGCAATATTCTTTGAGGCAATGTACATTGTCAAATCATCGGCATACTGTGAGACCTCACAAAAACTACTAATGGATAAGTCTAAATCATGGGTGTAAATGTCATACAGGAGGGGACTGAGGGGGGAACCTTGGGGAAGGCCTTTGTAAATTATTCGGGGGGGGAGGGTACAATTTTGAGTGGAAACTATAACGGATCGACAGGAGAGGGAATTGATAATGTAGTTGATCAACTTCACTGGGACACTCAGATTATGCAACTTCTGCCTGAGCACCGGAAGAAGAACATTGTCGTATGCCGATGATATGTCAAGGAACACACCCACCACATGTTCCCCTTTCGAAAAGGCGATGCGTATGTCGGTCACGAAGGTCCCGAGACCGTCCATAGTGCTAAAGCCTTTCCGAAAACCGAACTGTGTTTTCGATAAAATGCCCTTGTTTTCCATCAGCCATTCCAACCTATTTTTGATAAGATGTTCCAAAATTTTTGCCAAAGTAATAGAAAGAGCAATAGGCCTATAACTAGATGGGTCATTGCTAAGTTTTCCCGGTTTCAATATAGGCAGAATGATCTGTGTCCGCCATTCCTCTGGGGGAATCTCAGATTGGAAAATCCCATTTAAGACATTCAGGCACACTTCTTGAGTAACGGGACCGCTGTTTACTATAAAGGAATATGGTAATCCATCACTGCCTGGAGCGGTATCCTTTAATGAACTTAGAACCAATCGAAATTCCTCCAGAGAAAAGGGACTATCTAAATGACCGGTAGGAAGACCAGAAGAAATATAATTTTGGCACTCGTCAAAGGTTGGAACCGACGGAGGCGCCAACCTTTGAGAGAAAGCGTGTATCCACTCTGATGGGTCATTGGACAGATGGTATTCGCTTACTAGGGAGCCTCGGAACCTTTTGATGTTTTTCCAAACTAGTGACGACCGGGACAAAGGTGACAGACTCAGACAGAACTGGCGCCAACCATCTTTCTTTTTGGCGGAAAGTAAGAGCCTCACCTCAGCTGCCACTTTTTTATAGTTTAAATAGTTTTCCAGGGTCATAGCCCTAGAATACTGTTTTTCCGCGTCTTTGCGTCGCTTACAGGCTCCAGTGCACTCAGAGTCCCACCAGGGAGGAGAAAGAGTTTTTCGATTACCTGTAGTTTTCAGTGGAATGGTCCTATCCGCAGCCAAAAGGAGAACATTTTTTAAATTTTGATACAAGGAGAGTGTATCATTGGTATTGATTGGCAAGAAGAGGCTTATTTCAGAATCCGTTATGTCTGCAAATTGAGACCAATTTGCATTATCCGTTTTGAATTTGAGCCGAGGGGAAGGGGATGGTAATGTCTGTCTAGTGTGTCTGTATGTTATTGTAGTTATAATTGGAAAATGATCACTACCATAAGAATTAGGAAGAACTGCCCATGAACATGAAGGAGAAAGAGAAGGGGAGCATAACGATAGATCCACCACACTCCTCGGGTTCTGCAAAGGAGAGGCCCGACGCGTGGGGGATCCATCATTAAGGACTACTAGGTTAAGGTCATCAAGTATATCAATCAGGGAAGAGGAATTAGGATCGTTACAATGGGAGCCCCAAGATGTATGGTGAGTGTTGAAATCACCCAACACAACCAAGGGGGAAGGAACAGAAGAGAAAATAGAGGAAAGTTCAGATAAGGTTGAGGGATAAGGGTGAGGGACATACACAGACATAAAAATTATATCTAAGACACGGACGGCTACAATATTAAAATAACTACTATGTACAGGAAGTGTATATACAGAATATTTACATTGGCTGGAGACCAAAATGGCTACTCCAGCTCTGCCATCAGACCTGTCATCCCGGAAACAGGCATAACCTGGAACCCGAAAACGAGAGCCAGGTGCCAGCCATGTTTCCTGGATGGCAAGAATTGTTGGCTTATACGAATTAATTAGATAGAGAATATCTTGTTTCTTATTCCTGATGCTCCGGCTGTTCCACTGTATTACAGTGTGAGCCATTATTGGGCAAAAGTTTTACGAGTTGGGTCAGGTTGGCAAGAGTTTTGTTCGGTAGTGAGTCGCTAGACCTAGAAATGAGATCAATAAAGAAGATAGTCAAGTTGTCGAGTAAGTTATCGTTCGGGGATATAGGGGACATTTCGTTACAAGAGGGATACGCACATCCATCAGGGGATTGAGATGCTGGTTGCTCAGTTATATTTCTATGTGCCTGGTGGTCATACCCAGGGGACATATGAGGAATGGGACGACGGGGAATAAACACAGTCTTTCTATAGGATGTGGTAACGGGAGATTTTGTCAGTCTGTCTGTCTGTCTCGAAATGTTGACAGTTGCAGAAGGAGAAGTCCTAGCAGAATCAGCAAAGGACCGTCTTACATGGGGGAATCGAGCTGATGCCGCCATGTATGAGATACTTTCCTGACTCATAACCAATTTTATCTCTTTTTGCCTAGAATATTCCGGGCAAGAGACATCATTGGCTGCGTGCGGACCACTACAGTACATACAAGTAAAAGATGTTGCTGTACACGTTGCTCCTTCGTGCTTCTGTGAACATTTATAACAGCGGGGTTGAGACCTGCACTGTGCCTTAACGTGGCCAAAGCGGCAACATTTATTGCACTTTATTGTGGGTAATTTATATGTTTCAACAGGGAGGGAATTATAATAACAATAGACATGGGAAGGTAATTTTTGTCCAGTGATTGTCAGAACCACTGATTGGGTAGGTATCCAAATAGGGGAGTTTTGATCATTCATAGTCTTGCGACTCAACCTACGTGCCTTAACTACTTTGCCATAGCCTAACGGAACTTGCATATTTTCAACCAGCTCTTCCATTGACCAGTCTACAGGGACATTGCGGACAATGCCCATGCGGGATACGCTATAGGAGGGTATGGATACAATGTATCCAGCACTTAATATGGCAGGCAGGTCAATGAAAGAATTGGCGTGCTCTGGAGACTTAAATTCGATGGAGACACGATTACGGCCTATCTTCTTAATCCCGTCCATTTTAATATTCTGTACATTATTCTGAAATACAAACTGTCCAAATTGAATGGGATTAAGGACAGGACCGCTATCATTCTCAGGCTTTGTAACATGTACGATATAAGGTGCAGCATCGTCAGAACCATAAACTTTTTTATTTGCAAAATCCGGGTTAATATAATGCAGTTGGATTGAAGGTACTGAATGTGCATTATTACTAATCTTTTTTGCCAAAGGCTCATGTATATCTTGGTTAGGACGCTTTCTATTAGCGATACCTCCTCCTGGGTCCGGGGGATCGGTATCTATTTCCATTTTCGACCAAGAACAGAAACTAGGTACCTACCGGCGTGCTACCGACTTAACCTACAAACAAAAACTTACAAATACTAAATACTTACGACAAGACAAACACAAATTAATCTACACAACACCAAATATAGAGAAGATAACTCAACAAATACTTAAAAACTTTCACAAATCCTTAAATAACACCTCCAAGACTAAAAAACAAAAAAAAGACGCTTGTTGACAACACTCAACCAGAGCAAAGTCCAACTCTGCGCTTATTACATTAAAGCTCAAAATCGAAGTGTCAAGACTCAAGTGTCAAATGTCAGATTTGACAACTTTGCCGAAGATATTTTATTACAGTACAAACTTCGCGCGGAATTCGCGCTACCATAGTTTTCTGAAAAAGAAAAAAAAACCCAGCTTATTGAGCATGAATGTTAGAGAACAGGAGACCGATCGCTGTAGAAAATAGTGTCCCAGAAATACGAGGCGCTGCGATCGCTAAGTTGTCTCAGAAAAAGCGGCCCACCAATGCCGTGAAGAAAATTATACTACTTACCGACGGCAGCGCGGCTGGTGGCTGAAAAATTAGTTACAATTTCTACAAAATTTCAATGACAGGCGGGCAATGCAAACCTAACGCACACAAAGCGTCATCTAGTGGCGTAAGTGATATCCAAAACCATGAAGCATAGATACCAGGAGTCCGAACGGTATAGGCTTTTTAATAATAATTATGTACACAATAATAGGACCAGATCTTAGTTCTCTTTTCTGCCGCTAGGCGTGCGAGACCGACGAGTACCGCGTGTTGCCAATACTATTATACCGAGTGTTGCCAATACTATTATTTATTACAATTATTTTTAAATTACCGTTAGGCAATTACCGTGTTCTACGGTATCTATTTTTCGAGAACAGTTTCTAAGAATTTCCTAAAACTTTTATTTAATAAGATTTCAATCTTTCCAGAGCTGTCAATAGCAACTTTAAACTTCCCGCGTAATTTCAAACGAGTGCATGTCGGACCGTCGCGCGCTCTACCGGCAAAAATCTGTCCCCGTAATTGAGACCATTATTTTAACATTACGTTCGGACTCCTTGTTATCTATACTTCGTGTCCAAAACGGTCAATAACAATTTTCGATGCTTTTTCTGTCACCAGGCGGCGCTCGGTAGCTTCGTGTCAAAAAGCTGTCATATGTCACGAATTTAAAAACCCTCATTTCAATTCCAGGCGTTCATAGAAATCTCGGTGCTGTCCGGAGCCGCGGTGGCCACCACCGTCTCCTTCCTCCACGTCAACCGCACGGCGGCGTCGCTGATGCTGCCCTACCTGGCCTGGCTGGGGTACGCCAGCTCGCTCAGCTACTACATATGGAAGAACAACCCGAAAGACGAGAAGAAGAACTAAGAAGATTCGATATACGAGCTGCTGAACCCTCGTACACGCGAGCCTTTTTTATCGCGCGGTAGAAAAGTGTAAGGCGAACGAGCGTTTTTTTGTGGTCGCGACAGAATTAACAGTGTAGAGAGTTGTCAAATCTGACATTTGACACTTCATTTTTAGGGTTCCGTAATACTTAAGGAACCCTTATAGTTTCGCTCTGTCCGTCTGTCTGTCTGTCTGTCTGTCTGTCTGTCCGCGCCTCTAGCTCCTGTAATTATGAATATAAATTGATGAAATTTGGTTCAGTTATAGATTGTGTATAGATCACGGTTTCGGGATCATAAAAAAATAATAATTTTATATTTTAAGGGTGAAGTTTTTCTCCATACATGTGAAGTGGGGATGAAAAATATTTTTTCACTCTACCCCATCGTGTGGGGTATCGTAGAATAGGTCTTTTAAAATAAAGGCAAGGTTTCATATGTTACTTTTTTATAAAGTTGACCATTTTCGAGTAATCGGCCTCCAAAGTACTTTGTAAGTTGGTCCCCCCCCCTAGCATTTTTAAACTATAGGAGATAGAAACTTGAAAATTTTCATGCTGATAGATCACGCTAAAAACTCTTTAGGAAAACTATTTTGAACCAAATCGGACAGTAACTTTTGGAGTAATTAAAAAAAAGCATATTACGCGTTTATAGTTACGGAACCCTCCTTAGACATGTCCTGACATGCTCTTGGTTAGGTTATTCAGATCTATTGTATCCAAATGCCAAAAATCCCTAGGAAGTTTCAGTAAAGTCTACCACTTTCTGAATCGACTGACTTGACTCATTGACTACCGTGACTATTTATTTGGACTTAGACTAGACTTTTGATATGACGATTACGAGAAATACGGTGATGAAAATTGGAACGAATGTTCTATTTCTCGCCTTTTTTACTTGACACTGGCAAATGGTTATAAGCCGACGCTATATTATAAAAAAAAGTGTCGAATGTCGGATTTGACAACTCGACACACGAAGTATAGATACCAGGAGTCCGAACGGTATAGGCTTTTCCATAGTAATTATGTACACAATAATAGGACCAGATCTTTTCTGCCGCTAGCTGTGCGAGAACTTGTTACGTACCGAGTGTTGCCAATACTATTATACCGAGTGTTGCCAATACTATTATTTATTACAATTATTTTTAAATTACCGTTAGGCAATTACCGTGTTCTACGGTATCTATTTTTCGAGAACATTTTCTAAGAATTTCCTAAAACTTTTATATAATTAGATTTAAATCCACGTTTCTCTTAATATTTTCTTCCAGAGCTGTCAATAGCAACATTTAAACTTCCCGCGTAATTTCAAACGAGTGCTTGTCGAACTGTCGCGCGCTCTACCGGCAAAAATCTGTCCCCTAAATTGAGACCATTATTTTAACATTACGTTCGGACTCCTGGTATCTATGCTTCGTGACTCGACACTCGACACTTCGATTTTCAGCTCTATTGTATTAGCGCAGAGTTCTATTTGCAGTGCAGTTCTTTCTGTCGCGACCATCTAAAAAGCTCTCGTGGGAACGAGGGTTAAGGGTCAGATCACGCGATGCGACGCACACTTTTTAAGATAGCGCTTCAAAATTGAACTTTATTTACTACACAAAATATACATTTATTTTGAAGAACCATTTAGCAATAAGTAAGAATATCCCTTAATCAAATGATGGTGGTATTTTTTTGGTTGGGTACAGTACTAAGTGTATTGAAATCGTTATGGCGATCAAATAATTAAGCGTTATAATAATAATTAGCAACATTTATCGAGTAGCAAAATAATTTTCGAATCGAATAATAATCGATATTTTCTTTATTCACTTCATCAAAATAGATTTTTGCACAAATAATATTTTTAAGAAGAGGAAGGTTGTATAGTCTTGTGATTAGTTGTGTTTTGGGAGTCAAAACTTGGGTATTATTTTCGTAAAAAAATACTTAAAAATAAGCTATCACACGACCAAAATATTTAGTTGTAAGTGAAAATACATAAAATGTATGCAATATGTTACATTTGTAGTCGTAAGTTACAATTTTATATCTATACTTATAGCTGGTACTTGCAACTATGTTTGCGCGGAACTGTTAATGGAGACGAAACCATATTTTTTACACGGAACCCTAAGATAAAAGTGGCCTAAGCTTCTCCTTATAACATCAGATGTCTGCCAGTGAAAGGCCGGACATAATCGCTGCGGCCGTTTCAGAGATTAGCAGAATGAACGGACAGACAGGCGAACAGATATATAAAAAATAAAAAAGAACGTATATCTATACTAATATTATAAAGCTGAAGAGTTTGTTTCAACGCGCTAATCTCAGGAACTACTGGTTCGAATTAAAAAATTATTTTTGTATTGGATAGTCCATTTATCGAGGCAGGCTTTAGACTATATAACATCACGCTGTGACAAATAGGAGCGAAGAATCAGTGGAAAATGCGAAAAAAGACGGGGAAAATTATTCATCTTTGAGGGCTTCCGTTGTTTGTTTGAACGCGCTGATCTCAGGAACTGCTAGATCGAATTGAAAAACTATTTTTGTATTGGATAGTTCATTTGTCGAGACAGGCTAAGGATAAAGACTAATTTGATTCGTCATTCGACAGAAAGTCGATTCAGACTAAGGCCGGAAGATAATTCATAAAATTTGACTATTTTTGTGACATTTTGTATACGTATAGCTTTTAAAAACAAGCTCTTACACTATAATGCCTTTTGTGATTGCCTCTTAGACTATTTCAGTTTGCACATTCCTACTGCAAAAGTGTATATATAATATAAAGTACTTATTTTTGTCTGCATTTATATAAAAATATATTTTTTCTTGACTTTTTCGAATATTTATTGTTATAATAAATAACTATTGTAGTATTATTTTGTTTTATTACCTAGTTTATTAGGTGTCCGTGGCGTGGCAATCGGTTTTGAGATCTAGCTTTTTTTTAACTTCCCACTAAGAAAATCTAAGATTTTCGAAAATCGGGAAGTTATTGGTAATACTCATCAGATCTCGACGTTCTGAGGTCACAGGAAGCTTCCCTGACTACCCCCACTAGGGTGTCACTATGTCTGTATGTATGTATGGGTGTGTAAGTATGTAAACCTCTAATAACTTTTGAACGGTTTGACCGATTTTACTGGAGCCCTTCAAAAGGGCTTGGCCAAACTTAGATTTTGAATACAATTTGGACCGATTCGGACATAAATTTCAAGAAATGTTAAGAAAAAACACGGTGTTTTTTAAAGTGTGTTTTTTGGAATAACTTTTAAACGGCTTTATCGATCAACTCCAGAAACTAATCAGCTCTTAACCTTGAAAACCCCAGGTCGATCGCCGCTAATCCGGTCAAAATCGGTTGATTCCTTCGAGAAATCTAAAAGGTTATTGTATGGGGTTAATTACTATTGTCATCCTTTTATTGTACCTAATTTGTCTTGAATAAAAAAAAAGAGATGTGAAGGAAAGAAAACCGAAAAAAGTATTTTCTCGGAATTACTCCGAAAGTTTTCATCTAAATAACTATTATAGTATTATTGTGTTTTATTACCTAGTCTATTAAGTGTCCGGGGCATCGTAGCGTGATCGCCCAGGGCTTCGGGCATTTCCCTTTGGTTTCCACAGGTTCCACTATCTCCACATTGGTGACCTGGTGATTATCATCACTCTTCACCCCTCCGCTCTAGGTCAGTCAGCTTCAGCTTCATAAGTACCACGAGTAGCAGCAACGCACCGCGGCAGGCGGTCGAACACCCATCGGATTCATCGGGCACTCTCTCGGGTCAGCAAGCAGAGCACATATCTCTTGGTCAACATAAACCATCGACCCCGCACGGCAGCACTCCGACTCACTGGAGCCCGTGCAGCAGCATCACAGTTCCGACTCACTGGGACTTTCTCCACTGGCACTGGCGACATCAAAAATGATTCGACCTCCGGTCTTCAAGCGAGTGATGTGGCGGACCAATCAGCGCACAGTCCTGAATCGCGCTATCGAAGTTTCTGAAGTTCGGAACTATATAAACGACATTTTATAATCGTCCCCGCAATTTTATAAGCAAGAACGTCGGCGTCCGATACTCGCGGTCGAACGCGATGAACATTGCAGTCGTATTTTTCAACTTTAATCAGAGATCATGTATGTACCACCGACAAGGTTGTTTGTAGGCGTAAGTTTTAGTCAGTCCCATCCGTTAAGTTTATTTTTTGCTATAATTTGAAGCAAATTGAGGTTGTAAGCAAAAATGAAGGGTTTTATTGTGTAAGTAGGTGGCTTACTAGCGCAATAAATTTTATGTTGTACTATAATAATTTTTTCTATATTTTACAATTCCGCCCGAGCGCCCCTTTGTACCCTCGCGCCTCTAGGCACATGCCTAATTTGCCTTTAGGATAATCCGCCACTGTACTTACCTACTACAATTTTAAAATAACTCCGCAACAAATTTCACACCCGCTGCTCTGGCCGGCGCGGGCGGGCAAGGGGGAGGCGGTGCTTGCAGACTTGCTAGACTTGCTACGCAGATGTACTTTAAAATATATTCTTTTAATAACTTCTTAAGGCCACGAAGACCAAGCGAAATAGGCATTTAACGCTTCCAAGAGTTGCCCGCAATTGCCGCAAAGCGAGCCGCGCGCCTACGTCGCCGGCGTGAACTTACATGAACCTAAAGTGTTACAGTGTAGACGTGTCGGCAGTAGGTCATCTTATTTTATTATTTGTATTGAAAAAGATAATAAAATCCATAGATAACTGTTTTAATGCAACACATAGCACACATAATTTGAATAGATATTATAGGTAGGTACCTACCTAAGTAAAAAATGATTAAATTATATTCAATTATTTTGACAGTATCTATGCAGTGTGTTCTGTTACAAGTATAAAAACACGCTGTGTTCGATGTGTGCATGGAGACGAGTACCTACCGTTAGCTCGTGTGGTCACTAAAGTACGTGTCGTTTCGTGAGATAATAATACTGTATCAGGTAGGCGCTGACGATTTGATGGTAACTACTTAGGCAGGCACTTGCAAAAAATGTATTCCTACTGCCGAGTCCGCACGTTTGCCACTTGCCGCAAAATCCAAACCTCCACAAACGTTTGACTTTTTGAAAATCCAGATTTACGAATTTTTTCTCCCAAAAATCCGGATTATCCGGATAATTCAGATTTTTTCTTTTTTTTGTAAATTTGTTGCATATTATAAAACTTTAATGTTTATTTTACTACTATGTTGTAACAAAACTTACACTCATTAGTAAAAAAAAGAGTTACTTTTTTATAATTTAATTTAAATAAATTCTGATTTTAAGTTGTAAGTATTAGAATTACAATCTGAATAAATAAAAACAAAATGAGATTATATCAAAATTATATACTTAATTATATTAATTTTTTTTATTTTTAGAAATATTTTTGATTACGTTTCAAATCCTACAATGTTCAGTTTTATAGTTAGTATTTTATTTTAAATAAGGTATGTATATATTGTTATTTACTAAATGTTCCAGCAGAAAGAATTATAAAAAATTGGAATAGCCTGTGATCTTTTTAACGCTTTTTTTACATATTCACCACTACAGTTTTCGTAAAGTTCCATTTCTATGTGAAAGTACTAACGTAGGAAAATTAATACAGTTTAATAAAACGTAGGAAACTGAAAATCCTTTAAATCGAGATCCGGGGAGTGAAGACAAATCATTTGAAGCATGGGGCTGAACAAATAATTTTGTATGGACGAAATTGGACCACTTTTGAGTTATTGAAAGTAAAAATCACCCACCTGTTTGGGTAATAATTAAACACGTAAATGGTGCTTTTAATTCCCTCGGTAACTAACAGAAGTACAATAAGCAATTCTAAGCACAATTTAAAACCTATAACTGTTGTAAGATCTTTATTTTAACATTTTACTTACAAATAAACAGTAACATCTTACTCTTCATTGCACTTTGAAGTTTCCGCTATAAGATGAAAACTACATTACTTAAAAAAATAACAGTGGTTTACACAAATCGTTGGTGCTATTTTTGACACCTATATCTTATCTTTAAAATATTATCTAAAAATAATTATTTCTACGCAAAAACAGGAGCGTTGATTTTCATTTAGTTTTGCTACTGACTCGTTCGGCAAAACTCTCTCTAATCTTAAACCAACCAGTCAGGTATTATCGACTCCAAAACTTCTTTCTGATATCATAGAGATAATATTTAGGTATTTGGACTTAGATATTCATTATTTAGAAGATAATTAAATATAGTTAAACCACTACATTTCTTTTTAAGCTGTCATATTAATTTGGCATTCTATGATTGTAGAAATTAAAATTGCAATAATATGTTTCGACTTTCGTTAGTAAGAATTCAATAAATATAAAAATACAAAGCTTTAATTGGGTTTGGATTTGCTTATTATACTTCTTACTACTTGTGCAATTGAAACTGAAACCATATTCAGTGTTTTTATAAATTGGATCACCTATTAATGAACTGTACTACTACTGAAAAAATATAAAATTGTAAGTATCTTAGAAACAGTCCATACATCTATACTAATATTATAAAGAGGAAAACTTTGTATGTTTGTTTGTTTGTTTGTTTGTTTGTTTGTAATGAATAGGCTCAAAAAGTACTGGACCGATTTCAAAAATTCTTTCACCATTCGAAAGCTACATTATCCACGAGTAACATAGGCTAAATTTTATTTTGGAAAAAAATAGGGTTCCGTAAGATATTTGGGTTTTTCGGACACAAGGTGTAAAAAATCAACCAGAAAAGTTACTTATTTTGCGTACGCTGCCTAAACTATAAAAGATAGAACCATAAAATGTTCTAATTAATTGTAGATCTTATAAGTATCTACAAAAAAGTCCGCGACACACTATACCTATCTATGTCGAGTGAGGCACAACAACCATTTTTTTATTTAGAAATCTTGAATTTTTTGGACTACATTTAAACGCGTTTATTTTACTCATGCTATTAATCCTTATCAAAATAAATTATTTCATCACTAAGTACAGTTTATGTAGATAATATTTGGTCTTTTAATGATTAAAATTGGATGTTTGGTTTTGAAGTTATGGCGAAATTAAAATATTACGATTTCTGCTGCACGGCCCGTTGCGAAGTGGGCGTCGCGTCGTCGCCAAGGCGTGCGAGTTTAGATCTATGAGTAAATTTTTTGTTTTGTGTTCGTTGTAACTATGATGGATAGATACTTAAGTAACTATTTATTTAGTGATTGTTGTATTGTTAGTTCTGAAAAGTGTAGGTATTTCATACGATAAAAGTATACCCACTTACTTATTTCATTAAGTATTAGCATAGTAGGTACCTATATTATTTTGTTTCTGTTTGTTTTGACTAAATTTCACCCGTTTTGTTAGAGGTTTAAAGACATTCTGTTATCTGTAGTATTAGTATCAGTATTGTACCCGTGCGAAGCCGGGGCGGGTCGCTAGTATACATATATAGCGGCCATAATATTTTAACAGATCTTCATCCCTCGCATTTCCATTTAATGGATTGACTATGTTCTACCAAATAACTTGAATAAATGGAAAAATGTGTCAACAATTTCAACAGGACAACAAATAATATCAAATTATCCAAAGGCATGTATTTAAACTCACGACAAAACATATTTATTTCTTATGTTTACGCGAATATTGTTCATTGTTTTAAACACTTACGGATTTTGTCGCGTTACGTAAACGTAACCGTAAAACGTAAACCGTGACAAAATCCGTAAGTGTTTAAAACAATCACGACAAAACAATTAAATTTTGGATGTGAAAATACCGAATATTGAATACTAAATTACCATGTTGGCTAAAGAATGTAAGGAATAAAAAATTACAAATCTGGTGACTAAATAATACCACTGAATATTCCAAACTGGCAGACTGATATTATATTAGCGAACAAATAACCATCTTGGCGACAATTTGTGAGTACACATTTAATTTAAGAATAGGTACATGTATTTTCCGTAATGTAGGTAACTCAAAAAACATACAAGCAGCAAAACCAGCGCACATAAAAAAAACAAAGGAGCGTACAAAATTCCCAATTTTTAATTTTCCTCGACTTGGTGTAGATATTGGGTAGATTCATTTTGAAATTTAAAAATAACGGTTATTCATTTTTCGCAAAATTAACATAGGTGTCGTTACCAAGTTTTTGGGGGTGCTGGATACGAAAATGACATTCATTTTGAAATTCCAATATGGCGGACATACTTAATTTTATAAAAATAATATGGTTGTCCCTTTGTTGGTTTTTGGGGGTGCTGATTACAAAAAAGTCATCCATTTTAAATTTCCTTAGTAACCCCGCAACCTCAAATTTTCTTCATGATGGGAGAAAAAGAAATTCGAAAATCCTGAATATTCCAACATTTCTATAGCTTTATGCATCCCGGCCCCGGTTTTTCAATGTAGAGCATTTATATTTTTTTAATAAAATAGATTCTATCTCGGAAACGGTGCATCCTAATGAAAAATAATGAAAATTTCCTCCCCCTTAGAAACTCCGCAACATCATATTTTCTTCATGATGGAAGAAAAAAAATCTGAAAATCCTAAATTTTCCAAATTTTCTATAGCGTTTTACACCGTTCGTGTCTCAAAGTAGAGCATTATCGTATTTTTTTTTCTATAATGGCTTCTATCTCAGAAACGGTGCATCCTACTTGAAAAATAATGAAAATTACCTCTCCCTTAATAACTCCGTAACCATATATTTTCTTCAAGATGAGAGAAAAAGAAATTCGAAAATCCTGAATTTTCCAACATTTCTATAGCTTTATATATCCCTCGTATCTCAATGTAGAGCATTTTTTTTTTTTTTATAAAATTGATTCTATCTCGGAAACGGTGCATCCTATTGAAAAAATAATGAAAATTTCCTCCCCTTAAGAACCCCGCAACACCATAGTTTCTTCACGATGGAAGAAAAAGAAATTTGAAAATCCTGAATTTTCCAAAATTTCTATAGCTTTATACACTGTTCGTGTCAAAGTAGAACATTGCCATATTTTTTTTCTAAAATCTATTCTATTTTAGAAACGGAAAAATAATACTATTACTGGAAAAATAATAAAAATTTCCTCCCCCTTAACTCGGAAATCGCATATTTTTTTCATGAATGCCAAAAAAAGAAATTTGAAAATCCTGAATTTCGAAAAGTTTCTATACCTTACATAGCTGGTACCTCTACAAACTACATGTTAATTTTTCGAATATTGGATAGTCTCCATTTTGGAAAATGAAATTGGAAGACAATTTTATAATCAGCATATGAAACATGGAAAAAGACATACATTTTTAATAAAAAAAAAAAATATACGCCATTTTGGAATTTTAAAACGGATTTTATTTTCATATCATTCTGCACCCCCAAAAACCTTGAAAACGATACCCATACCAAAGAAAAAAAAACCTCCAATAGTATCCAAAACTGGGATTTTCCGTAGCTTGCAAATTGAATTTTTAGCAGCTATTAATTTATCAATCAAATCTTTATAAGCTACTTACATGGTATAATGGTCACCAACTTATCGGTGCTAATTGGATTAAATTTCGCTACTTTTTATCTGCCGATTTTTGTATTTTTTGTCACTTGAGTGATTTCACCAGTTTGGTAATGTAGTCGCCAACATATTAATTCGCTGCCAAATTCAGCAATACAGTATGCTCACGTGCAGTCACCAACTTATTTTTTGTTCACTCGATTAATTATATCCCTTATTCAAATATTGTACGTCTAGAGTACATACTAATTACAATTAAAATATGTAATTTTCATAGTAGTAACCAAGATTGATTGAAGTAATTTAGTCGCCAGCATATTAATTCGCTGCCAAATTCAGCAATACAGTATGCTCACGTGCAGTCACCAACTTATTTTTTGTTCACTCGATTAATTATATCCCTTATTCAAATATTGTACGTCTAGTGTACATACTAATTACAATTAAAATATGTAATTTTCATAGTAGTAACCAAGATTGAAAAAATCGAAAAATCCGGATTTTTCGAATTTTTCGAATTTCGAAGTATCCGGATTGCAACCCCTACTTGCGAGTGACTTGGTGTGTTCTGCAAAGGCCAGCACTAATATATATCTGTATTATCTATGGGCAAGCATGACAGATGTTGAGCTCGTATCCTTATATTTTATTGTAAATAGAACAGCCTCCGTGGTCTAGTGGTTAGAGCTTGGCTCTCGACTCGGATGTCGCGTGGGGAGTTATTTATTATTATTATTGTAAAAACAGAAATCGAAATAAAAAGAAACGAAAAGTACGGCAAAGAAGATGGTAGATGTTACAAATTCATAAAAACCGTTTACTGGCTTATTCAATAATGTACTAACTACTAAGGCTACTCCACGCATCAGCTACTTTTTTCTCATAATACACAACACAATAATATATGTATGGACGCTTCACACCAAGTCAATCTGGTCCCGTGGTAAGTTCTCGAAGAACTTGTGTTACGGGTACCAGACAACAGAAATATATTTAATAATTTTATATTATACACATATTTAAGATTTTTAGTATATTTAATACACATTCATGACCCAGGAACACAGAAAAAATGTTTGTTCCTTCAGCATTCAAACCCGCGACCCCGGCTTGAGCACCAACACACTCAACCACTGAGCCACAGAGGTCGTCTCATCTGGCAAAAGCAACGACGTGGCGACGATAATGTTATTGCGTATGGTTATAATATGTATAACTAGCCGATGCCCGCAACTTCGTTTGCGCCTAACTGACGGAAGCGGAACCCTATTTTTTAAACGAAACCCTAAAATAAAAGTAGCCTATGTTAGACCTTATGACATCAGCTATCTGCCAGTGAAAGTCCCGCGAAAATCGGTCCAGCCGTTTCAGAGATTAGCCGGAACAAACAGACAGACAGACCGACAGACAGACAGACAGACGGACAGACATTTTAAAAAATTTGTATTTTATTGTAAGTACCGAATATACTTTCAGATGCATTATGTGAAAAGCTGTTAATTTGAAGTTACAAACAGACACTTCATTTTTATTTATCTGTATAAATTTAGTTCAAAAATAAAAAGAAGCATAAAAAAATACAAAACAAACTTTCCTATAGATTTTTATTGTATTATATGTCCAAGACCCGGGAACACAGGAAACTTTTTGTTCCTTCGGCGGGATTCAAACCCGCGACCCCCGGCTTGAGCACTAACATGCTCAATCACTGAGCCACAGAGGTCGTCTCATCTGGCAAAAGCAACGACGCGGCGACAATAAAATGTAACATGTTATTGTGTATGGTTATATGTATAACTAGCTGATGCCCGCAACTTCGTTTGCATAACTTCGTTACCCGCAACTAACGAAAACGGATCCCTATTTTTTATACGGAACCCTAAAATAAAAGTAGCCTATGTTAGACCTTATAACATCAGCTATCTGCCAGTGAAAGTCCCGTGAAAATCGGTCCAGCCGTTTCAGAGATTAGCCGGAACAAACAGACAGACAGACAGACAGACAGACGGACAGACAAAAATTTTAAAAATTGATATTTTATTGTTAGTATCGAATATACTTTCATATGCATCAAGTGATAAGCTGTTAATTTGACATTACAAACAGACACTTCAATTATATTTATCTGTATAGATGTATAGATGTATAGATTTAGTTCAAAAATAAAAAGAAACATAAAAAAATACAAAGAAACTGACTTTCCTTTAGATTTTTATTGTATTATACATATCCATGACCCGGGAACACAGGAAACTTTTTTTCCTTCGGCGGGATTCAAACCCGCGACCCCCGGCTTGAGCACCAACACGCTCAATCACTGAGCCACAGAGGTCGTCTCATCTAGCAAAAGCAATGACGCGGCGACGATAAAATATAACATGTTATTGTGTATGATATGTTCAAAAATAAAAAGAAACAAAACAAACTGACTTTCGTACACTGCGTTAGAAACGAAAGAATTGTTCGATAAATACGCGGGTAAGGCGTGCGCTAGCAAAACTGACATAGGTCTGTCCTCGTCAACGCCTAGCGGGCGACTGTGGGGCGACTCTAGCGGCTTACGCACGCTGCATTTCAATATTAATTTATTGTTAAAATAATTAAACCAACATGCAAAATGTAACCAGAAATTATTCTTTTTTAAGTTATTAGCTTTTCGTAGATATGATTTTTGAAAGTAAAACTATCATGAACTTCATGAACAAAAAGAAAAATATTCAAATTTAGCCTCCTCTTCGGAATTATTTTTGATCGAGTGAAGTTTTCAATATTATGTTTCGAACCACAAATTGTTAAAGAACATTAAGTAAACAACAATGTGTTTTTTTTTTGGCTTTTTAAAGTTACTATTTGTTTGTTTATTATCGATTCAAAGTCATGTAAAATTGGGTCCACGTGGCCTTAATCACGATCATAATAACAGAAATTGACGCGGACGAAGTTGCGGGCAACAGCTAGTACATTATATAACTTATAAGTAGAAGATAGCAGTAAGTAAACTTATCTAATGTTGACGCATATAAAACTTAAAAGTATAACTTCACATTGTTGTAACTTACCTACATAACAGTGGTTCATACTTCGTAGTAACTCCCCCAAAGTGGGGTGCTGCATTCCCCGTGAACTCAACCCCCCACTCCCCAGTGGTAGGGGGTGAATCTGACCCCCAAGGTTAGACCGCAGGTGACCCGCGAGTGCAGCGTAACATAGCTCACGTGTGCACATTACTGTGAAGTTTCGGCTAAGGACTTTGTGCTGTCACAGCGAAAATATATCGAGCTAGTAATGCTAGTCAAAGACTATCCAAATTTTTACTTTTGGGAGGTTCAGACTTAGTAGTATAATCGATCATTTGGATAATAATAGTAAAGCTATTGCATAAAATATAAATACAATAATAGTAAGTATAGCATATTTTCCATTCCGTTGTACTTTAAAACAAAATAAGTAGTTACATAGGTATTATTTAAAAGTACAATGCCATCTGAGTACATGTCCGACTATTATCAATATTTTTTACGGATTCAGTGTTACATTTCTTTCACTTTTTGCAATTTTCCCTATAAATACCTATGAACTTCCTTCTTCAAGATTTTACCAAAATTATGACTTAATTAAAGAATTATAGTATTTTGCATACATTTTTTTGTTTTGCCACCTTTTACATTCCAACAGAAATGTCTTTTATACACTCTAACAGTTTCGAATCAATAATCATTATAAGGCTCTAATTTGTTCTCTGTTCATTTTCTTAACAATGTAACTAATGAAATAAATATATTTCTTATTATTTATTTAGAACAGTGTTATTCTACCCGGTGCTTTAGCAATAAAATAATATATTTTAAATTTGTCCGTGTAGCGCCAAGTAATTTTAAATTGCCGCGCCATACGGCGTCAGGAAGGCGAATCCGCCCGCCATACCGATATCGCGCCATATTTGTACCTACTCCCCGCTAGATGGTGCCGGGACTCACGGAACAGTCGAGAACGCGGGCGCAACCGGGAATGGCGGCTGGGTTGCGTCTCCCGTAATATAAGATTTACACTCTCGCCTCGCAACTCACTTCGCCCTTCGCCTCGTTTCTCACCTCGCGCGACGCGCCTACGAGTGGGTGCTTACACTCTCGTGGTGCGTTCAGTTGTCTGTATGCCATTGACAATGGAGGACGTCGAAGTTTTAGCGGCAACAAGTCTAACTTTGTTGAGTTTTATGGTTAATATAATTATGCTTTGGGTTCCATATATTATGCGACTTGACCTTGTTTTTATTTAAGTCCTAAACGTTTCATAATTGTTTTATTACACAAAAAAAATATATTACATTATTTTGAAACCTAAAATAATAATAATATATTATCTTAGACGCTTTAGACCACGTCAATCTGGTCCCGTGGTAAGTTCTCGAAGAACTTGTGCTACGGGTACTTTATTATACACATATTTAAGATTTTTATTATATTATACACATAATATGAATTAATATTAATTCACATCCATGACCCAGGAACACGGAAAAACTTTTTGTTCCTTCGGCGGGATTCGAACCCGCGATCCCGACTATAGCACCAACATGTTGAACCACTGATACACAGAGGTCGTCAAAACCTACAATTTTTTTAAAAATAAGTACACTTTTTAAAAACAGCCGAAAACACAATTCGACATATTGGTTGATAGATTATTATTATTTACAATCGATTTCTGTGTAGATCAGGTATTTGATCTCAAGCATTAACAATTTTTTTTAAACTTGTCTAAAAACAATGAAAATTTAAAAAGTAAATTTATATAAAAGTAAGTCACCGAGCGGGGTTCGAACCCGTAACACTCGTTTCTTGCCATCCGCCTCTTAACTCGCTGAACCAAACGGACAGTGGCCGGCAGGACGAAATTAGCGAACATATTCTGCGTGGAAAGAAAAACGCATGAAAACTCGAAAATACGCATTTTCCCAAACATAAGACTATACATACAAGAATTGCTCGTTTAAAGGTATAATATTTGCTTAGTGTGTTTGTATCGTGACATCCTTTCCGGAAGTAACTTCGGTGTTTTTATCATAGAAATTAAAAAACAAAAATACTTATTTTATATAATATCAACTTT
This sequence comes from Glaucopsyche alexis, assembly GCA_905404095.1. NCBI lineage: Eukaryota > Metazoa > Arthropoda > Insecta > Lepidoptera > Lycaenidae > Glaucopsyche > Glaucopsyche alexis. The sequence continues at coordinate 1,930,901 of FR990064.1, read as the reverse complement.
ATTTATCAATCTTAAGTTTTTAATTTATGATATCGTTAGAATACGTTTTCCTAAGCCAAGTACCTACTTAATGAAATACTCCCTTAATGTATGAAATTAAATATTTGAGTCAAGTAGCCTATATATATTATTCTTTTTCTTTTTGAAAAAGTTCTAAGAAACGCATTATTTCGCGTGCGAGAGAAACAACTGTCGCGCATGAGAACTAGCAACAGACTGAAGCGAACGCGAGAATGTGAACACCCGCTCGTATTCGTCGCGAGGTCCTTTGACTCGTGCGCAAAAAACCGCTCCGGACGCGAGCGTCGTGAGTGGCGAGGTGAATGGCGAGGCGAGGAACGAATGCCCGTTTACACATTCGCCTCGCGACTCACTGAGGGCCTCGCCTCGCCACTCGCGCGAGAGTGTAAACCACTTATAAAATATTAACATTGTGGTGTAATTGTGTAAATGGTGAATAAATAAAGATATATTAGCCAAAATTGGCTGCCCAACGTTTGGCCGGACTAACAACTAACAAGTATAAACCGGTTTTCTTCTTTTCAAAAGAAAAGTGAACGTAAATAGTTACAGTGCAAACCAGTAAACAATTTACTGTATTACCGTGATAAGAACTGTGTCTACGAGCTTATTTCACGTGGAGTGGTTCTAGGAATTTTGTTTTCATCCTAGTTGTGAAGCGTACCTACTCTAATAGGTTACCTAGGCTTGCCGAAATCTCACTTCTAGCGACAAAATTCTAGAATACCTATTGTGTGCCCGCGTAGTGCTTCTAGACTTTGTCTTCGGTTCTTTTCTTGTGTTCGGTAATTTAGGACTGTACCTACTTAATTACACCACAAAAAACGTTTCGTTTATATACCTATCGCGTTCCGTACTCAGTTGAACTGTGCTATTTAGTGTACCTACTTTGTGTTAAAACTTTTGGGAACGTTACTATAAAAACTCACATAATTTTCTCACTCGTAAAACAAACTCGAAAACAAGTGCTTTTCGGTAATCAGTAGTGTTATTAGGGTAAATACGCCAAACGTCAGCCCCCCTCCAATCTTCGGCCGTCTGCACATTTTCAGCTTGCATTCATTCAAAAGGACTAACTTTTTGGTTTCAATCGAACATTCTCGAGGACACTTGAAGTGCCTAAACTCGTAAAAGTAAGTTCGTGAGTGACTATAGTGAGGATAAGTGACAATAGTAACTCGTTTATGTTTTGACGATTGCAACGACGTAATAAGTTTACGTTGCGTCGAGTGTCGTCGGCGCCGTGTGATCGCCGAAACGTTGTTCTTACTACTTTGCCACCTCGCCGCCCGACGACGCCTAGGTTATTGGATACCTATGACCGTTGGTGGGCCGCTGCTTAGAGGGAAGTAGAACTTTTGTTTATATTTGCGTGCCATTCCTAAATATGGTGCTGTGGACAATATGGACTTATGGCCATTGTATTATGGTATGGACACACTAGTGACTCTTGTTTGATATAATATATATATATTTTTGAACATTTTGTTGCGTAAGGAACATTATAGTGTTATGTTTTATTACTTACGTGAACTTTATTATGGTGGACTTTAAAGTTTAACGCACAGAGATTAAGTTAGCCTACCGTATTTTACCAAAATGGTGTTAACGAGAAGTTCTCGCGCGAGTAGTCTTGGACAGCTTTCCGCCGCGGCGTCTGCTGACGCCGAAGCTGCCCGTGGTAGTGATGCGACACCACCCGTGACTCAACATACTGTGTCCCCCCCGGTGCAAGGTGCACACACACAGATGTTAACGCCGCACTCGAGTATCTCGACTATGTTGCCGCCTGTGGGCGCGACTTCCACATATATTACTATGACGGATCAACATCTACAACAACTAATCTCTGCTCTGCGTACTACTGGCCCGCCGCCGTCCACTGCTAGTGTGATGGGGAGCCAGAGCAACTTCGCGAGATGTTCTGCAAGGTTTGACGGAGCTCAAGGCACCGACGTCATCGCTTTCATAGACTCCATAGAGATCTATAAAGAATGTGTCACCATGGATGATAGCATCGCGCTTCGTGGTCTCCCTATGTTATTGACGGGGATGGCTGGCACATGGTGGCAAGGCGTGAAACATTCCGTGTCGACTTGGCCTGAAGCCATTCAGCTCCTACGGCAGACATTTGGTCCTCGCCTCCCACCGCATAAAATTTATCGTGAACTTTTTAGTAAAGAGCAAACCGATGAGAAGACAGACGTTTTCGTGTGTAGGGCAAGAGCCTTGATTGCACAGCTGCCACCAAACACATTACCCGAAAACCCTGTTCAGCTGGATATGATATACGGCTTACTCCATCGACGACTGCGTGAGAGAGTATCTCGCGCCAGTTTCTCTTCGTTCGCCGAGCTACTAGAGAGGGCTCGCTCCGTAGAAGAGCTTCTAGAGGAAAGTCGCACGCGAACACAAGTGCGTTCCCCTGCTTCCTCTGCTTCGGCTATCCCAGCTATGGTAGTTCCGCAGCACGTCGCTCCAGTGCCTGCTGTGATTTCACCGCCTGTACCTAGTACCTCGAGTGGTAGTTTTACTCCCAAAGCCAGACCCCGTTGCGGATACTGCAAGAAGTTTGGCCATGAGAAGGATGTTTGTCATAAACTACAACCACGCAGAATAACGACGGGCCTAAGTGAATCGAGACCAGAGGCAAAGCCATCGCCTATAGTATGTTTCGGGTGTGGCACTCCAGGAGTGATTCGAGCAAACTGTACGAACTGCAAAAAGAAGGATGAGCTGCCTACGACATCGGCTCCTCTACAGTCGCTCTCCGTTTCTGCGGTCGGCACAGCGCCAATCGACGCGCGCACTCGACCTAAAATAAAAATTAAGATTTTTGGTGTTAGTGGTTGTTTTCTCGTGGATACCGCCGCAAAAATTTCTATCGCGAGTGAATCTATGAAAGAATTACTAGTGAAAAACAATGTTAAGTGTAAAGATGTCAATGTTGACATAAAACTAGCTGACGGCTCTATTTGTAACAAAAATGTTAAATCTGCTGTTATCAATGTAGAAGTATACAATGTTGTTATACCTACTGTCTTTGTGATCTTACCTGGTGCTACAGACTCTCTCCTGGGTATGAATTTTATACGCGACGCTGGTATGGTACTTGACTTTAAGTCACATCGGTTTACTTTGAATGCGGTAAATCAAGGACGTACTTACTTTCCTTTAGATTTCGAGGGTGAAGTCACTTCTCTTGTTTGTTCTTCCGTGGTGCTCCGCGAGAATGAGGGAACGTTATTGACTGCTCCTGAAAGGGAAGTTCTTTCATCAGTGCTCGTAGGTAACGAAGACATCTTTTCGCCAGGGGGAGCGCCGACTCCAATGGCAGTACATCACATTGATACGGGTGATAGCCCCCCAGTAGCAGTTCCGCCGTACCGCATGACTCCTGCGAAGAAGGAGATTGTGCGAGCTGAAATAGATAGGATGTTACAGGATGAGATTATCGAGGAAGCCGAATCGGAGTGGGCTTCCCCGGTCGTGTTGATTCCTAAGAAGAATGGACAAACACGCTTCTGCGTCGATTATCGCCTGTTGAATGCGGTGACCCGGACGGATAAATATCCGCTGCCGGCGATCGACGACATCTTATCCTCAACTAAAGCCGATTGTGTGATGTCCACTATTGATCTCAAGGCCGGCTATTGGCAAGTCGAAGTCGCGCCTGAAGACCGTCACAAAACTGCATTCACGACACCTTTCGGGACGTTCCAGTTCCGCCGGATGCCGTTCGGATTAAAGAACGCTCCAGCGACGTTCCAGCGCTTGATGGATCGGTTTCGATCAGGGCTCAAAGATGTCTGTGTGGTTGCATATTTGGATGATATTTTAGTGGTGTCCGAGAACATGGAATCACACATGAAAGACTTACAGAAAGTCTTTGATAGACTCCGATTGTTCGGATTGAAAGCAAATCGTGACAAATGCGCGTTTGCTCGTGATAAAGTAACTTACCTCGGTCACGTGATTTCAGCAAATGGGATACAGACTGACCCAGAGAAGGTTCGAGCTATCTTGGAGATGGTACCACCGGCTAATCTGAAGCAGCTGAGAACATTTATACAGACGTGTGCTTGGTTCAGGAAATTTATTCCTAATTTCTCAGATATAGCCCGGCCTCTGACAGAGCTGACTAAGAAGAACGCGAGCTGGATATGGAATGCTGCTCAAGCTGAAGCTTTCGCATCCCTTAAGGAGAAGCTTACCTCTGCGCCCATTCTTCGCCAGCCGGACTTCAATGCTCCGTTTATTCTCCGAACCGACGCAAGTGCTAACGCGCTTGGGGCTGTCTTGTTGCAAGGAAATGACGTGCACGACGAGAGACCTATCGAATATGCGAGTAGGTTATTGTCGCCGGCGGAGCGCAATTATAATACGACCGAAAGAGAGGCGCTGGCTGTTGTATGGGCCCTCGACAAATTTCGAGGATATGTTGAAGGCGCTCATATCAGGGTATGTACAGATCACCAGCCCTTGCGGTGGCTATTGTCGCTCAAGACCCCTAAAGGTCGCCTCGCTCGGTGGGCAATTAAGTTGCAGTCGTATAACCTAGACCTCGAGTATACTCCAGGAAAAAGTAACATTATCGCCGATTCGTTGAGTCGTCCTGCGCTTCCGGATGCCCCTGAAATAGAAGAATCGTGTGATTTATGTCCTGTTTCAGTCGACTTACCTCACCGTGGACCCGCTGAGATCCGCGCTGCGCAGCTCGAAGATCCGGAGACTCAGAAAATCTTGAAGGACTTCGAAGACGATCACGATTACAAAAGGTGGACAGATAGAGGGTACTACGTGTCCCAGGGTGTCCTTTTCCGTGTAGATTCTGATAGCGAGACTGAGGAGCCTCAGTTGGTAATTCCGCTATCCCTCAGAGATGAACTGATGAAGGAGCTCCACGACGCTTCTACAGCTGGACACCTCGGTGTCGAACGAACTCTGAAGAAGATCAAGGAACGGTATTATTTTCCCCAGATTCGTCAGTACGTTACTCAATATCTTAGGTCATGTGATTTGTGTCAGGCTTTCAAGCCTACTAATTTGAAGCCAGCTGGTTTGTTACAAACACCGGCCATACACCAACGTTTCGAAGTTCTGGCTATGGACTTATTCGGGCCCCTACCAGAAGGTACTCAGGGTGAGAAATGGATATTCTTAATAGAAGACACTGCCACGAGGTGGGTAGAGCTTTTCGCCCTTGATGAAGCTACCTCTGAGAAATGCGCCAAGATCCTGATTGAGGAATTCTTCCTGCGTTATGGGTTGCCCAGGCGTGTCGTGAGTGATAACGGCACTCAGTTTGTTTCCGCGGTCATGCAGAAGACCATGTTGGCCTTAGGGATCGATCAAGCCCTTACACCGGTGTATCACCCGGAAGCAAATCCCGCAGAGCGTAAGAACCGCGACATGAAAGCCATGTTGGCGATCTTGGTCAATAGCAGTCATCAAGACTGGCCGAAGACTCTTCCTGCGGTGAGATTTGCGCTTAATACGGCCTATAACCAAGGAACTGGTCATACCGCCGCCTATTTGAACTTCGCTCGTGAGCTTCGTTCTCCTATTCATGTGCTTAATGACATACGTGCTATTGTCGAGCAAGAAAATTTTGTACCCCAAATCACCCCTTACCTCAAGAACTTTGTAGATACCTTACAAGAGGTTCGCTGGAGGCATGAGCATCAGCAAGATCTTCGGAAAAATGTTGCCGATCGGAGCAGAAGAGAAGGACTCTCTTTTCAGGAGGAGGACCTTGTGTGGGTCACCAATCACGCCCTCAGCCAAGCAGCTAAAGGCGTTACTAAGAAATTCGCTCCGCGTCGCATAGGTCCCTTTAAGGTTAGCCGCGTCGTATCGCCTACCACGTACGAGGTCGTGGATAGTCAGAACGTGGTGAGAATCCGAACCTATTGCCGCTAAGTCGAGGGGTAGACCCAAGTCACAACCGGGGCGGTCTAGTGACTTGGAGGGGGAGGATGTAGCGCCAAGTAATTTTAAATTGCCGCGCCATACGGCGTCAGGAAGGCGAATCCGCCCGCCATACCGATATCGCGCCATATTTGTACCTACTCCCCGCTAGATGGTGCCGGGACTCACGGAACAGTCGAGAACGCGGGCGCAACCGGGAATGGCGGCTGGGTTGCGTCTCCCGTAAAATATTAACATTGTGGTGTAATTGTGTAAATGGTGAATAAATAAAGATATATTAGCCAAATCCGAGATTATTAACATGTGAGTCACTCAGAGTATGTCACGGTCGATTTCGTAGCTATTTGTACCATTCCTACCACTCGAAGATAATTTTTAGGGTTCCGTAATACTTAAGGAACCCTTATAGTTTCGGTCTGTCCGTCTGTCTGTCTGTCTGTCTGTCCGCGCCTCTAGCTCCTGTAATTATGAATATAAATTGATGAAATTTGGTGCAGTTATAGATTATGTATAGATCACGGTTTCGGGATCATAAAAAAATAATAATTTTATATTTTAGGGGTGGCTCTCCATACATGTGAAGTGGGGATGAAAAATATTTTTTCACTCTAGCCCATCTTGTGGGGTATCGTAGAATAGGTCTTTTAAAATAAAGGCAAGGTTTCATACGTTACTTTTTTATAAAGTTGACCATTTTCGAGTAATCGGCCTCCAAAGTAGTTTGTAAGTTGGTCCCCCCCCCCCCCTAGCATTTTTAAACTATAGGAGATAGAAACTTGCAACTTTTCATGCTAATAGATCATGCTAAAAACTCTTTAGGAAAATTATTGTGAACCAAATCGGAGAGTAACTTTTGGAGTAATTTAAAAAAAGCATATTACGCGTTTATAGTTAATGAAACCCTCCTTAGACATGTCCTGACATGCTCTTGGTTAGGTTATTCATATCTGCCAACACTTTGCTCCATGCTGTTCCCTTCAAATCTCCGCTATTTAATTTTAGTGTCCGTTTATTTGTTGTCACGATACGCCGCTGCAATTTGTACGAAAACAAATACATGTGAATCACAGTGCATTACGGACAAAGTAAAGTGAGTATTATTTTCAATTATTTTCATAGCGTTAGCCTTTTTATACAAGTTATAAGTATGTATCATAATTATCTATATTATAAGATAATCTGATATTGTTGCTTATTGAGGTTATGTTTTTGACAAAAATGCTAAACATGTGAGTCACAGTTCTTGTAATATTTTTTTTATTTTTATAGCTGTTGATTTGGGTCACTTATTATTATAACTACATACATCATATTCATCCGACTATATTATATGTGCACTAATTATTGTGTTATTTTTAGAAAAATGGCGATGAGCGCAGCCGAACGTCAACGTAAGCGCAGAGAAAAACTTAGAAGCCAAGAACCTGATAAATACGAAGAGGAAAAAAGAAAACATGCTGAATATATTAGGTTGGGGAAGAAGTTTCTTCGCATTTTATATAAAAATTCAAAAGGTTTTTTTATAAAGTTTATTTACAAGTGACTAAAGTATATAGGTGCCATTTTGTTCGATAACTTTTTGCCATCTTGTTGGTAGGTACATGATCCCATTGCTATGAAATTTTTGGGGCTTCTGATGAAAAAACTGCGACAAGTGGTTTTGGCAGTCCTCTTGTGATGTCAACCTGACACTGCCTAAGGAATTCTGCAGCGACCGAAACAGTTGGAAATCTGAAGGTGCAAGGTCAGGACTATACGGCGGATGCATTAACACCTCCCAGCCAAACTCCCGTAATTTTTTCTGAGTGGCTAAAGATGTGTGAGGTCTAGCGTTATCATGGTGAAAAACCACACCCCTTCTGTTGATTAATTCCGGCCGCTTTCTCTCAATTTCTTGCTTTAATCTCATCAGTTGTTCGCAGTACAGTTCAGAATTGATGGTCCTGCCTGGCGGTAACAGCTCATAATGAATAATGCCCTTCCAATCCCACCACACACACAGCATCACCTTGTTGCGAGTTAACCCGGGTTTCGCCACAGTCTGTGAAGCCTGACCGGCCTTTGACCACGATCTTTTTCGCACGTTCTTGTCGTACGTGATCCACTTTTAATCACCAGTTATCAGCTTCTTCAAAAATGGTTCGGTTTCATTACGTCGTAATAAAGAATCACAAATGAGTACACGGTTCATTAGGTTTCTTTTAGTGAGCTCATGAGGCACCCAAATATCGAGCTTTTTTGTGTACCCAGCTTTTTTGAAATGCGCCAAAACCGTTTTGTGGTCAATCCCCAGTTCTTCAGCTACATCGTAACTACTAATATGCCGATCTTGCTCCACTTTTTCAAAAATGGCAACAGTTTTGTCCGTAACAGGGCGACCAGAGCGACGTGCATCTTTGATATCAAAATTTCCGGATTGAAAACGCTTAAACCAAATTTGCGCTACTCTCACAGATACTGCATTAGGTCCATAAACATCACAATTTTTTTTCGCGGCTTGTGTTGCATTTTTACCTTTTTTGTAATAAAATTTTAAAATGTATCGAAATTCTTCATAAGAATCACTCATTTTAACATTAAGAAAAACAAATGAAAATCTCAAATTTACCTAATTTGAATTTGGAATTGTCTTCTGTAAAATTAAAACTTTTTAATGATACCAAAATCAGCCAGATACAATTGAGTATAGCCCAAGATATTTTATGACAAGTTCATACATACTATAATGCGAAAAGACTTTTTCCCCAACCTATTATAAAAAATAAAAGAAAAGTTATAGGTCAGTTATCGGCAACGGATCAAAATAAAAGAAGAAAACAATGACTAAATCAAATTCAAGTTCCTCCACAAAACACTCCTGCTAAAACTCCATTATCTAAAGCCGAATAAATAATATTTTAAATAATAATTTGATTTCATTAAACCTATTTTCTACTACTTGTTTCATTAAACCTATATTTTTGCTCCCTGCTGGACCCACTGCTCAACTTGAGTAGTAGAACACAGTTTCGTGTAAACTCTGCTTTACAATAAATGTGACTCACATGAGTATAAAAATACAGGTATGTCACAAAACAGTTGAGTAACAATTTTGAGCATGTTAGTCACAAGTACATTTTATTTGAAAATGGCTCATCTACCAATTGTTGCATAATGATGTAACATTATTAAAAATATAATCTGTCATTCACAGGTGTCACTTTGATGCCTATGATAGAATATTTAGTTAGCCATAAGGCTATGTATAGCTTAGACGTGTGTATGTCTATTTGGCCTCCTTAACATATTATATGTATGATAAGATACACTGTATGGATGTTATATGTGTAGAACATATGTAATAAAGAAGAATATAGAATCATTGTATCATTGAATATCTCCACCGTGAGTTTATGAGAAATGCTGCTGGGTCAACAGATCCAACATACAACATGGTGTTAGAAGTGTGAGGTAAATACAAAAATATATGAACGAAAAAGAGGGTACATCAAAAACTCAAGAATAACCACAAAAAGCTTGAAGGCAGTCGGAACTTAGGAACGATCGGTGAAAAAAGTGTGTGAAGACTGAAGACCTAACAATGGCTGGAAACGGAGTACAGAAACTTGAAATTTCTACCGAAGTTATCAACAATAATGCTGAGAATTTCAAGAAATGGACGCAATCATTCGAGATATACCTGCTGGCATCAGGAATGGAGAAGACAGAAGACAAAAGAAAAATTGCAATCATGCTGCATTCCATGGGAGAGAAAGGTCTAAATATATATAATTCCTTCAATTTGGACCTGGAGAAAGCCACATATCAAGATGTCAAGGCAAAATTCGTCGAGTATTTTGAACCCAAGAAGAATTTGACGGTAGCAAGACACAAATTTTTCACGCTGAAGCAACGTGTGAACGAATCCTTGGAGAACTTTCTTATGGAATTAGAGAATGCAAGTCATGCCTGTGAGTTTGGTACGCTCCGCGACTCGCTGGTAAGGGACATCCTTATTGCGAATATGGCTACAAATTTCTCGCAATTTCGTCAAAAACTCTTACTCGAGCAAGATCTGTCCCTGGAAAGAGCCAAACTTCTATGTAGAACACTCACAATGGCACAAAAAAGTGAAGAATCAATGAATGCAGCAGATGGAAGAGAAGAAGCCACAGTATACAAGCTACACAGAAGTCGTCAGAACAGTCCTTATACACACCAGAAGAGAAGAAAATCTAAATCTCCGTCGCGCCAAGGTCAACCAAGGTCAGCTACGCCTGGATCCAGAACAAAGTGTGTGAAGTGCAACACAGTCCATGGTCACCGCAACTGCCCAGCGTGGAAGCACAAATGCAGGTCATGTTTTAAATATGGACATTTTACTCATTTATGCTTTAAGAAAAATAGTGTCAGGAGTTTAGTCTCTGGGGTAGGCAATATGCATCTCGATGATGAACCGAGTGCTGCTTGCTTAGCAAGCAATGCTCCTACTGAGAGATTCACTATTGGGGCGTTGTTCAACATTAAAAATATAAAGTCACAAAGTACCAGTTCAAATTTGAGTAAAAATGACATTAATTCCTGGCATTATTATTTAAAAATAAATAACAAATGTGTAGACTGCATAATTGATACTGGAGCAGATATAAATATGATGTCTTACAAAGTGTTTAAAGAATTAAATCTTAAGTTTGACAAGCAGAGTAAAAAAATGTGTAAAAAATATAATATCTATGCTTATGGGGGTAAACAACCAATTCCCATTATGTCAGTGTCAAACATATGGTGTATATTTGAAAACAAAAAAGAACCTGAAAGTGTTACTTTTGTTATAACAAATTTAAACTGTCCTACTGTAATTGGTTTGCCCACTTGTATAAAGCTAAATTTAGTTATAAAAAACTTTAATTTAAATAATATGTGTAAAGAACCCTGTGACAAAATTGTGACCAAATATAATGATGTGTTTCAGGGTCTAGGCTGTTTACCATATGAACACAGTATTGTGTTAAGAAAAGATGCTGTGCCGTGCATAGATCCACCCAGGAAGGTGCCATTTGCTCTGGTGGAGCCGTTGCGGAAGGAGCTCGAACTCATGGAGGAATTGGGGATCATCCAGAAAGTCCATGAACCAACTCTCTGGGTGAGCAGCTTAGTTATTACCATGAAAAAGTATGGAGGATTAAGAGTTTGCCTAGATCCTAGAAATTTAAATAAAAATTTATTGAGATGTCATTATCCCATTAAAAATATTGATGAAGTAAGGTCTAAATTGTCCGGAGCCTCATATTTCTCACATTTAGATGCATTTTCTGGATTTTATAATATAAAATTAACTAAAGAGAGCAGTGACCTTTGTACTTTTCAAACTCCCTTTGGTAGATATAAATTTTTGAGATTACCTTTCGGAATAAGCACGGCAACAGAAATTTTCTATAAAACTATGATAGATTTATTCGGAGACATTGAGGGAATAATAATTTGGTGTGATGACATTTTAATATATGGTGAAACAATTGAAATACACAATAAAAGATTAGAATTGTTTCTGGATAGGGCTAGACAAGTCAATTTGAAATTAAATAGGGCCAAGTGCAAGTTTCTTTTAGAAGAAATCGCATATTTGGGCTATATTTTCAGTAAAGATGGTGTAAAAATTGATCCAGAGAAAATTAAGGCTATAAAAGAAATGCCAATACCAAAAAATATTAAAGACTTGCAAAGATTTTTAGGTATGATAAATTTTTTAGCACCATTCATAGAAAACTTAGCTGACAAAACTAATATTTTAAGAAATTTGTTAAAAAAGGATGTGTTATGGCTTTGGGATGAGAATTGTCAAAAATGCTTTGATTTATTAAAAGAAATTATAACTAAAGCGCCCGTGTTAGCAAATTATGATTGTAATTTACACTTGACTTTGTCGGTAGATGCCTCAAGATATGCCGTCGGTGCCGCTATATTTCAAAATAAGCGACCCGTGGCTTACAGCTCAAGAACACTGACCAGCTCACAACAAAATTATGCTCAGATTGAGAAGGAATTGTTTGCAATACATTTTGGATGTAATAAATTTCACCAATATATTTATGGCAGTAGAATAACTGTGCAAACTGATCACAAACCGTTGATTTATTTATTTAAGAAGCCCCTACATGAAGTACCTGCTAGGTTGCAGAGAATGATGCTTTCTTTGCAAGGCTATGACTTAGATGTGGTTTATGTACCTGGTAAATTTATGTATATAGCAGATACTTTGTCTAGAGCAGCACTTACTGAAAAATACATACCCCCATATGAACATGATTTACAGTACCATGTAAATACTATATTTTCTAACCTCTCTGTAAGTAAGCCATATTTGAATTTAATATTAACAGAAAGTAATAAAGATGAATCATTAACTTTGCTTAAGTCTTATATTCAAAACGGGTGGCCTAAGAGCAAAGACAAAATAGCATCTATAGTAAAACCATATTGGAATATTCAAAATGAAATACATATAATGAATGAATTACTATTTAAAGGAAATAGGCTTATTGTTCCTAAATCTTTGCAAAAACAAATATTAGATAAAATTCACTGTGGTCACTTAGGTATAAATAAAACACTTAATATTGCTAGAGAAACAGTTTATTGGCCGAATATAAATGCTGACATTAAAAATTTAGTTGATCAATGCTTAGTGTGTGCTAAGTTCAAGCCAAACACAACAAATGAGCCGTTGCAGTGCTACGAGATATCCCATCTTCCCTGGCAACAGGTAGGTGTTGATTTGCTATATTTTCATGGAGAAAGTTTCCTTGTCTGCATGGATTACTATTCCAAGTACATTGAGTTAGCTTCTTTGCATAAAAATTACACTGTGGACGTTGTTGTTAAGAATCTTAAATCGTTTTTTGCTCGTCATGGAATACCGAAATCTCTTGTATCTGACAATGGTCCACCTTTTAACTCCAGTAAATTCAAGTCCTTTCTTGAGGAGTGGGACATTGAACACATAACAAGCAGCCCACACTGGCCAAAATCCAATGGTCAAGCTGAAAGCGGGGTAAAAATTATAAAAAACATTTTGAGAAAATGCAAAGAGGATGGCTCTGATATATACTTGTCATTGTTACATTATCGTAATACGGCTAAGGGAGATTTTCCCAGCCCTGCTTCATTATTAATGTCTAGAAGCTTACGAGTAAATTTACCAATACTAAATAAAAAGTTATATCCTAGAGTAGTTAAATTTTCGACTTATGAGAAATGTCACAAACATAGCAGAGACAGAATGTCTTTTTATTTTGACAGGAATGTTAGGCAAAAGTCATATGTATTTCAGCCAGGAGATTATATATATTTTAAAAAAGATCCTAAATCCGTTTGGACTCCGGGAATAATTAAAGAGAAATTGACGTGTGGTAGGTCGTATTATATTGTAGATTTAAACGGTGCTGTGTATAGGAGGAATATAGGACACATTAGACCTAGAAAAAGAGATTTAAAAAACATAAATACTCCTCCTTCTTCTTCTGGTAATGGCGAAAGCAGTGGCAAAAATGACAGTATGGTTACCATACAGGACATTGCTAACCCCATGAGTTCGGTGAATTTCGGAAACGGTCTTTTTCAAAATTGTGATAATGATGAAAGCTGTGTTCCTATGGAGAGTCTAGTGAATACCGATTATGTAACCAGATCTGGTAGAAATGTAAAACGTCCTAAACTGTATATTCATGAAAAATATGATTAGTTATATAGTAGTATGTTTTTAGTTGTGTACATATTGTAGTATTAGTTGCGTTATCTTGAAAAGGGAGGTGTTGCATAATGATGTAACATTATTAAAAATATAATCTGTCATTCACAGGTGTCACTTTGATGCCTATGATAGAATATTTAGTTAGCCATAAGGCTATGTATAGCTTAGACGTGTGTATGTCTATTTGGCCTCCTTAACATATTATATGTATGATAAGATACACTGTATGGATGTTATATGTGTAGAACATATGTAATAAAGAAGAATATAGAATCATTGTATCATTGAATATCTCCACCGTGAGTTTATGAGAAATGCTGCTGGGTCAACAGATCCAACATACAACACCAATCAAGTACTTCATTATCTTCAGCAATGTGTAGGGAACATACACACGTCGTAGTTTAAGCTTGAACACATAGATGGCAAAACCATTGTAATAATTCAATATTCCTGCTACTAATTAAAATAACACATAGCTCACGTTACACTAGACGGAAAGCGATTCAGTACCAGCGGCTCGATTTTAACCAAATTAATCAGACCCCCACCCCAGCTCAGCGGTGTTAGGTTTTTTCGTTACGGAATTTCTTGATTCGGTCGCCGCGCTCAAAAGTCAAAGCCCGCGATAAAAGCTATGCAATAGCTTAAAAAAAAACAAAAAAAATATAATTTCATTCTATTTAAAACAGAAGTTGTGGACAATGCGGAAGTCATACGTAATAAATTTTGTTACGCCCGCACACACACGTAAGATTCGATAAGGATTCGATACTTAGTACGCGTCATGTTGCACAGCGCATGTGAAGTATATGACTGATGTCATATTATGAAACTTTTTTTTGTGCAGTCAATAAAGTTAAAATTGCAATAGCTATCTTCAAAATGCGTCGAAATACGCCGCGGATTGTCTCAGATTTTAAATCTTTTTGATGCTGTCAATGCTTGTCCCTTTAGAGATGAACAATTATAATAATTCACGTCATTCAACCGCGGATACCGTACTTTAAAGTCGTGTTGGAGGGTTTCATCCTAGGTTTATGTTATTATAGCTTTCACTGTTGGCACATCACATAGTTCAGTTGAAATTTGAACATCGCACACACGTCGGTATGTCAGCTGTATGTCCGCCTCATTCCGGCCCAAACTGGATCATACCGCCTCAAACCGGCTCATACCGGGTCATTGTTGTTATTGAAATGCAAGCGAGCAATCCGTTTGCATGGAAACGGACATTTTAGGGTTAAGTGTGAAAAGTACGTTGTCATTTAATGTTACTGCACTAAAATCTACATTTCTGATTTCTTTAAAAATTAAAATGATCTAACCGAGGACATCCAACGAAGCACGACTTGGATTGTGGACTGCCAAAGTGTTTCGAATAGGCTTGACCCCTTGGTACTATGTCTTTTTCCCGCGGCTATCCCACGGGAACACTGTATTTTTTCGCCACCGTTCCACGCGAGTAAATATTTATCATCCTCATCACCGTGATGAGTGGCAGACAGCTGTGTGTACATTGCTATAATGTCGCACTGTGTGTAAATTTATCGAAATGTAAATTATTGTTAGGTCGATGACCACTGTGGAGCACTAATCCCGCAGAATAATCAAAAAAATTTTAAATATTTCTGAGCCATAGATGTGTATTAAATATATATGTGTATTGTCGAATTCTATCAGGATTTATCTACAAAAATCCCTCTCTTTTGTTTATTCAAGTTATCGTTTCGAAAGCGGAACCCTAATGCTACATCGTTCTCACACCTTAATCTTTGACAAGTAAGTATTTGAAATACGATTGTTAGTATATGGTTTTAGTTTAACACAACAATTATAAAACAAAAGGTCTATTCATTGTAAAATGTCTACTGATTGAGTTGTGTAATAAATATTGCTATTTTATGGCAACCAGATGTTGACAGTTCATGGGAACAAGACCAGCCACGCTAATGCTAACTTTTACTCTACCACAGCCTATAGAACGTACAGTCGTCCAACGGACACGTCTAGACAGAGCAATCGTGCGGGGCGTGCGGGGTGAGAGAGGGGCGGTAGCGAGCCCAAGCTGCCATACACTCGCTTGGGACACGTCAGCCGGGGTTGGCGCTTTTTAATTTGATTGTTTAAGTGGTTTGCGACAGTGTTTCGTTTGAGTTGTATGTAGGTACTTATTTACAATGGTTCATACTACATGTGCTTTGAGAGACTGCATGTCATCATCTCGTATTAATAAGAATTTCCGATATTTATAATAAATATCAAAATATCAGATAATATAAATATCAAAATATTTTTGATATATATCCGATATTTTTGATATTTTCAAATTACATACAAATTTCATACTCTGATATGTTTGTTTTCGTAATAGTAGTATGTCTAATAATTTGAAGATAGGGAAGTAAAATTAAACTCATTTATTTATTACTGATATTCAAAGTTTTCAAATAAATTAAAAATCAACGATAGATACTTTTGAGTATCAATTTAAGTCCAAAAAATGACTAAATCCATAAAATGACTTTTGTTTATAACCAGAAGAAAAAAAAGTATATTAATTTTATCAGTAGAATTAATTTGACACATAGTATAAATGGTATAACAATAGTATAATAACAAACAAGGAATTTTCTTCCGAAAACAGGGGGTCACGTGGGTGTCATAAGCCTAAGTTACAAGCCGCGTCGACGGCTATGATTAGTTAATGTCGTGTCAAATAGCAAGTTTTTGATGACCTAGGCTTGTGAAACTCTCGGAAAATAAGACCTGTGTATTTAGACTATGACTTGATGTAAGATTTTTTACATTTAAAACATTATTTTACATTTTTAAATATAAATATCAATTTTGATATATATTAAGCATAAATATCAATTGATATAATATATCATGATATATATCTGATATATATCAATTGATATATATCATGCAAACACTGAGCTTTTGTATACGCATTTGTATTTTTTATAATAAATACATATAATCACGCCTTTTTCCCGTAGGGGTAGGCAGAGACCACTTCTTTCCACTTGCTACGATCTTTACATACTTGTTTCGCTTCGTCCACTTTCATTCTTACCATCCATTCCTCCTCTTACATTCAACGTAGCGAAGCGGCTCTCCATGGGCCACTTTATAATAAAACTCTTCATTAATACTTCTATATATATATTTTTTGTTTTATTCCTAGTACTCTACATACACATACTACGAATACACAAAATGTAGAACAGATTATAATAAAACATATTATTGTGACAAGTGACAACCCTGCAGCAATGACGAATACCTACACAAAAGCGGCATTTCGCGCGACTTCAAACGCGTTGGCCCACTGTATTTTTTTATTACACTGTGACTCTACATTCTGGCTTAAGCTAGGCATGACATACCTTTTGAGCGCTCTTAATAAAGCGCAGTTATTAATTTTATTCAAAGTGTTTTATTTAATCTCATATCCATGATCTTTAATCTAATCTAGCCCTAAATCCAATATGTATAATATAATAAAAATCTTAAATATATCTATTTAAATCATCTACACTAATATTATAAAGAGGAAAACTTTGTTTGTATGTATGTTTGTTTGTTTGTTTGGTTGTAATGAATAGGCTCAAAAAGTACTGGACCGATTTCAAAAATTCTTTCACCATTCGAAAGCTACATTATCCACGAGTAACATAGGCTAAATTTTATTTTGGAAAAAATAGGGTTCCGTAAGATATTTGGGGTTTTTGGACACAAGGTGTAAAAAATCAACCAGAAAAGTTACTTATTTTGCGTACGCTGCCTAAACTATAAAAGATAGAACCGTAAAATGTTCTCATTAATTGTAGATCTTATAAATATCTACAAAAAAGTCCGCGACACTATACCGACACTATACCTATCTATGTCGAGTGAGGCACAACAACCATTTTTTTATTTAGAAATCTTGATTTTTTTTGGACTACATTTAAACGCGTTTATTTTACTCATGCTATTAATCCTTATCAAAATAAATTATTTTATCACTAAGTACAGTTTATGTAGATAATATTTGGTCTTTGAATGATTAAAATTGGACGTTTGGTTTTGAAGTTATGGCGAAATTAAAATATTACGATTTCTGCTCCGCGGCCCGTTGCGAAGTAGGCGTCACCAAGGCGGGGGTGTGCGTGCGGGAGGGAAGTTTAGATCTATGAGGTAGCCGCAGTATTAGTATCAGTATTGTACCCATAGATTATACAGATATATACATTGTACCCGTGCGAAGCCGGGGCGGGTCGCTAGTAATATATAAAGTACCTATTTAATATACTTCCCGTTGCTTGGATACTTAGCACGGGACTAGCTAAACGTGGTATGAAGCGTCCATAGATATTATTAGTCTATTAATATGCAAAGCTGATGCTTCTGGAATCCACTTATTGTAATTATTGGATAGTATCATATATCAAAGGTAACAGAATACACTTGGATATTGCTTGGATACACTCAAATGTTATGATATAATACTAGATGTTCCCGGCGACTTCGTGCACGCAAAAGGGAATCCCGCAGGAACCGTACATTTTGCCGCAATAAAAAGTAGCATAATATGTCCTTCTCCGTGGTCTACTCTAAATTTGTGCCAAATTTCATAAAAATCGATCCAGTAGTTTCGGAGCCAATTCAATGCAAACAAACAAACAAACAAACAGACATACAAACAAACAAACTTTTCCTCTTTATAATATAATATAAGTATAAGTATAGATGGCAGTTTGTAATGTGTATTTCGCTTACCCTTGCACATGTGCTCTATAGTAAAAAAAGAACAATATTTTCAAAGATAGTTACAGCGATTTGTTTACAAAATTTCGCAAGTCTTGTAAAAACGCTCCATACAAAATTCGCGTTAACTGTGACTTCATCACGCCTAGGTATATGTAATATGCTACGTATATAGTAAATGCGATAGACATATAGGGGCCGCAGGAACTTAATATTTCTAAATGTCTCCAAAAGTGTGTTTAAGTTCATACTTACTATAATAATTAATGTTTTTGCATATTTTGATGTAACTTAACTAATGATGTAGGGTTTTTTAATAATTTAGCAAAATAAATTGAAACTTATGTTAATGTATTCCTTAAAGAAAAGCAAGTATTTTGTGTTATTTAAAATTAAGTATCCATGAGTTTAGATATAAAATTCAATACTATTTAAAAGAACAATGGCAGAGTTCCATACAACGAAATACCTGAAATTTTTTTTCGGCGTCTGAGGTTGCAAAAATGTCTAAAAGATAGCAATTGCATTACGTGATAATATTCAAAAAGAATTTTGTCTTATCGAGGCCACGAAAAAAAGTTATTCATATTTTTGTATTTTGAGGTTATGTTCATTAATATTTTTAAATATAAGGCCTCCCTCCCGCCTTCTTTACACTCAGATCATTTTAATGCGGTTTTTTTTCGCTTTCTTACATTGCAATCCCTAGAGAAGCCATAAGTGATATACTACAGACAGAATACATAACATGAAGATGATTTCTGTATTATGTGGTGATATATTACAAAATAAATTCCTTTAATTGGAATTAAATATTATATTTATTTTAAGATTCACAAAGCAGTAAGTTATTAGGGGTTCAAATCCAGATTACATCCATATTACAAAGCAAATGCAAATAATACGAAACTATTTTAACATTACAGTGCTATTTCTTATATATATTATTTTCTTTCAGATATATTATGACAATCGTAAGGCAATCGTTGTCCGTTAGAAAAATACAAGTCGCCGTAGAAGGCAGATACTAAGTCTAGGTTTCCCCTGGACTTGCCAAGAGTCAGAAAATAAAGATATTTATTCCAAAAATATCGCAATAAAAACAACACATAAATTCGACAAAATGCTGAAGTGACCTGTCAAGTGTTATGTCAAATATCAATATCAATGTAATTTTTTTTTATCTTAGTTTTGAGAATGATTAAGAGATGGTGACACATTTTAAGATGGCGACACATTTTACGAGCTACCGATCACCGTCACATGCATATTTATTTATCCCTTTTTGCTTTTTTAGTATGTTTTACAAAGTACATTATCAATTATAATTTAGAGATTAGTATTACTGTACTCATGATTTTGCTCACTATCGCTATATCTAGCGAAAACGAACTGTTAAAAAATAAAACCAAATGTCATGACAAATAAGTTGTCATGACATTTGGTTTTATTTTTTTTAATTCACTGACATGAGGCCATTTTATTCAAATGTATCCAAATAAGATATTTTTATTTTATAAAAATAATTCCGGCTCTTACATGTAAAAACAATTATATGATAAAAACCTGAAAAATAAATGATTCGTTTTTGTATATGTGACATTTTAAGACGCTTCCAAAAACATCAGGTAAAATCTTGCCATTGTTCTTTGGATATTATGAGCGTGACACATGCCAATTGCCTGCCATAAAATATTATCTAAGCGCAATTACTGTTCTCTTTTATCTCTTTCCAGGTACAGATGTCATGACATGATAATATGATGAAAACCAACTAACTTGCCGTGGGACACGGCAAAATGCAGGATGGCCGAGTGTTATAAAACTCACTTCCGGATAGATATTAGATAATAATAATACTATTAAAGTTGGTGACTATTAATGCGTAGCTTCCGGTCTATCTTAATTTGATTATATTAATTATTCAATCATTTATTAATAATAGAACATGGTCTCAAATAATATTTAAATGATATTATTAATATTTAAAACATATTTACTTTAATATAACATTTAACTGTTAATACTCATAAATGTATAAAGATTAAGATAATTGTAAAATGGCGGCCATTCTACTACTAGTTGCTGACCAATAAAGGTGATTCTATCCTTCAAGTGTACCTTTTTACTGGTGCTACTGTCGCCGAAGACCTGATCCCTATTCACTTATTTTTAGGTGTAAGTATCTAATTACACTTATATTTGTTACGTTTACCAAGTAGTAATACCTCAAAAATTCTTAATATATAAATGAAACTGAATACTTTACATCAGTGTTTTTCAACCTGTGGGTCGCGACCCCCTGGGGGGTCGCGAAGCTTCTGTAGGGGGGTCGCCGGAGGTCGAGAAAACTTTAGTAAAAAACAATAAAGATTAAAAAGATTGATTTATTAAGTAAGAGAATATTAACAAAAGGACAAATGGAACAAACCCATAAATTGATGTATGTAATTGTAAAATAATGTGTTTGACGTACTTTAATATGTACTTATATCCGAATCCTAATTATGGAGACGTATAAAAACGTATGGAATTAATATTTGTAACACTGTAACATACACATACATACATGATAAAAAAGCGATGGGTCGGGGGGTCGCGAAATATTTTTTATACAAGGGGGATCGCATCATGAAAAAGGTTGAAAAACACTGCTTTACATAATATTGTAATCGTCTCCTATTAGCACAATTCCGATTCAAAGAACGCAGCGCTCTCGAGTCCCGACAAATCGTAACATCGTGGTGTTACGAGTAGTCTTTCTATACATATAACTAGCGACCCGCCCCGGCTTCGCACGGGTGCAATACTGATACTAATACTACAGAATGTCTTTAAACCTCTAACGAAACGGGCGAAATTTAGTCAAAACAAACAGAAACAAATTAATATAGGTACCTACTAAAACTCAATGAAATAAGTAGGTATACTTTTATCGTATGAAATACCTATACTCTTCAGGACTAACAATACAACAAACACTAAATAAATAGGTATTCAAGTATCTATCCATCATAGTTACAACGAACACAAAACAAAAAATTTACTCATAGAAGTCATAGATCTAAACTTGCACCGCACGCACGCGCCTTGGTGACGCCCACTTCGCAACGGGCCGTGCCGTGCAGCAGAAATCGTAATATTTTAATTTCGCCATAACTTCAAAACCAAACGTCCAATTTTAATCATTCGAAGACCAAATATTATCTACATAAACTGTACTTAGTGATGAAATAATTTATTTTGATAAGGATTAATATCATGAGTAAAATAAACGCGTTTAAATGTAGTCCAAAAAAAATTCAAGATTTCTAAATATAAAAATGGTTGTTGTGCCTTACTCGACATAGATAGGTATAGTGTGTCGCGGACTTTTTTGTAGATATTTATAAGATCTACAATTAATTAGAACATGTTATGGTTCTATCTTTTATAGTTTAGGCAGCGTACGCAAAATAAGTAACTTTTCTGGTTGATTTTTTACACCTTGTGTCCGAAAATCCCAAATATCTTACGGAACCCTATTTTTTTCCAAAATAAAATTTAGCCTATGTTACTCGTGGATAATGTAGCTTTCGAATGGTGAAAGAATTTTTGAAATCGGTCCAGTACTTTTTGAGCCTATTCATTACAAACAAACAAACAAACAAACAAACATACAAACAAAGTTTTCCTCTTTATAATATTAGTGTAGATAAATCTGTAGAGGGGTCATGTCTGTACATTAAAGATATTTAAGTGAAACTCAAAATGGGGGGTCTAAAAAGGCCACAAAACCTAAAAATAACGTTTTTGAAAAAAATGTCTGTCTGTCTGTCTGTCTGTCTGTCTGTCTGTCTGTCTGTCTGTCTGTGTGTTTGTTATCACATCACGCCGAAACCACTGGATGGAATAAAATGAAATTTTGCAGATAGGTAGCTTAGGACCTGAAGGGTAAAATAGGATACACTTTATCCCGAAAAACGAAACGGTTCCCATGGGATCTTCAAAAACAGTACCTACCTATTTGACGTTATTTCAGGCAATCTATTCGACGTATTTAAATGAAACTTGGCACAAAGGTAGATTAGAACATGAAATAACTGACAGGTTTTTTTTTTCTTGGAAAACAAAAGTGTTCCCACGGGTTTATGAAAAAACTGTATTTTTGAACCTTCTTCACAAACCGGAATAAATCATCATTTTTCGCATTAAATCATCTTTTTTAACTGCATTATTTTGTTTTCTTTTGAAATAAAACTATTAAATTAAAACCTCAAAAATAAAAACGGGTTGCACTTCGGGAGTGCCGGTAGAAGTGAAACATCTCAAAGTGGGGCTATTTAACTGGAGACACTTTTTTTTCCTTAGTGTTTTCACCATACGTCAAATTTCAAAATGGCCCCAAAAATCTCAAAAGTGGGGCCATCTAACTGGAGATACTTTTCTCTCCATAGTATTTTCACCATACGTCAAATTTCAAAATGGCCCCAAAAATCTCAAAAGTGGGGCCATTTAACTGGATATACTTTTTTCACCATACGTCAAATTTCAAAATGGCCCCAAAAATCACAAAAGTGGGGCCATTTAACTGGAGACACTTTTTTCTCTATAGTGTTTTCACCATACGTCAAATTAAAAATAGCCCCAAAAATCTCGAAAGTGAGCCATTTAACTGGAGACAGTTTTTTTCTCCATAGTGTTTTCACCATACGTCAAATTTCAAAATGGCTCCAAAAATCTCAAAAGTGGGCCATTTAATTGGAGACACTTTTTCTCCATAGTGTTTTCACCATACGTCAAATTTCAAAATGGCTCCAAAAATCTCGAAAGGGTGGCGAAGCGTCGCCGCGGCAATTTTTTTGACCCCTCCAATAGCCTTCTCACGAAACCTTCCCTTGAAAATGTAAGGATGTTTGTTACTCTTTCACGCGAAACTACTGAAAGGATTTTGATGATATTTGGTATGGTGGTAGTTTAAGATCTGGATTAAAACATAGGCTTAACTTATAAGCATTACTCTTTATCACGAAACATTCCCGTGGGATATTTTATTTACGCGAGACCTATACTAATATTATAAACCTAAAGAGTTTGTTTTTATTTGTATATTGAACGCGCTAATCTCTGGAACTACTGGTACGAATTGAAAAATTATTTTTGTGTTGGATAGTCCATTTACCGAGGAAGGCTTTAGGCCTATAACATCATCATAACTCAATACGAGCGAAGCATCAATCAAGAATGTTACAAAATCGGGTTTTTTTCTTTTGAGAGCTTTCGCTTTGGACGCTGCGGAAACGGTTGAAGTTTTGCTAAAATTATGTGACAAAATTGTTTCCCTAAAAAAGTCCGCGACTGTATATGTCTATCTTTTAAAGTTGGCTCACTATAACCTTTTTATGCTAACCAAAAGAGATGTTTGATTTTGGGCCAGGTCTATGTATACTACATAGATAAATAGGAAAAAAATATGGGAATATTATAAAAATATGAAAAAAATAATTTGAAGAAGGGTACATGCGTACAAAAATGATTCATTGAAGAGTTTTTTATTGCGAGAACACTATGTTTAGGGCGGCCATGTCAGTTGTTTTGACTTGACTTTTGACGTAGTAGACAGTTTTACGAAGAGACGTCGTCTTGAATGTCATACGTCTTTCTTTGTCAAAAGTCATGTCATTGACAAAATTACATTCTTTAGTTGATTCTGATCTGATCCGCCATGTTTTTTTTACTTTGTGTTGCTCTCCTTGACGAAGTTAATTTAAATGTACATGGAAACGAAGTGAAATTAAACAAAATAATGAATAGGAAACGGTTACTATATTATGTAGCTATATTTACATATACTGTACGTAGGGCTGGCCCAGGCCTCATACATTTCTTGAACATCTCTTTTGTTCTAAAAGTAAGTATAATTTGTAAAGTTGTTTTCATAAATATGACACTAATCCTTATCCAAGTAAAATTCATTACGAGCATTTAATCTAGAAGAAATTTACCGTTTACATTATTTGAATTCATTGAGTATTTTAGAAAATATCGCGGTAATAAAATAATCAAGCGCGCAATAATAATGCACGGCGCGCAGCGGGCAGTCGTGAGGGGGAAGCGCGTTCTCCTTCTACGTAAATGAAGTCGTGGGTAAATTTTAGCAATATCCCAAATAACTGTTCCACGCGGACGAAGTCGCGGGCAAAAGCTAGTATATAATATTTCTGGCAACATTCCGTATATGAATTATGCAACACGCTGTATAAAGTATAAACATAGAAATTATTACAGACGCTGCGCTAGTGTGGGGGACTAGCGTTTTTCCAGCGTGGTCGTCGTGCCGCGCCGGCGTCCGCACAGTGTCGACGCGACGCACAGTGGCCCCGATTTTGACGCTCCATACTCATAGAACTCGATTCTAAAAAATCGTTGTTTTTTTTGCTCCGGAACGTTTCGGGGCATTGTATAAATATAAATATTAAGATATAAAACTCTTAGGTTTATTTGTGTGCGTAAAATTAACGTCTATCAGTTTCGAATAAAATGAATTTGAATGATTTCGTCCATAGAAAAATTACCCATTTATATTCCTACGTCCAAACGGGCAAAAACAGGTACATGTATTATAGCTTGTAGGATTCCTCTCGTGTAGGACAAAATTCGCTGTGTAAACTAAGATGTCAGTTTCAATCAGTTTGGAATAAAAGGAATTTGAATGATTTCTTTTATAAAAAAATACCGCTTTATGTTCCCACGTCCAAACGGGTAAAAACGGGTACATGTATTATAACTTGTAGGATTCGTCTCGTATAGGACAACAATCTCTGTGAAAACCAAGGTGTCAGTTTCTATCAGTTTCGAATAAAATGAACTTGAATGATTTCGTTCATAGAAAAATTACTGATTTATATTCCCACGTCCAAACGGGCAAAAACGGGTACATGTGTTGTAGCTTGTAGGATTCGTCTTATGTAGGACAACAATCGCTGTGAAAACCAAGATGTCAGTTTCAATCAGTATCGAATAAAATGAATTTGAATAATTTCGTCCATAG
The DNA here is from genome assembly GCA_905404095.1 of Glaucopsyche alexis. Taxonomy (NCBI): domain Eukaryota; kingdom Metazoa; phylum Arthropoda; class Insecta; order Lepidoptera; family Lycaenidae; genus Glaucopsyche; species Glaucopsyche alexis. The sequence goes on along the minus strand of FR990064.1, from coordinate 1,905,432 downwards.
AAAAATTTCCCATTTATTCCACGCTCAAACGGGCAAAAACTAGTACATGTATTATAGATTATAGGATTCATCTCGTGTAGGACAACAATCCCTGTGAAATCCAAGGTGTCAGTTTCAATCAGTTTCGAATAAAATGAATTTGAATGATTTCGTCCATAGAAAAAAAAATTGAAACGTTCATTTTACGCACACAAATAATCCTAAGAGTTTTATATCCTAATATTTATACTTAAATCATGCCCCGAAACGTTCCTGAGCAAAAAAAACAACGATTTTTAAGAATCGAGTTCTATGAATATGGAGCGTCAAAATCGGGACCACTGTGCGACGCCAGCGTTTGTCGCCTGCCGCACTCCCCGGGCTTACGCGGCGCCAGCAATGCGTTCAGTGGCCGTAAGCGCTAGCGTCGCGTCGCCGCGGCGTCGACGCTGTGCGGACGCCGGCACGACGACGACGCTGGAAAAACGCTAGTGTGGGGGGTCTCTTATACGAAAATTAAATACGTATCTATATTAACTAGAAGTTGACCCGCGACTTCGTGCGCGCACAAGTTAATTTCGCAGATACCGTATATTTTTCCGCGATAAAAAGTAGCCTATGTCCTTTCTCAGGCTTTAGACTATCTGTGTACCAAATTTCATTTAAATCGGTTCAGTAGTTTTAGCGTGAAAGACGGACAAACACATACTTTCCCATTTATAATATTAGTATGGAATAACATAATAAAACACAAGAAAAAAACCCTAGCAGCTTATAAAAAGTTGCAAGAAAAATGTAAATTATGAAACAAAAGATCTAGGGAATGCGAGGATATCATATACACGTTATGTGCATCTTGTACGTGTGTGCATCTCGTACGTGTGTGTGCAGAGAATACAGAAGTAGGCGGTGGTCTAAGAGACAGGCGAAATAGAAATAACTTGAAAATCCTTACTAATAATAGCTAACCAAATCGATTTCGGTGCCGGTGGCAGGTTTCAATGAAACCAGGCCAGTCACGCAGGAGTACACAAGAGCACTCTCTCTTCCTTTTATTCTCGTTACCCTGTGGGACAGATGACCGACATGACTGACGAGATATCAGGCGCAGGTCCGACTTTTTACATGCCCAACCGACGCATGGATCATCTTTCTTGTCAGAGAATCACGTAATCAGCTTGTCCTGACCAAACTTGGAAACAACTTTTTTGTTGTTCCAATGCGGGAATCGAACCCACGACCTCCGAGTCGAGATCCAAAATTTAACCACGAGACCGCAGAGGCTGTTGCCATCCTTACTAAGTAGCAGTAGTGAAGGCTGGTTCTTAGGGAAGCCCTAGCCTGGTAAAATACGTAGGGATTTGGATGGAGGGTCTTCAAAAGGTAAGTGGTAAGTGAAGCCGATATTAATGGCCACGCCACTGCTAACTAGTAACTTGCAAGGATTCTAAAGTTCTTTCAGATAGAAAGAACCTGTTACTAGTAGATACTAGTAACAGGTATCTGCTAGCACATAGTAGATATAATATATACATTCATTATATTATCTACGTACGAACAGATAGCCAGCTTTCATAGAACGATCCAAATCGATCCAAAGGACACTGGGGTAAATACCAGTGGCGAAGGGTTCCTATAACTCCATTCCTATCGGCTTCCCTTTTCACTTACCTTTTGCAAACCTTCATATAAATTCCTACCTATTATACAGGCTCCGGCTTCCCTATGGAGGAGAAGCAGCCTTCGCCACTGATAAATACAGTATAATGCGGGAACACAGTACTTTTTCGGTACAAAAATAACCTATGTGTTAATACAGAGCTTAAACTACTACCATTCCAAACATCGAAATCCGTTCCATAGTTTTTGTGTGAAAGAGTAACAAACATCTATCCATCCTCACAAGCTTTCACATTTATAATAGTATAGTAGGATTTATGGCTTCGCTTGCAGTTTAAGCCACACCCTCTGCGTCATGCATGTGACTCCCATTCCTAGATAAAACTTGAGTCTGCGATGGATTTAAATAATTCCCGCTTTCGAAATTAGCGGAGTATAAAATGTAACTTGTAACGAGTAGTCAGTTACAGTGTTGCATTTGTGAAAAGAGATAAGAACGGGAGTTTTTAGATATATAGAGAGATAGATAGATAGATAGGTAATATTTATTTGCTCAAATAAAGTACAATTTCAAGGTGTTACAATGGTAAATTCTGTTCTTGCTTATTCTGTTTTTGATAAAGCGTATTCATATTATTACTCCATATGTTACATAATAATTATTCAAAACTAAAACATAGATAATACCATAACCAGAGAATAAGAGAATGTCAAGACATGTCTAAGGAGGGTTTGATAATAAAATCGCAATAGTTTTTTTTTCAAATCTATTTGACGATACCCACATGATGGAGTACAATGCAAAAAAAAAACTCCCCCACTCCACAATATGTTTATTGTCCCCCTATGCCCAAAAGTGTTTTTGCCAAGAAAAAATATATGGAATCTATAATTGTCCAAATTTTCGTCTATTTAAATTCGACAGGATAGATGGGTCATGGATGGACGGACGGACAGAGTAAATCTATAATATATATAGTCCTTGTAATTACTACGAAGTACGAACCCGAAAATTACAAGTTTTTTTATGGTATAGGGTGGAATTAGCAAATGACGAGTTGGTATTTTCTATGTTTATTTTCAATCCACAGAAAGCCCGCCTAGATATAGGAGTGACAAGACCATATTCTTGCGTTTAAGGTAGGTCCACAGTCAAAGTATTTTTTTTAATTATTGGTATTTTATATTATATACATTTTCTGAACATACATACATTATATACAACTATATGATACACACCACCGGTTCGGTTGTCGGCTTAACACAACACAACGTTGTTATTTTACGCCGGTTTTCTGTCATGCTATGAATTCAATCCAGAGTCCAGAGTCGCTTTGTGGGAGATCTACACAATTTAAAGCCACTCAAAAAAATTGCCCGATCAGACTTTGAATCTATACAAATGCACCACGTTGAACCTTTGAATTTTCAAAGTACTTACTAGATAAAGCTATCCTTTTTATTCTGTCCCGGATATCCGGGTATCCATTTGTCCCGGATAATGGGGATTAATGCTGTTGGCAATCTGAGCTATTATCTCACAGCAGAGTCCAAGACTGATGCCCGAATACTAGGAAGTGGATGATAATATCCTAGAGGCGTAAGTAATATACTTAAATACTAGACGTCGCTCGCTACTTCGTACGCGCAAAAGTTAATTTCGCAGAGACCATGCATTTTTCCGCGATAAAAAGTACCCTATATCCTACCCCGTGGTCTACTCTATATCTGTGCCAAATTTCATCAAAGTCGGTTCAGTAGTTTCGGTGCTTGTTCAATGCAAACAAACAAACTTTTCCTTATGATATGATCCGGAACCCGTAAGGCCCGGGAAAATTCAGGGCACTGAAAATAGAACTCTGCGCTAATACAAATAGAGTTGAAAATCGAAGTATCGAGGGACATGAATGACATTGTAAAGACTAGACACTTGTATGTTCGATTTTCAGCTCTATTATACTAGCGCAGACTTCTTTTTTCATCATCATCATCAGCTCATCGTCGTCCACTGCTGAACGTAGGCCTCCCCCAATGAGCGCCAACCATCCCGATCTTGGGCAGCCCTCATCCATCCGCTGCCAGCCACCTTCTTCAAATCGTCAGTCCATCGTGCCGCAGGACGTCCTACACTACGTTTGCCTAAGCGTGGTCTCCACTCTAATACTTGTTTGCTCCATCGACCGTCTGTCCCTCTGCAGACATCACCTCTTCCACTTCAGCGTGCTAATTCGTTGAGCAACGTCGGTGACTTTAGGTCTCTGGCGAATGACATCGTTAAGAATTTTATCGACCAGAGATACCCTCAACATTGCTCTATCCATCGCATGCTGAGTGACTTTATACTGGTGAACCAGTCCTACGGTGAGTGCCCACGTTCACAATGAGTTCTATTTTAGTGCTTCGAATTTTCCGCAGCCATACGGATTTCAGACCCTCAATTCTCGAAATTAAAGTAGACTTTCATTTTACTTTGATAGTATTATAAGAGAAGCGACATGTTATCATAAACTGATTTTATGAAGTTTCGACTATTCAGAGCGAGTTTCACGTAGGTTAAACGTTTACGAGAATACCGTTTGATTGTTTTAGCGTATCGGGATTTGATTGGAATTGTATTAAGATTTTATTTGTATGTATATTATGTCATGGATGTGTGTTAAATATGTGTATAGTATAAAAGTATTAAATATATTTCCGTTGTCTGGTACCCGTAACACAAGTTCTTCGAGAACTTACCACGGGATCAAATTGACGTGGTTTGAAGCGTCCATAGATATTATTATTATTTAGCAGGATTGACGTCAGGCCATATGTGGTCTCGGGGTGCGTCATGCCTGGCCTACAGACTGATTTAGGCAGTCTTAAATTTTTACTAGATTTTGAGAAGGCCCGTGTGACCTCTTATTCGGTGCTCGTGATTTAGGAGCTGACCTTGAGCAGTCCCTATTCCCTAGGATACGGCCACTTAATAAGATTTATTCGGACACATGTCCGGCCGAGGGCGGTGCTTAATTAAAGCCAAGGTGCGGGATTTTGTAGGTGGGGCAACGAATCGCCTGATAGCAACTACTAGGCTGGTATTATATTATGATCCGGAATCCGTAAGGCCCGGGGAAAATTCAGAGCACTGAAAATAGAACTCAGTGCTAATACAATACAGCTGAAAATCGAAGTGTCGAGCTGTCATATTGATGTTTGCCTCGACACTTGTGTAATCGCATTTTAGCTCTTTTTTTCAGACGTTACAGTGATGATGATGATTGTAATCATTAACGGGAGCGCCCGATATACTAAGTGTCAGTTTTTCTCTTCGCATTCTATCGTGAACACGTTTGGCGTTTACTGAGAATTTGTATATGATTACAGCGCCACCTAGTTGCCACAAACGTTGTAAACACAACAAGCTTCAATCACATACAAATTTCTAGTAAACGCCAAACGCGGTGACGATCGAATACTAAGAGAAAAACTTACATTTATCACTCTGTAATATAGAGTCCAACATTCATGTCACATTTTATTAGCATCGTTACGAATTTTATCCACCAGAGATAACCTTAACATTACACTTTGCATCGCACGCTGAGCGACCATAAGCTTGTGAAAAACTTACATTTATCACTCTGTAATATAGAGTCTAACATTCATGTCACATTTTATTAGCATCGTTACGAATTTTATCCACCAGAGATAACCTTAACATTACACTTTGCATCGCACGCTGAGCGACCATAAGCTCGTGAAAAACTTACATTTATCACTCTGTAATATAGAGTCTTACATTCATGTCACATTTTATTAGCATCGTTACGAATTTTATCCACCAGAGATAACCTTAACATTACACTTTGCATCGCACGCTGAGCGACCATAAGCTTGTGAAAAACTTACATTTATCACTCTGTAATATAGAGTCTTACATTCATGTCACATTTTATTAGCATCGTTACGAATTTTATCCACCAGAGATAACCTTAACATTACACTTTGCATCGCACGCTGAGCGACCATAAGCTCGTGAAAAACTTACATTTATCACTCTGTAATATAGAGTCTAACATTCATGTCACATTTTATTAACATCGTTACGAATTTTATCCACCAGAGATAACCTTAACATTACACTTTGCATCGCACGCTGAGCGACCATAAGCTCGTGAAAAACTTACATTTATCACTCTGTAATATAGAGTCTTACATTCATGTCACATTTTATTAGCATCGTTACGAATTTTATCCACCAGAGATAACCTTAACATTACACTTTGCATCGCACGCTGAGCGACCATAAGCTTGTGAAAAACTTACATTTATCACTCTGTAATATAGAGTCTTACATTCATGTCACATTTTATTAGCATCGTTACGAATTTTATCCACCAGAGATAACCTTAACATTACACTTTGCATCGCACGCTGAGCGACCATAAGCTCGTGAAAAACTTACATTTATCACTCTGTAATATAGAGTCTAACATTCATGTCACATTTTATTAACATCGTTACGAATTTTATCCACCAGAGATAACCTTAACATTACACTTTGCATCGCACGCTGAGCGACCATAAGCTTGTGAAAAACTTACATTTATCACTCTGTAATATAGGGTCTAACATTCATGTCACATTTTATTAACATCGTTACGAATTTTATCCACCAGAGATAACCTTAACATTACACTTTGCATCGCACGCTGAGCGACCATAAGCTTGTGAAAAACTTACATTTATCACTCTGTAATATAGGGTCTAACATTCATGTCACATTTTATTAACATCGTTACGAATTTTATCCACCAGAGATAACCTTAACATTACACTTTGCATCGCACGCTGAGCGACCATAAGCTTGTGAAAAACTTACATTTATCACTCTGTAATATATTAGACCAGGGTCGAAGCCTTCAAAAATGGTAAAAAGTGAAAAAAAATAGTAGTAGGATGAAACCTATTAGAAAAGGAGGGGAATATAATAAAAATGAAAGGAAAAATAAATTACGGGCGATCTGAGTTCGGGAAGTGGGAGGGGGTGAGTTTTTAAGGGTAAAAAATGGTTTATCTTGATTTCCGGTAAAACTACAAGTCCTATGAAAAAAAGTTAAATGGCAAAGTTGTAGATAATAAAAAGATCTACAACTTTTATATTAACAATTTTTTTACATAACCTCAAAATTTATGTGAAAAATTCAAATAACCAAGTTTTTGGTTTTTAATTTTTATCTTGTACAAAAACAAAAAAAAATTCACGAAATTTAGTGAAAACTTACCTTTTTATGTCCTAAATACACTGTAATTTTTGTGATTTAAAATATTTAGTTTTTCACCTTATTTTGTCTTAATATCGAAAAATTAACCCTAATTTTCAATCGAAAATTCTCCTGTCAAAATAGCAGCTTTTTTAAAAAAATTGGTGAGCTTCTTGTTTGTTGAATTCTATTCTTTCTGATAATGTAAAAAAATGTATACATTACCATAGTAAATGTTCTCAGAAAATGCAAAGAAAAGAACAAGTAGTAAGGCTCAGGTCGCCTAGCCCCTTTCCCTCTTGTATATGAAATACCTTTTGATGGGTTAAAATTATCCGCAGGTCACTCAAGTATACAAGTCATCTTAAAATAGCAATAAATAGACATGTATGCGCATAATTTAAAGAAGATTCGACAACTTACTCAAAATATTGTAGATGTCTTATTGGGGCTAGGCCTTACTACCTATTCTTTTCTTTGCATTTTCTGAGAACATTTACTATGGTAATGTATGTATTTTTTTACATTATCAGAAAGAATAGATTTCAACAAACAAGAAGCCCATCAATTTTTAAAAAAAAGCTGATATTTTGACAGGAGAATTTTCGATTGAAAATTAGGGTTAATTTTTCGATATTAAGACAAAATAAGGTGAAAAAATAAATATTTTAAATCACAAAAATTACAGTGTATTTAGGACATAAAAAGGTAAGTTTTCACTAAATTTCGTGAATTTTTTTTTTGTTTTTGTACAAGATAAAAATTAAAAACCAAAAACTTGGTTATTTGAATTTTTCACATAAATTTTGAGGTTATGTGAAAAGAGTGTTAATATAAAAGTTGTAGATCTTTTTATTATCTACAACTTTGCCATTTAACTTTTTTTCATAGGACTTGTAGTTTTACCGGAAATCAAGATAAACCATTTTTTACCCTTAAAAACTCACCCCCTCCCACTTCCCGAACTCAGATCGCCCGTAATTTATTTTTCCTTTCATTTTTATCATATTCCCCTCCTTTTCTAATGGGTTTCATCCTACTACTATTTTTTTTGGTTTCAAAAATTATCGACCCTGGTCTATATTACAGAGTGATAAATGTAAGTTTTTCACAACACAAGTTTTTCACAAGAGTCTAACATTCATGTCACATTTTATTAACCGACTTCCAAAAAAAGAAGGCGGTTATGTTACTACTAATGATCGATGCTTAATCGATACATCTATACAATAAAATTAAAGTGTTGGTTTGTAATTTTAAATTTACAGCTTTTTAATAAACGCATATTATATGAAAGTATAATATACGGTACTTACAATAAAAAATATTTTTTAACATTTTTATCTGTCCATCTGTCTGTCTGTTTATGTTTTTGTTCCGGCTATAAACTCTGAAACGACTGGACGGACCGATTTTGACGGGACTTTCACTGGCAGAGAATTTAATCTTAGGGTTCTGTTTAACAAATATAGTTCCGTTTCCGTTAGTTCTACGCAAACGAAGTTGTGCGCACTAGCTATTAGTCAGTAATATTGGCTGTGTTCCGTAGAAAATAGCGCTTGTTAGCGCTAAAGAAAAAAAAACGGATTATCGGCCAGGACACGTTTGCTAACCTCAATGCTGTTACATAATCTGCCATTTTTCTTATTTAATGCCAGCGGTCGCCATTTTGTTTACATTTTTTTGTTAGCGCTATTTTCCGCAGAACACATAGCCATTGTCTTGAGCGCCACGCGCTAACCACTGTGCCACAGCATGAATATGAGGTCGTCAAATTATAAAGTAACTTATTTGAAATGGTTATTTGATTTTTTCCATAGATATTATTAGAATGCCAGCACAACTTTCGTTTGTCAGACTTGCGGCGTGTGTTTGTCAGTTTGTTACTTAATATTCCGCAGCCGAAGTGGCTAATTGTAAGATGATTGCGTCGACGTATCATAGTGAAGGATGTAGCATATTCCAAAATTTTCAAAGGGCCATAAAATTTATAGGAAACAAACGTAACTAACTTTTTTTTCTAATGACATTGGTTGGACGTCTATGAGAATACCATTTTGCAGTTTCTCGTGTCGTGTAACTGTATTACTGCAGGATTTCGTTAGCAGAATTGACCTTCAGATCTCAGTTATATTGTTTCGGGGCACTCTGCTGTACGGCGTATTATTTTTTATTTTTATTTTTACAGCCTGTAGCAAGACCTACTTTAGTGTGAAATTTGTAAGAGTGACTGAAGGAAGTAGACATTTCGCTTTAGCTCGGATTACATCATCCGGAATTTCTCCGCCTAGCCAAAAAAAAAACAGCGCCGCTTTAGGGCGTTTGTGCACTAAGTACACGGAATTTTACTGTCCGACATTCCGATTTTTGACTTATAAGATCCTAGGCAAAATTAAGAACGTTATAAATAGAAAGTCGAATTTCGGACGGTAAAATTCCGTGTAGTGCACAAACGCCCTTAGTAGGCCCTTAGCTTGGAAATCGTGTAGAGCTGTCAAGTCTGACACTTGACACTTCGACATTCAGCTGTATTGTACCTACTAGTGGAGAATTGTATTTACTGGGCTGCTTTTTCTGTCGCGATTACAAAAAACCTCTCGTAGAAACGTAGTCTTACGAGTTATGGAGGACAGGACAGGAGGTTTTACGATACGATACGGCTCTACATATTGTATGTCGATGTACAATTCTGTTTCTTTGTTAATTTATTGTTATTTATTCCCGTATTGTCATTTGGTGAATAACTAAGCAATTGCTTATCTTGAGGCTTTCATTCGCTTTATACAATTGTTACTTTTGCTTTTACTTTTAGGAAAATATTATAAGAATTACAAAGTCAATACTTTGAAATTCTTATAATAATTTTCTTCTATCTTTATTACTTCCAGTAATCTGATTAATCCCAAGAACAGCTGGTTCGATTTGCAAAATTCTTTCTATGTGTACTTTTGTAAATTATTTTCCACGTAGATTATAGTTTTTTTATAAAAATTGTAATTATTTACATGAATATTTAATTTCATCTACAGAGTATATATGTCAGTATTTTGGCTACATAAATACAGAATTTACAACTACCTGCATTGGCTTTGAGCTCGGTCTCCATTAGAGATTAGAAAAACAAGCCAAAAATATGCATTTGCTTTTTGCTGATCCGTCCAATGCACATTTGTGCGCTTCTGTTGCCCGACTGTTAAAGAAGGGTTACTATTAGACGAAAAAATTTTACTAAAAAGTTAAGGCAAGGCCAATTGAAATAAGTAAAACTAAAAAAGATTAAGTAACCCCCAAATTGTCAAGCAGTGAACGAGCTGATTATCATTAACTAGTTTTTGCCCGCGACCCGCGTGGAATAGTCATTTACGTAGAAGGAGAAGCGCTTCCCCCTCACGACTGCCCGCCGCGCGCCGTACACTTGATTATTTTATTACTGCGATATCTTCTAAAATACTCATTGAAATCAAATGATGTAAACGGCAAATTTCTTCTAGATTAAATGCTTGTGACGTAATGAATAACGTATTTACTTGGATAAGGACTAATATCATCTTTATGAAAACACCTTCACAAATAATGCTTTCCTACTATTAGAACAAATTTCGTTACCATAAAAAGGCTATAGTAAGCCAACTTTAAAAGATCGGTTAAGACAGTCGCGGACTTTTTTGTAGAACTTTTAAAGGTGAACAATCCTGTCATACATAATTTTAGCTAAACTTTAACTGTTACCGCAACGTACGCAGCGAAAGCTATCAAAAGAGAAAAAAAAATCCGATTTTGTAACATTCTTGATTGGTGCTCCGCTCGTATTGAACTTAGCATGATGTTTTATAGCCTAAAGCCTTCCTCGATAAGTGGACTATCCAACACAAAAATAATTCAAAGAAAAGAAAAACTAGATAAAATAGGTTCATTCATTTAGGGGCTACGATGCCACAGACACACACACACACACACTCAGAGAGACACGTCGAACTTCATCCACATCCCTCATTTTTCGTCGGGGGTTAAAATAGAGTAGTTTTTAATGAATAAAAAAAGATGCTAGTAAAACAATTTTATCATCGAACTGTATCAGAATAGGTAATTATTATTAGTGTCCGACCGAAAGTTCGGTTTCGGTTTCGGCCGAGTTTCGGCCAAAAATCAAGTTTCGGCGGCAGTTTCGGTTTCGGCCAAAAGTGGCCGAAACTTTTGCCGAAACCGAAACTGATTTCGGAAGTTTTCGTGCACGCTCGCCTAACTTCGTTTCTTGCGGCAACGTTTTGACAACGCAACTGAATTTGAAAACATAATTAAAATATAATTAATATTTTTTAAATATTATATTAAATAAATGATTACAACAAAATCAATATATTACCGTGTTTCCATTTCATGTCCTAATTAATGCAGAATAATGGATAAAATGCACAAAATTTCAGTATTTTAAGGAATTTTCCACTTGACCATGTGAGTTTCGGTTTCGGTTTCGGTTTCGGCCGAAACTGAAGCCACGGCCGAATATTCGGTTTCAGTTTCGGTTTCGGCCGGAAAACCAGTTTCGGTCGGACTCTAATTATTATTAATGGTTTTGCTATAGAATTTAATGATAGCTAAATTAAAATGTGATTTCGATTATTCAAAATATAATAATTAAAATATTTAATGTGCTTGACCTTTAAATCACTTTAATATATTTTGTTCAGTTAATTAATTTCGAACTATTTTGATTAAACTTGATGGTCATTTTATATAATAATTCCCTTATAATTTTTATCACCAGTTTTTTGGTTTGTTAGTAATTTGTCTGTACTCCCACCATTGCTGCTTCATTTTCCTCTTTATTGCCAATTTAATTCATATCCATATCCAGTTTTGTCAACAGTTCTAGCCTCTAGGATCTATTACTTTCTTTGCATTATTATTATAGCTTTATGAATCTCCTAGCCTAGGTAGCTGTACAATCTGCTGGACGTTTCGTCAAAAGTTTTATCCTTTCTCTAATTAATCTAATTACTTGTATCTATTTCTTTAGCAGTCTTATCCTGGATCTTCATCATCATTATCTATTTGTATCTCCTGGCCCCTTTTGTTGCTATTGTTTCTACTGTTTTCTTAGGCTTGCTATGCTCGTTTTATCATGTCAATATATGTAAAATGAATTTCATTGTTAATAATTTTAAAATTAGTATCTCTTTCTTCAGTTATTTTAGTAGTAATCTCTATTTCTTTAGCAGTAAGAGTTTTATGACCTATTTTTTGTTCGTCTTCATCATCAGTTACACATTTACCTATTGCTTTGGCACTAATATTAGTTCTTGGATCTCTTTTCTCTATTATTTCTTCATCATCAGCTACATGTACCTTCTGGCCAGTATGGCGCGGCTGAGAGGGGACCTGCAATCTGCGAGCTGGTGCACTCTGTCGCTACGGATGAAGGACGTATCGGCTGCCAGTTCCCGCAGCGCTGCTACTGCTGTAGAGTCCTCTATAGGCGTCTCCAGTTGTTCGGTCACGCGGAGGAACCAGCGGGCTTCGACGCAACTGGAAAAGAAAAAGATGAAACCTTATACAACATTTCCGTCTTTGTCTGATGCGTTGGAAAAGACACTTGACAGACAAATGCAGCATTAAGTTGTATAAGTTATCCATTGTGTAAATATATTTATTAGTTAGGAGGATAGTCAGTTCTAATTTTTTTTAAGGGAGTAATAGTCAGTTCTCAGGAGCTGTTAGATTTGTAATGATACAGTTACTAAATTAAGGAATATATGTAATTGATTGTACTGTCGATTCTTGGTGGAAATTCATGTTGAACACTAATAAAACACAATTTTTCGTGCACTTTTTTCACTATATTACGATATAATTATACATTTTTAAATTGATAATTATATTAATTTATAAAAATTTATAATTATATCGTAATATAGTGGAAAAAGTGCACGAAAAATTGTGTTTTATTAGTGTTAAATTAAGGAATATCTAGCAATAGAACATCAGCGCTTAAACTATTATCAATTTTTGGAAAACACGCAATCTATTTTAGAAGAACACGAAATTTATTTCAGCACAAAATATGTAAAGAGATGCAGTTGATTTTTTAACCGACTTCCCAAAAAAGGAGGCGGTTATACGTTCGGCTGTATATATATATATTTATTTTTTTTTTTATTTTTTTTGTATGTTCAACGATTACTCCGCCGCCTGTGGACCGATTTTCAAATTTTTTTCTGTGATGTATAGGGTGTAATCCCAAATTGGTCCTTTTGATATCAAAGTGGTGACCTGATGATGGGATCCATGAGGAATCGAGGGAACTCCTCGAAATTTATATGGACACATATGGTGATTTTGACTTTTTCTGAAGTAGTTCAAGTACATGCTACCAAAAAGTAAGATTTTGCTCCAAGGTATACCCTGGATCCAAAAGTACAGAACAGAACTCCTGGCTCCTTATAGATACATGTTTGGCGTTGTTTAAAGAACTGCAAGCATATGCCACCCTGTCAGTTAGAGTAATCATCATCATAATCACCACTATTTCACCATACATCATCAGATTATGATGATATAAAAGGTATTTCTCATAGTATTTTACACTAACACGGAGATCTTTGAACATTACTCTGCCGTTTATGGACCTATTTGCAAAATTCTTTTGTTGTTGTAAAGGGTTTAGTTCGAAATTGGTCCTTTAGTCACTAAAGTGGGAACCTGATGATGCGATCCATGAGGAATCGAGGGAACTCCTCGAAATTTATATTCACACAATATATAGTGATTTTGACTTTTACTGAAGTAACAAAAACATATGCTACCAAAAAATAAGATATTGTACCAAGGTATACCCTGGATCCTAAAGCACTGTACAGAACTCCTCAGTCTTTAACTTTATAAGATTTATAATTTATAATATTTTATATTGCCAATTTATAACTTACAGTAATCATCATCATCATCTTAATAGCAATACCTTATGGAAGCTTGGCCTCTTATTCAATTATACATTCGATCGTTTAGTTTAGACGTTCTTAAGACGTATCAATAATAACTTAAGAAAATATATCTCTAAAAAGGGTGAAATTATTATTTTTAAACAAAAAATTAAACCGACTTCCAAAGTAAAAATACACAAAAAAGTATGAAATAAAACTTAATCTCTAAATAATTCCCCTTTCAAATTCGGCTAAAATTTTTACTATTTCTCTACTCAATCTTATTAATTTTGAAGTCGGTACCAGCAAATATGAACGTAAGTTCTATAAAATATTGTAGAATATTGTTTGGGCTGGTACCGATTTCAAAATTAAGAAGATTGAGTAGAGAAATAGTAAAAATTTTAGCCGAATTTGAAAGGGGAATTATTTAGAGATTAAGTTTTATTTCATACTTTTTTGTGTATTTTTACTTTGGAAGTCGGTTTAATTTTTTGTTTAAAAATAATAATTTTAAATGGCAAATCGCTGGCTGACACCTGTTGGCTGAGTTACGGATGGATTTAACTTTATTCGTAATTCTTTTTTTTCAAAATAAACGAATGTTACTTAGTTTGAATCTTCAGCGACTTTTAGTGGTTCATTGTCAGTGGCCAAATACCAGGGCCTCTAGTCAAGATGCATTCGATAATATCGACGGCGAACTTCGAAAACAAAATATAATATATGGGATTTGACGTATGGGATCGCAACCGACATATCACGTAGCGATGCCTTATGTCAAATCCCATACATTTTTGATTTCGAAGTTCGCCGTCGAAATTATCGAATGCATCTTGACTAGAAGCCCAGTATTCTTTGGTCCGTGGTCACGTGAAAGGCCGCTAGGTCAGGTCTACTTACGCAGGGCACGGGTTGGCGGTGACCAGGTTGTCTATGGTGGACACGCTGAGGTGCTGAGGGTAGTCGGAGTGGATGGTGTACTTCTTCAGGCGAGAGGATTTGAGACCGCTGCGCCGGTTGGACCGCTCCTGGGGATTTGAAAATAATAATCACAGTTCAAAGACTAGGCTAGAAGTAAATTAAAAATTCTCGCGCTGTGTATTAGGTTTTTAATTTCTTATGTTCCATTAACAATGCAGGCCTATCACCTGATTGTCTGACGAGAGAGATGATCCATGCGTCGGAAGGGCATGTAAAAAGTCGGACCTGCACCTGATCTCTCGCCAGTCGTGTCGGTCGTCCGTCCCACTGGATTATGAGAGTAAAGGAAGAGGGAGTGCTCTTGTGTATTGCGCACACACTTGGGCACTATAAAATTACTCCTGCGTTTCAATGAAACCGGCCACCGTCACCGAGATCGGTGTGGGGAGTTATTTTTTAATTTTTTATGTTCCATTAAAGCACAGAAATGTATTAAAACACTGGAAAATAGAAGAGCAAAGCCTATTCTTACCACAAAGATGTGGTAAGGGGGGGATTGGGGATTTGAAGGACCAGGAACGCAAGTCGCTACACCAGAGGAGTTACAAGTACAACTCCTCTGGTGTAGCGAGTGTCCATGGGCGGCGGTAATCGCTTACCATCAGGCGATCCGTCTGCTCGTTTCTTGGTTCATTCCATAAAATAAAAAAAAAAATGTGTGTGTCTTGTAGCTCTCAAAGGAATGAACCGATTTTGATAACATTTCCTTTGTTTGTAAGCTGACATGATTGCGAGTGTTGCTATAATTCATCATCATCACTTACTGCTTGACGTTTCGGGGGTTACTTAATTTTTTTAAAATTTTAATCTTCGACGCAAACAAAGGGGTATGAGAAGTTTGACGTGTGTGTGTGTTTTTTTTATGTAATGAGCCAGGAAACGAGCAGACGGATTGCATGATGGTAAGCGGTTACCGCCGCCCATGGACACTCGCAACACCAGAGGAGTTACACTTGTAACTCCTCTGGTGTTGCGACTTGCGTTCCTGGTCCTTAAAATCCCCAATCCCCCCATGGGCCTCCGGTAACCTCACTCACTCGGCGAAACACAATGCAAGCGTTATTTCACGTCGGTTTTCTGTGAGGTCGTGGTATTTACCCGGTCGAGCCGGCCCATTCATGTCGAAGCGTGGCTCTCCCACAGTTGCCGATTTATTATTTAAATAAATAATAAATCGGCTATATTTATTATTTTTTTTAATGTGATGTCAGGTGTGATCCAGATGGTTCTTAGCCATAACTCATCATCATCAGCTGGCTTACTGCTTGACAATGTCGGGGGTTTCTTAAAGTTTGTCTATACTCTATATTATCTAAATATGTAAAAACTAAAAGGCAAACCTGACTGACTCATCTATTAACGCACAGCTGAAACTACTGAACGGATTTTGATGAAATTTGGCATACAGATAGTTAAAATGAGGTAGGCACCTGCTAAGAAAGGATTTTTGAAAATTACCACCCTAAGGGGGTGAAAAAGGGGTTAAATTTTGTGTGGATCTGAACTCCACGCGGACGAAGTCGCGGGCAAAAGCTAGTAATATAATAAAGAGGAAAAGTTTATTTGTTTGTTTGCATTGAATAGGCTCCGAAAGTACTTCACCGAATTTGACGAATTTGTCACAAATGTAGAGTAGACCACGGGGAAGGACATTGGCTACTTTTTATCGCGGAAAAATGTACGGTCTCTGCGAAAGTAAGTTTTGCACACGAAGTCACGGGCAACATCTAGTCTATATACATAAAAATGTTATGTTGGTTTGTGTACGCTTCAAAAACTCAAAAAGTTCTACACCGATCGAGCTGAAATTTTAGCATGATATATAATCCACATCAAGGATTGTTTTTATCTATTTTGCATCAGTCACATATCCGCGACCGCGAAAAAACTATATTTACACGGGCGGAGCCGCGGGCAACAGCTTGTATGACTATAATTTACTAGCATTTTCCCGTGGCTCCGCCCGCATTATTATAGTATCCCGCGGGAACACTGTACTTTTACGTTCAGTAGTTTTTGCGTCAATGAGTAATAAACATCCATCCATTCTCACAAGCTTTCACATTTACAATAGTAGTAGGAAGTACTTACGGTATAGT
The DNA here is from genome assembly GCA_905404095.1 of Glaucopsyche alexis. Lineage (NCBI taxonomy): Eukaryota > Metazoa > Arthropoda > Insecta > Lepidoptera > Lycaenidae > Glaucopsyche > Glaucopsyche alexis. Next base: position 1,888,584 of record FR990064.1, on the reverse strand, counting down.
AGACTATTTCTACACACTCCTTAATCCTCTGAGCCAGAAGGTCGAAGGTCAGCTGCATGTTGTTCAGCCCTGGGCCCTTATCACCCAGAAGTTGCTGGAAGGGCTCCAAAGGGCAGTCCAGCAGCCTAGAACAAGGATGATCGCAACAGACCAATCGCTTTTAGGTGAGCAATTAATGGTAAAAAAATGGGGACACCAGAATTATTTGATTTTTTTAATAAAACTAGGGGGCAAACGAGCAAACGGATCACCTGATGGAAAGCGATTACCGTCGCCCATGGACACCCGCAACATCAGAGAAGTTGCAAGTGCGTTGCCGGCCTTTTAGGAAGGAATACGCTCCCTTCTTGAAGGTTTGCAGGTCGTAATGGTCCGGAAATACTGCTGGCGACAGTTCATTCCAGAATTTTGCAGTGCGCGGTAGAAAGCTTCAGGTAAAGCGCACGGTGGAGGACTGCCACTCATCAAGGTGATGAGGATGATAAATATTTTGTCGCTTGGAACGGTGGCGAAAAGTTGCAGCAGGTATAAGTCCGAACAATTCCTCGGAGCACTCCCCGTAATATAATCGATAGAGAATGCAGAGCGATGCTACATCTCTACGAAGCTCTAAGGAGTCAAGCCTGTTTGAAATACTATGGAAGTCGACAATTCGTTGGATACGATAGTAGATGAGTAGCAAGTGCGTTCTCGGTCATTAAAACCCCTTCCTTTTAAGCCTTTTAGGTCTAACCCGGCAAGACACGTCGCACGCGTCGCACGTTATTTTACGCCGGTTTTCTGTGACGCATTTTAATGGTAACGTACACAAAGGGTGAAAACGGGACACTTTTTTTCAGGAACACCTGGAGGTATCAAGCTGGAATTTATATCAAATACTAAGGTCTACGGTCCCTTGGATCTGTAAAAAAATCTAACTTATAAGCCAACGCAATCAAAAGATACAGCCGTTAATGCCGCAAAAGACATGTTTGATTTTGGGCCAGTTCTATGTACACTACATAGGTAAATAGGAAAAAAATATGGGAATATCATAAAAATACGAAAAAATTAATTTGAAGAAGGTACATGCGTACAAAAATGATTATTTGAAGAGTTTTTTATTGCAAGAACACTATGTTTAGGGCGGCCATGACAGTTGTTTTGACTTGACTTTTGACGTAGTGCACAGTTTTACGAAGAGACAACGTCTTGAATGCCATACGTCTTTCTTTGTCAAAAGTCATGTCATTGACAAAATGACATTCTTTAGTTATTTTTGATCTGATCCGCCATGTTTTATTTTACTTTGTGTTGCTCTCCTTGACGAAGTTAATTTAAATGTACATGAAAACGAAGTGAAATTAAACAAAATAAATAGGAAACGGTTACTATATTAAGTAGCTATATTTACATAATTATACTGTACGTAGGGCTGGCCCAGGCCTCATACATTTCTTGAACATCGCTTTTCCGCAAATTTTCGACACTCGTAAACTCAAAACCTACAGGGCACTTCGCGTGAACTCAGAATCTTGAAATTTGGCACGAAGCAACGTCTCATAGCACAGATAAAGGAAAAAATATAATTAATTATTATTTTTCCACATGAACGCGTAGAGGTATTTCAATTTAATACCTCTACGCGTTCATGTCAAATACTCGGGGCCTCTAGTCAAGATGCATTCAATAATTTCGACGGCGAACTTTGAAATTAAAAATGTATGGGATTTGACATAACGCATCGCAAGCGACATGTCACATAACGATAACTTATGTCAAATTCCATATATTTTTGATTACGAAGTTCGCCGTCGAAATTATCGAACGCATCTTGACTAGAGGCTCTGATGGTCTATAATACATTTAAGCTGTAAACAAAATCACTAAAGGTTTGTACGGAACCCTCGGTGCACGAGTCCGACTCGCACTTGGCCGGTTTTTTTTAGTAGGTATGTGTTGACTTGTATTGATAACATTATTTTATTCTGCCAATAATATTGCATGTGTGCGGCTAGCCTACACCTAAGGGGTCGTCCATTAATCACGTGATGCCTAAAGGGAAGGGGAGGTCCGAAAAAAAAATCACCAAGTATCACCAAGGGGGGAAGGGGTATAAGGAGACATCACGTGTATTAATTTTCGAATCTAGTCTATGCATACCGAAATTATTATTGGTTGTAGATTTGTAGTGTTGTTTAAATACTTACTAGACAAATGACTCGTATAGTTTTTAATTGCTTAAATTATTCGATTAAATTGTTTTTTAAGTTAAAGTTTTTCTTCAAACATAGGTCATGTTTACATGCTTACTATGTAAAAAAAATACACGTGATCTTAGGTGGGGGAGGGGGGGTAGTATAAAACCTCACCACGTATCACCAGGGGGAGGGGAGGGGTCTAAAAAGTTGTTAAAAACATCACGTGATTAATGGACGGTCCCTTAAATGTCATGCATAATAGTAGTAGCTTAATCCGTGGCCTGCTGTATGTACCTATTGAGATAATAATATTATATTACCTGATTGTATCTGGACAATTGCTCATTACCTTGCATGCGAGAGATAATGTATTAATCAAATGGCTTTTGTTAAGTAAATAATATACGCCAAAGCGCGGTCGCGGGGCACGTAGAATTTCGTACAATTGACTCATCGCTACATGTCTCTTTCACTCGCGCACGAATATATTACTATCGCGCACGTACGTAAACGCGATAGAAATATATTAATTACACCGTGACCGCACTTTATGGTACACATAAGGTTAGTAAAGAAATATAAGGCCACCATCAACAATATAACTACTAGCTGTCCCGACAAACGTTGTTCTGCCTTAACTATGAACAGAAAATTTCTCACCGTTTATACGTTTCCTGAACTGATACGATTATATTAAGATCAAAATTAGCCAAATCGGTCTAACCGTTCTCGAGTTTTAGCGAGACTAACGAACACCAATTCATTTTTATTTAAAAGATTATATTATTAAGATCAAAATTAGCCAAATCGGTCTAGCTGTTCTCGAGTTTTAGCAAGACTAACGAACAGCAATTCATTTTTATATATAAGATATGTATAAGATGTACAATATTACGTTTTATGTCATGTGACACGGGAACAGGATAAAAATTATCCTATATCCGTTTCCTGGGTTTAAGATACCTCCCCACCAATTTTTAGCCAAATCGGTTCAGCCGTTCTTGAGTTATAAATAGAGTAACTAACACGACTTTCTTTTATGTATTTCTATCACCGTAAAATTGTAAAAACCGTTAGATTGTAAAATAACTAACGAGATTGTAAAAATATGTCGAAAGATTTATAACTATATATTTTTAATCTAACGAAAAATAATGTGTTAAATTATAGGCAGAATACTCGCGTCGGAAGTCTATAAACATTTTACAATTTCCCTAGTTATATTACAATCTGTTATTGATTGTACTGTAGGTTCTTGGTGGAAATTCATGTTTCACAGTAATAATACACAATACTTCTTGCACTATTTCCACTTTAATAAGTATTTTACATTAATTTTAATATATTACACGACCGGTTTCGACAACGTCATCATCACGTGTTTTACAATTTTACAAGATTTTTTGCTATTTAAATAAAGAAAGGGACAGAGATAAACGAATTCTTCATACTATATTATGTCAACTGGATCATAGGTAGAGAACCGAATGTACAAATATTTGTCTCTTCATTAAGTTTATTTAATCAAGACTAGCTTTTTCCGCAGCTCCGCCCTCCGTAATTATAGTATCCCACGGGAATACGTTATTTTTCCGAGATAAAAAGTAGCTTAATATATTTTAAATCCAGAGCCTTATAAGTAATTAAAGTAGTTTTAATTACTTATTAGGCTCTGGATTCCCATACCATACCAATTTCATCGAAATCCGTTCAGTAGTTTTTGCGTGGAACAGTAACAAACATCCATCCATCAATCCATCCATCCTCACAACTTTCATATTTATAATAGTAGTTGAATTATTACTAGGAAATTTATTTAACTTTTATACCACTGCAAAAATGAATAACATTGTAACTCTTATCTGTTTTAAAACGGCTTGAAACTTCTATCTATTATAAATTTTAAATTACTATTTTAAATTTAAAATTACTTTACTTATTGTTCTTCCTGGAGTGGAGACAAAGTAAACTAAACTGGAGACTTTCTTGGAGTTTTTAAAGAAAATTAATAAAAATTACAATTTTTTAAATTGAAAACGAGTAACGAAATGAAAAACCGGCCAAGTGCGAGTTGGACCGGCGCGGCGCTCGAAGGTTCCGTTCAAAACGCAAAATATCATGTTTGTTGTATGGGAGCCCCCTTAAATATTTATTTCATTCTGTTTTTAGGGTTCCATATCTCGAAAGGAAAAAACGGAACACTTATAGGATCACTTCGTTTTCCGCCTGTCTGAGTGTCTGTCAAGACCCTTTTTCTCAGGAACGTGTCGATAATTCGAATTCTCGTCTCAAGAATTTGGCCGATTTGGCGCCCCCATGAAACTGCCGTCCGGGGCAAGTGCCCCCAGTTGCGCCCCCATAGGTCCGGGGCTGATCATTTATAACTCCACTATAAAGTAATAAGAATCCTGAACAGGCAAGAAGTAGCAGCTCAAACATGGATGTATTGGATAGTCATAGCACACGTAAACAAAGACGGGTTGCATTGTTCGTATAAAAATAATTTCAATATTTCACATGTGTCAAGCGATGCATTGGTGGGTATTAGGGAATGGAAGAACTGGTCTGATTTTGAGAACCGGGAATTTCGGGACTGGGCAATTTCGGAACCGGGATTTCCCGGGAAATTCGGGAATTTCGGGACTGGTGTTAAGGCATGAAATCCAAGTGTGATTACTGTCTAAATAGTAATTCAAAATATAAGAATAACATTTTATAGTACAATTACAAATTAAATAAGATTTTAATGGCAACTCGACACATCAGCCAACATGTCACCGCCATATTAATGACAATATTATTGGCGAAAATTGGCGTAGGTCATTTTAGTTTTTTAGCATTTATTGGTGGTTTTTAAATATGTTACCTACTTCGAGTTATTTGATTTTTGCAAAACATCAAATAGTTGGGGAGCCCAGAATGCTATTAGTGTACATGCTCGAACGTCTAGGTAACCTATTAGAAGTGACACACTGACAAAAGCTGACACACTATAGGAATAGTGTGTCAGCTTTTAGCAGTCGTCGTCCTCCGTGGTTACAAAGTTGTAAAAAATACCATGACATGAATATTCTGAACGCAGTCAGATTATAATTAGTGTTGTTCATGCGCAAATAAGTCTATGATATGAAGTATATATTATTCTGACGATTTGCGTGAAAGGTAAGGAGAATGTCAGAAGTTCAAAGGGGGTTCAGTGAATCCTACAGATGCTCCAATTTGAAATTAATATAATATGTAGCTATTTGATAAGGACAATAAAGAGTATTTTAAGGACAATAGGTAATATCCATCTAAACTACTCATCAACCCCAAAAGCAACCATATTAGTAGGCATACAAATATATACGTATATATTTATCAAATAATAAAACAGACGCCACACAGACCTTGTAGGCCAAGTCCCAAGATGTTCTATTTAATCGTCAATACCATTGGCTCCAGTATTGGCTACTATGTCGGTCGATGTGTAGTGCTACCTATCTATCTATCTATATACTATAATATTAAATACGGCATATTATTATGGTTATTATTTCCTCGCACCGCTCACAGTAAACTTTTGTTGTACAGAATGGGATCCTCTTCTTTCGCATAATTTTATTTGTCATAATTTCATTTGGCATACCTCACTTGGCATAATTTTACTACGCATAATAATACTTTGGCATAATGGTTTCTTGGCATACTACATCATTAGGCATAAATATCATTTAGACTAATATTGTTTGTCCTAATTAAATGAGGCATAACTCGTAAGGCATAATTTTTCTTGTCATAATAATACTTTGGCATAATTTGTTTTCGGCATAAACTCGTTAGGCATATTTTTTTGTCATAATAAATTCAAGGCATTTTGTCACAAGGCACAAATATGCATAAAATGGAACTACATAATGAAAACACGGTTAAGGTAATTAAACGCATATTTATGAAACATTAAAAGCAGGTATTACACTCATATACCTAGTGTAACATGTGTAACAATAGGTTAAGTTGCGGCGGGGTGGCCCTTGGGCCACCCGTAAGCCGCTAACATGTTTAAAATAATTAGCTCGGCATGTTCGTAGATAGCAGTTCGTGTTTTTTTGTCCGAGTTTAATTTCGTAATCAGTCGAAAATTACAATTATAATTATTATTTCATCTTAACTCGCACACCCAGTAGAATTTATCATTCATTAGTACGTGAAAAAGATGCTACAAAGATGTATGCGTAAAAAAATAGTATGCTTAAATATCACTATGCGTAAATATATTTATGCTTTTTAATATTATGCATAAAAATATTATTCTTAATGAATATTATGTGTAAAAAAATATATGCCTTACAATAAGTATGCCTAACAATTATTATGCTTTTAGTAATTATGCGAAAAAAAATTATGCTAAGAAAGTTATGACAAATGAATATTATGCGAAACTACTATTAGGTCAAATGAAATTATGCCAAGTAAAATTATGACCTATGATTTTATGCGAAAAAATAGGGAACCGTACAGAATATATTATTATCTAATATGAACTATTCATTCTACCCTTTTATCGTGTAATATTTTTCATTTTTGTATTTAATTCGCTTTCGGAAATGATTAAAAATTATTTTTTGCTAATATTTACAATTACCGATGATAGTTTACTTAAATACTTGTAAATTTTAATAAAATTTGTTCGGTACCGAAAGTACCGAAATTCCCGGTTATCAATTTTTGATTCCCGGTTCTCAGAACGATTGAAAATTTCGGGAATTCCCGGGAATTTCGGGACCGGGATTTCCCGGTTCCATACCCTAGTGGGTATAGTCACAGAAAACGAATGTTGAACAGTCTGATAATTTGTTCGTATTATTACAGGTATTATACAACCTCGTTGCGTGCCGCTGGGCAACAGTATAATAATAATCAATTAGAAAAGCCCAATAGGGTACAAGCATTTGTTTTAAGTCAGCAAAATTGCTATATTTTCAAAAAGGCAACATATAACATAATTATATAGGAACAAAAAATGCAAAAATACATTAAGTTACAGGCCTGAAAATACTAAAAATCGACGATTTTTATGCTGTGATTGTGAAACGAAAATTACTGTTATTTAATGAAATACTTACATAAACGCAGTATTTAAGTTGATAAAATCAATTTTGTATCAATTCTATTTTCATACATTTTCAACTGCTGTGACGTCACTCGTGTATAATTTTTTGGACCTATGACCTTATTATATTACCTTTTGTCACAGCGTAATGAAGATAGGTAAGTTCCATAGGCTGTGCTTTTGTGATGACTGCATTTCGTTAACGGCTTTTTATGCTATTTAAATAAACACGTTACATATGCCATTTCAAAATCAACATTGCCTGGCTTATTATGTACTATTCTCGTAATTATTTCGGCATACGTTAATACACCCCCATCCCCCCTCCAGAAGCAAGACTGCTGAACACAAAATGTTCTCGACTCTGCGTATGTGTGTCACGTCTCGTTCGTATCTTATTATGACAAATAGTCAGTAAAATACACACCTGAGCTCGAGTCACTCAAATCTCAGAATTAATTGTTTCTAGTAAGTAGATTATGTTGATCTAAACATCTACGTGGCTTTATACAGGTGTATTTTTATCGGAATGAAATATTTTACGTAAGTAAGTAAGTACTATATTTGGGGAAATTTTCCTTTCCCTATACAGCTGTTAAAGGGATTTTGAGAAACCTCATGGTACTATTAATTTCTATTAGGCGATCCATAAAAGTAAGCCTTAATAAACAATAATAAATATACTGGAATTAGGTAAATGTTTATTGTTATGTTTGTTACGTGTAAAAGAACGTTTTCAGAGGACTGCGGTAACGCACATGCGAGTCCTCTGGTGGCCAAGTGTTTATAGGTGGCAGTCGCTTACCCATTAGGTGATCCATCTGCTCGTTTCGCTATAAAAAGATAAAAATTAAGTGTGCTTTAGACCACACGACTGAAGTAAAACTCGCAAACGAACTACTGGCTGAGATATATATTATACTAGCTTTTGCGCGCGGCTCCGCCCGCGTAAATACATTATTTGGGAACACTACTTTTTCGGGACTTTGTTTTTCACTTTTAAATAATCATCATCATCATCACTACCACCATCATCACAGCATACATTGTATGTTGATAAAGGTATTTTCTAATTCTATTGATAAAAAAATTGTCGTTTACACCGGTTTCGATTTCTTTGAACATTCAGTTACCAAAAATTGAAATTTTGTACCAAGGTATATTCCCTGAATCCAAAAGGATTGAATACCAGCCCAAATAATTGTACCTATAGTTTATGTATATGTTTAATAAAAAAAAATCATCAATTTTAACACAACTACGTCCATACTTTATATGTATATACATACAAACAATATTTTAAGGAACTCCGTTCAAATTGGCTGGTACCGACTTCAAAAATAAGAAAATTGAGTAGAGAAATAGAACAATTTTACCAGAATTTAAAGGGGAACTATTCGACAATAAAAATTATTTTATACTTTTAAGTGATTTGTACTCGTACTCGTACTTTGGAAGTCGGTTTATATATATTTTTTAATATTTTTTTTGATAAATACACCCCGTCTGCCTAGAACGGGCAGTTGTCACTACTTAGCAGTAGTCTTGATAAAGTAGTTATTGTCATAACTTCGTACTAGGGATCGTGTCTCCTTATTAGTTAAGGGCTAAGGCAGACACTTAGTTAAGTCTATGTAAAGTAAAAGATTGTAGAGTTTTTAATAAAAGGATTTTTGTAAAAAAGTCTTTTAAAGATCATGCATACTCGTATAACACTAGTTGTCGCTGTACAAATCACATACAGTATCCCTCGGGAACACTGTACTTTTTTGGGATAAAACGTAGCCTATATTTTATTCAGAGCCTAAACTACTACCGTACCAAATTTTATCAAAATCGGTTCAGTAGTTTTGCATGAAAAAGTAACAAACCATCAATCCATACGTCCATCTATTCATCTATCCTCATAAACTTTCACATTAATAAGAGGTTAAATGTCGGTAGTTTTTAGGGTTCCGTTTAAAGGAAAACACGGAACCCTTATAGGATCACTGTTGTCCGTCCGTCTGTCTGTCAAGACCCTTTTTCTCACGAACGCGTGGAGGTATCAAGCTGGAATTTATATCATATACACAGGTCTACTGTCCCTTGGAGCTGTGAAAAAATCAAATCTCTAAGCCAACGCAATCAATAGATACAGCCGTTTAAGCCGCAAATTTCAGTAAATTTTCGACACTCGCAAGGGAATCAAAACCTATAGGGTACTTCCCGTCAACTCAGAATCTTGAAATTTGGTACGAAGCAACGTCTTATAGTACAGACTAGCTTTTGCCCGCGACTTCGTCCGCGTGGAATAGTGACTTCCGGCAGAAAAGTATAGATAGCTGAGAATAAGTTAATGTATTGGTAATATATTTATTTTTTTAAAATATTTCATGTACAGAATTGACCTCTCTACAGATTTATTATAATATAGATTTCATGTATAACTTTGGTGTTTCTACATTGATTTACATGATTCTTTTTTTATTGAATAAGTAATAATGTTAACTTTTTTTAATTAGGGATGAGTGAGAGTGTTGTAAACGTAAGATTAGACCAATATAATCAGAAAGCTCCGAATTGCTAAGCTACCGGAAGTTTCACGTGCTATTGTGAGTCAACCATAAAAGATAGACATTATGCTGTCAAGAAATATTTTTATATAATATTAAGGAAAATATTTCCGTCATACGTGATTTCTATGCAGCTCTAACCATTAAGGCTGCACACGCGGTGGAAGCTTAAAAAATGGAGTAACTTCTCCCGTTTTCCCAATATATCCCTTCACTGCTCTGCGCCTATTGATCGTAGCGTAATGAAAAGTATACTATAACCTGCCCAGGAGTATGAAGAATAATTGTGCCAAATTTCATTAAAATCCGTCGAGTAGTTTCTGTTTCTATAACGAACATACAGACAGACAGACAGACAAAAATGTTACTAATTGCATTTTTGACATCAGTAGCGATCCCTAATCACCCCCTGATAGTTATTTTTTAAAAATATTTCATGTACAGAATTGACCTCTCTTCAGATTTATTATAATATAGAAGATAGAGGAAAAATTGCGAAAACCCTAAATTGATACATCATATTATAATAAAAATATTTTTAATAATTTTAAAGTTACTGATGTTAAGGATTTCATTTTGCAATAAAAATCCCACCAAAAACATTCTGTAAAAAACTAGCCAAGTCTCGATGGAGCTGCTTGTTTATCTCTAAAAAGTAATGAAATCTAGACAAAATCGTGCCAAGTCTAAGGTTCCTTACTGCGGTTTCTTTATTATTATAGTTAATGTTGAGTGACTTGGCCGTTGAACATTCTTTATACTTTAGTGGGTACAAGTCAATTTTGTTTACATTTGTAACTACCTATGTTTGTTAAGCCAGATAATAGCCCATACTGGTATTGGTAATTGGACGCTAGTGTCTCATTTTAGGCTGTTGTTTATTGTACAACACACGTATTGGAGCAATGGTGTCATGGAGCCCGTTTTGTACCCTTGTGTGCCCTTCAACGGCCAAGTCACACAACATTAACTATAATAATAAAGAAACCGCAGTAAGGAACCTTAGACTTGGCACGATTTTGTCTAGATTTCATTACTTTTTAGAGATAAACAAGCAGCTCCATCGAGACTTGGCTAGTTTTTTACAGAATGTTTTTGGTGGGATTTCACTTCTTTTTGTAGAAACGTGGGCATATTGATTTATTTTCCTAGATTTTAGTGTAATTTGTTTATTTAATTTGTGTAATGTTCGAGTAGAATAAAGTTCGAGTAGAATAAAGGGGCCTGAAAATGCGGCAAAATGGTTCTAGTAAAGAATGGTACGGCAGTGTTTGCTTCGCGCTCGACTTGGCGGGGGCACTGCCGTGCCCCCAGATCGACGTTCTGGTCTTATCGAGAGGTTCTCAAATAGGGGCCTGAAAATGCGGCGAAATGGTTCCAGTAAAGAATGGTACGGCAGTGTTTGTTTCGCGCTCGACTTGGCAGGGGCACTGCCGTGCCCCCAGATCGACGTTCTAGTCTTATCTAGAGGTTCTCAAATAGGGGCCTGAAAATGCGGCGAAATGGTTCCAGTAAAGAATGGTACGGCAGTGTTTGCTTCGCGCTCGACTTGGCGGGGGCACTGCCGTGCCCCCAGATCGACGTTCTGGTCTTATCTAGAGGTTCTCAAATAGGGGCCTGAAAATGCGGCGAAATGGTTCCAGTAAAGAATGGTACGGCAGTGTTTACTTCGCGCTCGACTTGGCAGGGGCACTGCCGTGCCCCCAGATCGACGTTCTGGTCTTATCTAGAGGTTCTCAAATAGGGGCCTGAAAATGCGGCGAAATGGTTCCAGTAAAGAATGGTACGGCAGCGTTTGCTTCGCGCTCGACTTGGCAGGGGCACTGCCGTGCCCCCAGATCGATTATCCTAGTTTTTATAGTTTTCCCTTTATGTGGCCATTAAACCCCAACTCTGTACCAAATTTCAGCTCTCTAAGTTTATGGGAAGTACTAGTTCTATTTTGATGATCATGAGTGAGTGAGTGAGTGAGTGAGTGAGTGTCGAAAATGCGAAACTTTGCTTTCGCTTAACTTCGGAACTAAATGACCTACAGACTTTAAATTTTGGATTTTAAGTATGTGATTATAGCTTATTGGATGACAAAAATTTCTGCGTTCTGGTCTTATCCAGAGGTTCTCAAATAGGGGCCTGAAAATGCGGCGAAATGGTTCCAGTAAAGGATGGTACGGCAGTGTTTGCTTCGCGCTCGACTTGGCGGGGGCACTGCCGTGCCCCCAGATACCATAAATATGACTCGATTGTCGTGATGGGTGAACTTTTAGTTACGAGTATACCTACAGGTTTGTACGGAACCCTCGGTGCATGAGTGCGACTTGCACTTGGCCTGTTTTTTAGGGTTCCGTAATACTTAAGGAATATATAGTTTCGCTAAATCCGTTTGTCTGTCTGTCTGTCCGCCCGCGCCTCCAGCTCCTGTAATTATGAATATAAATTGATGTTTGGTGCAGTTATAGATTGTGTAAGATCACGGTTTCGGGATCATAAAAAAATTATAATTTTATATTTTAGGGGTGGCTCCTCCATACATGTGAAGTGGGGATGAAAAATATTTTTTCATTCTACCCCATCGTGTGGGGTATCGTAGAATAGGTCTTTTAAAATAAAGGCAAGGTTTCATACGTTACACACTAATAAAACACAAATCTTCGTGCACTTTTTCCACTATGTTAAGATATAATTATAAATTTTAATAAATAACACGACCGGTTTCGAAATAAATCATCATCAGGTGTTGACGATGATTGAAAAATATAATGAAAAAAAGCATATTACACGTTTATAGTTACAAAACGTGGTAGTTTTACGTGGTAGAGCCATGCTTCGGCACGAATGGGCCGGCTCGACCGGAGAAATACCACGGGCTCACAGAAAACCGGCGTGAAACAGCGTTTGCGCTGTGTTTCGCCGAGTGAGTGAGTCCGGAGGCCCAATCCCCTACCCTATTCCCTTCCCTACCCTCCCCTATTACCCTATTCCCTCTTAAAAGGCCGGCAACGCACGTGGAGCTCTTCTGATGCTGCGAGTGTCCATGGGCGACGGAAGTTGCTTTCCATCAGGTGACCCGTCTGCTCGTTTGCCCCCATATTTTATAAAAAAAAAAAAAACCCTCACACACAAAAGTCCTGACATGCTCTTGGTTAGGTTATTTATTCAATAGCGTTTTGTATTGGATGATGGTAGTAGGAACTTCCAAATTTCCAAATTAGCAGGCAATTTCCAAAATTAATTTACTTATTGTATTAACTAACAAGGAAACAAAAACAATTTTCATCTTGTAGCTGTTTATTTTTTTAATATTAATTTAGGGAAATTTCTAAAATAAGGAAACAGAAGACGATTTCGACTTTGCATACAAATAACCGTGTTTGCTGAAACTCAATGCATATGAAAACAATGCGAAGGGTCTGCAATTTTGTTTTTTAAATTAAATTGAATGGTTTGAAAATTACTTAGTTAAAAACTATGGGATGAAAGGCAAAAGTGTCATGTTTGTATAACGCGTTTCAAATGAGAATAGGAACGTCAATGACCTTTTCCTGTCAAGTATCAATTGAAAAGTGCGATTTTCAGAAAAACTTATGTGCATAATATTAATAGTCTTGCATCGAATTGAAATATCTGTAAAAACGTTAAATAGTAATCAATTATCTAAGCATAAATTTAACTATCATAACAGTCTAAATTCGAAACAATATGGCGCCGACTCGATCCTATTCTCATTTGAATCACACTATATAATGCCTGCTACACACCACGTTTTATCGTAACGAATTGACGGTGTAAGATTAATTGCACAGTTTTATCCATTGTGTGTATTTTGGTAGTTTTAGGATCTGTTTTAGTAGAGACTATCTTTTATTTGTTTACCTATGTTTTGTTGTGTTGAAGTTAATTATGTATAATGAGTATACACAATAAAATACTGACGATTTCATAAATAGATATTTTGTTATATGGACCTCTTGATAGCAGTGGCGAAGGCTGGTTCTCCTTCATAGGGAAGCCGTAGCCTGTATAATAGGTAGGGATTTGGATGAACTGATGAAGGTCTTCAAAAGGTAAGTGACAAGGGAAGCCGATAGGAATGGAGTTATAGGAACCCCTCGCCACTGCTTGATAGTTAGACGTTTTGATACATGGGTGATTAGTTAACTAGGCAGATTGCTTATTAGACGTTTTACTTCGTTGGACGTTTTGCTATTTAGACTTTCTGATCGGGAGGGGTTTCTAGGGTTCTGTAGCTCACGCAGTATCGTCATGTTCAGGTCCTCTAGTCGAGATGCATTCGATAATTTCGACGGCGAAGTTCGACAACAAAATGTATGGGATTTGACATAAGTCATCGATAAGTGACATGTCGCTTGCGATGCGTTATGTCAAATCCCATACATTTTGTTGTCGAACTTCGCCGTCGAAATTATCGAATGCATCTTGACTAGAGGCCCAGTTTCGTTTTTTTCGTAGTCATCTCGGAACCCTTATAGTTTTGTCATGTCCATCTTCGGCTTACCGTCCAAACGATTAGTGTTAAAAAGGTGAAACTTTTCACGGATATGTGTATTTTCCACGTCGACAAAGTGCAGAAAAAAAAATCACGAATAATATATATTTTTTAGGATTTTCAGTGGGGTCACAAAAATATTTTACCGGGGCTCGACACATCCGCCGACACTCTCCCACCACATTTCGAATTACCGAACAACGCAAAATTTAACCAAACTGCCAATCGCACTGACATTATACTGTCGAAATTATTAATATATTGTTGCACGACGAAAGAAAAAATATATGTAACTTAAAATGCGCAGTTTCAAAAAGATAAAACATAGCTAGACCGGTTTAATTCCCCAAAACTCCTTGCATAACTACTAAATTTCATGTAAATACATACTTGCAATCGTTACCGACCGCGTAAAAGTTAATTTAGCAGATATCGTACATTTTCCGCGATAAAAAGTAGCCTATATCTTTCCCCGTGTGCCAAATTTCATCAAAATCAGTCCAGTAGTTTCGGAGCCTATTCAATGCAAACAAACAAAGAAACTTTTCCTCTTTATTATATAAGTATAGATATAAGAAGATATATACAAGATTGTCTCGTTTAAATTATAAGATTTATAATCCAGATAGTTGAAGTGTTTTTGTAATTATTATTATTTTTGGGACTAAATGCTTACTTGTAGTTGCATTGTAAAATTTTATCAAAATTATCTTACTAGAGGGATTTGGGTGTAAATTTTAACTAGGTAACATAACTTTATGTAAGCTTGTAACTAAGATAAGGTTAAAATTTTATATGCAACGAAAATTCTTAAAAAGAAGCGTTGTTTCTTTATCAGAGAAAAGAGAAAATTAAGAAATTCTTTAGTGCGTTTTCTCTTTTTAGGGTTCCGTACTCCGAAAGGAAAAAACGGAACCCTTATAGGATCACTTTGTTGTCCGTCCGTCTGTCTGTCAAGACCCTTTTTCTCAGGAACTTCTTTTTATCAAGCTGGAATTTATATCAAATACTCAGGTCTAAAAGATACAGCCGTGTATGCTGCAAATTTTCGACACTCGCAGGGAAATCAAAACTTACAGGGTACTTCCCGTGAACTCAGAATCTTGAAATTTGGTACGAAGCAACGTCTTATAGCACAGATAAAGGAAAAATAGCGAAAACCGTAAATTTTTAGTTACATCATATAATAAAAATATTTTTAATAATTTTAAACTTACCCCTATCCTCATGAACGCGTAGAGTAATTCATATCAAATACTCAGCTATATATAATAACTTTAAACTGTAACAAAATCACTACAGGTTTGTACGGAATCCTCAGTGCGTGAGTTCGACTCGCACTTGGCCGGTTTTTTACATAAGAACCCCAATTTTCGTATTTAGCTTGACTGTGAATAGTCTATATCATAAAGTGATTTTTGGAGTTTGCACTAATCAAAACACGTTAAACGTTGGTTTGACGTTTATAAGAATAATCATTTTAATGGTCGAGAGAATATCGAGAGATTCGAAAGTGCATTGAAACAATACACATATAATATATTAAATGTTTGCCTCCGTGGTCTAGTGGTTAGAGCTCGGCTCTCGACTTGCCTTGCTCGGACTCAGAAGTCGGGGTTCGAATCCGGCGTTGGAACAACAAAAAATGTTTTCCCATGTTTGGTTAGGACAATGCAGGCTAATCACCTGATTGTCTGACAAGAGAGATCCATGCGTCGGATGGGTACGTTAAAAGCCTGCGCCTGATCTCTCGCCAGTCGTGTCGATCATCCGTCCCATTGGGCGAGAGACAAGGAAGAGAGAGTGCTCTTGTGTACTGCGCATACACTTGGGCACTATAAAAATTACTCCTGCATAACTGGCCTAGTTTCAATGAAACCGGCCACAGACGATGAATTATTATCATCATATAGAATGTAATTAGATAACAAAATAAAATAAAAACAGTCCAATAAAGCGATACATAAGCTCGCAACAAACGCAGCCGTCCCCCGGCGTATATAGCCTCAAGTCGTAGTGACTCGGTAGTCGGTAGTGGATTTAAAATTGATGCGCGCGTGCCCAGCGACAACCCTCGGGGCTCAGCGGTTATTGTGTATTGTGGCGAGAAACCGTGGTCGGCACCTAGACTACACCACGATCTAACTTGATCTAAAAGTAAACAAAGAGAAGACCTCTGTGGCTCAGTGGTAAGCGTGTTGGCGCACAAGCCGGATGTCTCGGGTTCGAATCCCGGCGACGTAACAAAAAGTGTTTTTTTTGTGTACCTGTTTGTGAGGATGGATAGATGGATGGATGGATGTTTCCTACTCTTCCACGCAAAAATTACCGAATGGATTTCGATGAAAGAAGCTTGGGCTCTGGATTTAAACATAGGCTACTTTTTGTCCCGAAAAAGTACTGTGTTCCTGAGGTATTTTATTTACGCGGGTGGAGCCGCGGGAAAAACTAGTTAGATGAGGCATGTTGAGGCAAAAACTCTCTACACTTAAATTACCTCACTTTTGGAGTTTTCGGGGCCATTTTAACATTTGAAGAATGGTGAAATCGAGATGTCTGACATTTGAGGTATGGTGAAAACAAGATGGCGTAACTTCTTTGTGTATGAACATTTGTTCTGCTAAATATACGACATAGCCTATGAGTTTCGAAATCTTTCAATTTACCCCTATAGGTACCATATTAAATCAAAATCCGTTCAGTGGTTTAGCTAATGCGAGGTTTTTATTATCCTGGTCCGGCTACACTAAACTCATTTATTTCCCCATTACCGGCCGTTCGTCACGTCGTCACGTCATTATTAGGCAGCGTGTCAACGTGACACGCCGTAATTAGCGCCATATGACGCGTCACGCTGTCACAAATCACAATACTGATGACCAGGGGGCCTAGCAGGGATATTTGTCAGCCGCGTAAACGTTATCGGAAAAAAGAGATGTTCTAGAAATGTATGAGGCGTGGGCCAGCACTATGTACACTTCAATATGTAAATGTACATACAGTAACAGTTTCCTATTCTTTATTTTATTTAATTTCACGTCGTTTCATTGTACATTTTAAATAACTTCGTCAAGGAGAGCAACACAACGTAAAATAAAACATAGCGGATCAGATCAGAATTATCCAAAGAATATAGTTTTGACAATGACATGACTTGACAAAGAAAGACGTATGACATTCAAGAAGACGTCTCTCCCTTAAACTGTCAACTACGTCAAAAGTCAAGTCCAAACAACTGTCATGGCCGCCCTAAATATAAAATAAAAAAATCTCGCAATAAAAAATTTTAAAAACAAAAAATAAACTCTAAAAAATTAATAATATTTTAAATCTATTAAAATTATATTATCACATATAATATTAAGTAAGTTGAAATAATTTTATTTTCCAATCGTCGCCTAGTCGGGGGACCGCTAAAGTTTATAAAGTATTTTTACAACAACAGCTAATTAATTATTACGAATTACATTTAAGTAGGTATGAGGAAATTTTTTTCGGAGTAAATTCTTTTGTTCATTCTGCGACTATACGTGTTTTTTTCACATAGCGGTCCCCCGACGAGACGACGATTGGAAAATAAAATTATTTCAACTTACTTAATATTATATGTGATAATATAATTTTAATAGATTTAAAATATTATTTATTATTTTTTAGAGTTTATTTTTTGTGTCGGGGGGTTTTTAAAATTTTTAATTTTACTTTTATTTTATCCTTTTTAAAGTAGGTATAAATAATGATTACATTACCATATACATACTTTCAACATTATTGAAGTAACATGGTACCAAATTTCGAATCGATAGGATATGTGGACGACCCCTCATCAACTAATAAAGAAAAGATGATCTTCTAACGGCTAATCAGGTCATGGTTACCTTACCATGTTCTTTAAATATCGTTGAAGTAACACGGTACCAAATTTCGAATCGATCGGACATAAGAAAGTTAGTCAGATCCCCTCATCAACTAGAAAAGAGCTGATCATCTTCAAACGGCTGATCAGGTCATGGTTACATTAGCATGTTCTTTGAATATCGTTGAAGTAACACAGTACCAAATTTTGAATCGATCGGACATTGGAAAGTTAGTCAGATCCCCTCATCATCACCTAGAAAAGAGCTGATCATCTTCAAACGGCTGATCTTCCCACCACCAATTTTCTCATCAAACGAAGCTACGAACACTGTCGATTAAGTCATCAGTATTCTCTTTCAGTGCGCTTTCATTTGAGACCTTACTCGAGTATATTTGCATATTCGGATTTTCTTCCCCGCTTTCACCCCCCACAACTTTTAAACGGCTCAACCGATTTTCATCAAACATGTCTAAGAACACTCGCATGTAAGTCACCTTTAATACAAAAGAAACTAAATTGAAATCGCTTCATCCGTTCGGGAGCTATGATGCCACAGACAGACAGACAGACACACCCACAGACAGACAGACAGACCGACAGACAGACAGACAGACACGTCAAACTTATAACACCCCTCTTTTTGCGTCGGGGGTTAAAAAGAACTTCAAATAATCATTTTTGTACGTACATGTATTTTGGTTTTTTTTGTATATTTAGAAATTCCCATATTTTTTTCCTATTTACCTGTGTAGTGTACATAGAGCTGGCCCAAAGTCTAACATCTCTTTTGTAAGGGCACTGCACTGTCATGATTTTTAGAGATTTTCATACAATTCTCATTCGATTAACGTTACGCCTACACGCGTCAAATGTTCCTGCTAGGCCCACAGTCATTTTAACTGCACGCGAATAATCTATACATATAAAATCCTTTGTCCTGAATGAATGACGGATCAACGCACAGCCTAAACCGCAGATCGTAGAGACCTGAAACTTGCAGGGCTTGCTCTTTGTAATGCGTAGGGATCCGATAAGACGGGATTTTTCGAAATTCAACTCCTAAGGGGATGAAAAGGGGGAAAACAGTTTGTATGGGGCAACGTGATTCCTTGGTCCAATCAACTTCATATTTTGCACAAACATTATGTAACAGAATTGATGGAATTCGTGTATCATAGTTTATTGAAATTCGTCCCCTAACGGGAATAAAAAGGGAAAAAAAGTTGTTTGGGAGCGATTTGCTTTAAAGTTGATATAAATACTCCTTAGTGCTTTTGATATAAAGCTCCCACTCACAAGCAATCGATCGATTTAGTCTTTACAATTTAAACATTTAATGGATTCGTAGTTGCAAGTAAATCGTTTTAGATGAAAATTAAATATAGTCTGAGATCCTAGGACCACCTTACTATACTTTTTATATGAAACTCGTATATATACGCGTAAATTTTGTTCCAACTTTTGACCCCCAGCGCAAAAACTAGCTGGTTGGTCTTACATTTTGTGTAATAGTTTATCGTTAGCAATTTACTTTCAAATACGAATTAATTTCCAATTTGATCGAAGCAATCGATAGCCCGTGAGTGGGGAGCTTTATTTTTATTTTGACATAATATATTGTCATCATGTTGAAAAATCTGTGTGCGTTACCCCAGCCAGATGTTGTGGATTTTGTTAACTATTTACCTATGCTCAATTAGAGCGTTGTCTCCTGTAATTGAGCGTTGCATTTTCATAATTTGCTCCTTTGTAGTTTTCGAGAAAAACTCGAAAAACAGATCTGGCTGGAGGAACGTTTCAAAACGTTACTCCAGCCAGAGATTTTTTCTTCTAAAGGATATTTTAAGAAAAATAATATGCAAATAATTAGAGCGTTGCAGGGTGTAATTGAGCGTATAAAAATTTCATTTGTAGCTTGATCCGTTATGAAGATATTCAAAATCCTGCTGGAGTAACGTTTGGCGATTTCTTAGATCTCGAAGACTGTTGGATGCAGATGTACAATTTTTGGCACACGGCTTCTCACAAATGTGCTTAAATTTGCTCGCCAATAAAAAATAAATAATAATACACGCTTTAAAAGTTTTTTGATATTTTATAAAAACTACTTAGCACGTTCTAGCACTTTTTTTAACAGGTCTAGAGACCTAATTCAAATTGCATATTATAGTTTACATCAATCTTCAATTGAGCATTAAAGTCTTATCAAGATCCAGTTGGTAGTTATCTAATTATGACGAAAATTAATTCATAAAAGTGCACAATACCAGCGAGATCCTATAAAATCGGTATCTTGTGTGTTTCCTATTTCTAGGTGATACCAATAATTAGAGCGTTAGTTTAATTATATACAGGTAAATTTTTACCTAAAAACACTCAATAATTTGGGAGATAATGGAAATAATAACAAATTGATAAATAACGCTTGACAACCTGACCGAGTTAAGATGGTCACAAAAAAGCGGCCGTTTTATACATTAAGCTGACATTCTGAAATTTATAGGGTAATATTAGTACAGGTATGTAAGCAAGTGTAAAAATTTAAATTTATTTCAATCTAAGAGATCATCAGACTTCACTTTATTAATATCGCTCGAAAAGTTTTAAATCAAACCATTCCTAAAAATGGTAGGCATAATTATTGATAACACAATAAATGCATTGCGAGCTTTAAACAAAGCTTTTGGACTCTTAAGCGCTCAACATCTTTTACGTAAAAGACGTTGAACGCATAAGTTTTCTAGTCCACTCAACAATGGATGACCAACAAAAATGAACAACACTCAACAATAACAATTCACTTTATTAATATCGCTCGAAAAGTTCTAAATCAAACCATTCCTAAAAATGGTAGGCATAATTATTGATAACACAATAAATGCATTGCGAGCTTTAAACGAAGCTTTTGGACTCTTAAGTGCTCAACATCTTTTACGTAAAAGACGTTGAGTGCATAAGTTTTCTAGTCCACTCAACAATGGACATAGGTAGATAGTACAAATAAGCACAAAAAATTATTACGTGTCGTGACACTTTTAATAAATCAATTAAATCTCTTTTTTCTTATTTTAAAAGAAAAAAAATATTACCTATGTCTTTCTCGGCCATTGAAATTTAAGTCTTTACAATTTTGGATATTAAGTTTATTTCTGAAAAAACTGGCACATTGAACAAATAAGCACTGCACTCCAGGAGTGCTGACAGAAGTGAAAACTTGAACTTTAAAATGGAAATACCACTATGAACCATCTAGGTTAAAATATACCAACTAAAATATACCAACTTTCATGTTCCCGTAAAGGAACTAAGACATCAAACAGTTACAAGTTGCATCTTACGAATTTTCGATCAGGTGACGTGTCCTGACGCGAGTTTAACATTTTTTACCCATCCCAAGAAAAGTGCCATCTAGGTTAAAAGATACGAATTATAAAATACCTAGTTTCATGCTCGCGTAAAGGAACTAAGACAGAAAATATTTTCAAGTAGCATCTTACGATTTTTCAATCTGGATTCAGAACACTTGTCCTGGCGCGAGTTTAAGTTTTCCTCTTTATAATATTGTAGTATAGATTTAGTTATATTATATTTATGACTAGCTTTTTCCCGCGACTTCGTCCGCGTGGAATAGTTACTTTGGGATATCGCTAAAATATAACGGCAACTTCATTTACGTTGAAGGAGAAGCGCTTTCCTGCCCGCGACTGCCCGCCGCGCGCCGCATTATTTTATGACTGCGATATCTTCTAAAATACTCGTTGAAATCAAATGATGTAAATGGCAAATTTCTTCTAAATTAAATGTTTGTAATGAATAACGTATTTACTTGGATAAGGATTAATATAATCTTTATGAAAACACCCTCACAAATAATGCTTAATTTTAGAACAAATTTGGTTAGCATAAAAAGTTTATTGTGAGCCAACCTTAAAAGATAGACATATACTGTCGCGGACTTTTTTTTAGAACTTTTAAAGGGGAACAATTCTGTCATACATTATTTCAGCAAAACTTTAACCGTTTCCGCAGCGTACGCAGCGAAAGTTCTCAAAAGGAAAAAATAACCCCCGATTTTGAAACATTCTTGGTTGGTGCTCCGCTCGTATTGAGATTAGCATGATGTTATATAGCCTAAAGCCTTCCTCGATAAATGGACTATCCAACACAAAAATATTTTTTCAATTCGAACCAGTAGTTCCTGAGATTAGCGCGTTCAAACAAACAAACTCTTCAGCTTTATAATATTAAGTATAGATTTGTATTATATAATACACACATTTAATACATATTCATGAATCATGACCTAGAAACACAGAAAACTTTTTGTGTTCCCTGGCGGGATTCGAACCCGCGACCTCCGGCTTGAGCGCCAACGCGCTAACCACTGAGCCACAGAGGTCGTAGACGACCTAGCTAGAGCTAGCTA
Organism: Glaucopsyche alexis; assembly: GCA_905404095.1. Classification (NCBI taxonomy): domain Eukaryota; kingdom Metazoa; phylum Arthropoda; class Insecta; order Lepidoptera; family Lycaenidae; genus Glaucopsyche; species Glaucopsyche alexis. Next base: position 1,865,968 of record FR990064.1, on the reverse strand, counting down.
GTCTATAAGCGGACGCACTATCTTTTCTCGAAGCATTTTGCGGCTTTTTCGTGCCCCCATATTTTCGTTTGTATTTGTAATCAAGCTAGCGGTCTGAAATTTTGTAACGAAGACGTCGTTGGCGGCACAAGCTAATATTTTAAATTTCATAAAAATCGTGTGTATAGTTTAGGAGATACATTTTAGGTAAGCGGGAAAGAAAACTATTTTGAAAGATGGATGGAGGTATGGAGCCATCGTAAGCACAATTCAAAGCATACTTATAGCAGACTTAGAAATTTAAATTTTCTGCCAGGCTAGGTAATCTTGCTACAAGTAAAGGGAAATATAGGAAAAGTAAAAATTCTGAATAAAAATAATGATTTTATAATTTACTAGATGTTGCGTATGTCATGGGATACTCATCTCAACTTACCTGTGCGGTAGTTGTGGTATAGTATACGGGTATGCGACCCCGGCTTCCCTAGCTATTACTGTCCTATCCCTTGCCCTCCTGGGCGGTAATATCCTACATTTCCTATTTCCCACTCTAACTTACCAATCTTCCTTTCCACACCACCTATCCTTCCCTTTCCCTATTCCTACCCTCTCCACCAATCCGTGGAAATGCAATGGATAATCATAAAAATAATTTAATTATCCAAAATGGCGGCGATGTGGTTCACTTCACCACCCATCACGTCTCGTTTCTTGCGGAGATGAAAAGCGGACCATGGAGAGCCGCTTTGCTACGTTGGAATGGATGGTAAGAATGAAAGTGAACAAAGCGAAACGAGTATGTTAGGATCGTAGAAAGTGGCAAAAAGTGGTCTCTCCCTACCCCTTTACGGGAAAAAGGCGTGATTATATGTATGTATGTATATTAAGAATTCACATAAACAAAATGTATAAGTTCACTGGTAACCTTGTAATCGTTATTTGTTTACCAAACGTCATAAATTGAGAAGTGGTAGGTTATTTTAAATTCGAGAAGGTGCTTCGAGAGGAATGGGCCGATTCAACCCGAGTATCATGGAGAATAGAGGTAAGGAGATCCATCTTGTAAAGGGGATAACTTGATAAAGTGTCCACCCGTAAAGAACAAAATATTATAGTTCGAAAACTCACCGAAATAGCGCTATACACTAGCGTGAAGGAAGTGGAAATGATTTGAAGTTAGCAATAAGAGATGGAGTGAAGTTATTTGAAAGTTAATTATTGGTTAGTTACTATATTTGTGGCCATTTTTTGGCGCTCTTTTTGAAATTTTTCCACTCGCTACTATTGCGCCATCTTATCTTGCTCCCTTTCAACGGACACTTTTTAATACACGAGATGGTTCTCCTTACCTCTATTCTCCATGCCGAGTATGTAGTGATTAGTATTAATCACCAATAATTGTAACCAAGAGCATGTCAGGAATTCAGGACATATCTAAGGAGGTTTCCATATCTATAAACGCGTAGTAGGTTTTTTCAAAATACTTCAAAATTTACTGTCCGATTTCGTTCAAAACAATTTTTCTGAAGAGTATTTAGCTATCTATCAGCTGGGAAAATTGCAAGTTAAGTCTCATAGTTTAGAAATACCTATAATTTCAAAAGACCTATTCAATGACACCCCACACGATGAGGTAATATGAAAAAATATTTTTAATCCTCAATTCACATGTATGAGAGCCACCTCTTAAATATAAAATTATGATTATATTATGTCAAAACCGAGATCTATATATTACGATCTATAAATATAACAAAAAATTTCATCAATTTATATTTATACTACAGAAGCTAGAAGGGCGGACGGATAGACAGACGGACGGACGGACAGAGCAAAACTAAAAGGGTTCCTTGAGTACTACGGAATCCTAAAAAGTATTATTGTGTATTATGTATATGGGTGATTCTTAAATTCTAGTATTATAACATTTTAATACTTGCTTACTTAACTGTACTTTTAGTACCAATATCATCCTATACATTTCAGAATATATGCTTGATGTATGAAACGGCCGCTTTTTTGTGACCATCTTAACTCGGTCGGGTTGTCAAGCGTATTTATCGATTTGTTATTATTTCTATTATCTCCCAAATTATTGAGTGTTTTTAGGTAAAAATTTACCTGTATATAATTAAACTAACGCTCTAATTATTGGTATCACCTAGAAATAGGAAACACACAAGATACCGATTTTATAGGATCTCGCTGGTATTGTGCACTTTTATGAATTAATTTTCGTCATAATTAGATAACTACCAACTGGATCTTGATAAGACTTTAATGCTCAATTGAAGATTGATGTAAACTATAATATGCAATTTGAATTAGGTCTCTAGACCTGTTAAAAAAAGTGCTAGAACGTGCTAAGTAGTTTTTATAAAATATCAAAAAACTTTTAAAGCGTGTATTATTATTTATTTTTTATTGGCGAGCAAATTTAAGCACATTTGTGAGAAGCCGTGTGCCAAAAATTGTACATCTGCATCCAACAGTCTTCGAGATCTAAGAAATCGCCAAACGTTACTCCAGCAGGATTTTGAATATCTTCATAACGGATCAAGCTACAAATAAAATTTTTATACGCTCAATTACACCCTGCAACGCTCTAATTATTTGCATATTATTTTTTTTTAAATATCCTTTAGAAGAAAAAATCTCTGGCTGGAGTAACGTTTTGAAACGTTCCTCCAGCCAGATCTGTTTTTCGAGTTTTTCTCGAAAACTACAAAGGAGCAAATTATGAAAATGCAACGCTCAATTACAGGAGACAACGCTCTAATTGAGCATAGGTAAAAAGTTAACAAAATCCACAACATCTGGCTGGGGTAACGCACACGAAAAATCTATAAATCTGACAAGAATGCGAAAGAAAATTTGATGAAAAAGAACTCCTCTTTTTAATATTATATATCTATGAGCTTATTAATATTATATATCTATGTCTATGTCTATATATTTGTAGAAGACATGGGATAAACATGCTTCAAATATCGCACTATATTAAAGTACTGGCTCTCAAATTAACACTGTGGGCTTATCGTGGGTAATGTTGGTTACAAAATGAAAAGAGGAGAAACAGCATTACTTCACCATTATTCTCAATAGTACTAAAGCTAAACACTTCACACTGTTTTAATTACTTTTCACTGTCTATTAAAATAATAACGACTGCACTCATTTCATTACTTAGCACTTATATTCACTATCACTAACAAGAACACCGATAGTCCCCGAGCCGAAACTGCCGCCACGACGGTTGGTATCATTATGTTCTATGATCATTCCTTGGAGGGAAAACGTGATCACAACTCCCACCACCCCGAGCGCGCAAACTGGTCGACCGGATTCTATAAACACCAAACAACATGGCGCTAGTGTTCCCGTCGATTATATTTCCGTACTATTGACTTGCTTGTCAATTCAGCAACAAAATATTAACCTCTTCGACACGGCCATCCTGCGTGACTCACGTCCTCGTGAGTAAATCCTGTAACCAAACCTAAAACCAAGGTATTAGCTTTACCCTAGCTCGGCCAACCTGACCATTTTTATCACATCACGTACTTTGTTTGATTTAGACAATCTATTACCAGATTATCTCCCGCACATAATGGCTAGACCCAGGTACAACATTACGGTAACCAAATGAGAGATCAATTGCTCACTCATTTGCTTTTGCTTAAACCCACTTAAATCCATTATTTCATATACACCTAAGGTCAATGTTTCCTATCCAGCATATCTTTTATGCCGTAGACCAACCGCATTAAAACATTCGAATTTAGGATGTTAACGTAATTCTTTGACGCAACGCAAAACATGTGACCGTTACTATATCCTCATCACTAGGTACGTGTCATTTAAACCTTGTCACTAAGTGACAATAGAAACCCAAAAATAATACCATTTCTCATCATGACCTTGTATCAAACAGCAAGTAATAGCGTTGTACCGTCAATAGCAACATCATCACTATGTAGTAACGACAAACATACCTACATGCCATCGTCACTACACAGCAATAGGATACCAATATGAACCGCATAATACTATGCCTTTGTCACTACTCAATGTGTATTAATAAGTAGTGACAGGATACCACCATCAAAATCATTATGCCTTTGCCACTACTCAATGTGTATTAATAAGTAGCGACAGGATACCACCATCAACAACATCATTAGTGTGTAGTAATGACGTACATACTTGACATCATTCTTACACAGCAACGGAATTCCATCATCAACAACTCATTACTATGTAGTAATGGGATACCATCAACAATGACATCACTACTATGCTGTAATGGGATACTGTAAATACTGTGTACTCGTATAACGCATAGTGCAAATTATGTTTAAAAGGGGGTCACCCCACCATATATTCCCACCATTGTAACTCTTTAACTGTTGTAACTCCAGGATCAAATAAAACTCATTGATGTGACCTCAAGGGTGCCCTAGGGGCATGCTAAAGCTGTCTTGAGATCCTCGATGAAATTAGAAGAAAATTAGAGGAGGAGTAGGTACGCACCACGTTGTAATGGCCAAAAGCCAAAGAACAAAAGAGTAAAGCACCACGAGAATGAAGATAATTGCTGTCTATTAAGCTGTTACCGTCAAATCGAAATGCTAATTCGATTAAACTTCTTTAAATCGCGACCGCTTTTCTTTGAACCTCTTTTATATTGTCAATTAAACTTCGATGTCCCATAGTAAGTTTAACCCTATCGTGTGTATAATGGATGCACCACACAAACTTATTGTAATGTCACGGTCATTGAAATTCGCATAGTAAAAAAGTAGGTATGTAAAATTTTAAATTTACAGTTTACAACAAGTTTTAGCTTTTCTTTAACTTACAAGCAAACACACTGTGTTTTAACAGTATGTCATACGGTAGACCGTAGCGAGAGTGGCTACCGTAAGCGATAAAGTGACAAAGTTCCTTAACACTTGGAATAAGTTCCAACATACACGATGTTCTTTAAAGTCCGCTTTTGAAATTGATAATCATTTGTTATTTTGTTTTACTACATGTGTAGTACCCCAATAAAGAATTAAAACTGTATGTCTATGTTTCAAAAGTAAACAGCAGGTTTGAGCTTCATTAAAGTAACTGCAGGTGCCAGTGGCGGATTATCCTAAAGGCGAACTAGGCATGTGCCTAGGGGCGCGAGGGTACAAAGGGGTGTTCCGGCCAAGTGAGGTGGTATACCCGGTCAGGCCGAAGCCCTGGGCGATCACCCCCCGCCCCCAGGGACGCCGATGACACGTTTGCCTATGGCACTCTCAACGTTTGATCCGCCTCTGGCAGGCGCCTAACAATTGCAACAAACAACCGCAACATGTATCATACCGTTAAAAATCAAACGTTTAATTATTATTTGTCATCTCTACCGATTCCGCCTGATATAAAAAGATTATAGTATGTCCAATAAATAGGTTGTAGTTTGTTTAAGAACCAACTTAATAATCACTGAAGTCTGTTAAGTCAGTATCGACTCGACAGGTGTTATTCACTTTCTTATAAGACCAGTATGAATGTATGACACACCCAAAACAAATAAAGAGCATTGGTAATTTCATTATAAGAAATTGCAAACTGAAAACTATAGTCGTTTCATTTATCAGTTATCACCATGTTACAATTTTTTTTTGATATCACGAAATGAAATCTCGATAATGACATGTATAATGCCTCTCGATATGCCAAAAGATAAGGTAATTAAACTTTAGTACTGCATTTTCCGGTGTGACCTTCAGCGGTCATTCAAACAATAATAATAATAGGCTTTAAGATGTATGTACTATGTACTAGTTTTTACTTTACGTTCCTTTTTACTCATTTACTTGAACTTCTAAAAACCTTTGCTTATAAATCCAGCATAATTAAGCACCACTAATTATGATACAAAAACAATTTCACCAGGTAACTCCCATCATTGTGAAGCGACTAGACCAGTCCACTAAAGATGTGCACTAGGCGCTGTCACCCAAGCTGCTCGGTCGCACAACGCAGCTCGCTGCACCCCTTGGTGCGCCCATCGGTACTCGGTTGCCGTTGCAGCTCGAACATCGAACCTCTGCACATAAAATAAACAGCACAACAATAATGTTCTACTAAAGAACTTCTTTAACTTTAACGGTAAAATGTAGAAATCATTATTCAATAAATTGAATTTTAATTTAACGATCTAAGATTTTCTAAAGAAAATGTAAGTACTGTTAGACCCTCATAATACCAAAGGAGAATACAAGAGCGTTTACAATCTTTTACAAAGTAACCAAGTTCACCGGAGTCCAATGCTGAGCTTTCCGACCCACCGCAGTCACGGCCACTGGACCGTCCAGAGCGCGTGACACCGCCGTCGTCACGTATTCATACCATCACCACCAGCCACGGTTTATACCACTATCCCTCGTTTGTAATAAATACAAAGCAGCTACACCTGCATATATTAAAAAACAATAAGTTAGGGGCCCCGCGGCCCATCTTTGAGCTTACCGAGCTATTGCCACTACTACATCGCAGTCTGCCACTGCCATGGAACTGCAGCACAGTCATTGTAGAACTCCCGGCACGATCCACTCTTCAGAGAATTCGGCCCGCTGTTGTCCCATCTTTCCGCAATTACGCCATACATTTAGCGTGCTGCCTTGGTTGCACACAACTCGATCCACATTATTAACACTGATTTTATTTTCACTTTTGGTAAACCGCACAAGATTACACATTTTTTTCAACTACCGTCACTTTTTTTAACTTGAACAAATACTTGAAATTCTCATCTTGAACCAACATGAATCCCACTTTCTGATGTAGAAGACATGGGATAAACATGCTTCAAATATCGCACTATATTAAAGTACTGGCTCTCAAATTAACACTGTGGGCTTATCGTGGGTAATGTTGGTTACAAAATGAAAAGAGGAGAAACAGCATTACTTCACCATTATTCTCAATAGTACTAAAGCTAAACACTTCACACTGTTTTAATTACTTTTCACTGTCTATTAAAATAATAACGACTGCACTCATTTCATTACTTAGCACTTATATTCACTATCACTAACAAGAACACCGATAGTCCCCGAGCCGAAACTGCCGCCACGACGGTTGGTATCATTATGTTCTATGATCATTCCTTGGAGGGAAAACGTGATCACAACTCCCACCACCCCGAGCGCGCAAACTGGTCGACCGGATTCTATCAACACCAAACAACATGGCGCTAGTGTTCCCGTCGATTATATTTCCGTACTATTGACTTGCTTGTCAATTCAGCAACAAAATATTAACCTCTTCGACATATTTATATTGCTGCATTAATTATATTCATAATAGTAATTATTAATTACATACTATTTCAGTAGAATATTTCAACCCAAAACAATGACTTTTAAGATTTTCCTAAAAGATTTTTGATCTGTACGTTTGTGCGCGCTAATCTCAGAAACTGCGGAATGGATTTTTATAAAATTTGTTACCGTGTTAGCTTAGCCCTTGGATAAACACATAGGACTCACTTTTTATCGCGGAAAATTTACGGGTTCCACGCGGTAGGAATTAGGATAGTTCTGCTTATAAATTTGTGTGGGTATTCCAATTCAATCGGTTCATAGTCATACCTACAAAAAATTTTATCAGTCTAAAGAATAACATAGTATAAAATGCCATAAAATAACCAGATATTTGAATTAGTTAAAACTACCTAGGTATTACCTAATCATTAATGTGTATGATTATTATAATATTAGGAATAAATGAGAAGCTAGATGGCTTCGTGGTCGTACTGCTAACTCATATCTCTCTCAAACTCTGTCGTGGTCCCAACTACGTTGGGCGATCACAATCCAAATTATTTTTATTAAGTTCAAAGTCCAAAACGTCTTCCCATTCAAAATATTTTCGAAATCGTTAAAATACTAATTATCGGGTACAAAGAAATCCTTACTTAATATTATACCTAAACGCGAAAGTTTGTATGTAGGTACATTATATGTTTAGTTTTTCATGCAATAAAGTGCAGTTAAGAAAACACGTAAATAATTTTGATGAAATTTGGTATGGTAGTGTTTATCCAGAATTAACACAGAATACTTTTTGCAGCTTATTAAATTTTATTTCTGGTACAGTTCCCGGTTTCTTGAGTGTACCTACGAAGTTGCAAGAAACATTCAAATAAAAGACAACTGATATATATTCAATTTTGGTATTGGTATTTTCCCGAACAAGATTTCCCTCTGCCTTAAACCCAATTTCACGCGAGCGAAGCTGCGGGCAAAAGCTAGTATAATATAAGTATAAAACGTGACCATACCAACAGTCTCTGTGAACACGTGACGTCAAAATATGTCGTCTGATCAAAAAGATCAAAATTATCTAAATAACAAAATAATGCTCAGCGATAACATGCGAAACTTTTAAATCTGGATGATATCGAGAAACGATTCTAACAAAAACATAATACATACATGAATACATATAATCACGCCTTTTTCCCGTAGCGGTAGGCAGAGACCCCTTCTTTCCACTTGCTACGATCCTTATATACTTGTTTTGCTTCGTCCACTTTCATTCTTACCATCCATTCATCCTCTTACATTCAACGTAGCGAAGCGGCTCTCCATGGTCCGCTCGCATTGCCGCCATTTTGGATAATTGGGACACCTAGGTTTCTTAAATTTGTCCAAAGCTTATCAGTTTTATCAGTATTAGTCTCGTACTATCAAAAGTCTTGGACAAATCTAAGAAACACGCAAACACTGGCGATTTTAGCATAATATAATAATCAGCAGTCTGCTTTAAACATAATATGGCACTTTCAGTAGACACTCCCTCTCTAAAACCAAATTGATATCCCCGACCGAATCATACCTCTTAAGGCGCTTACAACACCTAAATGCGAGATTTCTAAACGGAATATCTATATGATAGAATGCGGTAATTGTATTGGGAAAGATATATAATATTATTCAGAATATATGCTATATCCATAGTGTTTTCAAAACACGATTCAACTTACTTTTCTCGATAGAAAAAAATCGCAAACATACCTCTAATAAAATCTTAAAATGATCGGTATATGTAGTAAATTGCACTCAATAATGATTTAATTTATGGACAATATTTGGCTACCAGTGTACTACTTTCATAGTGTTTTATTTTTTTAAATTAAATCCATAATTTGCAGTAATCAAGTATTTTCCATATTTTCACAACCCGACTAGACTTAGCGTAAGCGTGTGTGCGTGAGAGCCCTGTAGCGACAGTGCCGCCGGCTATCTCGTGAGAGGAGGACGTATTTGCGCTCCGTCGACCAATAAATCTAACCAGTTGAGTCAATCGAGTATTTATTTGTAAATAATATTTTGTACAAAGAATAATTTAAGTATGTTCCAATGATTACGAATTTTTATTGTGCTCGTTTATGTTTTTACGCATTTGTTCGTTTATTTAATTCCGTAACGAAAATAAATCTTACACCGCTGAGCTGGGGTGGGGGTCTGATTAATTTGGTTACTATCGAGCCGCTGGTACTGAATCGCTTACCGTCTAGTGTAACGTGAGCTAACGTGTATTCAGTGCTAAAGACAGTACAGAAATTTGGCAAATATTCCATATGACCGCGTAGCTCAAGCGGTACGCCTAGCAATCCCGGCCTCGGTATGGAATGGTCCTGGGATCGCGCCTCGCTAGTGGCTTTCGAATTTAATAATTAACTTTTTAAATTTCTGTACCTATCATTTACCTACCTATTCACAAAACATCTTACAGGAAAAAGACGCTTCAAAATTCTAATGAGTCAGAAGTACCCCATGTGTACTTTCATAAAACAAAACCCGAAGCACGTCAGTCGTCACTTATTGTTTATAAACCTATTTATTTTGTAATAATATAATTATTATTATTCACTTAGATTTTTCAGAAAACGACCAAGACTTGGTGATAAAAATGAAATAAATTCATCAAAAGATGACTATCACGAGTAAGTTGGTTATAATTAGTGATTACCTACCCATACTGCCATATCATCCTAAAATAAACGAAAAATACTTATTATAATATTGGTAATAGATATAAATATTAGGTACTTAGTTGTTTTCTGCAACATTTGTTCATAGTACAGGTGAGTCGAAAGTTCGAAACATGCATTTTATCAATTCGAGGATCAATTACTATGAACCATAGACCTATTATAATTATTATAGACTTGTCGAAAATGTATATATCTTCTTAATTTTTTCCGCAAGTTGCAAATCTTATAAAGATGTTGAGAAAAGTAAGTAAGCAAATGTATAATTTTAATGTAGATATTAAAGCTTTAAAGTAGAATATAAAGCATAACTAATTGTAAATATGTACCTAAATATAACGTAATTGTAACTATTTAAAGCATATAAAAAAACTATTGTCTAGTATAATGAAAGAGTCGGAAAGGAGTTGTGGATAACTAAATATGCAAATGTATAATAAATGTATACCTATACAAAAATTATTTGTAAAAGAAGATTTACAGTACACATAGACTAACATATAGACGGACGAACAGACAGACAGACGGATGGACAGACAGACAGATGGACAGACAGACAGTAGAAATTTGGAACGAAGTACCTATATTATGTATATTATAAATAATAAAAAAAAAACAAGTGTATAATACTAATTGGTAAAAGTAGACTTACAGTACACACAGACTAACATATAGACGGACGAACAGACAGACAGACGGATGGACAGACAGGCAGTAGAAATTTGGAACGAAGTACCTATATTATGTATATTATAAATAATAAAAAATAATAAAAAAACAAGTGTATAATACTAATTTGTAAAAGTAGACTTACAGTACACACAGACTAACATATAGATGGACGAACAGACAGACAGACGGATGGACAGACAGACAGTAGAAATTTGGAACGAAGTACCTATATCATGTATATAAATAATAAAAATAAAAAATAATAAAAATCAAGTGTATAATAATTAGAGTATGTTATTATTCGACAAATTTTACTATTCGAATAATTCGAATATTAGAAAATCATCATTCGAATAAATTCGAATAGTACGAATATTAGTAATAAAGTTTAAATAAAAGTAATCTATTGCATATATAAATGACCTGCATATCAAAAAATATTAAAATGTGAAGTGTTTCACAAATAAATCACATAAAATCAACGTATTTTGAACCAAAAATCTTCTTTTAACATAACTTGAGATAGATATACTAGCCCGTAAAACTAAATTGCAATAACTTTTAACACACGTACGGATTAGGTCTGTAGCAGACCACGGAAATTAAACTTATGGAAGTATTATTTAATGTATTATAAAAGACTATAATATTACAGACCATAGTTTTTCATTTATGTATTTACTTATAGGTTTTAATGTTTGGGGAAAAATATTTTTGACAGTTGGAACACTGCACAGAAATCGGAATGCACTGTAAATAGTACTATGTTTTAATACAATACAGCTGAAAATCGTACCATAATCGTAAGAATATCTTACTGTCATAATCTTGTGTGTCCAGATTAAATCGGTATGTGTGTGAGCATATGTAAACAAGATAAACTGTCAAAATGAAAAGCACTCGAAAAGGATTTTAATGTTATGTAAAAAAACTTCATAGTTGGTTAATTTTTTAAAAAAATGGGTGGAATATCTTTGAAAACAAAAGTAATATTTTTTTCATTTTCAGCTTAACAGTGTTTATCTTTTTATGTTTCCAATTTTTTTCTTGATCGATGAGTCTTGTTACAAAAGCGAAGTTAGACAACAGCAGACTTAAAAAATGTATCATAGTCTTTTCACCTAAAGAATGTGCTGATGTGCTGATTTGTCTGGAACTAGGCTGATGCTTAGTTCCAGACAAATCAAATACTGATGTATGCGTCGTACTGCAAGAACGGATTGTCCACTGTTACGTTCAGAAGATGAAGCGAAGGTACGAAGAGACTGAAAAACATCTGACAATACCATTTATGGCAGACCTAGGTGAACTAGAACTAGAACTCTTCCATGGGACCTTGGAGCCCACGTTCTGAGCGAGGTATATTACCGCACGGCGGAATACAAGAGCACAGAGTGTCACCTTGGCGACACCATCGAGCTGTCAGTGTGAACTGACAGCTCGATGGTGTCGCCAAGCGCACATAATTACTTTGCGCACAAGCGCGCTTGGGAGGACAGATTGGCTTCCCCAACAGCCGGACACATGGTGGTGGCGGCAATACGGCCGCACCTTCAGAGTGTGTGGCACACTGTAAAGGCACCCTCACGTACCGGGTGGTGCAAATGTTGACCGGGCATTGTTGTTTCGGCCATTACCTGCACCACATGGCTCGGAGGAAACCTACGCCCCAGTGCCACCACTGTAACCACGGAGATGACACAGCGCAGCATGCACTCGAAGCTTGCCCTACCTGGGTGGAGCAACGAGCGGTGCTTTGCGCAACTATCGAATTCGACTTAAGCCTCCCTGCCATAATAACAAGTATGGTCCGGTCGAGCGAAGGATGGGACGCAATGGCTACCTTCTGTAAGGCCGTAATCTCGCAGAAGGAGGCCACAGAATGGGAGAGTGAGGCGGACGAAGCCGCAGACCCCGTTGTCTCAACTCAGTGGTCAGTGGTCTCAACTCTCAAACCGAGAGCCCTAGTATCGAGTAGCAACACTGTGATACGTCTGCGGACATAAGGATGAACGAATTCTCGCTCCAGAATTTTTGGTGATCCCAATGAGTCGAACTTTAACTTTAAAAGTTAAAGTGAACTTCTGAAAAGAGGCTAAGTTCAGGGGACATGTTGGTGATATCTTCAAAATTACTTTTCAGAAAGAGTCCAGTATACTGGGGCAGAGTATGGGGCACAATATACACTGGGCTGGCATATCTACAGGAAGCCGGACAGAGTATGTGAGTATGGCAATTGGCACTCTAACTTGAGAAAGATATGGTCAAGAGATTTTCAAAGAGAATGCAAGGCTGTATTTAACAAATATGGGTGATGGATCAGTACTAATGCATTTTAATATCCACACCCCATCACAATTAAGCATATACTCACATGAGCTTGGAAGGCTAGTCAGAAGCCGCAGACTATCACCTAGCAGTTACCACTCTCACAGCACTAAAACACGCCCTGATAGAAGAATGGCTCCAAAACTTCGTTTTTCGTATGACAAATCCGTTCCAATCTGTTGTTGAGACCGAGGAGTTATTAAAATGTTTAAACAATTCAGTATCTAAGATTAAAATAGTTATTTTTTGTTTAAAGATAAAAATAATTGAGATACTGTTAGATATAATTTACTCGTTTCAAAGAAAGCTGATATAATTTACTATAATAATTTTAAAAAGTTTGAAATTTTAAAAGATTTGTACTTAGTTATGGTGTACACCGTACTCTATTGTTTTAATCGCTGTTGTCTCTAGGATATATTTACACCTATTTTTTATTTAAAAATACATCTTTATTTCTTCACAAACAATGTAACAAAGTCAGATCAGATGTTATTGACGACAATATTCATAAATAATAATAATAATGTGTTAAATAACGTAAATTTTACTCTATGTAATTTGGTTTATTATTATTAACATATTTCTAAAAATAAATAAAAATATTCTTATTATTCGTATTATTCGAATTATTCGAATAATGAACCTAGTCATATTCGAATAATAAAATCGTCGAATATTCGAATAAAACAAACGAATATTCGTTTCATTCGAATATTCGAATGAATATTCGAATAATATTCCCTAATAATAATGTATAATAATAATTTGTAAAAGTAGATTTATTGAAAGCTGAGATTTCTTTGTACTATTTTAGCAAACCACATTACCCACGTACACATCTTATATAGTACGTAACCTATTATAGATTATAGACGGACGAACAGACAGACAGACGGATGGACAGACAGACAGATGGACAGACAGACAGTAGAAATTTGGAACGAAGTACCTTTATTATGTTACATATAAATAATAAAAAAATATATCACGTTTCAAAAATCCTAATCAATGTCTTGTCTATTTCATATGTATGTGGTCTATGGAAATATGGGTTGCATATATAATATAATGCATTGCATATTGCATATTATTTGAATTTGTACTTCATGAGCGTACAAGATTTTGAATTGTTTGTATTGGATATTATGTTTATTTATTGTTTATATGTTTATTTAATGTTAATTATAAATAATTATATTTGTACAAAATACATTGAATTTATTATTTATTAAAAACCGTATGCAATGTTTTACAAAACAGTCAGTACAAAACAATGATTTTGTATATAAAATGTAAATTATTGAATTATCATTTTTCAAGCTACGAAACAGAAATAAACGTATTTAGTTTATAATTTCTGTCTCGTAGCTTGAAAAATGTCGTCATCATTTATTATGGCCATAATAATTAATATCTCGTTATTAAAAAAGTTTTATAATAAAAGCGCCATCTCTCGGAAAAAAAGTGTCAAAATCTCATCAAGCATTTGCATTTGAGTATCCCGCGCTTAATTGCTTTTACCGCTAGATGTCGTTGAGAAATTTTATGCATGTGTGCAAGCATCGCTCAAGGTCGATTAGCTGTTGTAAGCCCCTTAAGCTGTTTATCCAGTAACACATCCTTACTTTAGCTACTATGGTATTTACTTTAGTTAATACACATACTTTAGCTAATATGGTAGCCAGATATACGGGTCTATACTACTTGAGGTATCAGCTGTGGTTTTTAATATTTTTATCTATTTTATATCATGTTACGAGTACAACAATTTCCGATAATATTCTACCGGCATCAGAATAATTACTTACTTGAACAACTCTCCCACTGTCTCCATGCTGCTTTTCAGCTTTTCTGTTGCCCTCGCTACCTCTAATCTCTTCTGCGCCGTTCTCTGCTTCTGCCGCTCTAACGTTTGCTGCAAATATGCTATTTTCGATACTCTCTCCTGTTCCTTCATCTCGTTCCATTTCTTACGTTCCCCTGGATATTTTTACAGTTGGATTAATACTTCCGTAGTTCTCGGAAACCTATTTGAGTATCAAGTTGTACCTATTTAAGAAGCACAATGTTGCACCTTTTTCAGAAAATTTTATACCTGTTTTAGAAACATGCCTATATCCTCTTTTATCTTCTTCTACTGTCTATTCAGTGACTGCTTCCTGGGTCTATGTCTCCCACAAATTGGTAGTGCTGTTGATTTCTATTTCAGAAATTTTCCACCTACTTCAGAAACATACCTATATCCTCTTTTATCTTCTTCACCTGTCGACTCAGCGCCTGGGTCTCCGCACATACGTCAGTAACCAGTAGATAAAGCGAGTCATGGTTACGTTCTCCACGCTCGAAGTTTTCTTTTATTTTCCATATGTTCTCTTCTTGTGTGTATTCCTGAAGGGTGTAATAATAAATAATTTTACAATCCTTAGCTACTTATGCCCCTTCAAACATAGATATTTAACCTTAAATACTATTTAATGTTAAAAGTGCTTAGAATATTTGCGATATTTAAAAAAAATGAAAAAAATCTGGATAGATAATTAGCGCTTATTCTATATTTTTGTTTTAATTTAATTAAGTATATTTATTCATCCTACTACTATTAAAATGTGAAAGTTTGTAAGAATGGATGCTCTTTCACGCAAAAACTACCGATCGGATTATGATGACATTTGGTATGGTAGTAGTTTGAGCTCTGGATTAACACATAGGCTACTTTTATCCCGAAAAAGTACAGTATTACTGTGGGAAACTGTATTTACGCGGCAGAGCAGAAAAGCAAGTATTATGATTAGGAAAAAGATGGTTTGAGATAAAACCTATCCTGAATATTTAGCTGCATCCCTTATTTTATTTGAACGCGTCTAAGTTGATGTAGGCTTATTAAAACGTATTTAGCTTTCAGTTCTGTTTCAATACCAAAATAAATGTTCGTACTTCCTAGCTGCTTCAATAGGTGAAAATTCTTTACGACAACTCACGTAAATCTCCTGCAGCACCCTCCTGTGATACTCCACTTCTCTCCTGTTCTTCTCCTCCTCGGCCAGCCTCCGAGTCTCCTCTCTCTCGTCCTCTCGCTGGTTGATCCTCATCACCCCCTTGCGGGCGAGGAAGTGGTAGAGTTTCGTCTCGTGGTCGAAGGCTTTTTGGAGGTCACGCATTTCCTTCAAAATAAAGACACTTTAGAATGAATACACAATACGCTTAGTAGCTTATGGGTCAGTTCATACAGAGATGCGACGCGGCGAGCATTTTTTAATAGCGATACAAAATCGAGCGCCACAGATTAAAGTGAGTGGAACAGATAAACAGCTACATAGTTAGCTGATTATCTACAATTTCTGATGATCTACATTTTCTACAGGATAAAAATGCTTGGAATGTTAACCATCTTCACCTCATAAATGTAAAATATTATCATAAATTGTAATTAATCATTCATTTAATATTATTTATTATTTAGTACTAGACGTTGCCCGCGATTTCGTGCACGCAAAAGGAAATCCTGCGGTAACCGTACATTTTGCCACGATAAAAAGTAGCCTATGTCCTACCCCGTGGTCTACTCTATATCTGTACCAAATTTTATCAAAATCAGTCCAGTAGTTTCGGAGCTTATTCAGTGCAAACAAACAAACTTTTCCTCTTTATTATAGTAGTATAGATTTTGACATGTCCAAATTTTGTTTATATGCAAATAACGGAAATTAAATATAAGACTATTGAC
Source organism: Glaucopsyche alexis (assembly GCA_905404095.1). Taxonomy (NCBI): domain Eukaryota; kingdom Metazoa; phylum Arthropoda; class Insecta; order Lepidoptera; family Lycaenidae; genus Glaucopsyche; species Glaucopsyche alexis. The sequence goes on along the minus strand of FR990064.1, from coordinate 1,849,223 downwards.
TATTTCGATCATTATGAAATTTGGTACACATATAAAGTAGACCACAGGGAAAGACAGGCTAATTTTACGTGTACGGTTCCCGTGGTATACTGTATTCACGCGGACGGTGCCGTGGGCAAAGGGTGATATGTAATGTATAATACGTAGGTTACTAAAGCACTGACAAACTACATAACTATTTTGTCGTCAAGTCGGTTACATAACTCCCGGGGCGCGCCGGCTGACCGGTCGACCACGAAATTAATTCTGGTGTTACTAACTATGTACCGGGGTTTGCTGGATTAGGAGTTAGTTTTATTAACAACTAGCAGATGCCCGCAACTTCGTTTGCGCAGAACTAACGGAAGCGGAACCCTATTTTTTTAAACAGAACCCTAAAATAAAAGTAGCCTATGTTAGACCTTATAACATCAGCTATCTGCCAGTGAAAGTCCCGTGAAAATTGGTCCAGCCGTTTCAGAGATTAGCCGGAACAAACAGACAGACCGACAGACAGACAGACAGACGGACAGACAAAAATTTTGAAAATTGGTATTTTATTGTAAGTACCGAATATACTTTCAGATTCACTATGTGAAAAGCTGTTAATTTGAAGTTACAAACAGACACTTCAATTTTATTTATCTGTATAGAAGATATGTATAGATGTATAGATGTATAGACTAGCTTTTACCCCTATACAAAATAATATTCGATGACTATCTAGACTATCTATTTGATTACATACATATAATCACCGTAGGGGTAGGTGATACCACTTCTTTCCACTCGCTACGATCCTTACATACTTGTTTTGCTTCGTTCATTTTTATTCTTACCATCCATTCCTCCTCTTACGTTCAACGTATAGTAGCGAAGCGGCGGTAATATCCTACATTTCCTATTTCCCACTCTAACTTACCAATCTTCCTTTCCACACCACCTATCCTTCCTTTTCCCTATTCCTACCCTCTCCGCCAATCCGTGGGAACGCAATGGATAATCATAAACATAATTTAATTATCCTAGACTATCTATTCGATGAAATCGTACTTTTTGCCGTACCAACTTAATTCTTAGGGTTCCGTACGCAAAGAGTAAAATTATTTTTAAACAAAAAATTAAACCGACTTCCAAAGTAAAATACACAAAAAAGTATGAAATAAAACTTAATCTCTAAATAATTCCCCTTTCAAATTCGGCTAAAATTTTTACTATTTCTCTACTCAATCTTCTTAATTTTGAAATCGGTACCAGCCCAAACAATATCCAACAACATTTTATAGAACTTACGCTCATATTTTCTGGTACCGACTTCAAAATTAATAAGATTGAGTAGAGAAATAGTAAAAATTTTAGCCGAATTTGAAAGGGGAATTATTTAGAGATTAAGTTTTATTTCATACTTTTTTGTGTATTTTACTTTGGAAGTCGGTTTAATTTTTTGTTTAAAAATAATAATTTCACCCTTTTTAGTGATATATTTTGTTAAGTTATCATTAATACGTCTTAAGTACGTCTAAACTAAACGATCGAATGTATAATTGAATACGCACTAAGCTTTCATCGGGTATTGTTATTAAGATGATGATGATGATTACTGTAAGTTATAAAGTGGCATATGCTTGCAGTTCTTTAAACAATGCCGAAATTTCCAAACGCATATCTTTAAAGGCTGAGGAGTTCTATTCAGTGTTTTTGGATCCAGGGTATACCTTGGTATAATATCTTATTTTTTAGTAGCATATGCTTGTGTTACTTCAGTAAAAGTCAAAATCACTATATGTGTGGATATAAATTTCCAGGAGTTCCCTCGATTCCTCATGGATCGCATCATCAGGTTTCCACTTTAGTGACTAAAGGACCAATTTCGAATTAAACCCTTTACAACGGCAGAGTAATGTTCAAAGATCTCCGTGTTAGTGTAAAATACTATGAGAAGTACCTTTTATATCATCATAATCTGATGATGTATGGTTTGATAGTGGAGATGATGATGATGATTACTCTAATTGACAGGGTGGCATATGCTTGCAGTTCTTAAAACAACGCCGAAATCCCCAAACATGTATCTATAAGGAGTCAGGAGTTCTGTTCTGTACTTTTGGATCCAGGGTATACCTTGGAGCAAAATCTCACTTTTTGGTAGCATATGCTTGAACTACTTCAGAAAAAGTCAAAATCACTATATGTTTCCATATAAATTTCGAGGAGTTCCCTCGATTCCTCATGGATCCCATCATCAGGTCACCACTTTGATATCAAAAGGACCAATTTGGGATTACACCCTATACATCACAGAAAAAAATTTTAAAATCGGTCCACAGGCGGCGGAGTAATCGTTGAACATACAAAAAAAATAAAAATAAAAAAAATATATACAGCCGAACGTATAACCGCCTCCTTTTTTGGGAAGTCGGTTAATGAGAGCTTTTAATAAGACTCCGCTATCCGTCTGTGTCTGTCAACAGGCTGTATCTCATGAGCCGATGGCTAGACAGTTGAAATTCACAAATGATGTATTTCTGTTGCCGCTGTAACCACAAATACAATATAAACCGAATAAAATAAATATTTAATGGGGCGCCCATACAAAAAAAAAACGTATTTTTTGCCGTTTTTTGCGGAACCCTTCGTGCGAGAGTCTGACGCTCACTTAGACGGTTTTATTTGTTGTGTTTTGTATGTCAATAGCAGTCAGTCGAAAGTTCGTGATAAGGAAAAAATTTAAAATTCACTGGACGCGGTCAGCTAGTTATCTATACTACTATAAATAAAAAGGAAAAGTTTGTTTGTTTGTTTGCATTGAATAGGCTCCGAAACTACAGGACCGATTTTGATGAAAGACACAGATGTAGAATAGATCACGGGGAAGGACATAGGCTACTTTTTATCGCGGAAAAATGTACGGTTTCTGCGAAATAAACTTTTGCGCGCACGAAGTTGTGGGCAATAGAAATTGAATAACAAATCTACGTCAAACACATCACACGAACTGGACATATTAATTCTAATACCAGATCTAATATCTCTAATTATCGTCATTAGCCATTACAATATGGCGGCCGTTCCGTCTGTCATCTGTCACTGTCAACTGTCAGCGCGTTCCGTTCCACAGATAATATCAACACATTGCTGGCTGTTAATAAATTACAAGATTGTATCGCGTATTGATCGTGTAGCTTGTGAAAAGTAAAAGGTTATATATTGGACATCCTCTACAGATATTTATATTATTGTAAATGCGAAGGACATGTCTGTCATCAGTCATCACGCCTAAACTACTGAACCGATTTTTGTGAAATTTGATACAGGGTAATTTGGTATAGATTAGACGGTATGGTATGGCGTATTTATTGAAGATCTAATGCTTAATGACAAGGTTATGCGAAAAATAAAATTTAAATAGCTCTCCTGAAAAGTTGTATTTTTCAGTTCCGATAAATTATGTCGGTATCGGTCGTCGAGATATTTTTGTAATGAGTCAGTTAGGAGAAACATCAAACAAGTGCCTTGCCGATCTTTTAAGCTCCCTTGGCCCATCGGTATCCTCTCACCTGACGAAACAAGTGTCGTTTCACGCCGGGTTTCAGTGAGCCCGTGCACTTACCTGAACCTGCAGCATCTGATCCATCCTCCCCTTCTCCTGGACTGACCGCAGTTTGGTACACCACTCGTCTCTCTGGTCGTAAGCCAAAGTGGAGGATTCGAAGAGGTCTTCTAGAAACTTCTTGCCTGTGCCCAAAGCGGTGAGCATCTTCTCCCATGCTTGGTTGAAGAGTGCTCTGTGGAAGATGAAAATATCATAAATTGTGTTATAGAAGTAAGTGTAGACCTTAGTAGCGACCCGCCCCAATGTAAAAGGTACTAATATTATAAACAGAAAAAGTTTGTTTGGATTGAATAGGCTCCGAAACTGCTGGACCGATTTTGATGAAATTTGGCAGAGATATAGAGTAGAGGGGAAGGACGTATTAGGCTACGTTTATAGCGGGAAAATTCCAGTAGACACTGTTGTGAAAATGAATGGGAAGCCCCAAAGGGAGATCTCCGACCGAGCGAGGTGGTATGCTCGATCAGGCCGAAGCCCACTTGTATTGCATTTTAGATGTTGTACATATAGCGCCGATCTTAGAAAACTTCGATAGCGCGATTCAGGATTGTGGCACTAATTGGTCCGCTACACTGTATTTATGCGACCGGAGCCCCGGGCAAAAGCTAATAATCAATATTTGTAAATAAAGAAGTAAGTACTTAATTATTATCTTTTAACCTTAATCTGGGGGCACGGCAGTGCCCCCGCCAAGTCGAGCGCGAAGCAAACACTGCCGTACCATCCTTTACTGGAACCATTTCGCCGCATTTTCAGGCCCCTATTTGAGAACCTCTGGATAAGACCAGAACGCAGAAATTTTCGTCATCCAGTAAGCTATAATCACATACTTAAAATCCAAAATTTCAAGTCTGTAGGTCATTTAGTTCCGAAGTTAAGCAAAAGCAAAGTTTCGCATTTATGACACTCACTCACTCACTCACTCACTCACTTATACACTCACTCATGATCATCAAAATAGAACTAGTACTTCCCATAAACTCAGAGAGCTGAAATTTGGTACAGAGTTAGTGTTTAATGGCCACATAAAGGGAAAACTATAAAAACTAGGATAATCGATCTGGGGGCACGGCAGTGCCCCCGCCAAGTCGAGCGCGAAGCAAACACTGCCGTACCATTCTTTACTAGAACCATTTCGCCGCATTTTCAGGCCCCTATTTGAGAACCTCTGGATAAGACCAGAACGTCGATCTGGGGGCACGGCAGTGCCCCCGCCAAGTCGAGCGCGAAGCAAACACTGTCGTACCATTCTTTACTGAAACCATTTCGCCGCATTTTCAGGCCCCTATTTGAAAACCTCTGGATAAGACCAGAACGTCGATCTGGGGGCACTGCAGTGCCCCCGCCAAGTCGAGCGCGAAGCAAACACTGCCGTACCATTATTTACTGGAACCATTTCGCCGCATTTTCAGGCCCCTATTTGAGAACCTCTGGATAAGACCAGAACGTCGATCTGGGGGCACGGCAGTGCCCCCGCCAAGTCAAGCGCGAAGCAAACACTGTCGTACCATTCTTTACTGGAACCATTTCGCCGCATTTTCAGGCCCCTATTTGAGAACCTCTGGATAAGACCAGAACGTTGATCTGGGGGCACAGCAGTGCCCCCGCCAAGTCGAGCGCGAAGCAAACACTGCCGTACCATTATTTACCGGAACCATTTCGCCGCATTTCAGGCCCCTATTTGAGAACCTCTGGATAAGACCAGAACGTCGATCTGGGGGCACGGCAGTGCCCCCGCCAAGTCAAGCGCGAAGCAAACACTGTCGTACCATTCTTTACTGAAACCATTTCGCCGCATTTTCAGGCCCCTATTTGAGAACCTCTGGATAAGACCAGAACGTTGATCTGGGGGCACAGCAGTGCCCCCGCCAAGTCGAGCGCGAAGCAAACACTGCCGTACCATTATTTACCGGAACCATTTCGCCGCATTTCAGGCCCCTATTTGAGAACCTCTGGATAAGACCAGAACGTCGATCTGGGGGCACGGCAGTGCCCCCGTCAAGTCGAGCGCGAAGCAAACACTGTCGTACCATTCTTTACTGGAACCATTTCGCCGCATTTTCAGGCCCCTATTTGAGAAGCTCTGGATAAGTCCAGAACGCAGAAATTTTTGTCATCTAGTAAGCTATAATCACATACTTAAAATCCAGAATTTTAAGTCTGTAGGTCATTTAGTTCCGAAGTTAAGCGAAAGCAAAGTTTTGAATTTATGACACTCACTCACTCAGTCACTCACTCATGATCATCAGAATAGAACTAGTACTTCTCATGAACTCAGAGAGCTGAAATTTGGTACAGAGTTAGGGTTTAATGGCCACGTAAATGGAAAACTATAAAAACTAGGATAATCGAACATCTGGAGTACCTGGTGACCCTGATTAGAAAACACAAGAGCCCAACCAAACTATTAGAGATCGACATACCGCCTTTACAAAAAATATTCAACATGGTGGTGGGCCGCTTCATTTGATGTCAAAAATCGAAGGTCTGAAGTATCTGATGAAGAATCCTCAGCTGGTTTCAGCTGATTAGAGATATGGTAATGCGGGGGGCATTACTACTATTGGTACTTAAAAAAATCGACTGTCATTTCAAAAACCTAGCGAAGTGGGACACGTCTCCTAATTAAATCTAGTCCGTAGCATTGCTGGGCGAATGCCTCCCTTTCTGCTTTTGATACGCATATAAATAAAATTAAAGGAAAACTCTGGATAAGACTAGACTGGCGATTATACTTATATTTACAAGTTTACAGGAAGAAATAGTCGAACGATTAACTTTATTGTACTCGATCATTACACAAATTAAATAAACAAATTACACTGAAATCTAGTAAAATAAATCAATATGCCCACGTTTCTACAAAAAGAAGTGAAATCCCACCAAAAACATTCTGTAAAAAACTAGCCAAGTCTCGATAGAGCTGCTTGTTTATCTCTAAAAGTAGTGAAATCTAGACAAAGTCGTGCCAAGTCTAAGGTTCCTTACTGCGATTTCTTTATTATTATAGTTAATGTTGTGTGACTTGGCCGTTGAACATTCTTTATACGTTACAAGTGGGTACAAGTCAATTTTGTTTACACGTAATGTATATCTGTTGTAACTACCTATGTTTGTTAAGCGAGATAATAGCCCATACTGGTATTGGTAATTGGACGCTAGTGAGTAGTGTCTCATTTTAGGCTGTTGTTGATTGTAGAACACATGTATTGGAGCAATGGTGTCATGGAGCCCCTTTTGTACCATTGTGTACCCTTCAACGGCCAAGTCACACAACATTAACTATAATAATAAAGAAATCGCAGTAAGGAACCTTAGACTTGGCACGACTTTGTCTAGATTTCACTACTTTTAGAGATAAACAAGCAGCTCTATCGAGACTTGGCTAGTTTTTTACAGAATGTTTTTGGTGGGATATTATTATATTTTAACTGTATTCTGTGTTTCATTAATATTTTATGTTTAAAGTGTCGAATAGTGGAAAATATCCTCAACAACCCGCTCGGTTCTTAACTAAAACAATTTTCGCGACTTGTACACGGAGATAACACTCTTTTGTGTTAAAATGGCGTCTTTTGTCTCTCGTCTTTCGGGAGAAAGGAATTATAATACCTCGCTGGTTCTAAGGTGTATTTTGAGAGTAATATAAAATAGGGCTCCGTAGCCTAGTGGGTTGACCGTTTGGTTTGTACTCGAGAGAGTGTAGGTTTGAATCCCAGGTTGTGGCGTATACCAATGAGACTTTTTCAGATCTCAAGTACATTATACGGACGCTCTAACGGTGAAGGAAAACATCGTGAGGAAACCCGCACATAGTTGGCCCCAGACGTATTGACCAGTTCATTCTTCTGGACTAGGCTGACTGTGTTGTGAGAATGCCGTATGTGCTTGGGCAACCATACGACATTTAAAAACCAACTGTCCCAGGCACAACAGTATTTCAAGAGTGGTTACTTCGCTCGGAGAATACTGTATAAATCATCCATTAACGGCTGCAAAGGCCTAAGTTTCTGAGAGTAATTACAGAGGATAGCGAACGTTTAGCAGACATGCTTCTCAAATTGGTCACGTTACTGTCTCGACGGTTCAAGCGAATTGATGCATATGGCTCTTGCAATAAGGGTCAATTTGCAACGAAACGATACTTGACGTGGCAGCGCATTTTTAAGATAGCTATTCAAAATACACAAGAATAATACACTACAAAGATACAAGTTACATTGCAATAGCAGCAGCGCGGTACGCAACTCGTTAAATTGAAAATCTCGATTTGAATTGTTTTAAAATCTATACTCTATCCCCCTCACTAATAATCGCTGTATAAGCTTTGAATAGTTATACAGTGTTTTGTCTCCTATCGAATTAAAAATGTCACTTGTGTGACGTGAACAAAACACTGTGTAACTATTCAAAGCTTATACAGCGTTTAGTAGTAAGGGGGTAGACAGATAAATATAATTGAAGTGTCTGTTTGCAACTTCAAATTAACAGCTTTTCACATAATGCATCTGAAAGTATATTCGGTACTTACAATAAAATACCACTTTTTAAAATTTTTGTCTGTCCTTCTGTCTGTCGGTCTGTCTGTCTGTTTGTTCCGGCTAATCTCTGAAACGGCTGGACCGATTTTCACGGGACTTTCACTAGCAGATAGCTGATGTTATAAGGTCTTACATAGGCTACTTTTATTTTAGGGTTCCGTTTAAAAAAATAGGGTACCGCTTCTGTTAGTTCTGCGCAAACGAAGTTGCGGGCATCAGCTAGTTGAAAATATAAAATACAAGATCTGAGATTAGGCTGGGAGTATCCCAGAGAAACCCAGAGGGCTCGGTAAAATTCAGAGCACTGTAAACAGAACTCTGCACTAATGCAATTGAGCTGAAAATCGATCAAGTATCGAGTTAAATGTCAATGTCATAATATGACAGCTTGACATTTCGATTTTCAACTCTATTGTATTTGTACAGAGTTCTATTTTCAGTACTCTAAATTTTCCCGGGATCCCGTTCCGGACCACATACTCCGAGCCTAAGCTCACACCTCGTCATGTTATATGTATATGTCATTCGTCAACCTTCGGTTATTATGCGATCAAAGAGCTAAGCGGTCATTTTCCCCCGACTGTTCTTGTAACGTGAATCACATTCAAAATATGTTCTTTACGTCTAAAATGCAAGTGCAAGACGTTAAATTGGGGAAATATATTATACTAGCTTTTAAACTAGCTTGCGCCCGCGACTTCATCCGCGTAGAGTTCAGTTTCCATACGAAATTTTAACCCATTTTTTCACCCCCTTAATTTCAACAAAATCCTTTCAGTAGTTTCGGCTGTGCGTTGATAGATGAGTCAGTCAAGTTTGCCTTTTATATATTTAGATTTTATATATACTTTATCTTCTTGACTCGTGGCTTACCCTGATGTCAGTGAGGTTTATAACTTCAAGTATTACTGCTTTTGTAGTCTATTATAGGTAATATTATGAAGAGGAAAGATTTGTTTGTTTGCTTGCATCGAATACGCTCCGAAACTAATGGACCGATTTTGATGAAATTTATTAGATATAGAGAAGACCACGGAAAAGGACATAGGCTACTTTTTATTGCGGAAAAATTTACCGTTCTCGCAGGATTTTCTTTTGTGTGCACAAAGTCACAAGCAACATCATAATGTACTGAATAAAATAACCACTTCCTTTATGAAAGTCGGTTAAATGGTTGCTGACCTCTGGGCCTCTAGTCAAGATGCATTCGATAATTTCGACGGCTAAGTTCGAAAACAAAATTGTATGGGTTTTGACATACGTCATCGTTATATGACATGTCGCTTGCGATGTCTTATGTCAAATCCCATACATTTTGTTTTCGAACTTCACCGTCGAAATTGTCGAATGCATCTTGACTAGAGGCCCTGGACTATAGATGTACCAAGATGATACTAATAATAATAACACAACTGTTTATACACACTTTTCCACTTTATTTAGATTTTTACAATAATTTATATATAAACACGACCGGTTTCGATTAACTCATCATCAGGTGTAAATTGAAGGTAGATTCAACATAAGTAGGTAGGTAGTTAAAAAATAATTCAAAAAATTGTGCAGATTAATGTTGCCCGGTTCATGAAACATTTTTATATTTTTGGGCAAATATATACTAAATTATACCATATCAATACTTGTTATTCTAATTATTATTAACACCACATGCAATTGATAAATTAATGTATCAATAAGATACAATGTCCTAAAACAGAATCATAATGCAAATGTCAGAGTATAAAATTAAATAGGCACAATATTTTGTCACATTAAACTTTCGTCACAAATATTCATACCGGAATATAAATAGGGTAAATAATATGTCAACAGAAAAAAATAAAATAAAATTGTCAATAAAATAAATAAATTAAATTAAAATATGATGTCACTGAAGATGATACTCCCCGGGGGGGTGCGCACCAGTGCCTAGAAACCCCTGCTCTACATAGTGAGAGATACCTGTCCTTGAGCATATGCTCTATCTCTTCTCTGATCCTCTTGTTCTCGCCCTGGACCACGTTGAATCTGTTGGTGGCTGTCTCCAACTTGTTCTCAGCTGCTGTCAGTCTGTGCTCGCTTAGGTGACGCCGTTCTGCCAGCTATATAGTACATGCCCATCACACTCTACATACATACATACATATAATCACGCCTCTTTCCCGTAGGGATAGGCAGAGACCACTTATTTCCACTTGCTTGCTTGCTTACTTGTTTTGCTTCGTTCACTTTCATTCTTACCATCCATTCCTCCTCTTACATTCATCGTAAACGTAGCGAAGCGGCTCTCCATGGTCCGCTCCATCCATGGTCCATGGTCTCCATCATACTCTAGTCATAATAATATGTATTTTGATCTAAACCACGCAAACTAAAATTAATTATTATTAATAATAATAATTACTCCCTACACCGATTTCGGTGACGGTGGCCGGTTTCATTGAAATTCATTATTAATTAATTAATATTTGACATTAAATAATTAATATTAAAAAATCATTCAACCTGCAACGCAGGAGTAATTTTATAGTGCCCAAGTGTGTGCGTAGTACACAATAATAATATAATAATAATAATAATATATATGGACGCTTCACACCACGTCAATCTGGCCCCGTGCTAAGTATCAGAAGAACTTGTGTTACGGGTACCAGACAACGGGAAGTATATTTAATACTTTTATACTATACATATATATAAGATTTTTATTATATTATTACACATATTTAATACACATCCATGACCCAGGAACACAGAAAAACTTTTTGTTCCTTCGGCAGGATTCGAACCTGCGACCTCCGGCTTGAGCATCAAAGCGCTGAACCACTGAGCCACAGAGGTCGTCATGCCACGCCACACAGGAGCACTCTCTCTTCCTTTACTCTCAAAACCCAGTGGGATGGATAACCGACACGACTGACGAGAGATCAGGCGCAGGTTCGACTTTTGACATGCCCATCCGACGCATGGATCTCTCTTGTCAGACTAACCAAACTTGAAAACTTTTTTTTTGTTATTCCAATGCGGGAGTTTTATTCTTAATACCAAATTTCATCAAAATCCATTCAGTAGTTTTTGTGTTGTTGTGAAAGAGTAATAAACATCCATCCATACATACAGCCATCCATAGATTAGGTGATTTTTAATTTAAGATTACCTTCCCAAAACTATCGGATACGGATTTCCTTAGTTCTATCATCTGTCTCTTTTTCCTTTGCAGTAGTTCGTTCAGCTGGTCCATCATAAATAAACCCTCTGTGAAAACGAGAAAATAAATCAAAACAATGTATGTTATGCTGGGGTCATATACCTACATAGAGGAGTCATATAACTAAATATATAAAAGGCAAACCTGACTGACACATCTATCAACGCACAGCCGAAACTACTGAACGGATTTTGCTGAAATTTGGCAGACAGATAGTTGTAATGAGGTAGCTATCCGCTAAGAAAGGATTTTTGAAAATTCGCCCCCTAAGAGGGTGAAAAAGGGGTTAAAACTTTGTATGGAAACTGAACTCCACGCGGACGAAGTCGCGGGCAATAGCTAGTCATATATAATACTTACTAAAAGATCGGACGATTTATACAGTACTTATAGGTATATGTTGCTAGGTAAATAGGCTATGACGTACGTTTAACAGAACAAATCTTCATACACTTAAAAGTTACGCCATCTTGGTTTTCACCATACTTCAAATGTCAAAATGGCCGCAAAAATCTCAAAAGTGAGGCCATTTAACTGGAGACACTTTTTGCATCAACATGTCTCGTCTTTAATACATACGTCTATTCGTCGGAAGCTGTATTGACGTGGGCGGAGCCGCGGGCAAAACCCAGTGTTCCCATAAATAAGTCTTACTAGCTGTTACCCGCGTAAATGTGTGTACTTCTGTCGTTCGCCTGATACTCATGGGGCTCCACAGAATACCAGGGATCGCGGTGTTAATTACGTCGCGATTGTGTACCTGAGTGGAGTCCTATTTCAATTGCTTGCATTGCACTCTTTTGCCTACCTAAGTACCTACCTAATTTCTTTTATTTGCCTTTCTTGTTTGATTAGATAATCGTCTTTTTTTATTTTTTTTTTATTTCTTAGTCTGTTTCTTTGTCTGTCTAGATGTACCTTGTTATATTGTCTATCCTGTTATGTTGGTAATTGGTACTATGTTTTTATGTATGTAATGTGTTTAAGTGTAATGTAAGCGTTGAATAAATGTTTTATTATTATTATTATTATTATTATTATTATTATTATTATTATTATTATTATTATTATTATTATTATTAAATGTAGTTTCTCTCGGGAACACTACTTTTTCGAGATAAAAATTAGCCTGTGATTTAATCCAGGGTCAACTACTACCATACGAAATTTCATCGAAATCCGTTCCGTAGTTTTTGCGTGAAAGAGTAACAAACATCCATCCTCACAAACTTTCACATTTATAATATTAGTAGGACTTACCCTCAGACAGTTTCTCCGTATGCTCTCGCAGCATCAGAGCTCGCTCGAGGTCTACCTTCATCTTAACATCGTTCTTCTTGTGGGCACCAGATCTGGCTACCTGAGGGTTATAATAATGATTTCAAAACTAAGGATAGGCTATGTCAAAATGACTCCAAACAACCCCAAAAGTGGGGCCATTAAAGTGGTTAAAAAGAAACTGATACTCTTAGTTCCCTTACGCAAGCATAGCATGAAACTATTTTAGTTCGTATCTTTTAACCTAGATGGCAATTTTTACAATTTAATGCACACTTCTGCCGGCACTCCCGGAGTGCAACTTGTTGTTTTCTTTTTTGAGTGAGGACTGTTGTCTACTTTTAATTTTCCAGTAAAATAAACTGTAATAATATTAGATTATGCACCAAGGGGATAAAGCAGTGTCTTATGTCACGGGCAGCATATTGGATCCTGAGCGTAACGAGGGACTATAGAGTTAACTCCCGAGCGCAGCGAGGGAATTAAAACTTAACTCCCGAGTGAAGCGAGGGAGTTATGTAGAGTCCTGAGTGAAGCGAGGGGTTCAAGCTGCCCAAGACGAAGACAGGCTTTATCCTAGAGGTGCATACTCTACTTTTCATACCTACTGCGAGACAATAAAAACCCAGGGCTACATAAATAAAACATTTATTTTGTTAAAAGTTAATATTGATATTAGACACATTTGTCCAGTTATGGAGGGACAGAGTAATATTTTTATTAGGGAGAATGTTAAAACACGGAACTGTTAAAATAACGTAGTAGGTACCTATTTTAATTTCTGAAAATAGCACCAAATACTGGCTTTTGCTCTGAATTTTTTGAATCGCATTTTTCTTTTGTTATAGGTGGCCAGTTCGATTTTCGAATAAACTCTCAGCAATACCATATTATTATTGAAAAACTCTATGATAGATACGTATCTACAAGGAATTTTCATACGAATTTAAATGTTCCAAATTCAAATCACTTTAATCCCTTGGGAGTTTCATACAACATTATGTCCCTTGGGAGTCAATGACATGCTTTACGTTGAGATTGCGTGATATTATATATCCGATACATTGTCGAGCAGGCGGGATGAAAATAAATAAACTGTGTTCTAGAAATTTTATGTTTCTCTAATAGACAATCGCGAAGTGCCGCTTAACAGTTACCTTCAGGTCCTTGGCGCAGTCCTGGTACTCCCGTCTCAGGATGCCCATCAGCCGCTCCTGCCTGCGCAGCCGCGGGTGTACCCCGAGGGAACTCTGTTCTCGATCGCTCTGGATCATACGGATCTAGAAATATACGCCATAAATAAGCTTAGTTTTTTTAACACGAGGTCATAGACTAATGATTGGTCTCGCTGGGCGCTCTACCCAGCGAGACCAATGATTTATCTATGCACGAGGTCTATAGTTAATTTCCCGAAGAAAACAGACGAAAGTAACTCTGCACAGATATTAAGTTAGTGGGTTGACTACATTTGAAATATTTAGTACTTGATGTTGCACGCGACTTCGTGCGTTCAAAAGGAAATATCGCTTTAACCGTACATTTTGCCGCGACATAAATTACCCTATGTCGTTCCCCGTGGTTTAATCTTTATCTGTACCAAATTTCATCAAAATCGGTCCAGTAGTTTCGGCCGCCGTATTACGTAAAAATAGCGATTAGCAATAATCTTGCAGTCACCGCGCGATAGACGCACAATCGATTGCTGAACGTCAAATAAAATCGTATTACCTATGCGATCGATTGCTAATCGCTCGCTGTTGTGTTTGAATGCACTTTGCTTCATTTTCGCTTATTATTGCTAACTGACAGTTCAAATTGCTCGCTGATTGCTTTCGCTTTAATGTAAAAATCTTACGTAATACGAAAAATTAGACAGCAGTGAAGAAATCGAACGATTGATTGCAATTTATAGTTCCTCGATTGTTCGGTAGAGGCAGTACTGTCGCTAGGTTGCTTCTGCTAGGTTCCACGAGTAATAAGTGTTCTGTGGCTAGGTTTTTGCAGATACGTAATACGAATTTGCGATTTTTGCGCAAAAATTGCGCAATTTTTGCTATTGCTTGACTTTTGCAAGATACGTAATAAGCCCGCGGAGCCTATTCAATGCAAACAAATAAACATCCTTTTCCTGTGTACGTGCATCATAGTTTCTAAACGGATTACCCGATTTTGATCTCATTTCTGTGTTGCACAGCTGACATGATCGAGAGTGTTTTTTTTTTAATGTAATGAACCAGGAAACGAGCAGACGGATCGCCTGATGGTAAGCGATTACCGCCGCCCATGGACACTTGCAACACCAGAGGCGTTACACTTGTAACTCCTCTGGTGCTGCGACTTGCGTTCCTGGTCCTTAAAATCCCCAATCCCCCCCTTGGGCCTATAATGAGTGTTTATAAATTCATCAAACTCAAACTCAAAAATTTTATTTCTATGTAGGTTATAATATAACGCTTATAGAATTGTCCTACATAATGCCTACCACCGGTTCGGAAACTAGCCCGGCGAGAACCGGCGTAAGAAACTCGCACGGGGCCACCTTTTAGCAAAAAGATGGGAAAATTGTTCTTTTCAAAAAATATTTTACAATGTTGTAACTTAATCTATATAACATTAGTCATAAGTACATAGAACATACTTAAGTACATAAAAGCAGCCTTGCATGGGGCCATCTTATTCCCAAGGTGTGCAATTGTTAATGAACTCACTGACTTTATAATAAGCTTTAGCACACAAACGTTCTTTAACAGCTTTTTTAAATTGATTAATGGAAAGATTTCATCATCATCGCACACTGCTTGACAATTCGGTGGTTAGTTAAAATTTTGAATTTTTCCTTTTCTTTATTGCAAAAAGTCCTAACCACCATACGAGTATATTATGTATTAATTTGTGAATGTTCGCTAATGCTTGTACTTAATATTGCAATAATTAATAACACTATCATTACTCATACAATAATAATTATTTTAATACATTAGTGAACTAATACAGGAGTGTTTTCATCATATAATTATTATTTATTACTCCCGGGGCGCAATGATTTCATTATTTGATGTAATTGTATCTATATAGAAGCTATGATTAGATTAAAACAATTTTCAAAGAAAAATACCGGTTTCAGAACGCATATAAGTATACAATGTTCCGTGGCCTAGTGGGTAGACCGTTTGATTCGCACTCGAGAGAGTGCAGGTTCGATCCCCAGGTTGTCCCGTGTACCAATGAGACTTTTTCAGATCTCAAGTACATTATACGGACGCTCTAACGGTGAAGGAAAACATCGCGAGGAAACCCGCACACGGTTTGCCCCAGACGTATTGACCAGTCATTTCTCTGGACTGACTATGTTGTGAGAATGCCGTATGTGCTTGGGCAACCATACGACATTTAAAAACCGCCTGTCCCAGGCACTACAGTATTTTAAGAGTGGTTACTTCGCTCGGAGAATACTGTGTAAATCATCCAATAACGGATAAAAAGGCCTTAGAATAAGTATACAAACGAACAACCAAATCTATATTATGTATGTAAGTATAGATAGATAATAGATTATATGCGTCGATCAATTGAAAATAGTAAATAGGTACTAATGATAAAAAAAAATTGTTAGTCACCATAATCTTATCCCCTTACTAATAAACGCTGTATAAGCTTTGAATAGTTATACAGTGTTTTGTTCCCGTCACACAGGTGACATTTTTAATTCGATAGAAGAAAACAAAACACTGTATAACTATTCAAAGCTTATACAGCGTTTATTAGTAAGGGGGTAACAGTACAAAGATATTCAGCAATATCTTCGTTTTCACTATTGTCAAGTCAAGACCATACCATAAGACCATTTTCACTATAGTCAAACCATAGTCAATATTTGACCGCTACTATTACTTTAAAGAGGTGTCAAAAAATCCAACTATTTAAAGATAAATAGGAAGATTTCGAATCTTAAAAACGCATTATTCTTCACGTCTTCTATCTAAACTATGTGCGGCTTCGCCCGCGTGAAATTATATTTTAAACTTTCATCCCCAATTTCATCTCCTTAGGGGTTGAATTTTGGAACACCCTTCCTTAGTGGATACCTACGTCATATGAGAAATATGTGTGCAAAATTTCAAATTTATAGCCATAAGCCTGTGCGTTGATGCATCAGTCAATTTTACAAACAAAACAACAAAAACAATTAATATTTTTTTTAACTTAAGAACCCATTCCGCGAATATAAAAATGTACCCACGCAGATGTTTAGGGTTAAGTTTAGTTACTTGTATCTAGGCCGGAGGGACCTAACCCTACAAATTGAACGTTTAAAACTTACTCGTACAGAAATACACAGAATTACATCGAAATTGTTCGAAGACCTTCCCAGAAATGCTAGGAGACTAGGAGTACATTCTCTAAGATTCATTTAATACAATGAAAGATACATTGTGTGTTTCAAACATCTTGGTAAAGCTTAGTACGATAATGAGATATGTAATTATTACTAGCTTTTTCCTGCGGCCCCACCCGCGCAAATATAGTATCTTGTATCTCAAGGGCACAAGCCTATGGTTAAATCCAGAGCCTAAAATACTACCATACCTTTCATCAAAATCCGTTCAGCAGTTTTTGCGTGAAAGAGAAAGAGTTACAAACATCCGTCCGTCCATCCTTTCACATTTATAATAGTTTAAATATATATAACCTAACCAAGAGCATGTCAGGACATGTCTAAGGAGGGTTCCGTAACTATAAACGCGTAATATGCTTTTTTTTTAATTACTCCAAAAGTTACTGTCCGATTTGGTTCATAATAGTTTTCCTAAAGAGTTTTTAGCATGATCTATCAGCATGGAAATTTGCAAGTTTCTATCTCCTTTAGTTTAAAAATGCTAGGGGGGGGACCAACTTACAAACTACTTTGGAGGCCGATTACTCGAAAATGGTCAACTTTATAAAAAAGTAACGTATGAAACCTTGCCTTTATTTTAAAAGACCTATTCTACGATACCCCTCACGATGGGGTAGAGTAAAAAAATATTTTTCATCCCCACTTCACATGTATGGAGAGCCACCCTTAAAATATAAAATTTTTATTTTTTTATGATCCCGAAACCGTGATCTATACACAATCTATAACTGCACCAAATTTCATCAATTTATATTCATAATTACAGGAGCTAGAGGCGCGGACAGACAGACAGACAGACAGACAGACAGACAGACAGACAGACAGACAGACAGACAGACAGACAGACAGACAGACGGACAGAGCGAAACTATAAGGGTTCCTTAAGTATTACGGAACCCTAAAAAGGCAAACCTGACTGACTCATCTATCGACGCAAAGCCGAAACTACTAAACGGATTTTGTCGAAATTCGGCATAATGACGTAGGCATCCGCTAAGAAAGGATTTTGGAAAATTTGCCACTTAAAGGGGGTGAAAACGCGGGCGAAGTCGCGGGCAAAAGCTAGTAGTAGGATAAATAAAAAAATAGACGTGTGCATATTCCCTATTACTTTGCATCCCAAACCTTTTCTATCAGTCAACGCCTAAACCTATTATACCTACTCGAAGATCCGTTTTTTTTTCATTTTTGTCAATTTTCTAACTACCCACCTGTCGTTGTAATCTAAGATGTTCGTCTTCCATCTTCTGTGATATTTCTTTCTCATTCTGCCCTTCCATCATTGTAAAATGTTCAAAATACACCAAATTATAATTTAATGAAAACGTCAAAATTAATGCCTACTAGACTTTGTTTGGTGGGTGATTTTTGCTGTATTTTTTCTCGGTATACGCATTTTTGATAAACAGATAGCTGTTTGCCTTTCATCAGAATTCGTCCAGTGATATATATTGCACCATACAAACTTCGGACCCCCATTTCACCATTTACAAGTAAAAAAAAAAAATACATACTCAATAATTTTCATTTATTACCTCGAATCATCGAACTAGCTTGTAAGTCATTTTGTGTTGCGAGTATCTTTACGGTAATAGCTTACTATAAGGCTAACTGTCTGCTCGTTATACCACAAAACAGGGCCCATGAGAAGGGCCAGTAAGGAAGTAGTCCTACAAGCCCTGAACACGCGAGAGGTTATAAGGACGAGGGTACCGATGTAGTTACATCGTAATGGGTGCAAGTAACGGAATGTACACGTTGTATAGTCGACAAAATGGAAGTTTGATCGACCTCATTGTTGCTCGTATGAAATTGGCGCGATGACGGGATTTTTTTTGTTCTCCTTTTTAGTTTTTAGGATTCCTTACCCAACTGGGTACTACGGAATTCTACTAATGAAGAAGTGTTCCTTGGGTAAAAAACTAAAAATATAGTATTTTTACCCAAGGAACACTTCTTCATTCGTTCTAAACCGACTGATAAATTATATACATACACACACACGTACAATCACGCCTCTTTCCCGTAGGGGTAGGCAGATACCACTTCTTTCCACTTGCTACGATCCCCACATACTTGTTTCGCTTTGTTCACTTTCATTCTTACTATCCATTCCTCCTCTTACATTCACGTAGCGAAGCGGCTCTCCATGGTCCGCTTTTCGCCTCCGCGAGAAACGAGACGTGATGGGTGGCGAACCACATCGCCGCCATTTTGGATAGTTAAATTATTTTTATGATTATCCATTGCGTTCCCACGGATTGGTGGAGAGGGTAGGAACATGGAAAGGGAAAGATAATTGGTGTGGAAAGGAAGATCTAAAATAAAAGTAGCCTATGTTAGACCTTATAACATTAGCTATCTGCCAGTGACAGTCCCGTGAAAATTGGTCCAGCCGTTTGAGAGATTAGCCGGAACAAACAGACAGACAGACCGACAGACAGACAGACGGACAGACAAAAATTTTAAAAGTTGGTATTTTATTGTAAGTACCGAATATACTTTCAGATTCACTATGTGAAAAGCTGTTAATTTGAAGTTACGAACAGACACTTCAATTTTATTTATCTGTATAGAAGATGTATAGATATAGCCTATATTATCCGGGTCATTGTTACGAATCTATTGCCATCTCACTCGTTAAATCAAATCAGTAGTTTAGGCGCTACAATGGATAAAACATACATAGTACATACATAGGTGATCAGCCTGTTAAATGTCCTAATCAAACTTGGAAACATTTTTTGTTGTTCCAATGCGGGAATCGAACCCACGACCTCCGAGTCGAGAGCCAATGCTCTAACCACTAGACCACGGAGACCGATATTAGACAGTTAGTTACAAGCCATCAATATGAAGCCTATCTCGTGTCTATCTCATATCTGTATATCCCCCATTGTCGCCCACCGCGGGACGTTTTCCATTATAAGTTCGTGTGTCGCGATCTCTGTCAGTGAACAAACTTCGGAACTCTTCGATATCACGCTGTAGTGATGTGCTTTGTTGTTGAAAATGTTGTCGATAAAAATATGATATTAATTGTTTAGAAGAACCTTTGGAAAATATTTTACTCTAACACAATTTGTACATTGTAATTGTGCAAGTAAGTGTTTTTTACTAATGTGTAGAGTAAGCATTGAGAATATTTAGAATTATCGATACAATTTCGAAATGTAAGATTTAAATGATAAGATCGATGATAAGATATGAAGGAAATAGAGGCATAAAGATTCAGGACAGAAAATTAAAATTGATAGCTATCTTATAAATTCAATAAAAACTTACTAAGAAAAATATTTATTTATTAAGAAATAATTGTGTCGAAAATGTATTTTTTTATCGCGGTTAGTAGTCCAGATAATCGCGACTCCGTATTTAACTGAGGTCCGGAGAATAAAGACACCACTGTCTAACAATTATTATCATAAAACTGTGATAATTATTGATGATGGGTGAATGTTTGTTACTCTTTCACGCAAATACTACTGAACTAATTTTGGTTAAAGGTACAGTAGGTTTGAGCTCTGGTTAAACATATAGGCTACTTTTATCCCGATAAAGTACAGTTTTCCCATGTGAAGAACATTTTTTGCAACGAACACTATTCTACGCAGAAGATTATGGTTCCTTATAATCTGGAAATCTATCGACACGCTCCGCCCGCCCCTACGCGAGTCGGATCTCGCGACAGTGGCACGGGTAACTCGCTGAATTCAATTTATAAACGTTCATTCTACTTACCTGGACAGTTTGTGGGATATTTAAATAATATTTTTTTTTTTTT